>JALPQD010000217.1:965900-1563437 GCA_023101885.1 Typhlomys cinereus
AGAAGTTGCCTTTGACTTACAGAGGAACTATGTAGATGAATACACGCAATGTATAACAAAAGTTTTAACTAAAATTCTAGAAAAGATTAAGACCCCAAAATATATATTTTTTTAAAGTATAACTGTTTTAAACACTTATTAATTCTTGGTTATAATTGTTTAAATTAATATATTTAATATATAATAAAATATATACAAGTATATAATTATAACAGTTATTCTGTTGCTGTGAGACAACACTCAAACTCAAGCAACTCAAGGGAAGAAAGTGACATTGTTTGGCGCATAGTTTTGAAGATATGTCCACTCCAGTGGAAGAGGCATGGAAGGTGTCACGAGCCGGAGGTGGCTGACGTCACATTCATCGTGTAGGCTGAGAGGGCAGACTTCAGAATGCCCGAACCCTCTGCAACAGAGGACCGCTCGCAGAAGCAAGACAAGACCGGCCCAGAGCAAGGCCCGCCCCCTGTGAGATTCCTTCCCTGGTAAGACTCCTCCCAAAGATGCCAAGACCTTCCCAAGCGTCAGCAAAGGATTCAAACCCATGAGTCTGTGCGGGCGGTGCATTCAAGTTATGGCAGTACGTTTCGATTTCAAATCCTTGTGAAATATGTTGTGAAACAAATGTAACTTAATTGACTTTGTTTCCATCCTCCTTTATTTATTTATTTGTCTGTCTGTCTGTTTGTGTGCGTGTGTGTGTGTGTGTGTGTGTGTGTGTGTATTGGAGCACACTGTGTGTGCTTGTGGAGGCCCAAGGGGAATCATCCTGGATTGCTCAACCTACCTCCTTTTTGCTTAGGTCTGGGATTTCCCGGCTCTGCCCACCAGGGCCAGGAATGCAATTCACCACCTTTCTGCCTGGTATTCTTTCATGCAGGATCTGGGATCTGAACTCAGGACCTTCTGCTTATGAAGCAGGAGTCTCAATCATGAGTTATCTCCCTGTTGCCCCACCCTTTTCAAGACAATTAATATGATATAAACTTTATAATACATACATTAACTAATGTTTTCAAAGTAACATGCTGCATCATAAAAGGACTTATCAACAGAAATTACTTTATAGCATTATGCTGAAATTTCATCTTTTTTTTTATTCAGTTGTGCATGTGTGCGTGTGTATTTATGTGTGTGTGTGTGTGTGTGGTGTGTGTGTGTGTGCGCGCGCGTAGAACCAAGGGCAAATTCAGGAACCACCACAGACAGCCTCCACCTCCTCCTTGTTTACTCTGCCCCGGGATTCACAGGTTCCGCCCTTCCAGGACCAGAAACACAGGCCGCCCCCTCCCCCCCAACTCCCACTTCCGCCTGGGGTCTATACGTGGGGTCCAGGATCCGAACTCAGGACCTTCCACCTACAAGGCAGAGGCTTAGCCCCTGAGCCACCTCTCCAGCCCCTGAAATTTCATCTTTAAGATGTATCCTATTAACAAATAAAAAAGTAAAAATTGAATGTATTCCTAGCTATAGAACTTTCAGCAGCCAATATACTTTACATTTTTTATTCTGAATATCCCCTGATAAAAACTTGGCAAATTGTTGGGATGATTATAAAGGGCTAATGATAAAGGCATGCATGCTCAAAAATGTATGTGTCAGGAAGTCCAAACTTTAGCAGGTATTCAAAGTAAGTAAAGGTAAAGCTTGAGGCTAACTAAGCTCCCATTCAGAAGTAAGATGCATAAGCCCGGTGACCCTTAAGGCTTCTGCAGTAATAAAAAGCAGTGTCGTCAGAAAAGGCTGATTCTCTGTTACAACCAAGGCTTACAGCAGTGCTCATCACTTTTTAACAGAAGTGAAAAAAATATCATCTGTCAAAAGCTGCGGCAGCACTTGGTGATGGGTAACAATGGGCAGAAAAGCAAAATTCAAGAGTGCCTTCAAAATGGGACTTGGAATAACCTGCCATCGTCCAGCACTTAAGTCAGTCACACACTGCCTATCATTTGGGTGTGAGAGGGTTAAACTGGACTGGCAATGATGCGCTGCTTCCAAATGGAGACTTCAGAGAGCATGATAATGTCACAGGCAGATGGAGAAGGCAAGAGCTAGGAAGAAAGGAATGGTGGAAAGGTGTGGGAGCTGTAGCCCAAAATTAACCAAAGACAGGAATAGATTGAATGCTGTGACATCACCAACTGAATTGACAGTCCAAAAATCAAACCATTTCACTCCTATTGAAATTAGAATCATAGACCAAATGCAGACATATTTTTCAAAGAATATTTTTGATCTCCACAGAGCTGAATGTGATATGTTATCTGATTACAAAGAAATAATTTATGGCAAAACTAGAACAGACAAGCAATATCTGTTACATTACACAAGAACCAAACCAATTAGTCTTTATGCAAATAATATAACCACAGAAATTTGTGCCAAGTTATCAAGAATTGAGATGACTACTAGACTGTAAGAAAGAATCAGAAATTGCCCAAGCCTGAACTGAGAGGAAGAAGAAAAAGTATGCGTAGCAGACCAAAGTGTATAAAGTGACCTGAGAGATTAAAACACAGAACTAATGGGAATTCTAGAGAAAGAAATTGTGAAATTTTCTTGTTGATGAATAAATACATCAATTTAATTTCATGTAGTTTTAAAAATCATTTCAGGAATGTTCACTCCACATTTAGAGCTACCTGGGATTCAAACAGCTTGTGGGTCACAGGTTGAGGATACAGACCTGAAATGTTACCACAATTAAAAATACTATTTTAAAATATATCATAGAGTCAGTGTAGCAATTAGAAATGTAAGGATATTTTACCATCTTAATGTATATTGTATTATGAAAAACAAAATTAAAATTGAATTCCACTTCCAAAATGAATAAAATTTTAATACATCTGATGACAGAAAAAAAATCTAAGCAAGTTAAGAACTAAAAAGACTTCTTTATCTAGATTAGGGTTATTTATCAAAGACTTTGGGAAGACTCAACTATAAATAATTATATAAATATTAGCAATAGGGTCCAGATGCCTGCATTACAGTACTCCTGCTTGTCAATGTAAGAAAAGAGACAAAGAAAAAAAAAAGGAAGGTCAAGAGCAGTATTATTGCTGAAGATGAGGAAAATAAATAGATGATTTGCATAGAAAATAATCTGAGCAAGCTGCAAACTGGCAGAAAAATTTTAAATTCAGCAAAATTTTTATTTTCAATATCAACATATAAAAACTAATAATGTATCTATAAATAAGCCAAAAGAAAAGAAAATATTTGCAGTACTAGTATGTTTGTTTAGCTCCACAGTCAAATGTTTAACTGTTTTGCAATTTTATAGAAAAAATTCTAAAATATCACTTAAGGGCATACCACTTTAGCTCAATGATTGCTGATTGCTGTATATTCTTATAGATGAAAGTACCTGACACCATAATGCAGTCAATGATGCAAATTTCCAAACCATTGTAATCAAAGTTATGTCCAAGATTTTTATGTAATTTGACAATGTGATCCTAAATATATATAGAAGGACAGCAACTTTTAAACTGAAATTTGTAAAATGTGCAAGAAGGTATTGTTTTCTTAGCAAAATATCTGCTTGAAATTAGGGTTGTCTTAGTGCACATGTACAGGCAAAAAGACATGGAGAAGATATAGAGCAAGGACATAAACTAGAGAGCCCGAATACAGACAGAGGCAGCTCATCGAATCACTGAGCTGTTCTTCAAGGATGATTGATTTGAATCTCATGGATTGCATAGTCATACCAACCTCATAACTCTATGATCCCCCTGTAAGATCACCTTGCTACAAATGAGCACACTTTCTCAAACCTCATCGCAATTTACAGCTCTAAGAAAATGGAAGATTCTCAGTGGTATGTACAGGATGGTATGCCTACCTTCTCTTACAAAAATAGAACCCATTTTCAGCGTATACATTCAATTTAGTAGAAATAAACTGTAGTGAGTCATTAATAGTATTCCTGATTCAAAATGGGTAGGTCATTGAGTTGTTGCCTTCATATATGTTTCTCTTAAAAACCCCACTTATTTAAAGATTTTCAGGTTCTCTCTATACTCAAAGAATATACTAAAGTCTCTTTTACTTTTTTCATATGCTTTACTGATACTTATATTTAAAAATCAGCTTTTCCTAAGAGATTTATACCTTCCTTTTTAATTATATGATCATTCATTCCACTAAATCAATGTGTTTCATTCTCTTCTGTTAAATGTAGTGGTCCATATGTTCATATTCCTGCAAGAACAAATAAAATATGTTTCAGATTATACACAGAGTCCTGATTTTAAAAAATTGCAATTCACACTTTCACAGAGTATAACAACATAGCAGGCTGCCATAACACACTGATTGAGTTTTTAATATTTACTGTACAAGAAGGAATTTTTCTAAGACTACATAAATAGTTTTGCATTCTTCCAAATATCTCATGCATGTTTTCTTACTGAAGCAACTAATTCTCATAACATACAAACTCTGTAAGTGCTTAAATGAAATAACTCAGTGTTCAGACCTTTCAGTGTGATGTTACTGAGCAAGTAAATTCCTAAAGTTCCGGTGGTACTGAGTCTATGAATCAGAACTTTGAAGAAATTTCTTTTTAGTTCGTACTATCTTCCTTATGTTACCGAGAAAGAAAATTGTGTTCATTGGATGCGTATATGTCTTTATTCTGAAGATTATAAACGTATGCCACTCTATGCTGAACTATGCTGTTCTGGTGACATTAGCATACTGATTATATTACCATTTAAAATGTTTTCCAAACACAATCTTTTTTGGTGCTATAGTGCCTATTTCCATGGGAAGTATATTCATATAAACTATATACAGCTCTTTTAGATCAACTAGAAAAGAATGCACAAACCACTTAAATCACCTGAAATGGGATTTCTCTAGTCAGATTTATACGACACAAAGCAAACTTGAGAGCTAACAGTTATTTTGTAAATTGGACAATATCGGCAACTCAAACTCGATGATTCAGCCTCCCACAACTCACAATTGCATTTTATTTTTCAAGATGTTTAGAGATTAAATCCCTTATCTTGGCTTAAAATGCCTCCAGTTTAGGTATTGCGGCGTATGTCAGCACCATCTCTCGCACTTATGTTAATCTTATTGCATTTGGGAGGAAAATAAACATCCAAAGGAGACCATTTTACTTTCCCAAATGAGAGGGATCCACCATCGGCATCTTGACGCCAAGGAGGAGGCATAATACCCTGCTGTAAACACATATAGAAATGAATAAAATTGTTTTCTGAAATCCATTTTTAAGCGTTGGCAGATGGTCACGATTGCAGGTTAGAATTTTAAAGTATTTCCAGATCCATGAGTACCTGAGAAGTTTCACTGATCCACTTCAGGCTAAAGAACAAAGAAAAGTAATAATAGAAGGTAGAGTTTGAGAGATGCTTATACCCTTGAGTGAGCACATCTCCAGGACTAGCTTAATCTATTGTACCTTGCCTTTATAATGCACTATCACTAGGAAGGAAGCTGCTGCCATGGACATTTAACTAACCAAGCCAACATCGAATGGAATTCATTCTGCAAATAAAGGAAAAAATCTTGATTCCTGGATGCCTCATCACAAAGGAAACGTAAGAAATGCAGTATATTTACTATTTTCTATATGCATAACAGATAGAAAACAACAGTTCCTAAAAAACAGTATTCACTGATGTCTATACTTTTAAAAAAAGTCAGTGTCAAAATATGGCAGAATCAATAATTATTGAAGCATGTGCCAGCAATATGACATGTAATTTTACATTGTATTCTTGCATTGATTCTTCATATTGCATGTCCCTGAATAAAGCTGGGTTAAGTAAGTTCATGAAATCATCATTGCTTTATGATGTGAACACTTAAAAAACACAGAACATAGCAATCATCAACATTAAGGAAGTTTAGGCTACACTTAATTATTTTAATTTTTGGCATAATAACATAAAAAATGAGAACAAAAATAATGTCTGTAGAGGAACTTACCAGTGAAATGCAGAAAAGAATCACACTGGTTGACTTCAGTTTTGCTGTTGGGCTTTACAGAATTCAATTGTCCCATGTAATTCCCACTTTCTTAACAGTTGTTTGGACAATTCTCCTGGGAGATTATTGTATAACCAAATCCCCGCCATAATCCAAGGGATTCAGAAAACATTGTCAAACAAGATTAAGTCTTTGTTGAGCAAACAGTTTCCTAATCTAAGTGAAGAAGTTGACTAAGAATATGAAAGAAGGAGATTTGCATGGTCCCTGTGAATAAACACCAAAAGTGGAAAGGAGAGACCCACGGTGTGAAAAGACCTTGTAAACATCCCTATGCCTAACTACTAACAATACTAAACAGTTCCCAAAGAAAATGTTCCCATTAAAGGTAGTAGATCAGGGTGGGGAGAGGACTCAGTGGCTAAAGTGCTTGTCCTTCAAGTATGAGCATTTGAGTTCATATCCCTTAGGACTCTGTCATGATTTGAACTGTGACCCCACAGTCTCATGCATTTGAGAAGGTCATGGCACCTTTAGGAGTGGAGACTTATGGGCACAGCGGTGGGCCTTGACCTCGATTAGTCCCACCCTACTTCTGGGAGAGGTCTGCTCTTGCTTCAGGCAGTCTAGCAGCTCTCAACCTCCCAATGGATGTGACTTAGCCTGCCCCAACTTTTGCTGCCAGCCATGCCACTTCTGAAACCCTCTGAAACCGTAAGCCAAATAAATCTCCTTTTCTCCCATTAAGTTGCTTGATATTGAGTGTTCCCTCACAGCAATAGAGAAGAGTAACTAGTATAGACTCGCAGATAAAACTGGAACTATAGTGCTCATCTGTCATTCCAGTGCTCTACAGAGAAATGAGAGGCAGAAGCTCACCTCAGAAGCTCCAGGGTAACTAGCCTCATGCAAACAGCTACAAAGAACAAAACTCATAAATGCTGCTTCAGCTGCACACACACTAATGCAAACACTACACACACATCATAAATACATGAAGGAAAGAAGGAAGAGAGCATGGAAAGGAGGGAAGGAGGGGAAGGAGGGAGGGAGGGAAGGAGGGAGAAAGAGAGAAGAAGGAAGGAAGGGAGGGAAGGAAGGAGGGAAGGAGGGAGGGAGGGAGGGAGGGAGGGAGGGGGGAGGAAGGAAAAAGAGAGAAAGAGAAAGATGTGGGGCTGGAGCGGTGACTCAGGGATTAAGCCTCTGCCTTGCAGGCAGAAGGTCCTGAATTTGAATCCTAGACCCCACATATAGATGCTGGGTGGAAGCGGGGAGGGGGGGGCTGCGTTTCTGGTCCTGGTAGGGCAGAGCCTGTGAATCCCCGGACAGAGTAAACAAGGAGGAGGTGATGGCCGTCCATGGTGGTTCCCGAATTCGCCTGTGGTTCTACACACACACACACACACACACACACACACACAAACACACATACGCATACACTTACAATGAATAAATAAATTTAAAAAAAAAGAAAAGAGAAAGATGTAAAAGAGGGTATTTCTTTTTTTATGTTTATGTGTATACATGGGACTGTTCATATGCAAATGTTAGTATTGGGCTTATGTAAGTGTATGTGTATGCATGGATGCACCTGTGTAAACATGCAATCCTAATACTACAATTACTTTCTTTGCCTTTGTTTTCTGCACTTTTGATACTGTATCAAAGAAATCATTGTCAAACTTAATATAGTGAAAATATTCTTTTTTCCTTCAAGGAAATTTATAACTTTCACTCTCATATTTAAGCCTTTATGTATTTGAGTTACTTTTTATATATGGTATGAACTAATCGTTCAGATTTATTGTTTTGCCTGTTTAAGCCAAGATTTTTTTTACTAACATTTATTGAAAGTGTTACCAGTCTTCACTTACAAAAAATCATTTCCCCATATTCAAGAGGGCTTATTACTGGGATTTCTGTATTATTCCATTTGTCTATTATCTGTATGAAACTCCCATACTGTTTGAATTATAGCAGACTTGTAATAAATTGAGAAACTAAATACTGTGTGCCTTGTAATTAACTTCTGATTGAAACGTATTTTTCCTACATTTTAAAAATTTATAGCTTGAAGCTTGAAACAATAAATAATTTGCTCAAAGTAAAAATTAGTATCTAATGCAGAAATCCCATGGTTTTCTAATTAATAGCATCATGTGGTTTAAATTTCCTTACAATGCTGTCATAGTTTGAAAAGTGATTTGTGCCCATAGGCTCATGTGTTTCCTTTGACATTAAGAGTATCTGATACCACAATGTGAAGTTCTTTGAAGTACAGAAATTGACACCAGAGGTGTTGGGTGTTGCTTAGTGAGACTGAGACTTTGGTACCAAAATGTGAAGTTGTCTTTATGGAGCTGAGAGAAGTTGGTGTCCAGTAGTACGGCCATTGCTAGGATGTGGCTAGTGTGCCTTAGGAACTGTGCGTTGGGAGAAATATGGAGAACTTTAGGCCTTTCACTGGGGAAGTCTTTGTGTCTTGGAGACCAGGGCAAAAGGGCCATTCTAGTGAGAGCTTAGAAGAGAGCAACACTTTTAGAGATTCAGACACTGGAGGCCCAGTTTGTGATGGTCCACAGGGGAAGAGAGACTGTATTTGGAACTGTTCAAGAGGCAAATAAAGTGAAGCATTGGTAGAGAGTTTGATCAAGTTTTGCTCTCTTCCTGAAAGTTTGCCTGAAGTTAAATTTGAGTGCTTGGCAAAGGGACTTTCAAGGCAATGCACTCTTCACAATGTGGCATTGATACTTTTTAGCACTTTTGTTCAGAGTTATGAAAAAGAGCAAGGAATCAGGCACGAAGAAATGAAAACTGTGAGGTTTTACGAGAAAAAATGTGATGGAAAACTTGAATTGAACCAAAAAGCAGACAGTAAAATGGAGGTTATTATAAAGTGATAAATTCCATTATTGAATCAAAGCATGGTCTAGGACCCTACCATAAATGCAAGTTCTTTTGGAAGGGACCAGTTGAAGGGCAGAGTTCCAAAGGAATTTTCTGCTTCTGCTCAACTAAAGCAACTGCCCAAGAGATTCTGATAGTCAGAACAGAGAAACTGAATCAGCTGTGATTCAAAGAGGCCAATCTCCACCTGAAAGTTTTAGTAGAATGTGGGAAAGTTCTCCATGTAGTCCTGGTTTCAGAGGTATCAATAATGCAAGAGGGAGGAGGTCATGGATCCCTCCTCCAGTGTTTCATGAAACAGCAGAATCCAGGCAGTAGCAATGAGCCTGTGGGGGCCAAGGGTGGAGTGTCAGGGTTTGAAATGTGAGTTGTCCCCCACAGACTCATGATTTTGAATCTTAACTTGTTTGGAAAGGTCATGGAAACTCCAACAGGTGGATCCTTGCTACAGGAAGGCAGTCGCAGGGGTGAGTATTGAGGTTGATTAGCTCCACCCACTGGGGAGAGAGGTCTGCTTTTGCAGTTTTGCAGTTCTCAGGCTCCATGAAGGATGCGACTTAGGCAGTATTCAGTTTCTACAACCACCATCCTTCTGACAGAAGGACTGTTTCTCCCCTCTGGAGCTACTGCTGAATAAATCCCCCTTTTCTCCCTTAAGTTGCTTTACTTTGCGTGGTGTCTCACAGCAACAGAGAAGAGTAACTGCTACAGATGCCTAGCTTTGAACTTTCAACAAGCTCAGTGTAAAAATCCAGGTGTTCATCTTTCTCTGAAAGTAGCAAATGGAAGCATGTTACTTTTTCACATCCTTTAGTCTTTTTATACTTATTATTTTCTAATTTCACTAGTGTTTTAGGCACTTTTTAAGTTGTTGTGGTAAAATAACCTGACAAAAGCAATTTAAGGCAGGAGGAGTTTCTTGTAGCTCATAGGTACAGTTATCCAGGCAGAGAAACCAAAGTGGCAGGAGACTGAAACAATTGTCACTTTGTATCCACAGGCAAGAAGCAGAGTATAATGAATACTTGTGTTCCTGTCTCCTTATGGTTTTTATACAGTTTCTGATTCAATGTAACCCATAGTGGTCAGGTCTTCCCATCTCGGTTAACCTAATCAATAACCTAATAGTTGTCCACGATTATGCTCAGAGGACAATCTTCAAGGTTATTTCAGATCTCACCAAGTTATAAATTGAGATAAATCATCACAGCTAGTATTTCTTGAAGTCAAATTTACTTTTTAACATATTTAATTTTTCTCTTATTTATTTTCATTGGCAAAAATATGTATTACTAATGTACAACATGGTATCTGAAATATCTATATGGATAAATCAAGTCAGCTTAAACAAAATAAACGTATATGCTGATATATAGAGGTCCATTGGCATCTGACTAAGACATGCTCAGGACTGTACAAGGGTACCCAAATCTGTGGACATTACAGTTCTTATATACAATGCATTAGTAAGCTACATGCATTTCCCCATGTTCTTTAAATCATTCGAAGATCACTTACATTACTTCTCCAAGATAGATTATTTGTAAATTGTTTTTATATTGTTTAGGGAATAATTATAAGAAAGTGTGTGTGTGTGTGTGTGTGTGTGTGTGAATACATGTGTGATATGTATGATGGCTAATATTATCAGTTTAGCAGGATCTTGAATCACCTAGGAGATTAACATCTGGGTATATCCATGAGAAAAGTCCTAGACTGGATTGATAAAAGTGAGAAGACCCATCCTGATGTATGGATGGCATCAATTCATGTGCTAAAGAAAACAAGGACTAGAAAGATGGCTTAAGGTTATCTGTAATTGCTACACATGCCTAAACCTGAATTTTGATTCATCACCATCTAAAACAAAGTTGGGGATGGCCACTTATAAGAGTTACTCCTAACTATTACTGAGAGAGCATTCGAAGTCAAGCAACTTAAGGGAGAAAAGGAGATTTATTCAATTTACAGTTTTCAAGGGGAGAAATAGACTTTCATGGCAGAGGTGATATAGCTGGTGGCTGAAACTGAAGGTAGGTTAAATCATATCAGACATACAGTAGGCTAGTGGGTGAGGACTGAAGGGTGGAGGATTCCTAGAGAGTCTCTCTTCTGCCCAATCTCCTGTTCTATGATCCCTTTTATCTGGTCTGCTATTGGGAGGCTCAAGTGAGATCTTAAAGAGGTTCCAATTGGATCTAAGGCTGGTCTTTGTATTGTCCTGATAATCTCTTCTGGTGGTCTCAGTTGATCTTTGTTAATGCCAGGTATGTCAAGTTGACACTCAGGATTAACTATCACACCATTCGTGTGCCTAATAATCCCTGTTCTGTGGGAGGCAGAGCCAAGATGATCTCTGAAGCTTACTCGGCAACAACCCAGCTTCCTTTTCAGTAACTGTTCAAAAGAATATGGCATCAAGTGATAAAGCAGAACACTGAAAGTTTTCCTCTGCCCTTATTGCATGTGCATAGGTGTGTGTGTACCTGCACACACATGAAAACATTAACACACACACACACACACACACACACACACAAATGGAAAAAAATAGAAAATTACCTGACCATCAGCATTTATATCTCTTTGATTTTTTTTCTGCTTCTTGATGGGACTCAATGTGACTTCACATCCAGTTTCTGTGCTATACATGATGAGCTATATCCACTCAAAGAGAGAATCAAAATAGGGCCCTTCTCCTTCACGTTGATTCTTATTTGGTCACAACAAGAAAGATAACTAATAAGTACAAACCCATTGTTTTCCTTTGTAGGTTACTTTCAACCACAGTCAGTCCAGAAGTATAAAAAGGATGACAATAAGCTAGTTAGCATATGTCTTACTTCAGTTGCCTTTCATTTATATGTGACAAGCATATTTAAAGTATAAAATATTATAACTTTTCAATATATACATTATTAAAGTATGCAGCATGCTGCATCATTACTGGCATTCTGTTATCTCTTCTAAAGTTTTCTATCCTTTGATCCACACCCTGACTGCTACCACCGCTCACACTCTCTACAGCACATGATCATTACTATATCGATATATCTATTCTTTTGCTTTTATGGAATCAACTTTTACATGTTATTCATGTAAGTGAGAACATTAAGTACTTGTCTGTACCTGGTTTGTCTCACTTAGGATATTCTCCAGGTTCATGCATGCTTTGGCAATGCAAGCATTTAAAGGATGAATAGTTTTTTTTTTCATTGTGTACATAAGCCACACTTTTCAACACTTCACACACTCTTCAATACACTCTTCAATAACCACACTACTATATATGTACTCAGAAGTAAATGTAATCAACATGTCCAAGACATATTTGCACTCATATTCATTGCAGATTTATGCAAAAATAGTTAAGACATGAAATCAGCCAAAGTGTCTGTCCAAAGAGAATGAATAGTGAACAGTTATTGTGATCTTGCAAGTAAGCTACTTCTTCATCAACTAGAAACTTTTTTCATTTTAAATCATACTGATTTTTAATATTCTATAATTGAGCATTTAGACTTTCCCATTTCCTATTTTCTTTAATTAGGAACACCTAAAAATTGTTAGGTTACAAAAAATATATAAACAAAGGTTCATATAGAAGATTCTGACAGGAGAGAATCATTAAGGAGACACTCTCACAATCATGGGTTGCTGTGATCAGGCCTCAAAGTGGGACTATAATAGGAGAGATCACCACCATGTATAAAAGGACAAAAAATCTGTAAAGAAAAGTGATAGGCCCTTCATTTCCTATAATATTAGGAGAGATCTAGTATTGCTCAGATTAGACTCTGTCTTGCTCTTAGTTCCTCCATATCGTATAAAACAGTAGATTCTTCAGACCCTGGTGTGTGTGTGTGTGTGTGTGTGTGTGTGTGTGTGTGTGTGTGTGTGTAAGAGAAAACTTGATTGTGTATGCCTGTGGAGAAGCCAGGGTAACATGGATTGCTCTACCTTCTTTATGCATTGCTTCGTGTTTTCCAGTTTCTGCCCTTCAGGCTGGAATTGCAGGCCTCTACCATTTCTGCCAGGCATTTTTATGTAATCTGGAGATCTGAACTCATATCCCTTTGACTGTGAGGCAAAAGCTTTACCCCTTAAGCCATCTCTCAATCCCAGACTTGTTTTGTAAGCAGACTCCTTCCTAGATGGAAGCTGACTGTGCACTGGGGTGGAAATGGGAACAGAACAATCTGTCTAGAGCTACCATGTAGCACAGAGTGATGAGTGACTTCCTGAGAAAAGACAAGATGGCAACTTATTAATTTGCCAGGGTAAATTGATACCATTATAGCACATGGATGAATTTAAGCCATATACAGAAACTACACCTAAGAACTTTTCAAACACAGCAAAGCAAGGAAGTATAATTTCTTCTCTTGTACCAGTACAAAGTAGACACCAGGCTGTGATAGCTATAGTTCCAGTAACTGGTCATCTGTCACTTGGTGCATGCATGAGGACAGAGTCATGTCCCCACTGTCCTTGGACTTTAACTTGACTGGACACCTACTATTGAAGCCTACGCAACTGAGAGTGGCCTGCCCTTTTCCTTACCCAGATGGACTCATCTGTCCATCTGTCATTCCTGCTCTGGACTGGCTTCTGCCTTTTACCCCGAGGTAAATCTAAATCTAAATCTTGGTGGCCTTTCTACCACCAACTGGTTTGGGTTCCTGCCTTGCCAACAAAGTAACTATTTGCATTTCTATCAGCCACTTCTGAAACTACTTAAAACTCTGCTTCAGCCTCCTTAACCCTTTAGATAAATTCTTTAACCTATACATTATGCAAACATAGACGATGTAGATATAGCTATAATTTCCTGTGGCATGTATGACTTAATATTAGTCTTTAAAATAAGAAAACGTCTGTGCCTAATGTAGCCAGATTACCAAGGAAAGCAGAATAATCTAGAGAATCAAGGCTCTTGAAACCACTATACTTGTGAATTTATTGTTATTTAACAAATTATTGTAGAAAGATACAAGTGCGTTCATCTATGTTTTTAGTATAATGAATTCACATCACATGAAAACCTTAGACAACCAACCGTGTGAGGCCTTGTAGGGAGAGAGGGGAAAGGGTGTTTCTGACTCTTGTTTCTGACTCTTTCAGGTTTCATGGGAGGGAAGTGGATGCAAGCACAAGACCATGTGATCCAGCCCGTCTTGACCTGTGCTCCAAGTCAGGAAGAGACTAAGTATAATTCAAGGTTGTCTTGTGGTTCTAACTGGGAGGGAAGGAGAACTTATAAGAGCTGGAAGACCACAGTGTCCTCTCTTATCAAGGCTTTGCAGTGGGAGATAGGTTGTAGAGGTGTGTCCTGATTTCTGAAAAAGACAGGCGCTTCTAGGTCTTTAACCTAACAGAAAACTGTCATTGGTACCTTCTGATTTGGATTGTTATCAGTAAAGAATGCTTTAGTCTCAGAATAACAGACTGCATGAGTGAAAACATTGACCAAGGAGGGACATTTTTTTTAAGATTCTTTTTAAATTCTTTTACAGTTTCATACATGAATAGAGTGAATTAATGATATTTCCCACAAAAATCCTTAGTCCTGTTCCCTCTCCTTTCCCGTTACATTCATTATATTTGCACTTACGTCTGTCATGATTGAACAGAACTTGTCCATGTATCTGCAGATAAAGTGAAGGCAACAGAGGCTGTTGGGGGGGAGGAGCAGGATAGGAAAGCTGGTGACGCTGACAAGTAGGATGACTGTGTCTAGCTTCTGAAGGCCACCATGAGGACATAATACTATGAACGCACGTGGACATCTTCAAAACACAGAAAGAAGGAGAAAGCAATATAGACAGATCCAGAACCTTACCAATCCCCTGCATCAGTGCCCAAATTCATTCACCCCACACAGGGCACAAAGGTCAGACTGAAGCATGATTCCACCCAAGTCCAAATTGGCCAGCCAACATTTGTTGGAGAGCAAAGGTGACCCCCAAAAGCTGCACCACTGCACAGTCTCTTCCTGTCATAGAGGATAAACTTGTAGCAGGGGCATCCCTAACATTCTCCTCAAACTCCTATGTACTCGAGCATCCATTGCAGCTGGGAAAGGGCAGGAGGGGGTCATATATCAATGGCTATATTACCATTGCCATAAACTTAGCTACTTCTGTATTATTCTGATCAATTGGTTGTCATGGCAATGTGGAAATAGTAATCTCTACTCCAAGATCGTGGTCAGTTATGCCTGAGGAAAAAGCTCTAGTACAAGAGGATCATTAGTCCCATAGTTTTATTTAGGACTGAATGCTTTCTTTCTCAGATAATGATTTTCAGGAGAATTTAAAGAAAACTTTCAGAGGTCGTAGTATTAAATCAAAAGCAAAAACAATTGAAACAGGAAGTTTTAGTCTCTTCATTATAATCTTTTCTTTGGGGAGTTATAATATTATTTCAAATCCTGCTATTGAAAAGGTGATAATCAGAGTTTTCACTCACATACAAAATCAGAGCTTGTTTCTTCCATGGTCTCATTACTGATATCCAACAATTAACAAGATATTGCAGCTATTGTTATCTACATGATATCTTTATCAGTTTTCTTTCCTGCTATTTAACTTTAAGTAAATATCAGATATCATATTATTTCACTCCCACATACTTTATTGTTATTTCTATATTTTCTGACATATTTCAATCATGGTACTATTGCCAGACCTAACATTTATTCATCAATAATGTTAAACAGCTTCCTATGTCATTCCCCCCAAAGAAAGATGACTATCCATTTCTTCTACCTCTGAATGTGAGTTAACATTGTGATGATTGTCGTGAAAAGATTATGGCAAAAATGTCACTATATTAGTTCTAAGTCAGGCTTTAGTTTTCAACATATGTTTATTTTTCTTTTGCTCATTCTTTCAGTGTATAATAGACAAAAATTACTTACACGTGCAGTGTGCTTCCATTGACACTTTCATGTGTTTCTTGCTGCCTGATTTTTATCCTGTCTCTGATCATTCATGGAATTCATTCCTGTTCTTTTGAAACAAGTTATATTTTAATAATTTCAGAAATGCCAAATCTATGCACCATAGTAATGTACATGTGTTTTCTTTCTGATTTTCACATTGTTTTATGGTTGCCAGTGCTTCCCTTCATCTACATGAAATAAAAGCATGAGCATGTCTTCAAATTACCTAACAGAAGTAAAGTGAATATGGAGAAATAAAAGTAAGACAAGACTTTTGGTCTTTTTTGAAACAGAAATCACTTTCTTTATGTGCATTACTGTGAATCAAGTAAAGGTCTCTGAAGGGAGGATGTAAAGTGATACTAAAAAATCTAACTTTTAAAACCTTCCTCAAAATTTGTTTCATGGCAGTTATTTTTCAGCTAGAAAATTTCCTAACTCTTACATCTGATAAGTAATAAAACAATAAAATATTCAGCAATAGTTTTGCAAAACAGCTATGACTTGTTTTGAATTACTTCGGGATATCCATTCCTCCTTATATAGTGATAATTCAAAGAGGAGAATGGGCCCCGACAGTTAGAGCAAGGGCCCCATTGCCTTTCCTAATAGTTGTCCCTTCCCATAGACTGAAAATATATGCATTTTCTTTATAGGCAGAATTGGTTTACCTTGTGAGGCAATGATAGGTTTGCATTTTGAACTTGTCATGATACCGTACACAGAGCACGGTATCTTTGGATACCAGGCACGCTTGTGTGAGGCTCACTGTGAGGCCACTGGCAAGTTATCTGATGTCTTGGGATGCAAATTCCAGGGTGCCCATTTTAAAGTCTCTTTATATGAACTGATATCAATGCATTTAAATAAATTGCTGTCCAGGAAAAAAGTCAGTAGACCATTATTATAAATTAGTTTAAAGGATCTTTCCCATTAAAGGAGATACCAACAGCCACTAAATTCTACTGTCTCACTCCAAAAGAAAAGAGAATCATATGGCAAAAGTCACAAAAATCTGCATTGTGCACCTACAAGAAGGTTGCAGACATTTGACACTGGGCCTCCTAAGTGCAAGCAGTTTCAATTTTTTCATCCACAAAGTTGAAAATCAGTATTACTCAACATTTTTTATAGAACAGTACAAAACAACAATAACACACCAAGATATAACATCTGCATGCCCACTTATCTTGCATTATAAAGATTGAACACCCCCGCCCACCTCCCCAGCGAGTCCTAGCTGACCCAAAATTACATGGGGATTAGGAGGCTTTGCGCTAAAGTCCACGTAGCTCTATGGTAACCAAAAAGGAAATTTCAGACAGGAAACAGCAGCTTTAGATGGAAACCAGAGAAAACCTTGCCAGTTAGGTATAGGTAAATCTGATCTTCATAGTCAGATCTTACACAGCGGCATGAAATCATAGCACAGACACTTCTGAGACCATATCCCAAGATGGCACTTCTTAGAGTTAGACTGAAAGAAGATAAATCATACAGTTCTTTATTGCAGGGGAAAAAGACTTGGCTTAATAAGGAATCATTTATTCTCTTAAGTTCAGTGTCAAAAGTTCACACAGGGCAAATATAAAGTAATGAATTTCAAGAAGGCATAATTAGAATAATTAGAAACATAAATAGCAAGGATAGTAATAGCTGTCATTTTGGACGCAACTCAAAGAAAAGATTATCATTTATCCATTAGCTAGTTAACCCAGGAAATGTTTTATCTGCATTTTTAAATATTCGCTACACACACACACACACATACACACACACACACACACACACACACACACACACAATTTGTGGACAGTCCGTATATTTCAGTGATCTGAATGTCTTACCTCTTCAACACTGATTCTGAAAGAAAGCCAGGTAGAGAAATGTTAAAGAATGACTTATAGAAATATATTGTTTTCAAAATGCTGATTTTTTTATTATTTATTCAATTGTGTGTGTGTGCATATGTATGTGCGTGCGTGTGTGTGTGTGTGTGTGTGTGTGTGTGTGTGTGTGTGTAGAACCATGGATGAATTCGGGAACCACCATGGACCGCCTCCACCTTCTTCTTGTTTACTCTGCCTGGGGGTTCACAGGCTCTGCCCTACAAGGACCAGAAGTGCAGGCCGCCCCTGCTTCTGCCTGGTGTCTATATGTGGGATCTGGGATCTGAACTCAGGACCTTCCGCCTGCAAGGCAGAGGCTTAACCCCTGAGCCACCTCTCCAGCCCCAAAATGCTGATATTTTTAAGCTATGATTTTATTAAAAATTTCCAACAGTTTTTCTTCAACTAAAGTAGAAATTTTCAAGTTCTACTTCAGAGTAAAAACTGTAAAGGAATTTAAGAGTTGTGTTTTTTATAAAGCAGTGATTTTCACACAAAATTGAGTCTTGAAGAAAAAGAAAATGTTCATAAATGAGTAACAAAGAGTAAGGTGAAATCGGTAATAAAAAGTCTCAAAAAAGAAACACACTACAGCAATGATTTCCTTGTTGCATTATACTAAACTTTTAAAAACACTAACATTGATACTTCTCTCCAAAACCAGATAGAAAAGGTGAAAAGATTGATACTTCTGATCAACCTGAATGTATATTTTTCATCAAGGTGTGAGAAAGTTGAACCTACCAGCACATGAAAAATATCAGCCCCCTCCCACCACCACCACTCTTCCACCTCTCACCAACAAAGATATAAACACACACACACACACACACACACACAAGCACACATCAGCCACTATAGAGTGAAGTGGAATTTTTTCTAGGGATGGTAGAAACTACAAATCAATTAATGCAATTTATCATATCAATGAAATACAGTATAAAATGATAGGGCAATCTAAATAAATGAAAATTAATTTGATAAAATCCAAAATTCTTTCATGGTTAAAAAAAATTCAACAACTTGATTATATAAGAAATGTACCACAACATAGTAAATGAAGCCATAGGCAACATCTTAATGAAGGATATTGAAAACAATACTCTCATTATTCTTGTTTAGTAAAATTCTAGAAATCTAATTCAAAAGAATTAGGTCAAAGAAAGAATTAAAACTCTTTCAAACTTGAACTGGGAAGTGAAATTTCCTTTGTTTGCTCATAAGGTCCTATACAGAATAGCCTGAAACTCCACCAAAAGTTTATCAGAATAAGAAATCATTGCAGGGCACAAAAATTAGTGGCAGTTTTTATAATAAGATATTCATATTGAGAAAAATTCAATTCTCAAAGAGTTACAGAAGTACCCAAGAAAAATGTAACCAATGATGTGAGAGCCCCTATCACACAAAGTATAAAACAAGAGAAAATAAAGAATATGTGAAGATGGGAAGAAAGAAGGAAAGAAGGAAGGAAGAGAAGGACGGAGGGAGGGAGGGAAGGAGGGAAAGGAAGGAAGAGAGAAAAAGAACGAGAGAAAGAAAGAAAGAAAGAAAGAAAGAAAGAAAGAAAGAAAGAAAGACAAAGAAAGAAAGAAAGAAGGAAAGAAAGGAAAAAAGAAAGAAAGAAAAGAAGAAGGAAGGAAGGAAGGAAAGACAGAAAGAAGGAAGGAAAGAAAGAAAGAAAGAAGGAAGGAAGGAAAGAAAGAAGAAAGGAAAAAAATGGAAAAGATCACCAATATTCATGGATTGTAATGGTTAGCATTATGGAAGTACCACCCAAAATGTTTTATACATTCAATGAAATTCCTATCAATTCCTATAAAACTATCAAAAATATTTTAACTTCATATGTAATCACAATTCCAAATAACCCAAATAATATTGAAGAAAAATAATAAAGCTATGTGTATCAAGATACCTGACTTCTAGGCACTGGGGGATGGGGAAGGAGGGTGAGGGGAGGGGGAGCAGGGGGTTCGGGGGGAGGAGGAGGGAGGGAGGGAACTGGTGTACCTATTAAGTTTGTATGAGCTGAAATAATAATAAAAAATATATGAAAAAAAAAAAAACAAAACAAAACAAAAAGATACCTGACTTCTAAACCACAGGGCTGTAGTGTCCAGAATAACATGAAACTGGTTTATAAAAACTGACACATAGTCCAGTGGAACAGAATAGACCCCAGAAATAAATCCACTGGCTCCCGAAAAAGTTGTCAAAACAAACATAGGAAGAAAGGAGAACCTTATCTATAAATGGGACTAAGAAAACTGCCTATCCATGTGCAAAAATTAATATATGTCAGTCATTTCTTACCTTATCAAGCCAAAATTCATTGAAGACCTAAAGTAAGACATTTTTGGAATGAAGAAATACAAATACAAGTACACGGAAAATATTTAGCATTACCAATTATAAGGGAAAAGCGAACAAAATCCAGGCAAGTTGTCATTCCTCCGCAATAAGAATAGTTTTGGAGACCAGTATGGGGGCTCCTCAGAAAGCTAAAACAATATCTACTATATGTTCCAACTCAATTGACTGTTGTCTCAAAGAGACTTTGCATTGCTGTGCTTAATGAAACATAAAAACCAAGATACAGAATCATCTTAGGTGTCTGACACCTGAATAAAGGGTAAAGAAAGCACAGTATGTACTGTGGAATATTAATCATCTGTACGAAATGAACTCTTGTCATTTTCAGGAAAATAGACGGAGCTGAGGAACATTACGTGAATAGACCAGATGCAGAAAGACAATTGCAGAATGTGCTCTCTGCTTGTGGAAAGTAAAAGAACGTTTATCTGAAAACTAACTGGTGATTTCTAGAGGCTCACAGGGGCTATGGGAAGGAATGCGAGAGTTAATAGACAGTATGGAAACCCAAGTAAGAGAAATAAATTCTATCATTCATACAGTGCAGTGGATAAATTATACTCTTCAAGATCATGAAAGCCTGATATGGTAACATATCTGTGAACCCAGCAGTAAGAAGGCAAAGAGAGAGACCAAGGGTCTCAGATCCTTGGGACTCACTGGCCAGCCCGTCAGGGAGAGATCCTGTCTCCACAAGTGCAGTGGAGAACAGTTGAGGAAGACACTGGGTGCTGACCTCTGGTCCCCCTACATGTGCACACAAGCACATACACACGCGAACTCATACACACCGTGTGCTTGTGTGTCTATCTGCCATGAAATAGCCAACAACTGCTGCATTTCTGCCACTCCTTTTGTGTCTCCTGGCAAAAACAACCTGAAGGAGCAAAGGTTTATAAATTTGGTTCATAATTCCTGGGTTATAGTTCATCATGACAGGGAAGACATGAGTGACAGGAACTTGGGTGAACTGGTCACGTCCATAGTCCCGAGCAGAGAGCAAGCATGCGTGTTTCTGCTGCTCTGCCCCTTTCTTATAAGGTCTGGGATGGCCAGCTCCAGGAGTGGCCACACTCACTGTAAAAATGGGTCTTTGCACATCAACTAATGCAATCAAGATAATCTCCACTGGTGTGCCCCCAAAGCCCTTCTCCCAGATGATTCTAAATCATGCCAAGTTTACAACTGAGGTTAACCATTGCAGGTTCAGAACCAAGTTATCCACAACATCCCCATACAGCATTAACCTTTGCCCAAATACATTGTAACGCTAACGCGGCCTACATTTTGTTGAACAATTTCAAACCAAATCTCCGGTTCATTAAGTTGTCCAAAGCACTGGCAGGGCCTCAAAGGGAAGGGGATCTCAGAGCTGCATCCTCTCAGCATTTATGGCATAGCACTACCAGGGGATGGCATGAGTTGGCACCAGGAGATCTGGTGCAGAGATGCTGAGACTTGCTTCACTAAATGGTCACCTTGTGAACAGAAACGAGCCTTCATGAAACTCAGGCTATTCTTGTTGCTTCCTTTTACCTGGTGGCAGCGGCGGTATTGGTGGTGATGGTGTGTGTGTGTGTGTGTGTGTGTGTGTGTGTGTTTAGGTTAAGAAAACTTTACTTACTTCAAAGTTAAGAAGATATTCTAGAAGCCTAAATGATTTTGCTTTCACATTTAAGGACCTGTGATCAATCTCAAATTAATTTCTGTGTTTGGTAGTAGATAAGTACTTTATTGGTATTCACTTATGCATCCTATTAACCAAACACAATTTGCTAAACGAAACAAAACAAATCAAAACAAAAAAATGTAAGTTTCCAGTTGAAAGGACATACTTAATAATCAAGACATTGTTTTAGTGTAGGTATATCTTTCTATAGGTATTTGTGTCTATAAGGTGGTGTCTATGTGTTTGTGTGTGTGTGTGTGTGTGTGTGTGTGTGTGTGTGTGTGTTCCTATATGTTATACATGCTTGGATGAGTGCCTGGTCTTTTATGTCAGTACTGGAGATTTGAACTAAAGTCCTCCCGCTTGTGTAGCAAGCGCCCTTACCTTCTAAGCCATCTTGCCAACTTATTTTTTGAAGCAGAGCTTCTCACTGAACCTGGAGCTCATTGTGTCAACAGGGTTTCTGGCCTATGAGCTGCAGGATGCTCCTTTCTAACCCTTTCTGCCTAAAGCACTAGACCCACAAATGTGAACCATCACACCTCATGCATACACCTGGAGGACTTTACCAACTAAAGCTATTCTGTCCCTCTACCAACATTCCTTTCGAGGAAGGAATATTATATTATATTATTATATTTATTATATTAATACTTTGGAGAAAATCCATTGATCTGATAATTGGAATTACCTCAGCTTTGCTCCTGTTCGTGAATATTACCTTGGCTATCTTAGGTCATGTAGTACATCCTTTAAAGTATTATATTTAAAATCTAGACAGAAGTACAAATTTCCTATGGTCACTGACTAACAATGACCTTATGAAAGATATTTGCCAATCTTTCTTATGTCTCCTCATTTGTGAACTATGCAGGGTTTGGAATAAGTCTTCCTAAAGAATTTTGCATTTGTGATTTTTCTGGCCAATTCAAACTAAAAGGAAATGGCAACTAGTGTTCATAAATAAAACACAGGAATACTGTTCTGGAAGAATGATGGTTTTAACATATTTCATTCAAACATAATTCATATTTAAAGCAATGTGCTTTGAAACCAGGTTAGACTGTTTGTTGAATATATCATCTAAGGATTTACAAATCCATTAAGTTGCTAATGTACCTCTTTAAGTAGCAAGACATCTGGTTGGGCTCTCAGACTCTCCTTACTGGTCACTTGTGTCTGATGGGGTATGATCTCACCAGAAATAGAGGGCATAGAATCTGGCAGATAGAAGGTAACCTTCCTGCAAATGGGAGACTAACCCTCCCCCACACAGCAGTCTCCTACTCTTATTCCATCTATCTTTGAATCTACTCTTATAATAAGACTCTATTTTAATAGCACTTTATCTCTGGCCAGGGGGTGATATCCAATACCCATCAGGATGGAGCCAACAAACTATAATTCGGAAAATCAGGGACTCTACATCAACCACCTGGAACCAGGCCAGCCTAATCTCTCCCCATCCTAAAGCTCAGGGAAATTTGCCAAAGAGGGGGCTGTAAGATTGTAAGAGCCTAAAGATGGGGAGGAGCAATGATATGCAAGACACTTCATACAAGATAGGGCTGAAGTAATCATAATAGGACTTTGCATGACCTGTGCAATTACCAACATATCATTGACCCCCAAAGTCTAGCATGGATCACAGGCACTACAATCCTTAGAGACAAGGGATTAACAGCCACAATAGTGTTCCTATACTAAAGGGAAACACAAAAACAGAGCTCTAGGCAATGTTACTGAATCCTTACACCTCATCAGAGAGGAGGACCCAGAGGGAAGTTTGACATGCACACTAAAGGATGCTCCAGGAATGGGGGAGGGGGAGGAAGCATTGAGAGAAAGGGAGGGAGATAAAGGAAAGGGAAAAGGGGGTCGGGAGTAAGGAGATCCAGGGATGGGTGGAGGGAGGGAGGGGAATGGGATACTTATCAATCTTTGTATGAGTGGAAGAAATAAATAAATAAAAACAATAATAAAAAAACAACAAAACAAAATGACCTGTTTTCATTAGAATCAAAATTCAAACTAATTAGAAACATAGCCTCATGTTTATTTCTCTGTGATCAAGGCAAAAATTTAAATCTGCAATGGTTGACAACCCTGTAAACAAGACGTTTGACCTAATATCCATGTTTCCCACTTTACTATGCCAGTTCATGGTGGCATTCCCTGCTTGGTTCTAAAATAGTTCTCTGCAATTCCCCACACTTGAAAAATTCTGTTCTACTCAAAATCAGTCCATATCTAGTAATTTTCTTCCAAATCATGAAGAATGCCTTGCATGCCTTCTTGAGTAACTTCTCCACGACTTCATGCCTCTGACATTTTTCTTTGTGCTCATCCACCTGTCCTGGATTTCACATGCTTCCTCTGTGTACAAACTGTGCTGTACAGTTCATGCTCTTTTTCCTAATGAGAGTCAAGCTTCTATTTTGAATTTTCTCATGAAAAGTATTATGCTTTGTGTTATGCCAATGTATCTAGGCCTTTGGTCATAAGAGTCTCTTCCATGCCCATCAGGTATTCTATCTAATTTTCCAATATCCCTGGGAGGTAGTCCACATGACTCTCATTTTTCAAAGAGAGAAATAATGTTTATATAATTGGGTCCATCTTCAGTTTTACTTGTAGTTTAGAAGTTTCTTCTCTCAAGAAAATGAAGATGGTAAGAAACTGATTGACATAGCACAGTGACCTTTGGGTATTAGAGACAGACAGGTAAGCATAACTAGCTCAAACCCAAACAGAATGTTAGATAATACATGCAGCAAAGGACTTAGGGGCATTTGCCAAAGGCAAGTTGATTCCTCTTCGGTTGAACATTGTTGTTTCCCTGCCACTGGGTATGTGCTGCAGTGGAGTAGTGGGTGATGCCTTCTGCTCTCCCGAAAGCCAACATTCTAGAACCTGTTAAGTGGATTAACACTTTGGACAGAAAGTAATTCCCAATTGCATGACAAAATTATATGTCTCCTAGGTATTCCTAAAATCCCAATGAAAAGACATAAAAGGCACATTTATAAAGCTTTATAAGGAAGAAGGTATAAAGTAAGTCACTCAATACACATATAAAGAAAGCAAATATCTGAAAAATTTCCAAATGGCTAGAAATGAGAATGGAAGGAAAAAAGTCCCCTAGGAGTATTGTTTATTTTCTAAAGAAAAAGGCTAAATAACTGATGCTTTAGATACTCACTGATACTGGATTAGTACTGATTATTTGTTTGACACTGTCAGACGAAAGGACTGTTAGACATATGGCAAGGTTTTTCTTCAGGTATAGGAAATTCACATATTGGTGGAAAAAGCTAAAGTCAATACACAAAGATGTAAACACTTGTACATAGAACCACTGCAGTCACAATGAAATTGATCTACTATGACCAGCAACTATCTAATTCCAATATCCTTACTTTATTACTCACAAAAATAAAAACTTGAACCAGCTCTCTATATCTAAGATAACCCTTTTCAAAACTGCTTTTAAGTACTTTCTGTCATGTCACTGATAAAGAAAACTTATGAGCATAGTCACAGAGTTGTTTAAGTAAAAAATTCACTTATTAAAAAGCAAGAATGTGATATAGAATATAGAAGATCCAAATAAAATCACACAGCATTCAAACTAATTGAAAATTTTAGTTTGCCTATTGATAAAAAAAATAAGTCATCCAGAAGAATAAAACACTCCACTAGATATTGAACTGCCACTTTATGACCCCAGTGGCCCAGCTTGGCTTGGGATCATGACCAATATTGCCTTTATAGATTTGTCTTCATCAATAATTCAAAGTGTAGAAGTCCCTGGTGTTAGAATTACTGGGATTGACTGTTAACACAGTTTTAATTAAGTGGTTGATTGCCTAGTCTTTCAGTTTTTTGAGCCATTAAGATGAAAGCCATTTTATAGAAACTCAAATTTTGAAAGAAGACAGTAAGTGAAGAAAATAAGTCTGATAACCAAAAACCTCTCCTCTTTTGCATAGGCATTTATGTGTGGGATGTCTGAGTGTGTGTACGTATGCACATCACTATACATGTATGTAGGAAGGAAAAACCTTACAGTCTTGCTCCGCGCCTTCCCACTTTATTTGAGACAGAGTCTCTTCATTGCCACTGCGTAACCCAGGGTAGCTAGCTGTAAACATCTTGAAATTCTCAGATTTCTGCCACCTTTTCCTCATAGTTATGCAGTCTTGGGTCATTGTGTATAGTACTTATATAAGATCAGAGGGCCTGAACTCCTTTTTTTCATGCTTGTATAATAAGCATTTACCCACTGAGTCATATCATCAGGCTACTTCCTCTCTTTTAATATGCAGAAAATAGCAAACAATTATTAGAAACCCCTTACTTCAAGAGAAAACAAAATATTTTTCTGATTTTTCTGGCTAAAATAGAAAGCACTATTGCCTGGAAATTAAAGAAAAATACATCTTTAAATACTGAGAATACTCACATTTTCCATTGGTTTGATCTGAAAATAATCTGCCTTTCTACCAGATACATAGTGGAAATGCCAAAGTATTGGAGTTCAGAGATTACTTAAATTAGACCTGGCTTTGAGTAAAGCAGGCTAAAGAAACTAGCTTTAGCTGCCCCCAGTCAACAAGAAAGAACATGTCTGATTTAGTACAGATCAAAATGGACCAGGCTGATAGTCGGACAGAAAAGGACAGAAAAGCTGAGATCTAAATGGTGGCTAAGTGCATGTTCACTCAGACCCCAGACAACTGTCTCTTAGCTTTCAAGAAATTAGATACCAAAAGGAAGATAAAAAAAAAAAAAACAAAAAAACAAAAAACAAAAAACAAACAAAAAAACACTGACACTTGCTAAGTCATTTCAGGCAGGCTGGGCAGAACTGTATTTGGAGTTAATATTGAGAACTCTGAGGAGTTTTTTTCAGGAAAGGAGAGGGTATCAAAATGATCAGGTTATCCATGCAGTTTGGAATTTAGAGACGATAGTAAGTAGATTCACTAAAAACCAGACTTGTTTACATTGACTTGTTTACAGCCAAGAGACAACATTATTCATGCACATAATGCAGTCCTGGTATTTTTCAGAAGATAAAGCTGAAACATCACAATGATGTTAACAATGGATAATGGTCAAAATAAACAAAAAAGTGAATTGTTGAAAATACAGTTCATTTTTTTCAAAATAAACTCATTTTTTTCCATTGCTTCTGAAAATGCTTGAAAATCAGTAGCATCATAAACTCTGCAGCGCCATTTTCCAAACTGGCTTCCTTTTTCCCCCTCTCAAGTCCTTGGTTACATGTATCTCCTTCTGCTTAGCTGAACACCCAGAATTGCATCTGTAAATCAAGCTCCATATGTCTTTATGACCGCATCTTTTCAGAATTGCCTACCCAAAAAGAAAAAAAAAAAAAAGAGATCATGAATATTGTATCCCTGTGAAACCAGCTCCCCAAATATGCCTGCCTGTGAATCACCACTGAGTGTCCTGATGGCGTGAAGCAAAGCTCTTTACTTTGGTCCAGGTTCCATGCCTCATCATCCATCTCATCTAAGACAAAGGCCATAGGCTACTAGCTGATGTGATGTCAGCCTCTTTGCCTATACCTGGTCTGTCACTGCAACTTCTACATCAGCAGAAGCTAATGTTGTCCTTGAAAGTTCCCATCTCTGACCTTAATAAGGCTTCTTCTATTAGCCACCGCTATCTTTCCCTTTCCCCTAGCAGATATGTTCTTCCAAAGAAGGTTTCTTTTTTAAATTAAACCCAGAACTAGCTTATAATCACTTGACCACTGCATTTATTCTTCTTTCTGTTGATATCAAAACTCCACCCCATTCTATTGAAAGTGGTTTGTGGAAGGCTGATAATGATTTTCACAGTTCCGTGGGCTCCTTGCAGATGTTCCTGCAGCTCTTGGGGTTGAACTCCGGCCCCGCCTCTGGTTTATTGTCATTTTCTGTCTCCCCTCATTTCCTCCTACGGTCTCATTCTGCTGCTTTCTCTCCTGTTCTCCCTTCCCAGCCCACGTCTCCTCCTTCAGTGTGTGCAGGCTTCCCTTTGGATTCCACTTCACGGTCCTCCTGCTATCAGTGTTGTCTCTCAACGCATAATGCAGTGACTTTTCTCTGAAACCTTTGAACTCTTTTCTAGCCCTCCTTCGAATAGTGTCTTTATTGTAATTTTCTCCATAGCTGGATATTAGGAACACACCTCAAAGAATGTGGAACCTATAGGGTGGCAGGGAAGGGAAGGTGGGCACAGTTCAATCTCACTGTGATATGCTGTGAAGTTTCCTGACCCATGACTTGGAGTCATCCTCCTGGTAGAAGTCTGCTTCTGCCAAGAACCTCATATCCCTAGGCATTTCTGGTTGACCAGGAGTGGTCAGACTTTCTAGACATTCAGCCCAGCCCTCAGACACAACTTGAAGTGGACATTAGGGCACAATGAACAAGATAAAGTACAAGGAATGTGGTAGTAAGAAACAGACCACACTTGCTATACTTAAACACACATATTCTTTCGTTTTATGCATATCACATCTTTTTTTCCATTTGCATTTTTTTATTATGAGGATTTAAAAAAAATTTACAAACAAAATAAGTTGTTGTCTCTAACCCCTCCCACACTTCCTCCTCCTCTTCCACCTTCCCCAGTCCATCCTTACCCCTCCCATTTTCACGACTCTCTGTTTGTGTGGACCCCAGAGCTCTCTTCCAGAAGGGACCAAGGCTCTGTAGCAGTATAAGTGGCCGTCAGTGACTAAATCAAACCTGGCCTGTAGTGTGCCTGAACCCCCACAAGAGTAGACATCTTCTTACTTCATTTCCTGTAGCAACCTGCTTCACCTTCTAGTGCATGTCACCACACTACAGACAAAACTTGATCTTCTGTGATTTAGTATTGGACCTAGTCTTTCTCTCCCTAGAATGTTCCTCTTTGCACTTGATGAGCATGCCTCCATGGTTACCTGTGTCACCAAGCCTGTCCTGACACCCCTGTGTGTATTAAACATTATTTACCTGAAATCACCACAGTGAATCCTACAGTCCCACAAGTGTGAACTCAACCTTGAAAGTTATGCCTACCTTCATGACTATTTGAGCTGTCCGTGCCAAAACAGTGTATCTGATTCCCAAAAGCTCCGAATAAGATAAAACTAACTGCTGAAATTATCTGCTATTCCAATTTGTGTTTTTGAAGTAAATTCTAGGTACTTGAGTAAAAATTCAAAGATATAAAAATCAGATAATGATATTTCATATAATAAAATGAGCATCATTGCATGAATAAAATTTTGTTAGTTTTTTAATTATACTTGCCTTTTGGAAGTACTCACTCATAAAATAATAAGAAAAATGCAATGAGAGAGCAAGTTAATGTAAATGGTCAGTTTCTACTCTGCATTCACACCACAATGCCATTCAAGTGAAATTGTGGATCTGGTGATGGTCCGGTTAAGGAGGGCTGAAATGGTCCTCAGATGACTGTAGCAATCTTTGTTGTTTGATGGATACCCTGAGATGGGCCTGGAAGAATGTATGGAAGGAAGATCTGAATGTGGCTACAGTAGGGGGTACCTCGACCACATTTAGTAGGAGGTTCAGCAGGCTATTCCTATAAAAGTCACCACCACATGGTTTCTCAAAGTCAAACTAAAAATCGTCATTCCAAGAAAAATTGGCTAAGAAGAAGGTAACCAAATTTTCTCCTGAATTCTTCATTTCCCTGTTAAGAGGGTATAATCTGAACTAATCTTACGGACTCTCCAACCTCGTAAGACACATTCAGGACCCATCTGTCTTGGTGCCTTGACAACATAGCACCTTCCTTCAAGGAACCAGCCAAGGATTTTAATGTTTAGTCTCTGCTTTTTCAGCTGCTCTTCTCAGTCTCCAGTACAGTGACTGATACGAGAAAGGAGGTGATAAAACAGTTACGAGTGGTCCTTGATGGTCATTAGAATCCTCTAGTGAACTTTTAAAACCTATAGTGATCCAGACTGAGATGATGGTAATTTTAAAAAGACATTGCAGCATTCCCCGGGGTAAGTGGACGACATCCACAATGCTGACCCAATAGCCTGTGTATTGTCTGACCACTTGTTAGTAATAAAGATACAAGAAAGAATCACATACTTTCTGAAATGTAAAGTCTGGGTATGGTATTGGGAGTCAGTATAATAGCAGACAACCCTGCTTCAGTGATTGTAGGGCTGTTTCAAATTTGTGACCCCATGACCCCCACATATACAGCTTCACCTAAACACAATTCCTAGATATATACAGGTAGTTCTATGCAGATATCACCAATGCTAAAAATAGATATAACATGTATTTGGGATTCAAGCAGCTATAAATTTCAAGCCAGTTTTGCCCCTTTACTAGGTTGATGATACAGAAAAGAACTTAAAGCCTTCAAGTTGTTTCCTCGACTTTAAGTGTGGGTAGCAGTAGGATCTATCCCATGAAGATAAAAACAGAAGGATAGCCTGAAAACTAAGTGTGAGATCACAGACATAATGTTACTCAGTGAAGCCCAAATCTTCCAGAACTATCTTTCTGCAAACTTTTTTGAACATGAAAATGTAGAAAGAAAAAGTTAGAAAAAAACTTGATCAGTAAAAATTTTCTTCAGAGTTCAGAATAAAAAAATCATTAGAACATAATATCATATATTAATCATTAGAGGATATTTAGAACTTTATTTTTCTGGTTGTAGATCATTAGCAAAAGGCTCAAAGGCAAACAAAGAGCTATAAATCAGTGAAAATGGGCTTATTTTTATTTTTTCTTATGCTATATGCATTCCTTCTTGCATAATTTAGCTCATCACCTTACTTTCTCATAATATTTCTATTTGCTAGTTCAATGAACTTATTCTTTAAAGTGAAAGCATAATGCAAATTGATGAATAAATGACTTATCTTCTTGCCTTAGACAACAAACAACCCTATGCAGTTGCACTGGTTCCTGTTTCAAATCCCAGTGTCTTTAGGCTGAGGAAAATTGATCGCATGAACTAAAGTCAACCTGGCTACATTAGTCCTAGGAAAGCATGGGATACTGAGGAAGGCATTCTTTTTCTTGAAAGAAAGAAGAGAGAGAGGGAGAGAGAAAGAGAGAGAGAGATAAAAGAAGGAGAGAAAGGAAAGTAGGCAGGAAGAAAGGCAGGGAGGGAAAGAAGGAGGGAAGGAAGGAAGGAAGGAAGGAAAGAAGAAAGGGGTAAGGGAGAAAGAAAAGGAAGAAGAAAAGAATGAAGGGGGGAGAAATGCAAGAGGAGAGAGAAAGAACAAAGAACAAAAGTATCCATTAAAACTGATCTAGCCACATTAATTGAGTCAGCTTTGTTATATTCCTTCTCAGAAAAAATTTTATTGAGAAAAGCTTAATTTTGATGTTTCCCACTTATTAGTGAATAGTAGTGATCATCTCTTAACAGCAGCAATGGCAATAGAAAATGCAATATGAAGTCATTTCCACCAAAACACTATATTTCACAGTACCACTCTATGTGCTCATAAACAAATTTTTGAGTTTCTTCCTATTCACTTATTGCATATGATATAATTTCAGTCAAAATGCATGTCTACATGAAACATATGCATTTATTACTTTGTGAAAGGAATTTACAACTCTGTATAGGACATCATTTGTGGGTATGTGTTTTTATTTCAAAGCATATTTAAAATTTTCTCCCTTTAAGTGACAAATCCCTTTAAGTGAAGAATAGAATTATAAATTTCTCCCTTTTCTCCCTTTAAGTGAAGGATAGAATTATAAATTTAACTGTCTATTTTATAAATTCTGTACTTACATTTTTTAACTAGTATGCTGCTTTTGAAATTAAGAAAAATGGATATAATTTAATATTTTTAAAATGAGTCTACATTTTCTAATCAGGAACAAATTAGAAAGGGACTGAGAATTGAAGACGTGCAGATTCATCCTGGTATTCCAAGATGACAAACATGATTGACTCTACAAAGAACATTCCAGAGCACGCTTGTGTGACTTGAGCATGATGAGTCATGATCCCTGACCCATATTTTGAGGGTAAGAATTCTCTATTCAGACTTACTGAAACCTCTCAACCTCTTTATACGGAAGCTGGGGAGCCATTTTGTGGCGCACAGAAAACTATTGTTTGATAAAAACGGGGAAAGACCCTCTTAGGAGTGAACACGATGTTAGTTATTTTGTCAGATATACAAGAGAGATTTACAGGTCCAATATCATGTGCTTTACAGCTGTGCTATCCCTGAGTCAGAATTCTATAACACATGAAATTATAGATTATCTGATAAAGGGCTGATTATGCATCTCTGTCTGCTGTCCACCAAGCTTTTAAAACTAAGCCAAATATCTACTTCTTAAAAGTTGTCACACTAGGGCAAATTCTGAAGTGATGAGACCTTTCCATTCTCATTTGCTCAACATATAAAAAGTGTCTTATCTTAAAAAGAGAGCTTATGGCTTGTTGCATTCACTGGGTAATCAAATAGGATGACTACTGGAGAGAACATTTCAATTTGCCACAGAATTAAATAAAGATAGGTTTATTTATATTGAAAGATTCTAGGAAACTTTCTGTGAAAAATTTCAAAATACCCTTAGTTCCTTAAACTAAAGATCAAGGAACAATATATAAGTAGACAGCTGAAAATATAGATGAAATAGAAGGGAAATAAATAATAGTTACATATTAAATATGTAATTGTGGAGAATCACTAAATATCTAGACTTAGTAAAATTGATTATAAATTATTAAAACTTCCAGTCAATTAAGATTTTTATCTCTTATCATATTCAAGGGAAAAGTTAATTTTTTAATTAACTAATCTGTATATTATTCTTCCAATTAAAAAACAAAGTTGAGGATGATCAAATTAATTCCCTAAATTCAACAAGTGCTATTATAAGTATATATAAAAGGGACACTTTGCTAAACTGGAGTCTTGTTATAATAGCACATTCAAGGGTAGGTGTAATAGTTTAACAGCTTTTTGTCTCTGGCCAGGGGGTGACATACAGTGCCCATCAGGATGGAGTGAAGGGCATTGCAGGAGCAGCAAAACTGCAAAAGAAAATCAACAAACCACAATCCAGAACTTCAGAGACTCTATATCAATCACATAGAACCAGGCCAGCCTAATCTCTCCCCATCCTGGAGCTCAGGGACATTTGCGGAAGAGGGGGCGGTAAGATTGTAAGAGCAAAAGGATGGGAGGAACAACGATTTGCAACATTCTCAACAATAGTTGGGGCCAAAGCAACCATAATGGGACTTTGCATGCCCTGCGCAATGTCCAGTGCACTGTTGCCCTCATAAAGTCTAGCATCTGTTAAGGGCACCGAGACCCCTGGAGGCAAGGGATTGACAGCCATAGTAGTGCTCCTATGCTTAAGGGGAACAAGAGAAAGGGCTTATGGAAATGCCACTGGGTCCTTATATGTCATCGGAGAGGAGGACCCAGTGGAGAGTTAGGCGTACACAATAAAGGACTCTCTGGGAATTGGGGGGGAGGCACTGGGGGATGGGGAGGGAGAGGAGGGGGAGGAGGGGGTTCCGGGGGAGGAGGAGGGAGGGAGGGAACTGGTAAAAAATTTTTAAAATGTATAATTACATTTTTAATAAAAACAAAAAGGGACACTTTGCTTCTGACCCACCTGAGACCACAGCTTGGATACACTGAGCTGACTTCCTGTGCAGTCTAGAAGATGGTTAATGTCCAACTTCTCAGAATCATTCATTAGTCCACCACATCCAATTAGTATTTTGAAGGAATTCTAGATCCATAAGGTCTTACCCATTATTGCCACCTTACTTGTGATGACTAATGTCATAGTGTCCTCCTCCAAAATTGCTTGGCAGACGCATAGCCCACTGTATTCTTTTAGCATCAAGAAGCATTTCTAAAAAATGTCACTCTTCCATTTAAGCCAACATTTCCTTTTGTCTAAAAAAAATGCTAGTTTTCTGACATTTATAGGAATTGTGGAATTAGTTCACAAACGTGAATTTTTCTTGGCGGAAAATGTCTGGTGTCATACAGTTAGATACAGGTGACAGCTTGATAGTTGAGGGTTCCAGCTCTGGACATATTTGTTGTTGAGTTAGGCCTCCAAACAGGCCTGCAAGAGATTGTCTCCTCAATAAGCAAGACCCAGCCCATGGTGGGTGCGACTAATCCCTGGGCAGCTGAAGAAGATCAAGATGAAGGAGCTGGTTAGGGAAGTTGGCATCTGGATACTTGGCCAGACATACTAGTTTGGCAAATGAGATTGTGCCTTTCAGCTGTCCTGTGGATTTGGTATGGCTAATTCTCTGGGCCCATGGTATTGTTGATATGAGCTCTCCTGCCAAATAGGACAATTGTAAATGTGATCATTGTAAGTCAAAATAAAGCTCTTTGCTCCCTTAAGTTGGTTGGTCGTGAATTTATCAGCAATATGCAGTCAAACTCAACACCTGGAACCCTTTTAAGGAAAATAGTTTCAGCACAGAGCCAAAGAGTTTAGCCAGAGGCCAAAGAGTCTCATGACTGAAGCCAGAGCTGTTTTGCCATTCCAATATCACCATGGACTTGGAAGCTCAGTTCACCAGCTCTCTCCAAGCTTTCCATGTTTTGCCACATTACCTCCCTCATCTAGTGTGCCCTGGCCTCTCCAGCTTCATTCATTACCCAAAGTCAAAGTCACTTTTCCTAGGTAACTTTCTCCATCTGCTACTATGGTAGCATGCAAGTGATAACATACTTTCAGCCGTCCATGGTCCCGGAACAGATCTCTACAGTAGCTGTTATCAAATGGCATTGTATGTGTGCATATAACCGTCCCATTTAATATGAACGTCGAGAACACAGAGCAAGCATTTTATTGATTTGGGTAATCTCAAAGCTGACCAGCATTGAACATGAACAGGCTCTCAAAGTTTGCTGAGTGACAGAGCATAAAGTTGGCTGAGCAAGATGACTTTAGGGAACTCAAGTGGGGACAGGGAGCTTCAGGGCCACATTTCAATCAGCAGAAATCATCCCTGGGGCAGTAATTACTTAATAGCAGACATTTGGCACACTCACTGGGAATGAAACCTGTAAGGATTAGGAATGATAGAAATAGGGAGAGTTCTTAAAGTGTGCTCTGAGCAAGGACAGGAGCAGAGGCTAAGAATTGTCTGCTCACAGCAAAAGGAACTTGAAATGAGGAAGTGATATCCCAGGGTAGAATTGCCTGCTACTTAGGAAGTTCAGCAGAATTCGAGCGGTAGAAATTTTTAACAACCAAAACCAACCCTAAATAGAATTCTTTAGTTTTTACTCAGAAGGTAAATTGGCAAATTAGTATAAAAATACCTATCATTCATTTCATTGAAAATAGTTGCATTGAATTTAAGATACTAAGTTGTAGAAATAGTCCCATTCACAGTATTTCTTAACTAACCACTTATTGTTTTGTTTAATTTCCAAGTAAAACCTGATATAATTCTGAGTCTGTGGTTGAGAGAAACAACAAGCTACCTAGTTCTGTTTTAAGATAAACTCCTGGTAAAGATTACATTTGCACCCTGTAAGACACTGCAAAGGCAATTTAAGAAATTGTGAGCGCAAATAAAGTGAGAAGGAAAAATCAGCATCCTAGGTCTACAGGTTGGGGGTTCCACTGAGTAGAGTCAGCATATGTCGCCATTGCGCTGAAGACTGATGGAGCCCCCATGAGAAAGAGGATGTGAGGTGTAGTAACTCCTGTTTCAAGATCCCGGCTGTTCTCATCCTTTCCATTATCCCTCAGGGACTGCCACAAGGATCTCTTCTGTAAATATCCTTGTGGCCAGAACGAAGTCTCTGGAAAAGAAGCACATGGTCCCTGGTTTTTCTGCATCCAAGTATACAGAAGAATGCCAGCTTCCCTAAGCAGCTCATTGTAGATGTTTTCCAAGTTATCAAGATCTGTTTCAGCTTTGTGCAGACTACTTAGTGTGGAATAGCATGGACTGTCTGCTCCCGTTCCTTTGTGTCTTCATAGCTTTACCATCAACTGCTAGTATAACGGTTGAAGAGATACTGTGGAACCAGACTCTCTAGGGTAGGTGGCAGGAAGTCACTAAGAAACAGAGGAAATGATATTTCCTCACAGGCTTATTCTAAGAATAATATTAGTTTTATAAGAATAATGAAGTTTTAGAATCAGAATTCAGAACATCATAAATTCTGCATCTGCCTCTTGAATTGATGAATAATCCAACTTTGAGTAGGATTACCCATTCCTTTGTGCTGAAGAAAGAAAGAAAGGAGTTTTCACCATGTGACTTATACACATCTTTGTACCTGCCTGAATGGTGTCATCAGCGGCGTTGTGAGAGATGTTATGTGGACTGCTTCTAGCCCAAAGATGAGGAACATGCTCTGCAGAAAACCAGAAAGACATTGCCACAGCTCTCATCCTGAGTCAGAGCTAGAGTTCAAATTTCTGCACCCACTCAGATGCCTGCACCCTTGCTCACTCATCCAGCTATTTTGCCTCTCCATGCCAGCTCAATCCCTAGCATAAAAGCCCCTCAGTTCCCACCATGAAGTCAGTGCCCAGATACCAGAGGGAATCAGAGAAAGAGAAACTAAGAAAAAAAAGCAGACACTGTAAGTTCAGCCATTGCTTTTTCTAAATAAGGCAACTAAAATGGACTTGAAGCATTTGCTCAAAGTCATGACACTTTGGTAGCTGAGTCCTAGAAGAAATCCTTCCTCTTGATTATAAGTTTAGCACTCACTTTATGCAGCAAATCACTGCAATGCTTTTGACAAGAAGACAGTGGAAGAACTATGAGGCCATCAGTTCCTTGAGGAACACTAGGGTGGTGCTGAGAGGGAGAAAGAGAGAAATGGGAGCCCAAGACAAAAACCTATGTGGTCTGTGAAGTCATCTCAGATTGGCTTAGGCATTGAAAAGCTCTGGTTGGAATATGCAGGGGAATGGTTCCAGAATGTTGCAAATAGATTCAATTATTTAGACTCACTTAATTGATAAGAAAATGCATTCCTGTGTACAGAAGCTGAAAGAAGTGTGCTTAGAAACTCAGTCCTGAAGCTTTACATTTGCTTAACCTCCTCTGAGAACATGTGTTCACTGGCTTTACCATTATGATGTGCTGCTGGGAATTCTCCAAGTGGGTCTGTTTTATTTACACTTGTATTTCCGTGCACTGCACTTAGTTTGGGATTTACTATGTTAGTGTCCTGTCAGTGGCCTTCAAACTCTGCTGAGCATGAGAATCACTTGGGAGAGCTTGTTAAGCAGGCAAAACACAGGCCCTGAAGGAAGCCCACCTGATAGACCTGTGGGCATTTTTAACAAGTGCTTCCTGGTTCTGTGGGAGGCAGTCTTACTTATGTAAGGCTCATATTAGAAATATAAATAATAAGCTCAGATCAATTTGCTGTCTTTCTGCTTGTCATTATTTTTTGCCCTATAATTCTTCCCACCTACACAGGTCTCTCTAACACTTGTGTGCCCTAGGGACTTCATCTGCCCTAACTTTATGCTAGTCAGATTTATGATAGAACGGAAGCAGAGTGTTCCCATCATGCCAGACATCATCCTGTCTCTCTCTCGCTAGCTCATTATTTTTGTTATTGACAATAGAAAGGGCTGTTTAGAAAAATGTTTAAGGGCTTGATAGAATACTAACCACTCAATGGAAGATTTTCGGGCTATAGTGCTTCATTAATATACCCTTCTGTTTTTCTTGTTTCCAATATTTATTTTTAATTAGTTTTAATTCATTGAGACTTCCATACATACATACAATGAATTTATGTGTTTTTTTCTCTTACTACCCAGTTCCATCCCTACTTTATGTCCCACTTCATACTTTCTCTTTTCCAGCCAGTCTCCCTCTTACTTTAGTGTCTTTTTGCACATGTGGCCCACTGGGTTTTTTCTGGGACACCTATACTGACAAATGCCTTACTTAGTACTTACTGGGGCGTGGATAACCTGTCAGAGTAAGTTGAGCAAAGGGGCTCTGATTCTTCTGTCTGGTCTTAACCCTCAATAGTCTCTGGTATGGGGGGGAAGAGGGGAGTGAGAATCCCTTGAGAACTTTGGTGCATTTGAGGCTTTTCCCACCATGATATCTCATGATTCCTCATGAGAAGGTATCACACACCTGGTACTAGGAAATGTATTTAATTGCCTGTGGCTTCTGATAGGACTATCTCAGGGAAGTTTCAGTCATTTATCTTCCCCTCTCTGTGTTCCTCTGTATAGGGTATATCAGCCATCAGGTTTTTTAAATTATATTTATGATAAATGTAATGTAGAAGTTTTCTGTCCGACTGCATCTTGCATTCTTTGTGTTAATTCTAATTCCTCTACCCAACCCAATACCCTCCGAGTATTTTAGATCGGTTCAATGAACATTGGGCTCCCAAGGTGACTACAGGCCAAGCATCAGACTAATCTCTCACTTAATACTCATCTCTCATGGCAGGTTTTCTTAAAGAGATGATGTTAGATATTCTGCAAAGAGGATACTGCAATGCTCACAAACATGCTTAGGTCTGCAGTCTCCATATACAGAGCCCCTGTGGTTCCCAGACTCTGACCCCAGAGCTTCTTGCCAATAGATCTGACTTTCGAAGTACCTAACCAGGAATAGCAAGAATTCAAGTCTGAAATGCATGTAGAAATCCCATCATTCATTATACTGCCATTTTGGAAATATTTGGTAAAGGGAATGTTATTTGATGGCATAATTATCATCAATAAGTAATTAAGGGAGACTAAGTAAACAACATATTGGAAATACAGTGACATAATAATTTAAAATGACCAATAAAAAAGTGATAGTTCTGAGCAGTTCTGCTATGAACAAAATAGCAGACATATTGGTCATTGACAAGTTAAGGCCTAACACTTCAAATAAATACTAGGCAGGATGATGGATCTGTTATTCTCTTGTTTCCTTGACCTTCCAGAGCATAACCTGGCAATTGTAACTACATCTATCATGTGCTCAGAGACCGTCCCATCTTTACTTTAGGGGAAACATGCTAAGACCTTGAGATAGATGCCGCCAGAAATAGGAAATGGAAAATATTAACCCATGTCACGCATGCAATCTACCAAGCTTATGTAGAGATCCAAGGACTGCGATAGCCCCTGTTGCAAAAATGTGACTGACTGTCAACTGGCAGTGGGAAACCTAATAGGGTGATAGTGGCAAAAATGATAGGGTTTAGGACACCTGTTCTTAGCGAAGAGAATAACACAAATGCAGGTGGTACAGACACACATAGGTGACAGGGTAAAGCTCTAATAGTGTTCTAAAAAAATAAAAGTTTGAATAAAAACTGACCCAGCTCGATCAGAAGATATTGCAAGATATTTTAAATGAGAACATTAGCAAGCTTTAAAGGAACAAAATAATAAAGCAGGCAGGATGGCAAGTGTGATGAGAAATGGGAGATCAGGGTACAGGGTGGACCCAGGAGAGGAGTCAGAGCATTCTATTTTGACATAAATTAAAACTAAAGAGTTCTTGCAAAGTTATTTAAAGGCAGTGACATAATCAAAAGGTGACTGCAGAAGATCATTCTTTCTACTTGCAACTGGGAAAAAAAGAGGGAAAAAAGGACAAGCGGAGGTAGCTGACTTCCTGGATCCAGTCATCGCTAAAGAATCCATGGAGGACAGAGATCAAGAAGCTGAAGGAAGCTCATAGCGTTTTCTCGGGTGCCTAGGAGGCCATGGCAGGAAGAGTGAGGCTACTTCTCCATTAGACTTCGTCACCTGACTTTAAAGAATTTCTTCTTCCGTGGAAGCAAATACCATGCTCCACTGTGCCAAGGTCACTCTGCGTATGCAGATGGCTTAGGTGGCTCGGTGTACTTAGTTCCTTTGGCAGAGGAATACAGATTTCCAAACATCCTTCCCTGCCCACCGATTGCTCACTGATAATCTGGCCCCCAGTCTTGCTTGATCTTGACAACTTAAAAGAAATCCTTTGTTGTTGTTGTTGTTATACATATCATTGTGAGTTCTCTAATCCTAATGTCTTCATGGCAGAAATTAGTGATAAGTGATAAATAAAGCCAGTTCAACGCTGCCTCGGAGAAGTGGAGCTCTCCATCTCTGTCTTAAGTGCCAAAGTTAGATGGCTGGGAAAGTCTGTTGACACAGCTCTGCTTGGCTGGGATTCACTCCTGTGTCTGTCATTTCTCTGAAGACCCATAGAGCAACCTGGCCTGGATTTGAATTTGTGCAGAAATGCCTTGAGCCAGGTGAGGAGCTCATTGTTTCCAGCTCATTAGAGATCTTTTGGACAACTTCTCTAACAAGGTTTGACATTTGACTACCCCCACACATGTGTCTTCCCCACCATGACACACACCCCCTTCTGCTTCCTTTGCTCTTTCTCAGTGAATTGCAGGATCCTGTTTCTTATATCACTAGGCTATACTTTGACTGATATTTCCCATCAACTGTCCTTCCCGGATCCTCATATTAAGTCTGACTTCCGCCTCCCTCCCTTCATGATACAGGGCGTCACAGAGCAAATTAATTATTCAAAAAAACATTACTTCCTATCGCATTCACGTTGATGCTTAGACTTCTCTGCAGACGGTGTGGCCTCTCTTAAGAATTGCTGGACTCAATAAGAAAGCTACCCAAACACCAAGTCGTAAATTATTTATAAACCTTTTCTTTCACCCTGACAAAGTTGCTGGGCCGGGGGAAGGGAAGGATGCAATATGTCTCACCAAAATGCACCTCTTCATTTTATCCTAAATGGCATATGGTACTAACCAACAGATTGAGGATGTGTGATTTAAATCAAATTATCAGCAGGTAATTGTAAAACTTCTAGGGGTCATTCCCAGGAAGGAGCTTTACTAATGGGTATTTCTGATCCAAACTGTGAAAATTCTAGTGGAATTCTACAAAGTAGTACTTACATGACAGCGGCATTTTTTTGTCATTAAAAATCTGATAATGAATTATTTAAAGGCAACTCACTAAATTAATCAGTTGTTTTTGTTAAAAGCAGACACCTGACCATCCTGATCTTTTTTCCACTTTGTCTGAATCACCTGGAAATTTTGTCATGGTTCATAGATATGATCTTTGGGGAATCTTCTCTCTAATTAACTTTCTGAGGTTAGTAAGTTAAATGAAACCAGCTAAAGTCAGATATAGCCTCATGGGCTGGGTAAGAGGATGAGGTAATAATACAAATCTGAGTGCAGTTCCCATCAGTTAGAGAAGAAAAATAACACAGAATTAGACTGCCTCCCCAAGGCACATGGACGTGAGGTCGGATCTGACCACACTGTAAAACTGGCCTCAAAACACGATGCTGTATCTAAGAGAAGCACATTCTTGGACTACTTTTTGACGAACAGCAAACAAGGAAACTGGAAAATGTCCATTAGTGCTGCAAAGCAAAGCCAAAGTGACTCTGTTAATGAGTACCGAGTGGTGCACACGCAGGAGTGATAGCTCGGAGTCCATCCCTGTTACATAGCCAACATTCCTGAAAGTGTATGTCTGAGGAAAGTTAGAGTTATAAAAAAGATTTTTAATTGATAGTTTAAAGAAACGACACACCGGTAAACACAGTTTGCTAGTTTGATGGTAAATACTGAATCTGACTTTGTTTTTGTCGAGTGCTAGACACCTCTCTAGCGAAGCTAATAATAACACATCTAGCCTCAGAGTTCTGGTTCTAGGGAGTTTTATCTCTGGACTTCTCACAGTGATTAATGTTACATCAAGTTAAAATATATGATAAAGCATGTACTAGATAAGACTTGAACACAAAAGAGTCTTGCATCTTATTAATACAATTTGCATGTTTTATCACTACTCTGTATATGCTTGTATGGACTGACGCCTCTCATAGTACTATAAATATACAGGAATAGAATAGAAATAAAGTCATATTATCATTCAGCAAAAACATTGGGTTGGCACCAAAGTGAATATGCATTTCTACTTGGCTTATTTCATTTTCAGGCAATACTCTGAAACATTGAAAAAATTGTATGTATGAGAATGAGCAGGTTTAGAATCACTGGTTTGAATAAGCAAGGGAAAAGGCTGCAGAAGACAGGTGTACAGATAAAACCATTCTCTACTTGGTTTAAGTAGCTTGAATGATTATTCTGCATAGCCCATTAACAGCATTGAATGCAGTTATTAAGGGTAACATGCAGTACTGCTGTCAAAATGACCAGATAATGTCAGAAACGATCTTGGTAATGTCAAGCTCTGCACTAGGATTAGTGCAGAAATAGTTGACAGTGTGCACAGCAAAGATTCTTCTGTGATTGTCTGCAGTGGTGTTTTTCTGTTTTTATAAAAAAAAATGGAAGCCTCTGTAGGGATCCCCACTTTCTAATGTAACTCGGCTGCGAAGCAAACATGAAAATTCTCCTGAGCCTTTCATATTCCTAGTTAAATGTTTTCTTAGGCATTTGCCACATACTGCCTCTGAGGTATGTTGATTAAAGTAGACTTATTACGCTAATTGCTTTTTTAAACTAAGAATCCTTTAGAATAAGACATAGGGAATAAAGTCAATATGAATAAAAATAATCTATGTAGTAAACATGTGTCAACCCAACTGATCCTAGTGAATTTATTCATCCACTACATAACATGCTCACAGAAGCGACGTGGTGAGGAAAATTAAGTAGAAAGAAACAAAATCAATTCTGGTTAGTGAAAATGCAAATCTCTTTGAGATTCTTTTCTTTCTGAAATTAAAAAAGGTGAATGAGGGGAAGGATAAGACATTTTCTACTTAGGAAAGAAGAAGGAGTGAACATGGGGATTTATTTAACACGGAAAGTCACATTATTGAGATTAGACATCTCTTTCTCAAGGTGCTCCCGGGAGATAATGAGTCTTATACCCATAATTCAGTGGAGCTCATTGGTTTTTGTCTGGTAACATCAAAATGGATCAGAGGACAGCACTTCCTGCCTTCATTTCTACAAAGCGTATGATTTTAAGTACAACTCTGCATTATTACCATCATTTCTAAAATATTCTTTTGTAAAATAGTCACTGTATGAATACTTTTAAAATAATGGTAAATTTTAAGACAATCTGAAAGTTTTAATTTTTTTTTATTTATTCAATTTTGTGTGTGTGTATATGCATGTGTGCATGTGCGTGTGTGTGTGTGTGTGTGTGTGTGTGTGTGTGTAGTGTAGAACCACAGGCAAATTCGGGAACCACCATGGACCGCCTCCACCTCCTTCTTATTTACTTTCTCCTGGGATTCACAGGCTCCGCCCTACCAGGCCGCCCCCGCTTCCTCCAGATGTCTGCACATGGGGTCTAGGATCTGAACTCAGGACCTTCCGCCTGCAAGGCAGAGGCTTAACCCCTGAGCCACCTCTCCAGCCCGATCTGAAAGTTTTTTTTAAAAAAATCCAATATTGTCTTTATTCCATGACAGTGTGACTGAAATGAATAAAGAAAGGTAAGCAGAAGAAAACATGAAGTCTAACTTGAAATGTGCTGAAGCAGCGAGTCCTTTTGTGTTTTAAAAGCATGAGATCAATCTTACTCTTTTCTAGAAAGGATTTAAGCCAGTTGTGTTGACATGTGCCTATAATCTCAGCTCTCAGGAGGCTGTGGTATAAGGATTAATAAGTTCTAGACTAGTCTGGGCCACATACCAAGACTATCATTATAAAATGTTTTAAATAAGGAAGCCAGTCATTAGGAATGCATTTTGAGATTGATATATATGGTTACCAAAGGGACGATAAAGAGATAAATGCTGATGTGTAATAAATAGGCTTGGCCACATTTATACCATCTTTAAATCGTGACCTCTTGCACAGTTCCCAGCCTCTGCTTGAGCCCTTCATATCTCCTCTCACAGTCTAACCCTTCCTTTGCAGTTTCTTTTTGTTATTATTATAACCAAATTTTAACCTCAGGAATCTGACCTCATCCTGATAAAAGGGAGCAGTTGGCTCTTTTTGCCATTGACATCAGCACTGGAATTCCTCTAATTGACAAGGTATGGCCATCTTGGGTATGCTAATACTCCTTCCATTGTCTTTGTTAAGGTGTAGAACATATTTGAGGTCTATTCTTTCTCTCTCTCTCTCTCTCTCTCTCTCTTTATGTGTGTGTAAAAGCAGTGTGTGCTAGTGGAGGATGGTGTTAGGTATCTTCCTCAATAACTCTCCACCTTAGTTTTTGAGATAAGATATCTTAAGGAATTTAGACCTCACCAATCCAGGTAGCCTGGCTAGCCAGAAAACTCCAAGGATCACCGTCTTTTCTTCCCCTACATTTAGATTACAGGCCCATACTGCCACAGTCAACTTTTTAACAAAAGTTCTGGGGATCAGGACTCAAATCTTCATGGTTGCCTACCAAGCACTTCCCTGACTCAACCATTTCTCCAGCCCCTGGGGTCTACTCTTTCTTGATCATTCAAATCTTATTCTATATACTCCAACCTGAAAGTTGACTTCCTTAAGTTCACACCCATTATACATACTGTTTCTGTGAAAATTTTACCTTTCCTTTGGTCTATATCATGTGTTGCTTATGTTTTATATTAGAGCTTTGCAGTTAGACTGATAATTATAGATGAAAGTTTTGAGTGCCTATTATGCTAAGGAGTACTTAAAACTTTACATAAAAACCGTAAAGAACTTATTTCCCTCATCATGCAAACTAATTAATGAGGTACAAGTTTTAAATTGCTTTTTTGAGACCATATAAATACTCTGTAACAGATGTAAATTAAGATCCTATATATTTAGAAGGAGAGATCATTGTTGAAATTATCGTCTAGGCTTTGGCCACTATACCTGTAGTGTTTTGTGCACACAAGATATCAAAACACCACTTGCAGATAGATTTCATTTAAGTACTGAGTTAAAATTATTCAGTTTATTTTAAACTATGATTCTGTGTGATATCAACCAAAACTAATATTTAATTCAACCTAACAGGACACAAAGTAGACTGGCACTAGGCCAAAGCAATCTGTGATGGTAAGAAATGCTGGTCCACACAACTGCTTGCCTGGATGACTGAGCAGATATATATGACTTAGATCATTGATTTCAGCTGAGATGAAGCTGCTCTCTTTGAAATGCTAAGCAAATGGTGAGAAGAGATATTATTACAATGAGGACCACAGAAGCTCTAAAAGGACTAAGAGGGAATTCGGTCATCTTGTGTAAAACACAAAATTACAGCTCTGGTCAAAGAGCAAACGTTAAACATCTTTTTTTATTATGCAGAGTAGTATCTGAGAAAGATAATCCAAGGTGGAAAGACTGTCTCTTGTTTTATATTATTTAACATTAACTCCAAATATAAAAATTGCCTGATTTCCAGAAATTTATTCTGGAATCTTATAAGTTACAAACAAAACTTATGGAACTTGTGATACATATTTTATCTTTTTCCTTCATGTAATAAAATTTCATTTTGTCTAATTTATCCAAAAATATAGAAGCATTTGTTGGTCATTTACCTGTGCTGATTTAAGAAAACTTGTTCTCAGACATTTCCAGACTTGTGCGAATGTCTGCACTAAGGACGTACCACAGTTTATCAGCATGTGTGCAGTGTCTGTGAAAGGCTCTCACAGATTTTATGGCTTGGGCACAATGCTTTTAAAATAGGCCAGCAATTTATGTTGGGGCAAAACTTATCCATAACATATTGATTTACATTATTTTCTCATCATTTCAGATTAGAGGGCAGAGTCAGTCAAAAGTTTTGAAATGAGCTTCAGTCAGCAAGACTTTAATTGCTTCATAATTGTATCTTCTAAGAACAAGCATGGTCTAGATCTTCTGGGTCTCAATGTTGTCTAGCTCAGAGCAGTGATTATGGTGGCATCAGTTCTTTCTGAATAGCCTGTAGACCCAAGGGGAGACGCAAACTCCTGGCTTTCTAAAAGGTTAAGGAGTAAGATATCTAAGAGAGCTCAAAGACGTGAAAACACAGACATTTTCTTGGGGCCCCACCACCTCTCACCCACGACTACTTTATCCCAAGGATCAGCTTTTCAATTGAGTAGCTAAGAGGGACTGGGGCTTATGTTTTACATTACCGCAAAGTCTCATGAAATGGGGCACAAAAGCTAATTGACCTCAAACAGAGAATTTTTTTTTTGAACTTTCTTTTTTTTTTCTATTATTTTTTTTTCCCAATCAAACAAACTTAATAGGTACCCCGGTCCTCTCCCTCCCTCCACCCCCCAGTTCCCCTTGAACCCACCCCCTCCCCCATTCCCCTTCCTTTCACACTCCTCCCTCCCTTTCTCCCAGTGCTCCTCTCTTCCCCCCTCCCATTCCCTGGAGCATCCTTTAGTGTGAATGTCAAACTTCCTTCCCTCTGAGTCCTCCACTCTAATGAGGTGTAAGGACTCAGTGGCATTGCCCAGAGCCCTTTCATGGGCTCCCTTTAGTGTGGGAACACTGTTGTGACTGTTAATCCCTTGCCTCTAAAGATCCTAGTGCCTTCAAACAGGGAAATTAGTAAAGCCCAGAGATAGCCACAAGAAATAATCAAGCTCCTCAAAAATCATTCTTCTCATACGTATTGAATTTTGATTAAAATTGTATATTCTGTCATTTTAAACTTGTAATTTGCTGACAAATTGTTGGAAAAAATTGAAACTTTTTAAATGTCATTTTTCATTATTGTCTACTCTCTTTGCTTCTTTATAACTTACCCCTGGGTAGGTTTTTTTTTTTTTTCCACCTACTGTTTGCTTTCTAGTCTTTCTATAGTTGTCCTAATCTGTTCCTACAACGTGTTTTCCCTAATTTCCCATAGTGGCTATATGTTTCCTATATATACACACAAATTTTTTCTTTCACTTTAATGACATTCAAGTTCAGTTGTCATTTGTTCATTCTTATTTTTTTATTATTCACCTATTCAATATTCACTTTTAACATGTGTCACATGTTTTAACCTTAATGCCTATTAGTTATTACTATTTCATGATCTAGATTTATTTTCTTCTGCCCCCATTTGTGTTGATGTTGCTTTAACCAAAGACCAAAAAATGTCCCCAGAGTCCTCAAGGATATGAGTTCTTAACCCCAAATTCCTTGTAAACATTATGTATGATTTTCATTCATGATCCACAGATGCTTGACATAGTCCCCCGGGTTGCATTCTGAATGACAACCCTGATCAAGTGTAAGAAGCTTCCAGAAATGGTTGGGGAAGATCATTAAGGGCAAGTTCAGAACAAATGGAAGCAATGCTGCCATTCCTTATTGTCTGTCATAGCCGGTGCATGAGAACAGCAGCATTATCTATTCTTGGAATTTTCTATCTTTTCTAAATTCTAAACAGATACTTGATAAATGAAATTCTCCAAGAAATTAAGACAAAGGGAATTCAATAAATTTTGCTTGGAATCTCCTTTGTGTTGAACAATGAAAGTACCTCTGTCTGTGTTGCCTAAACATTGTTAGCTGAAAATTGAAGCCACCTACATCAACATTGCTTAGCTATTTGTTCCAAGAAATTCTTGTCCAAGAAGACAAGGTTATAAATCACCACATTACTTTGCTGTTTGCTTTAGGAAAATTCCTATAAACCAACTTGTTTAGGCAAATATCTTGCTTTCCTATCAGAACAACAGATTACTCACATGGACATAAAACTCACTTATCAAGAGTCATTTCAGAGCAACACCTTCTTGCTTTGAGAACAGCAAAGTGTTGTGTCACATACAAGTTAGTCCATTCTCTATTATGCACCTTAAGATACACATGAATGTAAGTTCTCAAGCTCTGTTGTGATAGCCACTTTCTTGACATACTTTAGACTCAGTAAGGTAATATTCTTCCTTATTCTAGTACATAACTAAAATTATCATGGTATGCCAAGCATATTTTGCACTTTTTTATTTAAATGTGTCACATTTATTATAATCATGGAGTAGCCCGTTTTGAACAAATTTAAGAGGCTGAGAAATCTGCAAAGCATAACCTATGGTTGATTTTCCACTTCTTAAATAGTTCAGCAACATATACGTGCAAATATGTCTGCTTGTGCTTTGCAGAGCAGGATGACATTGGAAGCAACCTAGGACACAAGGAAAAGATCATTATGCTTAGATTCTGCATTGAGGTCAAGCAAACGAGGTCAGTTAGTTCTAGGATGCACAGTAAGATATGGCAGGGCTCAGATTTGCATGCTTCAAACTATCCGCAGAGGACTGATTCATACTTAAACACTGTCCAAGGACCAGTAGCCTAAAACAATTTCCATCATTGACCAATACCCTCAATTGTCATTTCAGTAAATTTCATCTTCCTATTATACTACTTTCACATTCATATTGCTGTTCTTTACTTTGAAAAATTTGTAGGGAAGAAAAGGGAGAGAAATAAAATACCTTTCCTCATTTTATTTTTGTTATTTTCTGTATTTTATGAATGATGATTTATTCTCATAACTTAGGTAGATTTTTTTGTTTTATTATTGAAAATCTGTCTTAATGAGAATTAGAAGGCACTTTCTTAGAAATACAATATTTCTAAAAATATTAATATATTGATAATGCATGAAACCTAAATTGCACTCATTATATAACGTGTAATGATCGCTGAAGAAAATGTAGTAGGTTTGTCCAATATTAATTTGATTTCATGAAAGACTTTCTGCTAACTAGCTCATTATATAGATGTATTCAGAAACAGTGTTTCCTTTTCTGTAACAAGTTTTGAGTGTTCCTAAGAAATAAAGATGAATAGATCCTGTACTTCCTGCCCCGGCGGAGGTGTGCACTGTGAGCTAGAAGAATGAAGAGCGGGATGAGGTAGAAAGAGACCGCAGGTTATTGAACAACAAACTTTTCATTTTGACAGTTTGCCTCAGGCCATCACTGTGAGCCCTGTTTGAACCCAGCTCTTAAAAGCCATTCTTCTGGACGAGTGATAAGCAATAGCGAAATAACTCCAGGAACATTGCAATGTATGTACATATATCTTTTTTCCCCCACAAAATCCATTGCCTTATGCTGTTCATCCTGACAAATTCAAAAAAGAAAATATTCACACAGTCAAGACAGTACCTTTCTTACAGAGTCCCCAAATTCCCTTTTAGGCTCTTTGGCCAAGACATGTATTGTGAAGCTCACTGGCTGTCAGCTGCTATGGGAGGGTGTTTTCAAGGATTCATTCAGCAGGAACTGTAGCAATCAACTTTGCAATTCACTTGCTGCATTATGGCTGGATTTGGTGATTGGTATTAAAAATATATACCTTCTAGGTTTTATAATACATAAACTAGATAAATTATTGATGCTTTAGAACTTGCTGGGTGCCTGAATGATGGAGATTTCGGTGTTAGTCCTAAAAAACATGAGGATCCAGCAAAGAACTTTAATCCTCTTTTTTTTTTTTTTTTTTTAACATAGTCTGCCAAACAAGTTCAATGCCTTTCTGTATTGCTGGAACAGAACCACAGGCTTAATTTTCAAAGCCAAATAAGAGTACGTAGCGACATATTTTTAATCTATTTAAAATGTTAAATAACTAAATAAGCTAACCCAGTCACTGTTGATCTTAAGCAATAAATGAGAGATTTAAAGATTGACTCAAATCAGGCCAAATTTCCCTTTGTTTTCATTGTTGCTGTCCAGAATGCCAATGTTTAGTAAAATTTTAATCTTTTGTTAAAAATAAACTGCCATTTCATGCATGAAGGAACAAAGATAAACATAACCAGAGTGAATCTTTTAATTGTCCCTTAAGTGCTCCGTCACCTGCATCTAATGTCTTCACTTCAGCCTCATGCCTGGCGTTATGCTCAGCCACATGCATTTTTTTTTCTTCTAATTGCAATCAGGATGTGACTATACAAAGTGAAAAATGTGAGCATTGACTTAAATTGTTCATAAATGAACAAAAGGAAAGTCAGCTGCAAATGCAAGTAATCACACTAGACTGAGATCCTATTAAGATGAGAATTCTTCGAAGCATCTCCAGCTCAAACTTTGGAAATTTTTTTTTCTTCACTTTAAAATTTTTGAAGCATGTGGAGCTGTGGATATGGTATGGATTGGGTCCTTTATAAAACCATCAGGAATATGGAGGGAGGGCTTCTATGAGTGTGTGAAGACACCATATGTGACTTATTAGAAGCACTCAGGAAATATTGTTCAAAAGGAACCAGTTCTTCTTGGTCGTTTAAATGAGTGCCACTTATCCAGCCTTGTGACCCTTTTCCTTCGGCATCTTGACAGAGGAAGTTCATTTATTAATTTCTGATGACTTTGCGGTTCATTTCTTGGTCCTTTGTTTTATACTGGTGTTTGTTTGCAGTTCACCCAGACTTTATTAAGACTGTGGTCTCAGGAACTGCATCTCAATAGAATGGTAATTCTGAATGAGAGAAAACCTAGCTGTTCCCGAATCCGTTGTGTCTCAAGAGCCCCATGATTGCGCCCTTATTAACAACAGGCAACATCTGACCCTAAGGGAGCAATTCTGAAAAAATGCAAATTTTGACAAGAAGGCTTTCTGTGTGTGTGTGTGTGTGTGTGTGTGTGTGTGTGTATGTGTGTGTGTGTGTGTGTGTGTGTGCTTGTGTATGTGTGAGGAGGGAGCTACATATGTGGGTGCATGAGCATATACATATGGGCATAAGCAGCCATGGAGATCAGAGTGCACCGTTAAGTATCATTTCCCAAGATCTATCCACATTACTTTTTGAGACAGGGTCTCTCTCCAGCTAGCTCATTAGATTGGCCTCTAGGTCCCATGATCTATCTATTTGCACTTCCCAGAGCTGGATTTATAAGAGAATACCACCACGCTCAGATTTTTTACAGTGGTTCTATGGGTGGCATTAGGTCCTTGATCAGTCTTCCATAAAGATGTAATCTTTATGAATATCAATCATAACTCAGACTCAATTCCATTACACCAAAGTACAGTCTTTTCAGTGCAGTGCTTTACAGAATAACTTCTCTGCTGAAACTTGCATGATTATTAGTATGGATTTCTCTATTTCCCCAGTTTTTAAATTCTTTGCAGAATTACCCTTTATGTTCTTAGACCAAACAGAGTGCTAATACCATTGGATGATTTTACATTGGATCATAGAAAGCAGTTATTCATTAGATCTATGAAAATAATTTTACCAAGAAGAATTATTTTGATCAAGCCGAGTGAATTCCAATGTATCTGGACTTCCTCTTTTGAATACCTCATACTTGAGAATATTTACTCTATCACGTTCATGCAATAAAAAATAATTCAGTGACTGCAAATGTATTAAAGGAGAACGATTGTGTTAGGAGGAACCGCCCCATCAGATTTTTCAGGGGAGAGAAATTTCAGACTAACTCTAAGCACAATAAAGAATCTATAGCTAGAAAAATAGGAAGGCGATCAGTGGATGAAAAAATACTGCAAGAAAACATGAGGGAAAAGGAAGAATTAATCTACCTAATGGCATGGATATTGAATGCAGGCCAGGATGTTTCCCATATTCCTTGGAGCACAGCAGAGGGTGAAATATCACATAGCAAGGATGATGGGAAAGTAACGATGGTTAAACCAGCTTGTCAGCATTCCTATGAAGAAGTTAGCCAGTGTCAAAGGGCACACAGAAGTGCAAATGTTGAAAAAGAATTCAAGGAAACCTGAGAAAGTGTGATAGAGGGAGAACTTGCATCATTGTTCTCTCTCTCTGTCCCTCTTATAGTCTGAATTTCTGCAACTTCAATAATACTAATAAAAATAAAATAATAAATAAATAAAGCACTAGAGTGATTTTTTTAATCTGTCTTTCTGATTCTGGTGATCACTATGCTTCTAAAATATGGACATTTGATCATGCCATGCCTCACCCATAGTTCTTCAGTGGGCCCCACATCATCCACCTCGTGATGTGCACGCTACCTCTGCAAAATGCCATGCAAGGGTTTGATTGCTCAGGACACTGCTTTACTGCCTTTTTAAAAAGTCTCATCCCAAGTGCTTTATCCTTTCTGTATAAATTCCTGAGATAAATTATTTTATGAGTTTTCATATGCTTCAGCCCTTCACCTAGAATACTTACAAACTTCTGACTGTTATGTATCTTACTTCACTGTTTATGGAGTCATTCCCAGCTATACGTCTGGAAAATTCAGTTATCCTCCTACATTTCACATGTATCAAACCATGCATTTGGCATCACTGCCAATGACTCTGACTGTAAACACTATGAGGATATGAAAAGCACTTTACATGATAATTATAGCTTCCTAAACAAAAGGTTTGGTGTGGAAATTAATGATCACAGATGATCTGACTGAGATGCATTTGCACGGAAGTTCCTTGGGTTGAGGACAGTGTATTTTCATATTGAAGCTTTCATACCCTATATATGTGTGTGTATGTGTGAGAGAGACAGAGAGAGAGAGAGGAGACCTAGAACCTGATTTTGGTTTTCTTTTAGTTCTTTTTAAGTATGTTTCTCCACGTGTATATAGCTTTCTTATGTGGCTCAGTGGAGCTCTCATGTGATCTAGTCAGAATGGCCATTAGCTTTAACTATAGACAGGCTTGGAGTTTTGGAATGTGGCCCCACGTGCCTAGCTGAGCAATGTTTCTACTCGACTAGAGTTGCTCACCCCGTTCCTCCCCTTACCTAGAGGTCCATGAGCTGTCCCCAGGTGTTGTGGGTAATACAGGTTGCAATTCAAACTGCTCACTGATGGTGGGGGAGGGGGGGACCAATCCCTGCGCACCAAAACTGTTGGCTGTCAGCCAATCATGTAACTACCAAGTTGGCCCCCCTCCCTTTGTCAGTAAGCTATAAAAACTTCGCCTGAACAAAGAGCCATGCTTTTTCCAGCTCAATACCGCCATGCTGGTGTTGGTCGGTAGTGAGCCCAGGTTTGAATTTGCAAATAAAGCCCTCATACGAATTGCAGCGGTATTGGTTCCTTGCTGATTTTGGGGACCCCAGAATCTGGCCACAACAAGAGAGAGAGAGAAGAGAGAGAGAAAGGAAGAAGTTCTTGGTTGATTCTGAACATCTTTCAGAAAATTTTATGCTTTCTCTTTGGAAGTTTAGACTGGTTCCAAGCTTCCCAAGTGAAAAGAATTAAGGATGTCTGGATAGTAGCAAACTTGCTTTGACCTTACAGGTTATTGGCAACATTTTATAGGGCATTGCATGAGATTCTTATGTATCCCTCACAACACCTAAAGTAGTCCTTCACATAGAGGTTGAATACATATGAAGTGGATAAATGAATGAACTTTTTTTTACAAGATAATAGGAAGCATAAGTCACTTGTTTATTTTATTAAGCATGAAAGAAATTATAGGAGTTCTCAAAATGATATTGTTAAGCTTGGGTTACACTGGCTGGTGTACGATTTCAACAAATCAAGAGAAGTACCTATAACATAAAGTGGTTTTTAACTAAGTGGGAAGGCTGGCATTTAAATGCTGTGGGTTTTGTGTTCTATGCCAGCTGTCTGCCACAGTCCAGTGGAAGTTTAACATTAAATGATGTGAATTTGGGGAAACATTATCTCAGATGGCTGTTGCCTGAACAGAACTGGGTTTTTCTATCTTTTACTTTCTTCCCTTGTCTTTTTTTGTTAATCATTCTAAACACATTTGTTCCATTCCATAAAAATGAGCAGCTTACCTTCTACCTATGTGAAATTACTGTTAATCATTCTCTAATGTCTACATTATCCCATTTAAACTGTTCCCCTGTGGTTTTACAATTCTTTCTGCTCAGTAACCCAACAAGAAGAAAAATGTGTACAAAAGGAATAGAGAAACAAATAGCTTTTCTTGCGGATCCTAATTATAAGCCTCCTCAGCGGCCTCAGAGATCTTCACACTGTTATTTAAGAGTCCAATAAATCTGTAGATACAGCATCCATGCCAATGCGCTTGAAATTCACCCAATTGGCAATATAAGCACAATATAAGATAGAAGATGCTTTTATTGTACATCCATGATTCATGCTTCTGCCTTGCACCCAACCAATCTGGGCTGATAGAATAATATTCTTTTTTTTAATTTTTTATTCAATTGTGCATGTGTGCATGTGTACATATGTGTGTGTGTGTGTAGAACCATGGATGAATTCGGGAACTGCCATGGACGCCTCCATCTCCTCCTTGTTTACTCTGCCCCGGGATTCACAGGCTCTGCCCTACCAGGGCCAGAAATGCAGGTCCCCCCACCCCCTCCACCCCGCTTCCGTTCGGCGTCTACACGTGGGGTCTGGGATCCGAACTCAGGACCTTCCGCTTGCAAGGCAGAGGCTTACTTAACCCCTGAGCCACCTCTCCAGCCTCTAGAATAATATTCTTTAAAAGACTATTTATTCATTCATTTTGTGTGTGTGTGTGTGTATGTGTGTGTGTGTGTGTGTGTGTCTGTGTGTGTGTGTGTGTGTGTGTATTGGAGGGCATATGTGCTCCAGTAGAGGACTAAGAGTGACTTCAGGAATCATCCTGGGTTGCTTCTACCTCCTTCTTTCTTTGCTCTGGGATTTCCCAGGCCCCACCCACCAGGACTGGACAGCATTCTCATGTGGATGCATAATGCTTTGTAAATATTACCTACCTGTGTATATTGGACAAGTGAGACCATACATCTATAGCATCAGATGCACATGATTACTCTGTAAATAAGTGATATAATTTGTGTAAAAGTTCTATCAAAATGAGTGATGAGTACGTTTTGACCTCGTGTAAATGCTAAATGAAAATTACCATATCATTGTCACAGTTTGTCTAGGGTAGTAAATAGAATGGCTGACGTGGTGTAAAACTCATTTGATCATTTTGTTTCTACCCCACCATCTTAGATTAAACAGAAGATAGGGGCTGGGGATATAATTCATTGGTGGAGTGGTGGTATTTCCCTTGCATGTAAAAAGGGTTTGGATTCAAGTCTCCAATACTGTGAACTATTTTTAATATTTTCAAATATTAAACAGAAGTGCAGAAGAAGGAGAGAGATGAAACACAAAAAACACAACTGCCTCAGAAAAAACAGAAAACCTTTGGAAGCTGGTTCTTTCCTCCCAACACATCAGCTCTGGAGGTTGAACTCAGGTTGCTGGGTTTTGGCACAGGTTCGTCACCTGCTCTGAGACATCTAACCAACTGCCTTTTAGAGAAAGAAAGAGAAACATAATAAAGATGACTAGAAATCAAGGGCACCAATGCTAAATCGTGAAATAAAACCTTCCTGTAACCTAACCATCAGTTAGGATGTAAGAGGCTCTTCCATAGCAACAGAGGTTGTTCTGTGCCACAATCTTAATTTCTCCTTTTTACTTTGCCTGGCCAGGGTGCTTGAAATGGTGCCATCCTACCATTAGCTTCAAGTGTGGGTGAACATGATGGGAGTCTATCATCATCTCTGTCCCTTGTGGGAAGTCACAGAAGGTTGTCAACCGATATTACATTTATTATGCCATGCCTCTGTCAGTTACACAGCCCACTTGACTATTATAGGAAATCAGTCCAAGTATAAAACACACCACGGCTAATTTCTACCTTTACTGTATTTTCAGTAGGATGTACATTTAGACTGATGTCCTTTTATCTCAGAAGATATCCCCACTTCTGAAGCTCTCTCTAATCTAAGTACCATTGGTATAAATACTTACTTTCCTATTCTTATCCTTATTGAAGTCTTTAATAGAAAATCCTCTTCTTATGATTTATTCCTCATTATAAAAATCATATTTCTCGTCTGTCAGGAAGAAACTGAGTGGAGCAAGTTGGGAACTCATTCTCTGACAAAGTGAGATGGCATATCAGCCTGGAGGTGTAATTCCCACAGCAGAAAGTTGGAATTATAGATACCACCCACAATCATTCATAAATAGGAGAAGAGAGCAGGATGGCACGGAACAGTAATTTTCAAGTCATAGTGCAAAACTTCTTAATATTTTAATTCAAAATGATTTATGATCAAAGATAAAAACTTGCATGGACCACTTTCCTTTCATACTTATGAACTGCCATGTTTATCTTACTATAAAAATATTAATTAATTATAAAATATAGTGGTTTGATTCTTTTTTGAAGGAGGATTTACCAAACTTGTTAAAGTTCTATTACTGATCATGTTATCATTTTATACTTTTGGTATTCAAACTTTAATCTGTCATTCATTGGTCAGTTTGAAAAGATATGTTGACATAAAATGGAACATTAACTTTTTTAACTAAAATCACAGTTGCTGGAATCATTTAAATAAATTTTTCTAAAAAGGTAAAATTATGACCATAAAGGAGATAAGTTTATGATCTTAAAAAGATTAAAAGTTAAAATTTTGACCATAAACGATTGCTTCTATATTACCCATTCGTGTGTCCCTTTCCAAAGAAATCAACTGATGTTTTTTCTATTCAGTTCTCTTCTTTAAACCTCTCACCATCAGTATCTAAAAACTTCTCTGACATGATCCTGAGATGAATTTAATGACTATATGTCAGATATATATGCAATGACTGATTCAGATAGGTATATCTCTTTCTTATTGGTGAAAAGTGTGCAGTGTCTGGTTTGGAGATTCTCAAGAATTGAATAAGGTCTCTGTTATCTGTGGCAGCATTATCTGCAGCAGCTGTGGTTAGAGGTTTTCTTAGGGTTAGTGTTTGATCAATAACAGTGACCAATGAACAAGCTGCTGCTTGTTCTGGTCTCTTTACTTCATGGCGTTATTGTTCACGAGTGCTGACTGTGCCCCTGGACCCTGGAAAAAAATGAACTTAAAACCTTAAAGGCCCAAATTACTGAGATACAGATTCCATTAATATCTAAGTGGTTAATTACCAAGTAAAAATTTAAAACTTAATAAAACAGAGTTAAATTTGTTTTCTCATTCTGTTTTCCACAGACATGAAAAATAACTCTTGAAGTGCTCATAAAAATCTGCAATAAATACTAGTGTACCAATCAAGACATCCCTTGGCTACCTCACCTTTAAACTAAATGAAATCTCTTCCTTTGACTTTTACACATAAGACCTCTTTTCACCCCTTTGATCATTATCATTGTTATCTACAATATCTTCAGTTTATTTATTTCTTCTTTACTAACATACAATCAATATTTATCTAGTGAAGGTCTAGATATCTTTAAAGATATGCTCCTTAATAATTGTTGTCTTACTTCTCTTATGTTTCAGATAAGACACCTGACGAGAAACAGCTTGATGGAAGAAGGGCTGTTCTCTGTTATAATTTGAGGGCTACATTATGTTGTTGCAGGGAAGGCTTCACAAAGGAATAGTGAGGTGGATGATCCCATTTCCTCCATTGCCAAAAAGCAGAGAGAGATGAATACTGATTCTCAGCTTGCTTTCTTCTTTTATTCTTTTTGGGAACATATCACATAAAAGTTTATTAAACATATGACTAATCTAGTTAGGTTTCTAGAAATATCCACTTATACAATTTCAAGACATAATAAATTGCAATAGAGATTCTTGTATCTCCTCCCTTAATCTTCCTTTGAGATCATTTTCCCCTTTCATGTTCTCTTTCCTAACATCATGTCCTTCACACATCTCCATACGTGTATGTACATGTATAAAAATTAAAATCTAGCATCTGCACATGAGAACATGTAATATTTGTCCCTTTAAATCTATGATGCTTTTCTGCTAAAGGCACCAAGATCCTTGGAGGCAAAGGATTGGCAGCCACAGCAGTGTTCCTATACCTAAGGGGAACACGGGAAAGGGTTCGGGAAAGGCCACTGGGTCCTTGTACGTCATCGGAGAGGAGGGCCCAGAGGAAAATCAGACATGCACAAGAAAGGACTCTCTGGGAATTGGGGTGGGAGGCACGGGGATGGGAAGGGAGAGGGGTGGGAGGGGGAGCAGGGTGTATGGGGGGAGGAGGAGGGAGGAGGGAACTGGTGTACCTAAAGTTTGTATGAGCTGAAATAAAAAAAATCTATGATGCTTTACTTAACATAGCATTTTCCTGTTTCACCGATTTCCTGTAAGTATAATGATTTTTTTTTAATTTGGCTGAACTACATTCTCTTGTGTACATGTACTACATTTTCCTTATCTCTTATTTGCCGATAGAATATAGAATATAGTGATATGAGAACAGAAGCAGGACTATCAGAAAGGTATGTATCAGGGAGAGGATGGTGTGAAAGAATCAGCAAAAACAAAGTGTGTATGAAAGTACCATATGAAAGCCATCATGTTATTTTGAAATCTAATAGAGTAAAATGAAAGAGAAAGTTTCATAACACATATTTGGTTACCTATTTCTTTTTCTTGTTTTTTCTTGGATGTGTGTGTGTGTGTGTGTGTGTGTGTGTGTGTGCTGAAAGAGAGGAAATGCTAATAAATTGAACTTATCTAGCACCCTTGAGGAAAGTGACAAAAGATTTAACACAGAATCAAGTGCCCTGTGAAACAATGCTTAGGACGAAGACCCAACAGGAGATTTATCAAGAGCTGTTTACTTTTTTTCATTTGTGGGAGTTATATTCAAAGTCCCATTCCACTATATTATAGCAATCACCACTCAGCTTACAAATGGGCGAGATCAATTTAAAGCTGAACATATCACTTAGCTCTGTTATTTTAAACAATATTTTGTCAGAATACAACTTCAGTAAATTTTCAAAACTAATAAAAGAAAGGAAAGGAGTTCAGTCAAAGAGCAGTTTTCCCTGAACCTCTTAATACATCATGTTTCTTTTCCACATTCTCATCACTCCAGCAAATGAATTATATTATATTGTGGGCAATAATTTCAATCACTTCTCTAACTGACTACCCTTTTCCAAGTAAGAGTGAACTTGATGAAAGTCAAGTTATCAACCTCCAAAAGGTTAAATGTGACATCATCAGATTTATTTGCATGAGGACAATTGATTTTCTTAAGAGGACAGGCAAAAAAAAAAAAAAACACACTTTGTAAGACATCTTTTTGAAAGTCAATGAAGAGAGGAAATAAAAACAGTCCTAATTATATGAGAAGAGTAGCTCAGATGTTAGATAAAAATCAGAGGAATTTGCACTAATTCTGGGACAACAGGTGTGGCCAGATGAAATGATTCTATTTGGGTGTCGCTGAAACACATTTCTTTCAGTGAACATTTGTGCCCAATAGGTGCAAAGCTATCTTTCAGAGCTAATGTAAAGAGTAAGAAATCTTCATGAAATTTTTCAATTCCATAGTAAAAACCATCTGTTCAGAGCAGCAGAAGCATCAGTGGTACATGGTCATCCCTGATTACACAGTGAATTCAAAACCAGCCTGGGCCACATAGACACTTTCTCGAAGAAAGAAAGAAAGAAAAAGAAGAAAGAAAGAAAGAAGAAAGAAAGAAAGAAAGAAAGAAAGAAAGAGAAAAGAAAGAAAGAAAGAAAGAAGAAGAAAGGAAGGAGAGAAAGGAAAAGGAAGGAAGGAAGGAAGGAAGGAAGGGAAGAGAAGGAAGGAAGGAAGGAAGGAAGGAAGGAAGGAAGGAAGGAAGGAAGGAGAAGGAAGGAAGAGAAGGAAGGAAGAGAAGGAAAGAAGGAAAGAGAAGGAAGGAAGGAAGGAAAGAAGGAAGAAGGAAGGAAGGAAGGAAGGAAGGAAGGAAGGAAGGAAGGAAGGAAGGAAGGAAGGAAGGAAGGAAGGAAATCAGTGCAAAATAAGGCAGTGTCAACTTATTAATTGTATTAGACATATGCATATGCATTTGGATATACCATAGTGAAACTACTGCAAGACAGTTTTGGAAGAGAAAACATAAATAATACATTATGTATGAGAGTTCTTAATTAAAATAAATGGTTGGATTCTTTTCAGAAAATACAAAAGCCAAGAGATGGTGAGATTGACTACCCAAAGTGCTGAAAATTTTTTTTAAAAACAATCATGAAATTAGAATTCTATATCCAGAAAAACTATCCCTCAAATATTCTACGTGAAAAAAATTCACAAACACAAAATGTAGTAATTTTTCACTATTGCCAAAGTAAATAACAGAGACCTCCATGTTAAAATAAAAATACACGAGATAATCATTCACTTCACCTGAATCATTTCTTGCCCCCATCTTCCAGTTCTCACATTCTTGCCACCCCCTCTTCTGTGAAGTTCCCTGATGCCCATTTTTCCCAGAACCATTTATTAAAGATTTTTTCCAATATGTGCTTTTGACATACTTGTCAAATATCAGATGACAGTAGGTACATAACCTTTTATCAGTGTCCTTGATTCTGATCCATTGGTCAGTGTGTATGTTTTGTGCCAGGATAATGCTGTTCTCATAGCTGTAATATAGTTTGGAATTGGGTATCATGATCCCTCCTGCAGTGTTTTGATTGTTTAAGATTGTTGGCTATCAGGAGCCTTTTGTGATTCCATGTGATTTTTAATATTATTATATTTTTACTTCTATGAAGAATTGCATTGGAATTCTGACTGAAATTGCATTGAATCTGTTTATTGCCTTTTGTGATCATTATCACAGTACTTATCTTACCATCCCATGAGCATAGGAATCATTTACATCTTCTGGTATCTTCTAAAATGTTTTGCTTCAGTGTTTTAAAGCTTTTGCTATAAAGGTCTTTGACTTCTGTTGTTAGGTTTATTCCAAGATACTTCATTTTTGTTAGAGCTATGGTTAATGTGATCAAGTTTCTCAGTTTTACTTCCTTTTGTTTGTTATTGGTGTATAGGAAGGCCACTGATTTTTGTATATTAAATTTGTATCTGGTCACTTTACTAAATCTGTTTATTTGTCCTAGGAGTTTACTGGATGAATTTTTAGGAGCTCTCAGGTATAGAATCATGTCATCTGCAAATAGACATACTTGACTTCCACTTTTCCTATTTTTACACTTTTATCTCTCTTTCTCGGTTGGTGGCTCTAGATAATGTTAAAGCACTTCTATTTAACAAAATTGTCTAGTCGCTGACCTACATGGGGATGCTTCAACCTTTTTGCTGTTAAGTATATTTGCAACAGGCTTAAAATATTTAGCCTTTATTAAATTGAGATATTTTCCTTCCATCTTTATTATCGCTAGGACTTTTGTGTGAAGGGCTATTAAATTTTGTCAAAAAACACTTTATGCATCTGTTAAAATCATGTGGTTTTTGCCTTTTATTTTATTAATATGGTGAATTGAATTTATTGGTTTTGGTATGTGAAACCATCCAGCGTTTCTGAGGTAAACCCAACTTGGTCATTGATAAGGCATTTATTGAAGTGTTATTGGATTCATTTTGTAAGTATTTTATTAAGAAATATTACATCTGCGTTCATTAATGATATTGGTCTGCATTTTTGGTTTATCTTTGTTTGAGGGATTAGTATAATACTGGATTCACAAAAAGAGTTTGAAAATGCTCCTTCTGTATTTTGTGAAATAACTTAAGAAATAGCAGTGTTAGAATTCTTCACTCAGTCTATCTAGTCCAGGACAATTTTTGGTTGGAAGATTTGTGATTATTATTTTAATTTCAGCACTTGATATGGGTCTGTTAAAGTCATTCAGTTCATCTTGATTACTAAATCATATTGTGTTTAGAAACTTCTGTATTTCTTTTTGATTACAGTTTAGTGGGATATGGATTCTTTAAGTATTTCCTTATTATTTGATTTATTTCTTCAGTATTGTGATATCTCCCTTTTGTCTCCATTTCTACTCACCTGGGTGTTTCTCTTTTGGTTTTAGTTAATTTGGCTAAAGGGCTGTCAATCTTGTTTATCTTTCAATAAACTAACTCTTCGTTTTGTCAATTCTTTGTATACCTTTCCTCATTTTTTTTTCATTAATTTCTCTCTTGAAGTTCTTGATTTCTGCCTACCTACCACCTTTCAGATTGGTTTGTTCTTGTTTCTTCAGTGCTTTAAGATGCATTGTTATTCACTTGTGATGATCTATTGATTGTATTTGTGTTTTTTGTTTTGATGTTGGCTTTGAGTGCTACACACATTCTTCTTATGACATATGCCCCATAGATTTTGATATGCTATGCTTTTATTCTCATTGCATTTTGGGAATTTTTAAAGTTCTAGTTTGATTCTTCCATGACATCATTCAATATTTTATTATTCACTTTCCAAAAGTTAGTGTACTTTCTGGTGTCTCCTTTGCTATATCAATTTTATTCCATGGTGATCAGATAGAATGCAGGATATACTTTCAATTTTCTTATATTTGTGGAAACTTTCTTGAGTCCTAGTATGCTATCTAATTTTGGAGAAAGTTTCAGAGGCTGATAAAAGGAATGTGTAATCCTTGGTGTTTGAACGGAAAATTCTGTAAACGTTGGTTAGGTAAGTCCATTTTGTTTATGTCATCATTTAAATCTTATATGTCTCTCTTCAGTTTTTGACTTGTATACCTGCCTGCTGGTGAGATTGGGAGTGTTGAAGTCCCCTAGTGTAAAACAAAAGTGATCTTTTTTAAATTTTATTTATTTTTAAACTGTATGTGTGTGTGTGTGTGTGTGTGTGTGTGTGTGTGTGTGTGTGTGTGTGTGTTGTATCAGAGGGCATTGTGCATCCCTGGGGAGAACCAAGCGTGACTTCAGGAACATCCTGGATTTCTTCTACTTCCTTTTTCCTGCTCTCTGGGATTTCCCAGGCTCGGCACACCAGGGCCAGAAGTTCAGGCCTTTGCCGTTTCTGCCTGGTGTTTTTATCTGGGATCTGGGATCTGAACTCAGAATCTTCTGTTGGTGAAGCAGAGTTTTAACCCCTGAGCCATCTCTCCAGATGCAAAAGCAATAATTTTGTTTTGCTTCCCACAGTGTTTGTTTAATGAATTTTGGAGAACTTACATTAGGTGCATATATGTTTAGAATTGTAATGTCCTCTTGATGGATTGTTCCTTTAGTATGAAATGCCTTGCTTTGTCAATTATGACTCATTTTTCACTTTTAACTTCATAAAAACTACTAAAATAATTCAAATAAATGTCTTTTAACATAAACTATGATTCTGAAAACACTGGCTACTTCACTCAAGTAGAAGCTTGTAGAACCATGTCAACTGTCACCAATTCTCTATTGATGAAGGCCTTTTCCATTTCTATGGTCTGGGGAAAGACAAATTCTCAAGAAAGACAAATTGACTACCCATCATATCTAAAATATAGTTGATTTATTTAACTTCAGCTTTAAAATAAAATTTTATTATATTTTAAAATACAGTCCCTTTTAAAGCAATAACTGCTATATAAAAATTAAGTCAAAATAAAGGTAAGTCAATTAACTTTTATAGTTTGATAAGTCACATAAGCACTATTCATCTCAATAATGGAATGCAATGAATATCCCAGAACCAATTATTCTTGTCCACTTTTGTATTTATTTCATTATTCAAGATATAAATGATATCCATAATTTTAAGACTATATGTAATTTTGTATTTTTCTAAAGATTGTGTAAAGTTATCATAAAATATATGCTTTTTGTCTCTGACTTCTTTAAGATTCTATTTATATAATTTTGTCACTATTTTGGCCGTAGCTGTAATTTGTTCATTTGTATAACTTTGCAGGACTTCATTGTACCCTAACGCACTTCTCAGTTCTGCACTTGATGGAGAAGGTTTCACATTGGATCTTTTATGAGTAATGATGCTGTAAATGTTCTTATACATAATTGCTTTGAATATATGTATATTTCTTTTCAGTGTACAAGTAACTGGCTACCAAAACTCATTGTCAAATATTATCCATAGAAGTTGTATTACATGTTTCCTCCAGTAGTTTGCCACAGTTTAGTTGCTCTATATCTTCACTACTATTTTTTTCAATCTTAACATTATTGAAAGGGTTACAACTTTTTGTTTCTTGTAACATCAAGTTTCCTAAACATTTACATATTTGTGGATTTAAATTCTTTATCTTGTGTGAATTTATGAATAGTTTGCAAATATTTTCTATCTACACATTTATTTTCGTTCTCTAAATATTGTGCTTATAAACCTGTATTCTAAATATAGGCCAACTTATTAAATTTCTTCAATAGCGATAGATTCAGAGTCTTCTTTAAGAAAGAATTTGAGGTCTAAACATATTCTTCCATACTTTTTCTCCAAGACATTGTTTTACCTTTTATATACTGATCTGTATTTAATCTACAATTCTTCATGCATAGGGAGAGATATGGGCTCATTAATTGTGTGTGTGTGTGTGTGTGTATATATATATATATATATAATCTGCTCTGAGTTCTGAGTACACAATAATCCATCACAATTTATAAAATCATTGTCCTGTCACTCTTGCTTCTAGGAATACCATTTGCCATTATTATTTCTTAGCACATCATTCTCTCATCTAAAAAGCATTACTTATTTTTGTTGGTAGCTGGCTAGTGAATAGAATTCTACTAAGGGTAAATATGCAGAAGGTTATAAATCAAGTGCCTGCAAATAAAAAGCAAGAATGATATTAATTCTATTATTACTTAGCACTTTATATGTAGTTAAATTCAATACAAATCTCTTTCTCATGATTTCTTCCTTTTGCTAAACAGCACTTTTACTAATAAGAAGAATGCTCACTAATGTAAAGAAATGCAATCAGTCATTGTTATAGTTACTTTTCTTTCTACTTCTGTGAGACAGTACTCATGCATGAATTAAGGAGAATGTAATATTTACTTGGCTTTTTCCAGAGTGGAGACACAATCCATTATGGCAGAAAAGATGGCAGATATCAGAAACTAGAGGTGGCTTAGGTCACTGCAGTTATAATTGAGGCAGACAGAGCAAGAATGAACTGCAAGAGGAACCAACAACTCAAGGCCTGTCCCCTGTGGTATGCCACTCCTAAAGGTGCCACCACCTGCCCAGATATTAATATCAGCTAATGATTCAAACATATGAGCTTATAAGGACAACTCACATTCAAGCTTTGACAGTCAGAATCTCACCGACCCAAAAGAAAGCCACTATGAAAGTCTGATGTGTTTTTTCCTATCAGTTCTCCAACAAGTGTTTTTAATACTCAACTCAAAGTCAGTAATTATATAAAAACATGGGGGTTTATAAGTCAGTCTTCCACGTACTGATCCCAGGCAACCTTCTCAGACAAGAGTTTACTCTGTACCCTACCAACAATGCAAGTATCATCATGGAAATGTCTCCACCCCACAGGATAAAGGTCTCTCTTTTCTTGCCTAAAGAAAGCCAGCACCACAAAAAATCATCAGGATCTTGAAGAGCACCAGGCAAATCACAAAGACCAAAACAGATGATAAAGGATCAGAAAGTGCTGTTATCAGTACAGCTGTAACTCACAAAATTTAGGACAGGGAACTGTCGATTAAAGATAGTGACTCATAGAGAATTAAACTGTGATTATTGCAAGGCTGTGGAGTGGTAGAGATGTTAGTTAAATTACACAAAATATCAGTTGTGTAGTAATAAGTTCAGATTACATGGTTGCCATAATTAATAAAAATGAATTATTTTAACATTATTTTGTATGTGTGCATAGTATGTGTATTTGTGTGTGTGTGTGTGTGTGTGTGTGTGTGTGTGTGTGTGTGCATGTGTGTTTATCAGAGGGTACTGTGTGTCCCTGTGGAGGATTAAGGGTGACTTTGGGAATCATCCTAAATTGCTTTCCCAGGCTCCACCCACAAGGGCCTGAAGTGCAGCCCACTGCTGTTTCTAGCTGGTATTTTTACATTGGATCTGGGATCCTAACTCAGGACCTTTTGCTTTTAAAGCAGAGTCTTAATCCCTGAGCCATTTCTCCAGCCCTGGAATTCTTTTAAATTGCTCCAAGAATTTAAGTTGTTATAACATAAAAAATAAATTTGAAATAGGAAATATGTAATTACTTTAGTATAGTCCATATGTGCATGACAAATATATATTCTATTGCAAACTAAAATAAATTGTTAAATTAAGAAGGATGACTAATAAGAAGACACATATAAAAATGTACAATAGCCAAAATATTCACTATATAACAAAAAACTATTTATCATACTATGAAATAGGAAAATTATAACTTGAATAAGAACGTATGTCATCACTGAGATAAATAAAATGGTGACTTTATGAAGAATGGTCAGATCCATCATAAAACTTTCTTATTTAGCAAATATTAAAACCCTTAAAACAAATTAAAAAATTTATGAAAATAGAAAGACCAAATGGAAATTATCAAAAGAATATTAAAAATATTAGTTGAAAATAAAATTCATTGGAAAAGTCAGTTGTAGACTAGACATAATAAAGGAGAAAAATAATCAATGAACTTGAGGAAAGAGCAAAAAAATTGCTCAATCACATGTTTACTTTTAAAAAAATGTGCTTTAAGGCTTCAGAATCTGCAGAATAATAATGGAAAAGTCAGTATTTTTGCCATCACAGTCTCAGTGGATGAAAAAAAATTGTTCTACAAAATGATTTGAAGATATAATTGGCAAATATTTACTGAATATGGTGAAGGACATGTTCCTTTAGTTTAGAAAACACTGAAACCTCAAATAAAGCAAACTTTATAAAAATCCACATCAAAATATATTATAGTTGACATTCTGAAATAAAATAGTATCTAAAGTAACTATATAGGAGCAATGTATATTATATTTTGGTGAATTATTAGAAAGATAATTTACTAAATTATAAATGCTTAATACAATAAAGCAAAAATTGGGCTGGAGAGGTGGCTCAGGGGTTAAGCCTCCGCCTTGCAGGCGGAAGGTCCTGAGTTCGGTTCCCAGATCCCACGTATAGACGCCGGGCGGAAGCGGGGGCGGCCTGCGCTTCTGGTCCTGGTAGGGCGGAGCCTGTGAATCCCGGGGCAGAAGGAGGTGGAGGCGTCCATGGTGGTTCGCGAATTCGTCCGTGGTTCTACACACACATAGACACACAAGCACGCACACATACACACGCACATGCACACAGTTGAATAAATAATAATAATAAAAAAATTTAAAAAAAATAAAGCAAAAATTATTCCCAGATACAAACTTCAAGAATAAAACAAAGTCATTCTCAAACTATGGAAATTTCAGCAAAGGGCCAAGTCAATTCTTAAACCAGAAAGGAGGTCATAGGAGAATAAGATTTACAACTTCAGCAATGAAAGATGAAAACAAGCAAAGGGAAAAAGACAAGTAAGTAAATTCATGAGTTTTAAAAAGTTGTAAGTGATGGTCAACTCAAAACCAAAAACACTATCACGTTTGGAACTCAATATACAAAATGAAAATATTTGAGTTATTATTTTCTCAAAGTGAAAAGACAAAAAGTGCGATGTGGAAGGACAATATCACCACTTTACTGATAGTGATCAGATGTCAATATCAGGACAATGATAAATTTAATCTTCACATTATAAAACCTGGAGCAAACAATAAGAAAACCACACAAAAAAATTGTGGTATTAGTTAGTTTGGGTTTTCATAACAAAATGGCATAGACTAGTTGACTAATACAAGAAAATGCTGGCCATAGTTCCAGAAGAGAGAAGAACAAAATCTAAGCACCACCGGTGATGGTAGTTGCCATAATGGAGCCTCATGTCATGGTTTACCGGTGGTTGAGATTTTGATGTGAATTTATTTGACCCGTTCCTTGTACCTGAACTTTTCCACTTAAGGACAGGAATCCCATTTATGAGCATATCATCTAATCTAGCTCCAAGACTTCACCTCAGATACCAATGTGCTGGAGAATAGAGCTTTAGTGTAAGTATCAGAAAGAGCACAATCCAATTCTTACAAATATAGTCAGTAGCAACAATAAATCAAGACACATTCCAGTCACCAAATGGGGAAGTGGCCCAGAGAACATGGGAAAAAATAAAACACATTTGAGAAAAAGATACAGTAAATAGGAAGTTTACATTAGTGTACGCATGAGCCATATAGTGTTGCATTCAATGTTAAAGACCTAAAGATACTAATTAGAAATCAGATGTTGGGCTGGAGAGGTAGCTCAGGGGTTAAGCCTCTGCCTTGCAGGCAGAAGGTCCTGAGTTCAGATCCTAGACCCCACGTCTAGGTGGAAGCAGGGGCGGCCTGTGTTTCTGGTCCTGGTAGGGCGGAGCCTGTGAATCCCAGGGCAGAGTAAACAAGGAGGAGGTGGAGGCGTCCATGGTGGTTCCTGAATTCGCCTGGGTTCTACGCACACACGAACACACACACACATGCACACACACATGCACAATTGAATAAATAAAAAAAATTAGAAATCAGATGTTGATGGAGTAGGTAAAAACCATCATCTAAATATATGCATCTGTTAGAAAACAAATGCAAAAAGCATAGGGGGAAAGAAGGTCAAAAAAAGATGGCATCGTGAAAACTTGAGTTTTTGGGTTTTGTTTATTTCTTTGTTCGTTTAAGGAGAAGGAAAACTTTGTACCTTCACCAACACACCAAATGCTCTAATTCATTATGGATCTTCACATAAATTCATAAACTGCAGTTTAGCAGACTTTCTTTTAACCAAGTAGGTAAAGATCTTAATGATATGTATTTAAAAAGAGAAATGACCTAGGTGAACACTGTCACCAGAAATTGCTTGCCCGAGGTTGTTGGTGAGCAGAGCAGTCAATGTGAGAGCAAACACGTAAGTAGAAAGATCATTTTGATAAATAGGAGCCTGCTCTGCATTTTGCATTTCACAAAAAAAAGGTTCACACATTGCAAAATGAGCAATACAGGAAGGAGAAGGAGGAAGATGATTTTTATCCTCATTCTGTGCTGTGGCTTGTGGTTCTGCACTTTTGAAAATTTGTCAGCTTCCATCAATAAATACCTAGATAAAAACGCAAGCAAATATTCAAAAGGTTATAAAATTGCCCACACAGTAAAAGTCACCTTCCCACTTTTCATTTGATGCTAGGTTGGTAAGTTGCACCTAAATAAAATTGGCCTTTAATAAGAGGCTTCTCAGCTAAATAAACATGAAAAGTTATTAACCAATTTTGACAACAAGAAAGTACTAAAAGGCTGAAAAACCCCAAAGATCCAGGACAAAAGAATCAACCTGCATCTTTCTCTTTTGTGTACAAGACACTTAAAGAAAAATTAATTTAAAAAAAGAAGGGACTAGAATGGTTTTAGAATATCTCAAGAGATCCTCAATCAGTTAATCCAAATGATTGCCCTCAAGTCACTTGCCCATCTCAAGTTATAAAGAGCCTTGAACCTCCATGATTTAGTAAGAGGTGCCATGGAGAGTGATTGTGATCCTGAAGTAGAAATAAATATGACTTCAGACAATCCTCTGGCTTATCTTCCATGACTCAGCCTCTTTCTCCCCAGAAATACTAATTTGAAGTACCATTTTTCTCTGGATTGCATTCTGCAATCCGAATACTTAAAGCGATGTGCTTGCTGTTGGAATAGGTTGACAAATAAGTCAACTTCATAAGTCAACTTCATATTCCTTTCATTTCATATGTTATTTTATTATTTAAGAGAGAGACAGGCAGACAGGGAGAGAGACAATGAGAGAGATTGGAGAGAGAGGAAGAGGGGGAGAGAGAGAGAGAGAGAGAGAGATTGGAGTTCAGAGAACAGCTCCTAGCAGTCAGTTCTCTCTTGCAACCGCCAGCGCTGTAGATATTTTACTCAGGTGACTCAGGCTTGTGCTCAAGTATCTGTAACCAGCGAGCAATCTCATCAGACCTCATTTCATATTTCTAATGTCAAATTTAAGGAAGAGGAGGATGAATATTGATCATCTTTCTCAACATTACTTTTTTTTTCAATTTGGGGCAATTCAATTCAGTTCAGTTCAATAAACATTTACTCAACCAAGTCTGGCATCACAGCCATACTGCGGGACCCAAATTATGGGGAATTTGATACTGAAAGAAGGTGCTAATGCACCAGTGGCCACATCAAATAGCCTACTCATCCCTCCCTCCCTCTTTCTTCACTTGCTTCATTCATTTTCTGGAGCTTTTCTACCTTCTCAAGACATTCTCTTCTCGAAACAGACATGCAGAAATTCAGATTGATTTCCATATCTCATCTCTCTGCTGCCTTTCACTCACCTATCTAAAACGTCAACATCCCATTATAGAATTTATCATAAAATCAGTCAGTTCCGTCACAGGGCTCTAGGGACTGAGGAGGGCTTTCTCAAGGACAGCTTGACTCTTCTGCTGTGCGCAAGGCAAGCGGGCGACCACTGCTCTTAGGTACAGGGTCTCTCACACTGCTTGTTCCCTGCGCCAACTGTAGCCTACTGCCGGAGATTTTCATCTCCTTGTATATGAAAATGTGATAGAATATATCTCTTCCTTGGGCTATTTCCATAGCCACTCTATTTGTTATATCAACGTTTATCACTTGGATGTCATTTAATGAATGTCAGCAGGAGGGAGGGAGGAGATAGAATGCTCACTGGAAGAAGCCGTACCATTAATTCAGATGAATGGTAAAGAGAAGTCGCTTGCACATTCATGGGGCCATATGGGGGCTGTTTTGGAGCAGTGAAGCAGTTAATTTTCTTTTAAAGACACAAGCTTAGATAGAATAGATCCTTTGACTTTGGGAAGAATTGAAATTGGGAAGTATGCAAGACTTCGGATGAAAATATTGTACACTTCCTCCCCTCCCCCCCAACTTGGCCACTCCTTGAACTCCTTCCAATTTCAGCTATTTCCTATCTCTTTTAATACCTCATTGCTTTTGCATCAATTACCGACTGACCTACAGCTGCACTGGAAGTGGATGTGATATATAGTGAAACCCATTTAAATGAATTTCTGATGAAAGAATAAAACTGCTAAAGGAATAAATTTACTGCACACAAATTTATACAAATCCTGTCTATACTGTGAAATCCTCTCAAATGAAAAACTGATGAAAGATTAAAATGTTAAATGAATTAAAATCCACCATACCCAATGAAATATAATGATGATTTGACCTACTAAATGAATGGCTTAAATGAAGATGTAAATCAGAAGTGCTGCAACAAACGTCAATTTCAAATGTATGGCAATCCAGCAGAACGGAAAAGCATGGTTCTTGCTATCGAAAGAATACAGTCTTTGTGGAATTGTGCAGCCAGACATTATTTAGAAACATCAGTGTTGGTCCTTTGTATAATGAAAAACTAAATGCTGTATTTCTCCAGGTAGCATCATATACTCACCTTTATCTTTTCCTTCATTCAGTCTTCCCATCTCTTCAGGTCATGTGTCAATTTGCAGACAGTTATTTAGGATTGACATGAGTCAGGAACCTCCTATGGCAATTTCTTAGCTTCAGTTTTCTAGAAATTATCTTACATCTTTCCTACAGCATATCCAGAATCTGATGTTAAAATGAAAAAGAATATTTCAGTCCATCATAAGGAATTAGCCAACCAATTCTTATAAGACTCACTGTTCTGCCCTCTAATTCACAATATAAGATGAAAAAGAAAACTCTGTTACAAAATCCATAGCAGCTAAAGTAGGTTTATAAACTAGTTTCTTGCCCATAATGATTATAAGAACCAAATAAGTTTAGGGCACAGTTGGTATATATTTTGTTGGTAATCAATGTAAGTCGAAGTCATTTCAAAATTATAATCTGTAATTCGGTACAACTGAAAACCTTTGGTCGCTGTCAGAAAAAATAAATGTGCAACTATACTACAGAAATATTTCACCCAGCAGTTCTCTGAACTTTGTTTTTGTTGTGATTATATTATATATAATATATATGTATAAAATATATATGCATATTTGCAATAGGAAGCCACGACCAAAAAAAGACATTGTCCCAACAGGTCTAACAGTGAGCAAATTTCTGGGCATATGCATGTGATCATTAACTCAAAGATTTTCTGCTAATATCAGTCAACATGTAATTTGTTAAAGGACCAAGATGAGAGGGTTCTATGTTAATCACATTCTGCCCATGATGAGTCATTTCTAACTGAAAGAGAAAGTCTCTTCAAATGAGCTTCTTGGAGTACTATCAGCTCAGGTATTGTTGGGTGCCAATGGTATTGCAAAGGGGAAAGCGATCTGAGCACACGATTGTGAATGGGCCAAGGTACCTTCCACAGCCAGAGGCATGGTCTTGATGCGCGTGTTTTGAATGCTGCAGGACCACATAAATCTTCTGGTGTAATGGCAAAGTGTTTGGCTGTCAGTGAACAGCCTTGGGCAAAGGCATCTTCAGACATTGTCTCAATATTGCCCAAATGTTGTAAAAGAAAACAATGTCTTGGTTGTCTTTGTAATACTAGAAATCCCCAGAACGCTCAAAAAATGTTTCCTGGATTAAATTGAAAGCATTTTTCTCTGTCTGAAGTCAGAAATCATTCAATCAATCAATCAATCAATCAATCAATCAATCAATCAATCAATGTTGTCTTTAGCACCCCCCTGGGGATGGGTATTGACTTTCCTTATGTTTATTCTCTTGTTCCAGAATATTATGAGATGTCCTCACGAGGTCCTGGGTATTAGAACCGCTGTACCTGTCCTCAGGAGACACGCTACTTGTCAGGAATCCTCCAGAGCCTTGGCTAACTGTTATCCAATGATTATTTGCTGAGCAACAGCAATTATAAAGCATACAAGAGGCACAGTTTCAGTGAGAGGGAGAGAGAACTGTTCAGCAAAAGAGTTACATTTGCATATGAGGAGAGTTCCAAATTGAGTGAGCAGAAGGGGAAGTAATATCTATGCTGAATATGAAGAATAAATAAAGCTGAATAAGAGAAAACGAATTACAAATAAGAGGGGAGCTGATTATTACCTTGACAGCTTAGCTCATGTATTGATCTGGTGTTCTAATATTTAAATTTACAACACCTATTTTCATTGTATAAATCGCTAGAAAGCTTCTTTAACTTTCTTTAACTTAGCTTTTGAATGAATGAATTCCTTTTGGACATATGTTTCCAACTAGAATGAGTTTTTACAAGCTAAGTGGTTGTTGATATTATTATGTGTAATATCATTTAGGTCTCAAAGTTTTCTTGTTCTCATTATTAGATTCTAAGCGAAACACATTCTTGAAATCCCCAAATTAAAGATAGTGGAAACATATTAAATTGCTGAAGATTTAAAAACTATATTCATTAAAATGTATAAAAATAAACATATAAACCCTATTGATTTTAGGAATATTCATTGGAAAGATGATTTATCATCACACAGATTAAGTGTGAAATCAAAAGATGAAGGAGGTGGGATTGTTCAGTTGCTAAACTTTAGCCAGATGATTTGAGTTTCATCCCTAGATCCTTCAACAGAGGCAGAGAAAATCAGCTCCCAAAAGTTGTGCTCTGATCTCCACAAGCATATATGGCACACATGTGGCCACATTCTTTTATCACATACAATAAATAAATAAATAATTTAAATATTAAAAGTTATTGGAATTGTAAAGCATGATGCCAAAATATAAATAAAAAATACATATATGGAATAAAAATTTAGATAAGCATGAAAATATAATGGGAAATTCTAAAAAATTATTTTTGAATATTTAAAAGATAGTTTTCCCCAAAATTTATTTAAATTTATAATTTAAATGCATCAGTAATTGGAAACTACACACATCTCAAATTCCATATTACATATCAAAGTGTGTTTTAATAAATTTATGTTATCTTTTACTCAGTCAATGATTTCTTTCTTTAAAGCTTTATTTGTATTTGTGTGTGTGTGTGAGAAAGAGAGAGAGAGAGAAAGAGAGAGAGAAAGAGAGAGAGTGAGCACTGTGTGTCCCTGTGGATTGCTTCTACCTCCTTTTTGTTGTTCTCTGGGAATTCCCAGGCTCTGCCCATCAGGGCAGGAAGTTCAAGCCACTGTTGGTTCCTCCTGGTGTGGTTGTTTTTTTTGGTGGGACCTGATATCTGAACTCAGTACCTTCTGCTTGAGCTATCTCTCCATACCCTGAATCAATAATTTCTGTTTCCATCTCCTCTATTACTCCCAATAGCTTTCTTTATTTTATATTCAATTGATTTGGTTTCTACTGTGTTTAGCATACTAGCAAAAATCAGGAGAACTTAGATAATTTATTCCATTACAAAGTGCAAGCAGAAAACAAAGGAGAACAACAACAAAGCAACTCCCTATGCAATGAACTTCCTGTGCAAGAGATTATTTGTCCTGTGGAGGGTTCATAAATGATTAGATCCCCTAAACATCTCTCAACCTATTCAATAGCCAGGGTGGCTTTCAGGACTTTGACACAGGTGTGATAATTGATTGTCATTTTTTCATTTGACATAGAATAACCATGATCTCTGTTGACATTTCTAGATTGGTTCATTGAGGTGGCAAGACAGATTCAATCCATGGACTGGGACCCTGGATTGAGTAAAAACAAGAAGGTAAGTTGAGTACCATTCTTGATCTCTCTGTGTCTTGACTGAGCACAATGTCATCATCTGTCTCATGCCCTTGCTGCCATGCATGTCCTGCAAAGATGGATTGTATCTACAAGCCGTGAGCTTTCTTCAGCAGTGAGAAAACTGATGCATAAGAAAAACATACGAGTTAACATATGAGTTAAATGTTTTAAATACTTAAAATATTAGGCACAAACCTATAATCTGAACACACAGGAAAGGATTGGAGGAAACTCAGATGGAACAGACAGTGACAGCCTAAGCTATAGGAAAATTTGCTTCAAAAACAAGATGGAGAGAGAGAGCAAGAGATTCATTTGAATACTTTAAATATTGCACATGAAACATGCAGGAATAAAGTTACTCAAAAAGATGCTTTAAAAATATATGTCAAAACACTTCAATATTTTAACTGTAACAAAGAGTATTTATAACTTCACTATATATGTACACATAAAAACATTTCAAAATTTTTGACTGTAACAAAAAAGTAATGTATTTATAACAGTTTGTGAGACCTAGTTTTAGTTCTCTAACACTAGACATATGTTTGTTTTAAGGATTAGTGTTCTATGGGAGATGTCAATCCTATTGTCAGGTTGAATGAGTCCTTTTTGTTAGTTTTTCAAAAATTTCTGGATAAACAAATATAGTGTTTGTTTTTTGTTTCAGTATAGTAAGAAAAGAATGAAACAGTGGCAGTGGAAGATGCACTGTGATCTGAACTTGGTGTTAATGGAAGCTGAGCAACTGAATTTCATCACACCACACTGTCCAGGTTTATATGATTGAAAGTCCCCAAGTTAAATGCATAATAATGACTTCCGTAGACCTAATGAATGAAGAGGGATTAAACATTGTTTTCCATTTATTAACTAATGAGGAAACCTATAAGATGCTACTGTTAGCTTACAGAAAATCTTCAGAGAACTAAACTCCCAAAGCAGTAACTAAGGCTGAAATGAGCTTACAGACCTACCTAATTATTCTAAGAAGAATGTAGTAGTAATGTGCAGGAAGACAGCATTTCCATTTCACAGTATAAATGACACTTGCACGTCTACAGACAAGATCTTCCGACTTTGCATCACTTAATCGGAGAGTTATTTAAAAAGATACATAGAGCCGTGGAAAGTTACTAAGAGCTCACAGAGTCAAAATGACCTGAGGGAAGAGAAGGAAAGGTCCTGATAAAAGCAGATCTTGAGCCGATGCAAAGGTTGGCTTAGGAAAAGGAAGAAGCATACCATGCGCTGAAGAAGCCGGGTAACCAAAAGCATCTGCAAAAGGAAAGATACAAATTCTTCTCTAGAACCTGAAGAACGCAACTCTGCTGGCATGAAGATTTTAGCCTGCCCAGACTCTGACCTGACTTCTGACCTCAGAGATGCAGGACCATTAATTGTCACGCGGATCTCACTCTGGCCTCTGCTCTATTTCCTGACCTTCTGATTGCCACTGAAAAAAATTTAAAGGAGATAGAAAGTGCAGTGTAGCAGACAGCTAGGGGTTTTCGGAGTGAAGCGGAGCTCTCCCAAGGCAAAGGAGGGGCAATGGCCAAAGAATGCTGTCCTTACCTTGTAGAAAGATTTTACTCTATTTCGAATGTAGCAGGAACGAGTAGCATCCCCTGAAAGCGACACCGTAGGGTTTTCATAAAGTACTTTTTCAAAAATGGGCAGTAGGTATTTTGGGGAAGCAGACCACACGTCTACTGACCTCTGACTTAAATATAAGATTCCTTTGATATGTCAGTGATTTTGGATGCATCCCTTTTGCTTGAAACTCAAAATTGTCCCCTGGATGGAAGACTCCAGCTCTTTACTGCAGTTTCCTCCTGCAGAACTTCCCTGTGTCCATCCAGGCGAAACCATCCTAACTGGAGGCTGAAGACCTCAGACTGCAGTGAACTTATTACTAGTCATTTTCACAAGTGGAGATTCAGTGTTTCTCTTATGAAAAATGCAATAAGGGGCTGGAGAGGTGGCTCAGGGGTTAAGCCTTTACCTTGCAGGCAGAGGGTCCTGAGTTCAGATCCAAGACCCCACATATAGACGTCGGACAGAAGCGGGAGCGGCCTGGGTTTCTAGTCCTGGTAGGGCGGAGCCTGTGAATCCCGGGTAAGAGTAAACAAGGAGGAGGTGGAGGCCTCTATGGTGGTTCCTGAATTCGCCCGTGGTTCTACACACACACATACACACACAGACATACATACACACACATGCATACACGCACAACTGAATAAAAAAAATGCAATTGACCAGAGAATAATTATCTCTGTGACATGAAAAATGAAGGAGACAAACCATTCCTCCAAAAGTCCTGAACATTCATAAAAAATATATAGTTTCAGAAAAGTCACAGAACACATTGAAATTACAAGACCAGGGAAATAGCATGATTATAGAAATCTTGGCTCCTTTGTATGTCTTTGTTTATTTTTGTCTTAAATGATGGTGAAATTAAATCAACAAAACACAATTCATGCTGCCAACCAGACCTAAATACTGACATAACAACATGCCCCCATAGACTAGTAGGATCTCAGTAGAGATAATTACATCCAATGGAAACTTTGGGGACTGGGACTGGATGAGTGAAGGGGAGTGCCTCTATCAGGGGACAGTCTGATGAGGGGGTCCACTTGATATGCCACAGAGGCCTAAACTCCCAAAAGAGTAGACAAGCCAGAGGGAACCCAGGGGGCCATAGAAGTGGACAGGCAATAGGGTGGGAGGGAATGAGATGGATTGATGAAGGAAGAAAAGGGGGGATGGGAAGGAAGGGGAAGGAGGGAGGCAGGCCTAAGTACTTGTAAAGTATACTTGAAAAACTAGGAAAAAATATATATTAAAAGAAAGAAAATATCATGAAAAAAATCCTGGAGTGTTTTATGGAAAGTAGGAATAAAAAAATATTATGCTGGCAAGAACTAGTTTACAATGTACAGCATGTGGCTATAGTTACTGTTTTCTGCATTGGAAATTTGCTAAGAGTGGATTTTTATGTACCTTTACCATTAAAGAAAAGGTAATTCTATATAAAAAAATTATGCTGCAAAACAAAGAATCTTTACTAGCATACAAACTTCACACAAGCTAAAGAATATCCCTTCATATAAGTATGAGCAAAAATAATGAGTAAACTAAGGAATGAAACTCACATAGAATGGACAAAGTTTGTCAAAACTTGAACACATTTCATTATCTATTTCTAGACTCAAGTAGCATAACCCATGGCCAAAAAAGTTTATATTTTCCAAATTTCAGTTTCCTTTAATGTTGCTTCATGTTCTAGGAGAAAGTGACATTGTATTCAGGATCTCAAGGTATTAGTAAGGTAAAATTTTATTTCACAATAACATTTGCAAGCATGCTGTCATGCAATATATTTATCGTCAGTCTACTAATGTGAATCAATAAGTATTTTCAATTTTGTTTTTTAACTTCTAATGTTGACATTTCTAGCTCTCAAACCAAAACTTTCCGAGGGTCTTAGTAAATTCCAACATCCTGGGAATCGCCACTTGAATACAAGAATGCTTTGTATCCATTAAAGCTAAAGTATATGGAGCTTGTCACAGAAGCATGAGGATGCATGTGTGGATGCTCACACGGAGGTCAAATGTCTGCATTAGGTTGATGTCTGCCTTGTTTTTTGAGACAGGGTCTCTTTCTAGCCTGGGTTTGCCGATTCAGCCAGTGACTGCTCGGAAAGCACCAACATTCCTCGAATCTCTGCCTCTCCTGTCCGACTTATTACACGGGTTGAAGGGATCAAAACAGGATCTCATGCGTGCATGCATGGTAAGCAATTTACTGAGCAAACTATCTCCACAGCCCTGGTCTGAAAGGCTTTTAGTAGGTCAGAAGAAAATAATAAGAGAAACAACTAAGAAGTAAAAGCCACAGGGGTATCCACATGTCTTTCAATGCTTTATGCATCGTAAGTTGCTTATTTCAGCGCTTTCTGCATCATCAACACTTTGATGGTGCCGATTGCTTCCGCTTCATACTTCCTGCGAGTGAACAACAGTATGTGTAACATTGCGAAGGAATCTTCGTCGTTAAGGGATTACGTATCTTCACACTTATCATCACACCTTTTCTCTTGTGATGTGACATCATCTTCTCACCTGCCAAGCAACCACAAAAATCACACTGACATCTCAGTTTCTGCGTTTGCCTACTTCATTCACAGCCGAACATGGGAATGCAAAGAAACGGGAGCCCTTATGATTGATGAAGTCATTTTATTTCCTGGACATGATTTTATTTTCTACGAGTTACACATTCAGTACTGAAGCAAGTTAACCAACGTAAGTCGATCAGGAGGCCTGCTTGCAAGGTTAATTCAAGTGGTTGCCAGCCAGCAAATTTGAATATCACCCACTGAGCACACGACATAATGATGGCAACCCTCCACATCCTTTGGTGTTCATGAAAACTCATCTCCTAGAACACGGATCAGTATCAGCCAGGAGTTGACAACCTCATTGAAAGCAATCTGGATGGTTTTCATCTGGAAAATGAGCTGTGAAATGTGTGATTCATTTATAAGTAACACGGGTTAATACTGTCCAGAGGCTGACGTTGAAACACCACATGAACACAAAGCTCGTGCCTTGGAAAGGCCATCTTGTAGCTACATCATGCCATAGGCCAGGCATTATCACCAAATGTCTAACCCAATTCTGTTTGGACTTTTCATTTCCTGTCATTACCACATTAGCCCTCATCCTTCTTTCTTGCAATCACGGTTTGGCATCTGAATATTGGACACTGTGTTGAAAAGAACTGAATTTAGGATTAGAGCAGGTAACTCTGAGTACATTTAAAACTGAGAAACGCAACCAAATAAGGTGAACTGGTCTCCATTAAAAAAAAGGGGGTGTAATGATGGCTTGTCACTTAGAATACAATTCCTGCACTGTGCTTACATATTTAACCAGAAGACATTGTATGTGTGAAGACTAGAAAGATTAGAACAGGAAAATGTGTAAATAACTTGTTCCATAATCAAAAAATGAAATATCATTTGGCAAAGAGAAAGAATGAGCTATAGGCTACATGTGAGTGTATGAACACAAATGTTGAAAGAGAAAATAAAGCATGAAAATAGCACCGGCATGAGATTATTTACATAAACTATAAGATATACCAAAGAATATTTTATATAGCTCAAGGTGCACAAAATTATGAGTGTATTGAGGATGTCCTGTGTAAATACAAGCAGCTACTTCAGAGTTAGGGAAGAGATGGAACCTGGTTGAAGAGTAGTGTCACATAAAAGACTGTCAATGTACAGTCAATGTCTAATTTGCTAAGATGGGAAGATTTCACATTACTTATACTTTTCTTGGCCTTGTAAATGTTTATAAAATAAAACTTAATGAAACAATCTATGTAGTGATCTCTGCCTTTGGAACGCTGGAAATCTTAATGGTGGAGGGAGAAACTGTGAGAATTAAAGATATCTGGCATATAATATCAGTTAGAGCTTCATGTGTCTAATAGATAGTAAGTAGATTTCCAATGACTATTGGCTACTTTGACAAATTATATTTACCAAATTTTGTCACTGAATTTCAAAACTTTAAAAATAGTATTTACAAAAACTACTTGACTGCCATCTGCTAGCTTCATCTTACCGTTTCATGAAATCCTAGCCTTTATCCCAATATCTCAGTTAGGGATTCTTGCACCAGAAGGCACTAAGCATGCCAAAAAGAAAAAACTACACCCAGAGTATGCATAAGGATGATGCATTCTGTTGTGAAGATGAAAGGCTTATGTAAGCTGTTCGGTCTTTGGTTTCCATTGCTTATTATTTGCCTGATCTTTGTATTACTTTCTGCTGCTCTACTTCTATTTATATCCAATTCATTCATTACCAGGTCTGGCAGAAAAGCAGGAGTTAGGGGAAAAAAGGAAGAAGTATGTGTGATCTTTGTAGCCCTTTGCCCACCATGAGAGTTTCACACTACTACTGTTGTTAGAAGTTTGTTAAAATGGCTAAACATTCATAGAATCAGGAGATCCAAGCAACAGCAGCGTGAGTACTAATGGTGGAACTATTTGAGCAAGTCATCACACATGAATGGACTTTCTAGATGTGCATCTCACCTCAAATATTCCAAGTAATGAAATAAAATCCATTTAAAGAATTTAATAATATGCAGCAAAACATAAAAAGTGTTACTATTCAAATATATTGAATGAATGAATGAAAATAATTGAATAGATAAGTTTCAAGTAGAAATTGTTTATATGCCTTCTATCATTAGCATTAACTAACTTGATTTTGTTGTAAAGATTCTATTTTATCAATATATAAAACCTTTATATTTTTTTCTCCCATGCCTGGTATTTATTTCATTAGATTGCTTTTTCAGGAATAGGATAATGGGGTTTTAGTATTTAATTTTTTTATTATTATTATTTATTCAACTGTGCGCATGTGCGTGTGTATGTGCGCGCGTGTGTGTATGTCTGTGCGTGTGTGTGTGTCTGTGTGTGTGTAGAACCACGGACGAATTCGCAAACCACCATGGACGCCTCCACCTCCTTCTGCCCCGGGATTCACAGGCTCCGCCCTACCAGGACCAGAAGCGCAGGCCGCCCCCGCTTCCTCCTGGCATCTATATGTGGGATCTGGGATCTGAACTCAGGACCTTCCGCCTGCAAAGCGGAGGCTTAACCCCTGAGCCACCTCTCCAGCCCGAGTTTTAGTATTTAAAGGCCCTTAATAACTTGACTAAATGTTTAAGGCTTTCCCAAAACATATCTTAATGTTGATATACATAGTAAACTTTTGTTTATAAATTAATGAATGAATTTGTGTCCAACTACTTCTTGACACATTTTCTCATGCTGTCCTCCCCTTCCCTTTTCCATCACAGATAGTCTGATTCTCCATTAATGTGCTGGTTGCTAAATGTACACCTTAACACACTCAAGCAAAAGTAAAGTACTTACTTTATATTGCTAGAGATTTTTCAACTGTTAATATGGTATATACTGAAATACTTATTTTGACAAGTTTCCAAGGAGCTCAAACTGTGCAGCAATTCTGAACTTGTCACAAAGAGATTTGACCCATCGTGCAGTTAATTTTTCTTCTGAAAAGAAACTTCAGTTGTATTACTGACACATGAAATAGTTGAATGATTTCATCATTTTCTTTTCAAGTTCTTCATTTTTTTTCTTTAAACTTAATTATAAAAGTAATCATTAAAATACTTAGATATGAAGAGTATTAGAGTGTGGCTTGTTTTCTCTATATTATTCATTTCTTTCTTTTCTTCCTTTTACAAATGTAGCCTTCACATACATTTGTGTTTTAGAGTTTAATTTATGTAAATTAATATCATGTATCTCACACATTCTATTTTTTCTCAACTTTATTTATTTTTTTTCCTATTTCCTGTCGTGTATTCATGCTTTCTTTTAAAACCCTACATTAGAGTGGCATTAAACTAATGAACTTAAAGCATTAGAAGTAAATAGAGTCAAAACTAGTTTTCCATAAGCCACAATATATAGAATGGAAAGCAAATAGTTTTATACTACTTAACATATGCTGTAGAGATGAAGCTTTCAAGGGGTGAGGTGCTTACCTTTATATTGTCAATGAAAAGAGCACATTTTAAAAGATTTTATAAACCTTCTTTACTAGGACTCAGACCATGAAACAGTATTCTCCAACTATTAAGTTCAGTACATTTATACTTGTCTCATAAAACATTCAAATTTATCATAAGACTCAGAAGAAAGGACAGGTCTGGCCTCCAGGCTGTTTTTAGTATGGTGTTCCCTAGAACAACTGCCTAGTAAAGGATATTCAAACAAAACAGTGACTGACACAGCCACTAAAGGAGAAAAAATGCAGAACTGTCCCTTGAGTTTATCTTCAAATATAGCCCTCCCTGGAGATAGGAGGGAATTAACAGAGTCCCAAACTGGAATCCTTATAGCAGAATGGATCTGTTTGTCAATAAGCTGGATTATTTAGCTGACAGAATGAAAAATATGCACATAATTATTATTAAATACACTAATCATTTTCTCATAAATTACCAATAGGGGTTATAGTATTTAAACATAGGAGTGGTAAGGAGAGATGGCTCGTAGCATGAAGAGCCTGTGATTCTAGACTTCACATGCCTAGTACCCATGGCAAAACTAATGTAGTAGCAACATCTCTACAATCCAGCTCTTACAAGGTGAGATGAGGGCTCAAGGGGAGATAAAAAATTCACCAGAAGCTAGTGGGGCAGCTATCCTGTGTACAAAGCAGTGGATGAAAGTTTTTCTAAAGATAGTACAGTGGGTAAGGATGGTCTTTGAAGCTGCTCTATTCTGAATTTGACTCTGTTATTTACTTGTTGAGTGAAACAACATTACTAGAATTTCTAGAACAGAATGCCACAGACAATCTGGCTTAAACACATCTGACATGCAAAAATTATTTCTTTAAGGATATTGAGCAAAGAAACAAGTAAGCAAAAAATATCAAAATAGAAATATCAAACAGGAAAATTGATAGTAGGTTTTTGTTTTTCTACTTTATCTAAATTAAGATAAACACCTTTCAGTCTTTATCCACAATTCTACTTTTCAAACTATATAGGCACTATTATCCCACAATCAATCTTCCTAGGAATTAATTCTATGAAAGTAATAATTTCTCCTGAAAATTAAGTAGAATGAGAAGTCATTGATAGGACATATCTTCCAACACTTAGAATTCATTTCCCTCCATTACTGCCTTTTCTTCAATTTTCTTTCAATATGAATATCATTAATCTGTTTGGTTTCATCCCAGGACCATGTTTTTACATTTAATTACACATCCAACACATGCACTCAGCTTGCTCTCAATAGAGGGCATTCCTTAATAAAGACAATACAGCATGCTTCTATAACCTAGCAAGGTCAATCCATGAGAAGAATAAATAAAAAGATAATTGGGTAACTGATAGAATCATCTGAGAAGATACAAAGGAAGATCATGTCCGGAGGACAAAATGATGGAAAAATAAATAGAAGATGATGAGGTCACAAGGTAAAATGATAAAGAGAATTGGAGTCAAGAGACAAGGATACTTGTTCTGTGACTTATGCTGTCATCTAGGACAAAATAATACATTCTGCTTGAATTTCCCAGGTCTGGAATTGCCTTTATTTACTATGCAACAGCTATGGTAAATCTTTTAAAAACAAAATCATAGTGTCCCCACATAATCCCTCAAGTTGCTGTTTATTGCAACTGGAATAAATTCTAGTTTCCTCCGTATAACGCTCAGAACCCTACATGAACAGAGCTCTACTCCTTTCTCTGAAATTGCTTTTCCACTTTGCTCTCATTCACATATCTTAGCTTGCTTTGTGTTTCTAAAAATCTCATAAAGCTTCCACTTGCTATTTATGTGCCTCAAATAAAGAGCTGTAGGGCTGCTTGAGATTGACTGCTGTTTTCTGGGTATCAGAGAAGCTTGTTGATTTTTTTTTGCTAGAATATGAGCCTCGTTGCATCTATTAATCTCTAGTACATATATATTACTTTTGAAAAATGTTTTCAGTACAGAAAATCATGCATTCATCACTATATGTGAGATTATATTTTGAATCTTTCCTTTGCTTATCTTATTCATTACTGAAATTTCAGACTCCAATTTAAAATTTATACATTGTAACTACTTGTAGAGCAAAAGAAAGAAGAAACAATAAAGTACGCTGAAAAAATAAAGCATAAATAGAGTTCTATGAAAGTACATAAAATATGTAATAAAAGGAAAATTATTATTTAAAGGGCATGACATTTTGAATATATTTGAATGACACGCACTTGCTTGAGTTTAAAAGAATGCCATAGACTAACATTCTCCTTTTCTTGATGTTTCATTGAAATCAAAATAATGCAAAGATTTCTGTACATATGTACAGGAATAAGCATGAATTTGTTCAAATTTTCGTGCTATACTTGGGTGAAACTTGAGTATGAAGATGCATGAAACACCCTCTGAACAGACTTAAGATTTCAGCATTCACAAACCTATGTGCTAGCCCTCTAAATCACACTCATCCATCTGGCTAGGTTAAGTTTGAAGTAGATAAAGTTAACACTGCCAGATCACACCCAAACAGTTTAAAGCTGAGTAAGAATGCAATGAAAAAGTGATAAACAATAGATTATTTTAGTGTCATATGGCAGGTATGCAGTCAGGCCAGCCTCAAATGAAACCTTTGGATATTGTTTAAAATCAACACCAGAATTATGGTTCTAGCACTCAAGGCGTTTGTCGAAAACAGTAAGCCATGATTTAATAAAGAAAAGAAGATGATCAGATGAAGGAGCAAAAGTCAATGAAAGGTCATTAGGAATGAGATGTAAACCGAAATTAATTAGTACAGATATAGCAGTCCACAGAGGTAATATAAAATGTGTGAAAACCTCGAGAGGAAGAAATAGGCACAAGTAGACTTACATGAAGGAAAATAAATGAGAGTAAAACAGGCAGAATGAGAGTACAGTTAAAGAGGTAAAAATGATATTTTAAAAAATTCTCTTTCCTATCTATCTGGGTAAAAGATCATTTACAAACAGGGAAATGATGCTGTGGTTTGAATTTTTGTTCATCAAAAGCCCATTTTTGTTAAAGACCCAAGAGTGACACTATAGAAAGGTAGTGAAACTTTTGAGAGGTGGGATTTTGCAGATCTTTCAGTCACAAAGGACATGCCTTTGAAAGGAACCCAGTCTCTTCTGCTTCATTTCTTTCTCTTCCTGGCTTGAAGTCTCTAATTTACCTACACCATGTACTACATTGTAGCAATCTCTTATCTTCAGGAAAGTTTCACCTCCTAATATTCTATTTATGACATATGACTTTGCTCAAGTCAACTGAAATTGCACACTTGAATATTAATAAACTAAATAAAAGTTCTTGATCAACAAAGGAGTAGATTCTCACTTGTCCAATGCCTATGTTACCCACATATGATAATAGTAATTGATGGTTTCTCTACCACATAAATAATTTGAATAAGGTTAATTATTCACATACTGAAACATTTCAAAATAATTTACAATAAATCAAAAAATCATAAAGGTGGATGAACAGGACGTCCCAGACCTCATTACTACATTTAACAATGATATGCAGATTTAACAAGTTTATGAGAAATCTATATTACATTTATGGTATAGCAGCACCTCAAAAGACCCTCCCCCCCTTGAAAAAAAGAGTCACGTCTATCCAAGCCGGAAAAACCAATTCACTTCCCCTGTGCTATCTTCTCTCCAAATTGGTATATTCTGTTCTAGGAATGAAGACTTTCATTCATGTCTTGTCTATCTGGAAGAAAATTAAAAGTGGAGCATGATTCCAACAGGACTACTCTTTAGAGAGTTGCCCAGAGACATGATTTTTTTTTATTTTCCTTAGAATACTAAGAGAGCTCACATAGTTTATATGCCTGTGGAACTAAGAAGTAAGAGCAGTAGGAGGAGTCATGGTTTCAGAAGGTTGCTTCCATCATGAAGGCATAGTGTGGAGTGTAAGACAGCAGTCCATATTTCATTCACAATCAGGAAGCAGAGTGAGAGAATGGTGATGCTCAGCCGGATTTTTGCTTTTTTCTGTTTTTGTTCAGTTTGACCTCGCCAGCCAATGGCATGGTAACACCCACATTTTGGGCAGGGTCTTTGCTCTTCAAATAAATCTCTCTGTAAACCACCTCACAGACCAACTGGGTATGTCTCCTAGGTGATTCTAAAGCTAGTCAGATTCACAATGATGATTGATGATCACAAATCTACCTACTGTCCATATGATATGCAAACACATCACTTTCAAGCCGTATCATTCCAACGATGGTCCTCAAAAGTTCATGACCATCTCACAATGCAAAATTATTTAGCCCATTTCTCAGAATTCCCTTCATCTTAACCATTAACATTGTTCAGAGGTCTGAATTCAAAGTCTGCTCTGAGACTCAAAGCAATCTCTTAACCATGAGTACAATTGAAAACCAAATGGCATACTTCCAATATGCAATGCCATAGAATAAAAATAAAAGACAAAGAAATATTGGACCAAATTAAGATGGAATTCTAGAAAGAGAAACACTGAGCCTTGTAAATTCATATCCAGCATCTGAGGCTCCCAGCAACATTATCTGGCTTTTGGGGACCTTTGGTAGCCTTAACTTACAGCTCTAATTCCTGCAGCATATGTGGTTTATGTGGTTTATCTCTTCGACTTGCTCCCCTTAGTGACTGCAGCTTTTCTACAGTCGCTGCTGCGATGTCCAAATCCTTGGTGTGTTCTTCACACCTTTCCATGCTGCTTTTTCCCCTTAGTCCTCTTTCTCTGTCTCTTCTTCTTACCTCCCTCTCTCTTCCTCTCTTTAATGACGTCTCCTAATAATATGAAGTGATAATAATATGGTGCCTGTAGTGGTTTTGATTTTCACTTCTTTGATGAACATCTTTTCATATTTGTTGGACTTTTATACATTCTTCAGAGGACTGTCAATCTTTTTGCTATTGTAGAAGTTCATTATGTTACATGTGTACATATACATACACATATTCACATGTATGTATTTGTTAGCTTCTTACTAGATATATAGCTGCAAACAGTTTCTTCCATTACATGTGTGGAACACATTGAATATGGTAGACGTATTAATCACTTTGCCTTTCCATCTATAAACCTGAAATGTCTTTCCATTTATTTGTACATTCCTATCTTCCAGCAGTGTTTTTCAGCTTTTGGGTCTAAGTATTTTTATTTTCAGGGAGAAGTCTGAGATTCATGAGGAAAATCTGGAGGAATTTACGGTTAATGTGATAAAAATGTTGGTTGATTCATCTCCACAAAGATGAAGAAATCACACTACTATGACCTCATTGTATCTAATGCTCTGACAGTCTTCAATAAAAATTCTTTATGTGAAGAAATGAAGAAATGTCCAAAACTGTCTGTATTCTTTTTGGAAAGGGGCAATGAGGTAAAAGTAGATGTCTGACAGTATATTAAAGTGTGAAGCAAAATAACTCTTCTAATGCCAGAGAACTTCATGATGTACAACATTTTTCTATCTACAGATCCAAACTCTATTCTATCTATGAAACTTATTTCAGTATTCATAGGATTTATTCTCTTAGGTTTTCTTCATAAAAGACATTAGGTTTTGATTTGGTAGCTATATTAGAAAGTTAAAAACAACTGTTTTTCCTCCATCATCTGATCCAAAAAAATCAAGTTCTCTGTATGCAATGTGATAGCTATTAAAATGATATGAAGCAAATAAAACACCTTAAATTTCAAGGAGAATGACTAATACAGGGACCAAGTTTGTGCAAAATAAATAATCAGCTTTGCTCTGGATAAACTGCCGACAAATTAAGATTCAGATCTTAAAATTTCCCAGCCTTATAAAAATTCAGTGAACTAGTGGCTAACTTTCTAGAATTATTCCTTCAAATAATCTCAAATGAATGTATTTCCATGATGCATATATAGTAAGTATTGTCTAATATTTTCATTTCCAGAGGGAAAAAACATATTATTCCTTCAAGGATCATTAGAAGCCTTCAACAGTCTTTTTAAATCACTTAACCAGACTCCCCAATTCATTGATAACAGATGGCCAAGCCTCCCACCTCATACAGAAAATAGCAGCCATCAGTCACAAGCTCCACCTCCTTGATTACAGGCAGCCCCAGCTCCCTCCTTCCCTTCTGTCCACAGGATGGCTTGCCTCTCTTCCAATAACATTTCTCTTGTGTGCTTCATTCTATCCTCTTTATCTCCCTTCCTTTGTTCTTTCAGTAAATGTTTATTGGCTACTTTCTGAGGATATTCTGTGCCCCAGCATGTGGGGTATCTCGCAAATCCTCTTCTCGATGGGCTATTCATTCTGCTTTGTCTGCCCATTCATGACCTTTTTAAGTTTCAGTATGTCTTCTCTCATTGGCTATCTTCCAAATTCCAAGCCTGCTTAATGCATCCTCATATTTAGTATTCATCTTCTGACTTTTCTGACCTTGAAGGCGTGTTCTTCTAGAATTATATGTGATTTCTGTATCTAATGTCGCTGCTCCTTTTGCTCCTTAATGTACAGCAACTTCACCTCACCATTTGTCCTGTGACCCATTGCAGTGTTAGTTTTCCTCACTCTGTGGCATGGTCTTCTCTCCCTGGAATTCTAGAAGAGTGTGATTTGTTCTGCCGAATGTAGTTTTCGCTACCCTTCTTTCTCTGCTTTAATTATTGCTGCTAAGTCCCAAAGAGCTTTCTTTCTTATTATTTTTCTACTTTTACAAGCATATTGGGTATACATATTCCAGCTTCCCTCCCTTTACCCTGCCCCTGGATCCCCTCCCGTCCCTTTGCCATTCCCTCCCACTCCCTCCTACCCTTGTGCCTATGTGCTTCTATGGACCCCAGGGTCCACTGTGACCTGTCTACTCCTGTGGGTGCTCAGGCCTCTATGGTATATCAACTTACCTTTCTTCAGGCCACCCCATTGATATGTACATTTCCCTTCTTAAACCCAAAGGTTTTCACATTAAGTGCCCAATCTATGGGTATAATAACCCAATGGAACATTCTATGCTAGTAAAATGTAAAAAAAAAAAAAAAACTTTTAAAGAAAGGAACAAGAATTGGAAAGTTCCTATGCAGAGAAGCATAGAGTGAGGAAAATGGGGAGGAGGGGGAGACTTGAGCTGACCACTTAGAATCCAGGGACAAAATTATACTAGAAATAGCAGGAATGTGGCACTTCCTGATAAAATGTTGGCCAGAGAGATCTTAAAGTTCACCAAATATTATAGGCTTTTGCCATTTCTCTTGGTTGCTCTCCAAAGATCGTCAGTAAGACCATATTATTGAAGGCACAACACAAATGGATCACAGAACAAGGGCAAAATATATCCACTGGAACTGGTCTGAGGACTTTCTCCTTGCTGGACAGTTCATACAGTATCATACAATACTGTAGAAGCTGCCGGGGAGGGAAAAAAACACAAGCGCCATCAACAACATGAGATCTGTAAGTTGCAATATCGATCACCACAGAGATTTTTGACCTTCTGCTATGATTTGGGTGTGATTGTAGGATCCCGCAAGGTTGTTGCGGGACGCTCTGGTTCTCAGTATATGTTCTGTACACTACATCGGTAAGCTGTCACGTGCTGTTTGAGCTGAGAAGCTGACTGGAGAAGCAAGGCTGCCCAACCCATTTCATTCCCAGTCCATTTCATCCCCGGCGTGCGTGTGTCAAGTGTGCTCCCTGCTCTGCGTCAAGCTGCCCTCTGGAAAGGGGGGAGAGAAAACAGCAAGAAGTTCAGGTTATTAAAAACATTGGTCTTTTACTTGGAAGCCTCACTCGAGGGAACTCTCTGCTCCGTCTGGGTCTTTCTCCTTTGAGAGCTTCCCCGGGCTGACCCTTACTGTCTCCCCAGGCGATGTATGCTGCGTGTTTGCGAGCCTTTGACTTGGTAGTAGTAGTGCCTTTTGTTGCTCTGTCTGCAGATGTGCTTGAGTTGTCTCTGCTGCACGCTGTGGCTACCCGACTTGATGATGTTCTGCCCCTTGTCTGTTACATCTGTCTGGCTGCTACCTTACTTTTGCTTGCTATATATTTAATAAACTCACTCATTCAAAACTGAAAGCTCAACTCTTACAGATCGTTGCCTGCACTATGCTGAACTTAGCAGTGGGAGATGGTTGGGACATTAAAGGGGGTGGGGGGAGAGGGGGCACTGGGAAGTCAAAGATCCACTGAAACTACTGTCAGTGGAAGAATTAAGGTATCCCAGCTCTCTGACTCTTTGCCCAGCAAGTGGCTGCTTCCTGCATATACTCCAGCTTAAGTGATTCTGTTACTCTCACCCGCAGACAAGTTTGTAGGTCATCTTGATTTAGAACTTTGAAATTCCTGAACTCCCCTGTCATATTTAGGTGTCACAGGTGTCAACTTGACAGTTGAGGGTTTGAGATCCAGGCACATTTGTAGAGAACTAATGGTTGAGTTAAGCCCAGAGCAAAGCTGCAAGAGATTGTCTAGCTGATGGGGAAGGCCCAGCCTATGGTGGGTGGGACTAGGCCCTGAACAGGTAAATAAAATACTGAGAACTGGTTGAGAGAGTTGGCATCCTTCTGTTCACTTGGCCAGACATGCTGGTCTGGCAAGTAAGGATTGTCCATCTCTCAGCTGTTTTGTGGTGATGGTGTGGCCAGTTCCCTCGGCCCTGGTGTTGGTGCATGCTCTCCTATCAAGCTGGACTGAGAACTCTAACCAGAAATTGTAAGAGAGAATAAACTCTTGTTCTCTTAAGCTGTTTGATGATCATTTATCTGCAACCATGCAGGCAGACTGCAACATCCCCCAAGTACTACCTCTGTGCCAATGACTCCAAAATCATGTGTGTTCAAACCTTCCTGAGTTCTTTTATATGTTCAAATATTCTAAAGGTATTTCATTTAAATATATAGAGGCATTATATGCTAAAGAGATGGTACACAGACAAATATACTGTGGCTTTTATATTTTCAAATACTGAGTTCTTTTATATTTTCAAATACTCTAAAGGCATTTCATTTAAATATATAGAGGCATTATATGCTAAAGAGATGGTACACAGACAAAAATACTGTGGCTTAATAGAATCAAAGTTTTTCACTTGCTTATATGAGATCAAATGGCAATGTTGATAGCAGTAAGGTGTTGGGGTAAAGATGTTTCTGGAGTCACCACTGCCTTTTCCACCAAATAACATTAAAGGTCGTCCGGGAGGATGTGAACCAGTGAGAATATAGAGGGAATTTCAAGGGTGATATGGAAAGGCTTTGTTTTATTTATTCATTTATTCATTCACTCATTCATTCATTCATTTTCTTATTTGTTGTTGTTTTGCCTTTGTTTTGGCTTTTTGACCAAAGTCCGAAGTAGGTACATTTTACTACCTTCCTTCAAATAGAAGGCAGAGACAATAGGGCTGGGAAGAGAGTCTGCATCTGGGTGGCCTCTTGACAGTAACCTGCACATGGGGCCAATGCAGTTCTTTAGCTAATAGCTTTCTGTTGTAGAAATCCGTGGAGCTGGGTGGAGAAAGAATTTGGTTCCATAATGACTAAGAAAAATAAAGGTGAAGACTCGTAGGGAGATTTTCCTCCTGAGAGTGTCATGCTGACGCTAGTTCTACTCAACCTTGACTGCTACAGGAAAGAAAATACCTGGGAAACTTTGAATTCCTCTCCCTTTCATTTCTATTTTCATTTAATCCAACCCTCGTACAGCTACCAGATTTGCTAAGTGTCTCACGATTTCCCTCCTTATTTTTGTTTTTTGCTTCTTTATCTTTATGCATATCATAGAGTAGGCTGTATGAAACTTACCTTTCATTACCAGAGTTGACCCAGCTGACTATTTCCTCGATAATTCTAAGACAAAGCACAAGTTCAGGCTAGGCCATGAAGTCAATATAACAGGACCTGAGCAGAAGGAACGCTGGGAACACACTCCATGCTTTGTGCTAGAATCTGTCATTGAGTGACCTACATGAGATTTGGATCACATTCTGACTGGCAGCTTGAGGATACTTAGTAGATGGCCCATACTGACATGGTCTTTGTCTCTTGTGAAGTCTTACATTGACTCTAAGCATCTTAGTCTGTGTATCAAACACTTCATACTTAGGATAGAACTGAAAGGTTTTTCTTGAAGATAAGTATACTGTAATACTATACTACACTGTACTATTCCTACAAGTGGGCACATATATCCACATACATACACACAGATAAATATACACACAAACCAAAAATACAGCCATTAATGAATCCCTATCTTTGCTTTGAAACACTGTTTCCTCTCTATGGCAGTCCTTTCTCTCACATTTCTATCTGGCAAAATGACCTTTTCCATCTTGCAAATTCGAATATCACCATCCCTAATCCCACCAATTATTGACTCACCCTCCTTGCGGAGCCCATAGCAACTTGCTCGCATTGTTGCCTCTATTTATAACACAGTTCACATGACTTCACCTTGCATAGAGGGATCGTGTTTTTTTTTTAATTTTTTTTATATTATTATTATTATTATTTATTCAACTGTGTGTATGTGTGCGCGCGCGTCTGTGTGTGTGTGTGTGTGTGTGTGTATATGTAGAACCACGGACGAATTCGCGAACCACCATGGATGCCTCCATCTCCTTCTGCCCCGGGATTCACAGGCTCCGCCCTACCAGGACCAGAAGCGCAGGCCGCTCCTGCTTCCGCCTGGCGTCTATACGTGGGATCTGGGATCCGAACTCGGGACCTTCCGCCTGCAAGGCGGAGGCTTAACCCCTGAGCCACCTCTCCAGCCAGAGGGATCATGTTTTTATGATACTTTGTGGCCTCAGTTTCTGCTGCCAAGTCTGTCATGTAATAGGAACTCCTTAATGCAGGTTAGGAAAATGGTCCAGTTTGAAAGAAACTGCCATTAGTGCAAAGGAACAGCAGCAGTTGACAATTGGGAGTGCAGACCTGTTTGTCGGAAGTAAACTGAAGACAGGCTGGAGCATCCCAGGAGCCTTTATCTCCAGGATGTGACCTTGAAGGGCAGACCAATAAGCCACAGGGAGGGGCATCATCAGCCTAGCTTTCATTCGCTGTTCTCATCCAAAACTGTTCGTCCCTTGCAACTTTAGTCACTGCTTGCCTTGGAATCCTGTGAGCAGCTTCATCTGAAAGCCGGACTGTGGTTTCTGCTCACATTTCTCCTCCAGCAGACTTGCGGTGGAGGAAAGGGCTCTTCCATGTTCTCATGTGTGACTGACCTTTCTTGCAAGAGATGCCCCAGCCACCCCAGCTGCCCAGACAAGTGGCCCTGCCTGCTGTCACCGTGGCAGCCTGGGCGCATGGTAACGTGCTCCCACATTTGGTAAGCGACAGAAGAACAGCCAGAAGAGAGACCCAGCTGTGATGTCAGTTTTCCCTCATTAACACTGGGTCAAAATGACTCTGCTATTTAAAATGCCTCCTCTTTAATTAAATTGATGCCAGCTTATATGTTTCATCCTATCTGAGGAATTTTCAGTCCATTACTTAAGGCTAAGATGGGGGGGGGAAGAGTAATTTGATTACTCCTGTTGTTTGGGTTCTGATTTTTATGAGAAGCTTAATTCAGATTAAATGCCCCTAAAGAAAAGTCACTTAAAAACATCTTTTCCTTTGTTTCAATATGGCACTTATTGACAGTAATGTGGCCAGTGTTGTCCTGAGGACGGGAGTAGAAAGATCAAACAATATATTTATACTCCTGGAGCTTAGGTGTAGGCACAGGGAGAAGAAGGAAAATGTAAAAATTAATCAATGTGCTCTATAGTATGGTAAGGAGTGCTCTGAACCAAATTGTGCAGAGAGCAGAGTGAAGGAATGGAGAGGTGGAGGACAGATGGAACGTATCACTTAGGAGGCATCGCCATTCCCCTCCACTGTGATGCAGAACCTTCTAGTTCCAGACTCGGAACACTAAGAGAATAAGCTATAAACATGTCTGTGGAGATGGTGATTCAGACAGGTGCACTGGAAGGTCTCAATGCACAAAACACTTAAGAAGACCCATGTGGCTTCCGGCGCAGGAGGGAGGACAGGCGCCAGGTCTGTAAGAGTCCCAACAGGCGCCCAGACCTCCCAGCATGTCTGAATTACTCTGACACTTGTGATAGGACTTTAATTAGATTCATGCTCAATGTTCCTTACTCCTCTTAAGGACAGAAAATAAATTAGCCAATCTACCAAAAGGAAAACTGAGAAAGTTATTCCTAGTGCCAATTGTCACGTTATTTGTTATGCTACCTACTTTCTGAGAGAAATTACCTTGTTAAGACATCTCATTTATTTCCACCCAAAGGACTTTGCATAAACTGAAATTAAATGGCTGTGATAGCTGTTACAAAGTTGGGGGAAATTGCTTCTTGGTCTGGGAGAAGGGGAGGAGGTTTTGCCGGTGTCCTTGTGAAACTGTTCGTATTCTAGGAAAGCAGTCATGTTTTCACACCCAAATGAGCCTTAGAGATAGCCCACTTTTTACTTATGAGAATACTCTGATGGCCCTTTAAATCACCGATGACCTATCCCTTCACAGCTTAAGCCTGGCTTGGGCAATGGATTGGGAACTAGATACACCCAGGCCGAAGGTCCACTCATAACCATTCTTCACATCCATTTCCAAATTTGGGTGACGTTATCACAGCATGTGCAATGCCTAGCAGAACGCAAGGCATGCCGCGTGCATCTTCAGCTTCTCTTTCAATCTTCTCAGTGTCCGTCACTGTCTTTCCTGTGGTTGGTAATGGAAATATTACTGTACTGTGGAAGACTACAAGTCCAGTGCATGGTTTCTCTATCCCAAGCACTTCTGCCTTTCTCTCACCATGTGTTTTAGAATCTAAGCTAATCAACAAAAAGTGCCTTCCCAGTCATAGTACCTTTCAAATTAGAGTGGGCCTCTGAAGTAAGTAGGAAATGAATCACTCGTGTATGGGACAAACAAATGGATGCCAATCTTACCACGAGGCCTTTAAGGCCTCTTCTGTTTCATTTTGCACACCCGTACACTGCTACACTTTGATTTGGAAAACATGTCTGTACATGCAAATTTATTTCCATGCACAGCTCAGCCACTTAACCTCAACTACAGTGTATTTGCCTCTTTGCAAGGTCCATGGGAGCTGTCTGAAGCTCATACTGTTTACCACGAGTTTGCTTCTGATTTCTTAGGAAACAATACTCAGTGCTGTGCTGGTTCTGGTTTCTGCGCTTACAAGGAAGCAATCTTTATCACACACACACATACACACACACAAATGATGTGTTGGAAAATTTGAAGGAGTTTTTATTCTAAAATCCACAAATCATTCGGATCAGAGGCAAATCCAGGGTTCATGACTGGAATTTTTGTTCATTCATTTCCAACCCATTGTTACTAGTATATTAAAATGATCTACCCTGCTCAGGATACAGATCTATCTGCCTATTCTGTCATACACTTCCCCAGGCAACTCAGCCTGAGACGGAAGTGGATTGAATATTAACATATGTCATTGCTCCTAGGCCTATTCTTGTCACAGACCGATGTAATGTATCATTTTCAATTTATTAAAACTCAAAATGCATATACATAAACATAAGTAGTTACAGTGGATATTGACACATAAATTTTCTTTTTGAGTTCATTGTTGTTGCCTATGGTGTTTGGCGCATCTTCTGAACTGTGAGGAGCATAAAAAAGGATAAGATTTTCCTGAACTTCAAAAGACAATGTGCACTCTTCAAAGTGCTGAGGATTCTATTTTCCTGCTTTCTCCCACTTGTTCTGAGGAAATAACTGCCTGGTCAGACATATGTGAAGGAGAATGGATTGGAAAAGACCGTTTTGTATCCACAGCAATACCATTGGAAACTAAAGCAAAATAGTACTTTTCTTTGATATTGTCATTTTTTTTTCTTTTGTCTTGATAGAGTTCTTCCTTTATGCCTTGAGAGTTTCACTGGTTTCTCTTCTTTCCAGTTGCCTAGCATGTCTTGTCTACATTCTTGCCACATCCTTTTCCTTTAGCAATTTGAATAGAGAATGATTTTGAAGCCTATCCACTTATATCCCACAGTTATTCACCTTTGCTGCTGTGAAGCAGCAAATGTTATCTTTGTTAGCACCAGGGGTCATTACCACATTGCAATATTTATGAAATAATTATTGCGTATAAGAAATTAGTTCCTTATTTGTCAAAAAAAAGTTTACTCACCCTCACAATAGCATGACTTTTGCTAAGTCCGACGTTATGAAAAGAATATAGTAAATATTTGGAATGGGATGCCTCCATTGTAGACAATACACTGCTCTTAAATTACTGTCCTTCAGAGGAAGGTTTTAGCAGATGCTTCCTTAGTATATATGGCTCGCTACATGCAGAATGAGCTCTGTTGGTGATTCTGAGACACTCTCAAGTTTCAGAACCATGGGCATGATGGATTTCTTTTCTGACTCATATTAATACATTATCTGGGGGCTGGAGAGGTGGCTCAGTTAAGCCTCTGCCTTGCAGGCAGGAGGTCCTGAGTTTGGATCCTAGACCCCACATATAGACACTGGGCGGAAGCGGGGGCGGCCTGCGTTTCTGGTCCTGGTAGGGAGGAGCCTGTGAATCCCGGGGCAGAGTAAACAAGGAGGAGGTGGAGGCGTCCATGGTGGTTCCCAAATTTGCCTGTGGTTCTACATACATGCGCACATACGCATACACACACAATTTAATAAATAATAAAAATTTAAAAAAGATACATTATCTATACCAACATTTATATCTGGGTATCTTTAATGTCCCCTTGTTTGTGACCAGTACCAAAGTTGGAGACCTGTCATGAAAGAAATCTAGGTGTGACCATTGGAAGTGTCCATTACTGCAATAAAGTTGAATTGGGATCTGAGTTTGTAAGTCAAAGGAAAATAAAGACTCAATCATGAAAAATAATTTTTACCTCAAAGTCAAATATTTACATGGCATTGCATGTTCCTAACTATCCCAGAATGAAATAAGAATTCATTTAAGACTTAAAGACTCAACTAAGATGATGTTATCCAAGATTGCTTGTGATGGGCAAAACTCAGGCCCTTACACTCATTGTACCAAGCCACTTAATACATTAAGTATTAAGGTCACTTTGAAAGTGTAATTAAGTCTGCTGATCACTGGCTTTGAAACTGGCGTTATCCAGACAAAACTCACTAATCACATAAATCTTTAAGACACGTGCTCATGCTCTGTCTAGAACAGAGAAGTGATTCAAGGCATGACCAGATGAGTTTGATCTTCTCTTGTTACCTTGAACATTTAAGGGAGCTACAAATCCAGGAGATTAGGCTCTCTGGAAAGTGGTTTCTGAAACCAGCTGGGGACTTGGAAGCTTACACTCCTCCGACTCTCCAGAGAAGAGGAACCCAACCAGCTAACAATTTGCTGTAGGTCTTTGTAAAATGGTGAACTGGAGAACATGCCGAGTCACTTGCTGCCTAGATTCTTTCTTGGGGACTATGAGAAATTGGATGTGATATTATTTCAAGCTGCTATGCTTGTGGCCATTTGTTATATCAGTGGCCACAAACAAATAGTAAGTGTGAAGTTAAAATGTACACAAGTCACCACACTTTAGAAATCAATTTATTACTTTGACAACAGAAGGTTTTGTTGGCAATTGACATGCAAAACAGGAGGTCTTTGCTGGTAAACTTCAGTAATAATAGGAATGTCTGGACTTTCCCTTCAGCTTTATAAACACAAGCACTCCTCAGTACATTTGTCTTCAGGGCCCTCTTAAGATTGTCTTCATAGACCCTTCCCTCCACTCCGCTGCCCGGATGCGCACGCGGTCCAGCCGCGACCTAGGTAAGCTCCGTCCCTGCCCACCCGTAGAACCCCAGGCCAAATAATTCAGTTTAGTGAAAAACGCACAGAAATTGAAAGAAGATCTTAAGAGTTAAAACGACAATGCCAAAGTCAAAGTGCAAATCCATGAGAAACAACACTCAAGTAAACAAATCTCCCACTGATGGAATTAATCCCATAATGTTAGACTCCAACCAGAACAAACCCACGGAAAATGGCCATGAAAGCCTGACCCAGGATAACGACTCTCAAAATATGATCATTACCATGTTCAATATTATGAAAGAGGAAATCCGGGAGGAATTAAATAATCGAATCAATCCTTTTGAAGAGGAACACAACAGACACTTGGAGGAGTTGAGAAAAACAGTGCAAGAAACAAAAACTGGCATAGAGCAGTTAAAGCAGACTCAAGCAGAGTTTAAAACTGAGCTAAAAGACAAGTTATCTTCAGCCCAGAACTCCACAGAGAGTCTTATCAGCAGAACTAACGAAGCAGAAAACAGAATTTCAGACCTTGAAGATAAAGTGGGAGTACTAACCAGCTCAATGGAAGAGGTTGTTAAAGCCAAAAAGATACTTGAGAGAAATATTCAGGAGATATGGGACACCCTGAAGAAGCCTAACATGCGTATTCATGGAATACCAGAGCAAGAATCTCAAAATACCACCCCTGAGGAAATTTTTCAAACGATCATCAAGGAAAACTTTCCTCATATAAAAAAAGAGAGGCCCATCCATATACAAGAGGCATTCCGCACCCCAAACAGATATGACCAAAACAGAAGCTCGCCATGGCAAATAATAGTCAAAACACTCCACATTCAAGATAAAGAACTGGTGCTGAGAGCTTCAAGGGAGAAAAAACAAGTCACTTTTAAAGGTAAACTTATTAAAATAACAAATGACTTCTCAGTTGAAACAGTAAAAGCAAGAAGAGCTTGGAGAGACATACTTCAAGTATTGAATGAGCAAAAATGTCAACCCAGGCTGATTTACCCTGCAAAACTATCTGTCATGATCGAGGGAGAAAGAAAAATCTTCCAGCACAAAGACAACTTGAAGGGATACATGTCCACCAAACCAGGCCTTCAAAAAATACTAGAAATGATACTCAAGCGTGAAGAAAAAAACAGGCATATCCAGGAGAACAGAAGGCAAGTATAACACCATTAAAAGCGAAGCATATACTTATAAAAACTACTAAACATAATAAATGTCTGGAATTAAAAATAGTTTCTCCATTATAACACTAAATGTTAATGGAATTAACTCACCGATCAAGAGACACAGTTTACAAATTTGGATTAAAAATCACAATCCATCAATCTGCTGCCTGCAGGAAACCCATCTCACCACAAAAGATAACCATGCTCTAAAAATAAAAGGCTGGTCAACAATTCTACAAGCTAATGGAAGCAGAAAACAGGCAGGGGTAGCCATTATGTCCACAAAGTGGACTTCAAGCCAAAGAAAATTATAAGAGACATGGATGGATACTACATTTTAGTCACAGGTACAATTCACCAGGAAGACTTCACAATACTGAACATATATGCACCCAATACGGCCCCTCCACATTCATTAAGAAAACCCTACAGCGTCTAAAGCAAGAAATCAACCCCCAAACGATAATTCTTGGGGACTTCAACACCGCCCTCTCAACATGGGATAGATCAACAGGTCAAAAGCTTAACAGAGACACTTTGGAACTTAATCAAACCCTGAAAGAAATGGACCTTACAGATCTCTATCGAACTTTTCACCCACGCACCAAAGAATACACATTTTTCTCAGCAGCACATGGAACTTTCTCCAAAATAGATCACATACTGGGCCACAAAACGAATCTACATATATACAAAAAAGTTGAAATTCTAACCTGTGCCCTGTCAGACCACCATGGCCTGAAGCTGGACATCCACAACACAACAAACAAGAGAAAATACACTAACTCCTGGAAACTTAACAATATGATGCTGAATGAGAACTGGATTCAGGAAGAAATTAAAAAGGAAATTCAAGATTTCCTGAAAGCAAGGGGCTGGAGAGGTGGCTCAGGGTTTAAGCCTCTGCCTTGCAGGCTGAAGGTCCTGAGTTCGCATCCTAGACCCCACGTATAGACGCCGGGCGGAAGCGGAGGCGGCCTGCGTTTCCGGTCCAGGTAGGGCGAAGCCTGTGAATCCCGGGGCAGAGTAAACAAGGAGGAGGTGGCCCATGGTGGTTGCTGATTCGTCCGTGGTTCTACACACACATACACGCATACACACACACACACACACACACACACACACACACACACACACGTGCACAATTGTATAAATAATAAAAAAAATTAAAAAAAAAGATTTCCTGAAAGCGAATGATAATGAAAATACAACTTACCAAAATCTTTGGGACACAATGAAAGCTGTTCTAAGAGGTAAGTTCATAGCTCTTAATGCCTACATCAAAAAAATGGAAACATCAGAAATAAACAACTTAACAATCCAGCTTAAAGCTTTAGAAAAACTAGAGCAATCTGATCCCAAAAGTAGTAGAAGAGAGATTAGCAAAATAAGAGGAGAAATATCTGAAATCGAGATTAAGAAAATGATAGAAAAAATCAACCAGTCAAAAAGCTGGTTCTTTGAAAAAATCAATAAGATTGATACACCCCTAGCTAAATTAACCAAAAGCAAGAGAGAGAAAATCCAAGTTAACAAAATTAGAAATGAACATGGAATTATCACTACTGATACCCAAGAAATCCAGAGAATTATAACATCATATTTCAAAAATTATACTCTGTGAAGTTTGACAACACAAAAGAGATGGATAAATTTCTAAGTAAACACAAGTTACCTAAATTGAATCAGGAAGTTGTGAATTATTTAAATAGTTCTATAACATAGAAGGAAATTGAAGAAGTAATCTCAAATCTTCCCACCAAAAAATGTCCTGGACCAGATGGATTCAGCACAGAGTTCTACCAGACATTTAAGGAGTTAATAACACCAATACTCCTTAAACTGTTCCATCAAATAGCAAAGGAAGGAACACTACCAAATTCCTTCTATGAAGCTAATATCATTTTAATCCCAAAACCTAATAAAGATTCACTTAAAAAAAGAAAACTATAGGCCGATCTCTCTGATGAACACAGACGCAAAGATTCTCAACAAAGTCTTAGCAAATCGGATTCAAAAACATATCAAAAAGATTATTCACGGGGATCAAGTAGACTTCATCCCTGGCACACAAGGTTGGTTCAACATACGCAAATCAATAGATGTAATTCATCATGTAAACCCCAGTCCAAAGTCCAAAACCACATGATACTCTCAATAGATGCAGAAAAAGCTTTTGACAAGATCCAACAGCCTTTTATGATCAAAACGCTACAGACAGTATGAATGGAAGGAACCTTCATCAATATAATAAAAGCTGTATACAACAAGCCCACAGCAAGGATTATGCTCAATGGGGAACAATTGGAAGCATTCCCACTTCGATCAGGAACTAGACAAGGCTGTCCACTCTCACCACTTCTTTTTTTTTTTTTTTTTTTTTGTATATAGAAAGGATTAAAAAATTCCAATTTAATAATTTTGGAAAAGCAAATGTAAAATAACGGGCTTATAAAACCAGAATTTACAATTATCTGTGAATAGTCCAAGATGAATCACAGAACCATTTTGATTACAAATCCAAAGCAATTGTGATGTTGGTTACAGAATCAGCGTCCCACTCCCCCAGTGAGTCCAGCTTGGATTGTATGCATTCCCACTCTACTCGGCTCCTCCCTCTCCTGCCCGGCTGCTGCTTTCACACCCCAGCCACAGACCCTAGGCACATCTTCCATTTTGCAAAGCTTGGGAAGAAGTCTCTCTTCCCGGATCATATAAACCACCTACCTATGATAGAGAACTCGGTCCCGGGGGCTATTCTTCAGCCTCCACACAGGTGGACTCCTCTTGTAACCATTCCAACGGACAAGTCTTCATTGAAAAGAAACGCCAGATCAGTGAGGGTGCCCGAGCCTGCACGCCTCTTTCCTAGGTCAATAATCCTAGCCCGGCTCCTAGCTGCCTAGCACCTTTGTACTTAAGAATTATACTGTTCTTTCTCTTCCTTGCAGCCTGCTGATATTTTACTTTTAATGACACCTACACCAACAAAACATCTAGTCACCCTTATGCCTTCCTGTTTTGCATGACCCTTCACTGGTAACAGAGGGACTGTTATCAGTGCTGAAAATCTTGATCTTTTCTCAACTGTTCCCTCCTCAAAAGAACAGAGTGTCTTCTGGGAGCCAGGAGACGAACTAGACACTCTTCCCACACCCTTGCCTAACAGACCTACTTGATTTGAGATGCCCACTACTCTGCAAGGTTCAGTCAGAACCCTACAGCCTCTGTCAACTCCAAGTCTGAGGAAAGGTGCCAGCCCTACCAATCTTGACCAATGAATTAAAATATGGTACCATGTTCTGCTGTTCACTACACTTTATTAACACACCTCTAACATCCAAATTTATTAGTTCACACAAAAAGCTCTCCTAAGCTGTCTTTCTTCCCCCCAGTACACCTTGACTCTACCACAGAACCAAGGAAGCACCTGTTGATCATGGGTGCCTCTCAGGAACTAGTGCCTAACTAGTTAAAGCGTGTTGACCATAACTAGTCAGATCACATGCCCTTAACACAACACACAGTGCAATACTGCTGTTTGTGAGCAGCTCAACTTATTGGGGACCTATATGCTCTTGATTCTGACCATTCAAAAGGCTCCACTTCTAGTAGGTCCACATCAAATGTTCAATGAAGTACTAGTCAAGGTTGTAGACTCATGCTAACAGAGTGGAAGAGAGTGGGAAGAGGCCTTCCTTTAACCCACTCTCACCACTTCTATTCAATATTGTACTTGAAGTCTTAGCTGAAGCCATAAGACAAGAAAGGGACATAAGAGGGATTCAAATCGGCAAGGAGGAAGTCAAGCTATCCCTATTTGCAGATGACATGATCTTATACCTGAGTGATCGCAAAAACTCCACCAGGAAGCTCCTGGAACTAATTGAGAAGTTCAGCAGGGTGGCAGGATACAAAATAAATGTGCAAAAATCAGAGGCCTTCCTATATGCCCAGAATGAAAGAAGTGAAAAAGCCTTGAGAGAAAGCATCCCTTTCACTATAGCCCCTAAAAAAATGAAATACCTTGGTATAAACCTAACTAAGGAGGTAAAAGACCTTTACAATGAAAACTTTAAAACCCTAAAGAAAGAAATTGCAGAAGACACCAGAAGGTGGAAAGACCTCCCAAGTTCCTGGATTGGCAGAATCAACATCGTAAAAATGACCATCCTACCAAAGGCAATATACACATTCAATGCTATACCAATTAAAATCCCAAAGCAATTCTTCAGAGAGGTTGACCAAACAACCTCAAAGTTCATATGGAGGCACAAAAGACCCAGGATAGCAAAGACAATCCTGAGTAACAAAAACACTGCTGGAGGTATTACCATACCAAACCTAAGTCTATACTACAAATCCATAGTTATAAAGACAGCCTGGTACTGGCTCCAAAATAGACACACAGATCAATGGATAAGGATTCAAGACCCAGATATAAGCCCACAAAATTACAACCATTTGGTCTTTGACAAAGGGGCCCAAAGAATCCAATGGAAAAAGAACAGCATCTTCAACAAATGGTGCTGGCAAAACTGGATCTCCACATGCAGAAGATTAAAGCTGGACCCGTATTTGTCACCATGTACAAGACTTAATTCCAAATGGATCAAGGACCTTGATATCAGGCCAGAGACTATAAAAACCATAGTTGAAAAGATAGGGAATTCCCTCCAGCTGATTGGGCTAGGCCAACAGTTCCTAAATAGACATCCAATGGCACAGTCACTGCTACCAACTCTCAACAGTTGGACCTTGTGAAATTAAAGAGCTTCTGTTCAGATAAAGAGATTGTAACATGAGCTCAAAGGCAACCCACAGAATGGGAGAAAATTTTCACTAACCACACATCTGATAGAGCTCTGCTGTCCAGAGTGCACAAAGAACTTAGAAAACTAAACACCAAGGAAACAAATGGCCCAATTAAAAAATGGGCCCTGGAACTTAAAAGAAACTTTACCAGGGATGAAATTAAAATGTCTAACAAATATCTTGAAAAATGCTCCACTTCCTTAGCCATCAGGGAAATGCAAATCAAAACTTCCCGAGATATCATCTCACCCCAGTCAGGATGGCAAAAATCCACAATACAAACAACACCAAATGCTGGAGAGGATGTGGAGAGAGGGGAACTCTCCTACATTGCTGGTGGGAATGCAGACTCATACAGCCACTCTGGCGAGCCATCTGGAGATTCTTAAAGAAACTAAAGATTGAAATGCCATATGACCCTACTATTCCACTTTTGGGAATAACCCCCCATACAGCAGAGGTTCACCTCGATAGCACAAGCACGACCATGTTCATAGCAGCACTGTTTACAATAGCAAAGTCATGGAATCAACCCAAATGTCCAACAGTTGACGAGTGGATAAGGAAACTGTGGTATATCTATACAATGGAGTACTACTCAGTTATCAAAAATGATGAATTACTGGAATTTGCCAGGAAATGGATGTCATTAGAAACAATTATATTAAGTGAAGTATCCCAAACCCAGAAAATTAAGCACCATATGTACTCCCTAATAGGTGGCTCCTAGTACCAAACCCACCAAGCCGACCTTGAGACACTCATAGGTAAATCTATGTATTACCTACAGTAATTGCAAGGATTATGAACAGGAGGGATGGGGTAGAAGGGCCACACCAGAAACAAGTCGAGAAGTGACCATGTTACAATAGAGAAAATAGGCCTTCATCAAGTACCGCAAGTAAGTAATGACACATCTGGTTAAGTTCACAGACGTTCGTTCCTTATTATTTACAACTAAAGGGGTATGATCTCAACAGAAGGGGAAGGCATATAGTCTGGCAGATGAAAAGTAACCATTTTGCAAATGGGTGATTGACCCCTCCCTCACTGAGGTTTCCTACTTTCATTACATCTACCCTTGAATGTGCTCTTATAATAAGACTCCAGTTTAACAGCTTTTTGTTTCTGGCCAGGGGGTGACATATAGTGTCCAGCAGGATGGAGTGAAGGGCATTGCAGGAGCAGCAAAACTGGAAAAGAAAATCAACAAACCACAATCCAGAACTTCAGAGATTCTATATCAACCACCTAGAACTAGGCCAGACTAATCTCTCCCCATCCTGAAGCTCAGGGACATTTGTGGAAGAAGGGGTGGTAAGAGTGTAAAAGCACAAGGATGGGAGGAGGAATGATTTGCAAGATACTCCACACAAGTTAGGGCCGAAGCAATCATAATTGGACTTTGCATGCCCTGTGCGATGTCCAACACATTATTGACCTCACAAAGTCTAGCATCTACTAAAGGTACCAAGATCCTTGGAGGCAAGGAATTGGCAGCCACAGCAGTGTTCCTATGCTTAATAGGAACACGGGAAAGGGCTCAGGGAAATGCCACTGGGTCCTTGTACGTCATCGGAGAGGAGGGCCCAGAGGAGAGTCAGGCATGCACAAGAAAGGATTCTCTGGGAATTGGGGCGGGAGGCACTGGGGGATGGGGAGGGAGGGATGAGGGGAGGGGAAGCAGGTGATTCGGGGGGGAGGAGGAGGGAGGGAGGGAACTGGTGTATCTAATAAGTTTGTATGAGCTGAAATAATAATAAAAAATGTATTAAAAATAAAAAAGATTGTCTTCATAGGTAATCATCAACATCTAATAGTCACATACTCATCTCAGGGAACTAGAAAGAGATGCATTTTTGTTCCTCTATTTCAGGGGAGTCTTTCTATGTGAGACAATCTTTATGCAGTTCAGAAAAAAGGCATGTCTTGGCATATTTTAATATTTGACATATTATCAGACTCTAACACCTACAGGAAAATGGAGTCTTTCAAGTATGAGTTCAGCTTAGCGATTTTTTCCATTAGCACATAAAGATGATAAATTTAATTCTTTTTAAGTAAGAAAGCAGTAAGGAAATTCCTCATAAGTTTGTACATTATCAGTGTAAAAAAATAATCATGCTCAGAAGAAGTCTTGCAATAATGGTATCAGAAATTCTCACTTTATAAGCCTGGTATAACAAATTTCGATAAAAACAAATATACCTTTCTCAGTTCTAGATGCTAGAAGTCCAAGATTAAGGATTGGTAAAGGTTGGTCATTCATTTGATTTTCTGAAGACCTTCTTCCTTGGTTTATAGATGACTGCCTTTAGATGTCATCATATGGTCTTCTCTTATAAGGATACTAAATCATAACATTTGAGCATCTACCTGAATGACTTTGTCATAGTTGGCCACAGTTGACAGTGGAGGGTTTGAGCTCTGGGCACATTTGTACAGAATTAGTGGTTGAGTTTAAGCCCAGAGCAAACCTCCAGGATATTGTCTAGCTGATGGGGAAGGCTCAGGTGGGTGGGATTAGGCCCTGGAATAAAATACAGAGAGCTCATTGAGAAAGTTGGCATCCTTGTGAATACTGGGACAGACATGCTGGTCTGGCAATTAAGGATCATCCTTCTCTTAGCCATTATGTAGAGATGTAGCCAGTTCCCTCAGCCCTGGTGTTGGTGTGAGCTCTCCTGTCAAGCTGGACTGAGAACTATAATCAGGAATCCTAACAGAAAACAAATCCCTTTTTCCTTTAAGCAGTTTTATGCTGAGTAATTAGCAACCATGCAGGCTAACTACTACAAACTTTAATCCTAATTTCTGCTCTAAAGCTTCTGTGTTCAAACATAGACAGATACTATATGACTTTGGTTAAAACTTCAACATGTAAGTTTGAGGGGGAAAGCAATTCTGCCAGTAATATTGCAGGAGTACAGCCTTGCCTCTTCCTGTTCCCCATGACTCTCAAAGCTTCCTCAGTCTTTCTAAGGACTGCCAGAACAGACCTATCCCTACAATTTACAAGGAAGGTAAGATATACATCTATAAAATTAAGTGTTAGAAAGCAATAGTCATGAAAAGACTGTCTTCTAGTAGGCCTTCTACTCATGGTTTTCAACAGAAAGGGCTCAGGAAGCCATATACATTTTGTTTAGATCACAATTCAGTAAGACATCCATCAAAATTAGAAAACCATAGAACAGAGACAGCAATTTTTATTGAATTAAATGCATTTCTTCATTGAACATAAAAACTAATCAAAGTAATTCTTGCATAATCCTTAAATTTAAAATGTGAATCAAGTTTCGAGAGACTTGGTATCTTACCCAAAGTGATACAGCCAGTGCATGGTAAAGCCAGGTCTTTCATGGTGTAATCCAATATTTCTCTGATGCTACTATCTCACAATGTTAAAAAAGTGACATATGTGCACAAAAGGTATTTTGCTGTAATTTTTGCAATGCTATATGACACGAGTTCTAACCACCAACTTGTCATTACAAAGTCAGGTTACTATGTTTAAAGTACCTTTAAAGGTATTTTATACCTTTTATACCATAAAGGTATTTTATGGCTCTGTGAGTATCTATAAATAAGCTAACATATTCACATTTTCACATACTAAAATAAAACTAATAATGCCACATTATGTAGGCATAAAGACTTTCTGGAGAAAAAACATCAGCAACAAAGCCCTGACTTGGAAAACAAGCAAATCCAGATAAATGATTTCTTTTTGTGTCCCATATTTTATTTTTTTCTTAATCATATAAGCTAAGTAAATAACCCCATCCTCTCACTCCCTCCTTCCCTCCCCCCAGTCGTCCCTCTTTGCATTTCCCCCCTTTCCCTCTTTCTTTCATCACCTTCCCTCCCTCCCTCTCTCCCAGTGCCTCCCCCTTCCTCCTTCTTATCCCCTGGAGCATCCGTTTATATGAACTCCAAACCTCCTTCTGAGTCCTCCATCCTAGTGAGGGTTCAGGAATCACTGGCATAGCCTGGAGCCCCTTCTTGGGCTCCCTATTAGCATGAGAACTCTACTATGACTGTTAATCCCTTGCCTCTAAGAATCCTACTACCTGGAGCTTTCTCCCCTGTGATCCATGCTAGACTTTGGGGGGGTCGTTGACATGTCAGCCATTGTGCAGGTCAGGCAAAGTCCAATTCTGGCTGCTGCAGCCCTACCTTGTGTGGAGTATCTTGCATATCAATGATCCTCCCCATCTTTAGACTCTTACAATCTTGCCACCCCCTCTTCTGCAAGGTTTCCTGGGTTTTAGGATGGGGAAAGATTTGGCTGGTCTGGTTCCAGATGATTAATGTAGGATCTTTGGTGCTCTGAATTGTGGTTTGTTGTTTTCAGTTTTGCTTTTCCTGTACCACCCTTGGCTGCATCCTGATTGGTATGGAAGGTCACCCCCTAACCAAAGATAAAAGACTATTTAAGTGAAGATCTTAATATAAGAGGAGACGCAAAGGTAGATGGAAGAATAGGAATAGGACACAGCAGTGGGGGCAGGGTCAGTTTCCCATTTGCAGGGTGGCTACCATCTATCTGCCAGTCCCTGTATCCTTCCTAATTGGTGAGAACAAACCTGTTCATTTGCAAGTGACTGAGAAGAGAAGTGAGAGTGAGCTGTACCAGATGTCTCCGCTACTTACATTCAATACTTAACCATGGCTTATTTTCTCTACTGAAGCATGGTCCTCTATCTCGGTTTTTTTTTAACCCCTTCTTTCCCTTCTCTGTTTATAATCCTTTGTGATTACAGTAAGTATTATAGAGATTTACCTTTGAATATGTCATTAAGCAGTTTTGGAACTAGGATCCACTTATTAGGAAGTATATACAGTGTCTAACTGTCTGTGTCTGGGATACTTCACTCAATATAATTTTTTCTAATTCCATCCATTTCCTGGAAAATTTTCATTAACTCATCTTTTTTGATAGCTGAGTAGTACTTGTCACCATGCACAAAAATCAATTCCAAATCGACCAAGGACCTCAATATTATGCCAGAGACTATAAAAACCCTAGTTAAAAGGGTAGAGGACTCTCTCAAGCTGATTGGGCTAGGCCAACAGTTCCTAAACAGAAATACAATAGCACAGTCACTAGAACCAACACTCGACAGATGGGATCTTAACGAAAATTTCTTCTGTTCAGCTAAAGATATTGCAAACTGAGCAAAAGGGAAACCCACAGAATGGGAGAAAATCTTCACTAACCACATATCTGATAGACCAGAATGCACAAAGAACTTACAAAACTAAACATCAAAGAGATACATGGCCCAATTAAAAAAATGGACCTGGGAGCACACAAACAACACCAGTGCAGGAGAAGATGTGGAGAGAAGGGAACTTTCATACTTTGCTGGTGGGAGTGCAGGTTTATACAACCACTCTGAAGATCAGTATAGTGATTTTTAAAAAAGTTAAAGATTGAAATGCCACATGACCCTGCTGTACCACTACTGGGATAATCCCCCATAATGCAGAAATTCACTACAGTGACACGAGCACAACCACATTCATTGCAGCACTATTTACAAATGCCCAACAGTTGATGAATGGATAATGAAAATGTAACACATTTATACAGATAAATTATTTAAGAATGAAACTTCACCCATACCATACTAACAAACTTCTTCAAGAAAAAAAACAGAAACCTCAATATTTGATTAACACTTCAATTTCCTATTGAGCTATTTCATATGAACTATTTCCACCTTCTAATACTATTTATGGAGCAGTTTCTGGACAACATTTATTCTTTTCTCTTCCTTTCTCTTGAATGGAAATACTCTGTGCAAATTCAGTGTCTATATTTCCTTGAAGACCAGAAGAGGCCTCCTGGGCCTCATCTCAGAATTCACTGAGACTTGAGGGGCACAGCGCCCTCTACTTATCAAAAGTTTGGGGCCCAAGGTAAATACTCCATAGAGACAAAATAAAGTTTCCAGACAAACTGTTTTAAAATTTCCCAAAAGCATATCTGAACTAAAGTAAGTTCTTGGGGCACAATAAATTTATACTGGGTGCTTTCAAAATGATGAAAAGTATCAAAGTGGCAAGTTGATAATAAATGCTAAATGTCCTAAATGAGTCATGTCCTCCTTTTAAAATTTCTCACCCCATTTGGAGTCTCATACAATATAAATAACAATTCTCTAAGCTTGTATCTGCAGACTTTTAAGTTTTTGCTTTAACCAATTACTTATTGGATCATCTCTGCTGCTCCTTTTTCCTACAGACAGCCACATGGTTCTCATGACATGCTAAAGTATCTCTGAGACATTATGGTAAATGTCCCATTAAGCTGCTTTGTTTGTACTGGGAACGTGACATCTGAGTTACTTTTAGTTTCAACAAAACAAAAGATTGCTTTATCGGTAACTGATTTGTTATGAACATACTAGGTATATATATTCCAGCACAGGACCACATGTTCAATCTTTAATTGTATAATCAAGGCTGAAAACAGAGTTTGTCAACAAGGAGAAGCCATCTCTAGTTTTCCAAATCAATATTCTTGACAGCATCAAGTGAAACGAAGCATGACATAGTTAGATATGGGTGTCAACTTGACAACCGAAGGTCCTGGGCACAGTTGAAAGAAATTAGCAGTTGCGTTAAGCCTTGACCAAGCCTACAGGAGACGGTCTAAATAATGGCAAAGACCCAGACCATGGTGGGCGTACTAAGCCCTGGGCTATGAATAAGATGGGGGGACCTGGTTTAAGAAGTTGGTGTCCTTCTATATACTTAGCCAAACATGCTGGTCTGGCAAAAGAGGGTTGGCCCTCTCAGCAGCCCTGTGGATCTGCTTGGTATTGTTGTGCACTCTTCTGCCAAGCTGGGCAAGGAACTGCAATTGGACATTCACAAGCCAGAATAAAACCCCTTGTTCCCTTTGGTCATGGATTTATTGGTAACAATATAGAGTAGCAACAATAATGCATTTGCTTAGATATGTTGTGGATTCCATTGGTCCTTGGAATGTTTGAAAGATTGGGGGAAACAGCTCATCGTTGCCCCTTTTACTGAGCCCACAATATTTCTAGTATACCCAACAATAAGGTGCTCTTTACAGACTTCCTGCTTTATAAGAGTTATTACAGTTCCCTCAAGATTGTCCTTGAAGCTTCCTACAACCATCAACTGCTTACAACTTGACAAAAGTCATCCAGGATAATTCAGACCTCAAGCAAGAAACATGTCCTATATCATCAGAAGACTCATTGGCTCGCCTGAGAAATGGGTATGGTATCGTGCAGTTGACCAGAATGTAAACCCTGCATCTGCAAAATCTGCCCAGGCTTTGAGAAAGATCAACCCTGAGCTAAATGCAAGTTCTCCAACATGGCTTCTGCAATCCCACAGTGTGTCGTGGATCTGGCGAGCCCTCTGCAGAAAAGCTACCAAGCATGATAACACCAAGAAGATAGTGAAGCAGACACAGAGGACCCTTGAAGGACACCTTGGACTCTTATCAAGAGCCATGTTTTCCTTTTTGATTTTATCAGTGACCCTTTAGTCTTCACACTTTGATTCCTAAACTGATACTTCTCTTCATGGCCGCTTGGTCAAGTTCATTCCATAGTATGATGCCTCCTATTATAACAGTAGAATGTAGAATGGCATATTTTCCATTTTCATGTATATGCATGTGAAAGTGTATATGTATGTGTTTACACGTGTGGATGCATGTATGTGGTAATGATGACAAATCACATGCATGTGTGTGGAGGCCTGAGATTGCTATTGGGACTCATTCAACTTATTCGTATTGAAACAGGGTTTCTAAACAGAAGAGACCTTGGTGAAATAACTAGTCTGGCTAGCCAGCCTGTGAAGGGTATTTCGAGTCTCTCGATCTTCTAAGGTTGGAATGCTAGGCCTCGCCCATCTGGCATTTAATGTGTGATCTACAGGTCTGGATTCTGGTTCTTTTGCTTCCATGATAAATACTTTAATCTCTGAGTTATCCCCCCAGTCTCAGAATGGCATATCGTATGGGCCTTAGGCCAACCAGAAGCACAAGGCGCTAGAAGGTCATTCCTAGTGATAGAAAAAGCAAGGAATGGAGGTCCTCAGCTTCTGAGGAGTCCATGTGGTACCTCAGTCTCCCAACACCAAGGATCCCTGTTCACATCACAGTCTTCAAGAATAAACTAAATGGGCAGCCAGGTAATGGAGGAAACCCATACTGTGCAAAACAAAAACACAAAAGAGGGTATAAAATGAGATTCCATTCAATGGAGTTCTGGAAAGAGGAAAATTATTTTACTATGGAAAAGTTAATAATAATCTATGCCATGGGGCCAAGAGAAGGAAAAATGTTCATGGCAATTCAGGAGAGAAGGAAAGAATTCTGTGGATTGTTTGTGTGACATATGTGGATTATACACTTGTCAGAACTCATCCTACTGTACACTTAGTATGGAATATTTTATTATCTGTAATTATAACATCAATAAATATCAAGGGAGAAAACAACATGTGGAAATTTTGCCAACATTATCCTCTTCTTTATAGTTTTAAACAGTCATTATAATCTTCTATGCTCTCCTTATATGCCCTTATATATTTTTTCTTTAAACTTACTTTCTTGAGATAACATGCTGCTTTTAAGCTAGGATCTTCTCATTACCACTCTGCCAAATCCAAATCTTCTGAAAAATATGTCATACATTATCCACTTTGCCCCCACTAATGACTCACTGAAGCAAACACAGGTAATTCTTGCTTTCTCATTTTTATTAGACCAAACTATAAATGAGCATAAATAGACAGTACTGATAAGTAGAGAAAACATATAGTTTAACAAGGCACTAGAATTTACTATCTGCTCTTAGATTTTTTTATTGGTTTATGGGAGATACTGTTGTCCTTTGGAATATTTATATTGGAATCAGTCTTTAAAACTAAGAAGTCCCTTGATATCTCAATAAATTATAATTTGTATTATTTCCATGGTCTTTCTCACAATTTCCACAACCTTCTCTTTATTTCTCTATAGTCTTCAAACATCTCCTTCCTCCTATTACTACCTTTCTACTCCTCATATGAATGACAGTTCATAAATGAATTGAGTGCACCAACGAGTACCAAATGATTCTTACAAATGGGCATTTACTGACAAATGTTAAGGTCAAATGTTGTAACAGCTGGACACGTACCACTTGTACTGAATGTGTATGTACATACTGTATGTGTTGTGTATGCAGAACGCGTATGTACATACCGTGTATGGATATGTTGTTTATGTTCATGCATACATCTCTCTGCGCGTGCACAAATCTGTATATATGCATGTGGAGGTCAGAGGTCTCCATCAGGTATATTTCTGAATTGTTCTGGCTTTTTTGTGAGGCAGGGATTCTCACTAAAGGGGGAGCTCACTGAGTCAGAACAACCAGCTGGTCCATCAGCCCCATAAAGTCTCCTGTCTCCACCTCCCATTACTGGGATTACAGGTGCACAACTCTGCACCAGCATCTAATTCAGGTGCTGGGGATCCAACCCCAGGTCCTTATGCTTGCACAGAAAGCCCTCTATCAACTGAGCCACCTCTCCATCTCCTAACACAAACATTTTTAATTCAAATTCTTACCACTACCTTGCCTACTAATCATCTTTTATGGAGAGATATGTCTATATCTATATATGTCTATAGATAACCTTAATAATTGAAAGTGTTATTTCTTGTGGCTTTCTAATGTGCTAAATGATGGATAAAGAGAAAAACTTTTTCTTTATAGAGAAATACAGGAGAACACCCCGCTCTATGATTGGCAGTTTTGACAGATGTCTACAAGGCCTATTGCAACATGTGATCTTTGCACAGCTAATGACACATTAATTAGATTTTGTCATGCAAACAGCTCCCAAATCTCTATATTTTGAAACACATATATATATTTTACTCTCAAAGTTGTAAGGGTATAAATTTTGCTGAGTCATGCTTCATGTAGTTTCATGATTCAAGATGATGGAGAACTTACATATAGTCCAAAATGTATTTTCCTTCTGACTATGTTGATCAGCCAGTTGAAAATTTTACCAAGCTATCTACTTGCTCTTTGTTGCAGTTCACTTGCATGTTGCTGATAAAATTATGGAAAAACAACTTAAGAGAACAAGGAGTTTATTTTCTCTTATGCTAGTCCATATACAGTTGTTTGTACAGCTTGGTAGGAAAGCTCACACAAACACCAAGGGTCAAGGGAACTGCCATACCATATCCACATGATCTCTGAGAGGACAATCCTTACTTGTCTAGTCAAGTATACAGTTCCCTTCATCTTATCCACCTGCCCAGAGCCTATTCCCACCCACCATGGACTGGGCCTTCCTCATTAACTAGATAATCTCTTGCAGGTTCGCTCTGGGTTTAACTCAACTACTAATTCTCTAAATGTTCCCAGAGCTTGAACCGTTAACAGTGAAGTTGACATCTATATCTAACTATACACTGGTCATATAAAATTTGATATATAATGATATTTATAATATATCCAAGTACTTTGAAGCACTCAATCACTGCAACAATAAATACTGTCTTTACTAATGCTCATGTCCCAAAATTGATACACTGAAGCTTAATCTTAAATGTGAGAGTTATTAGAAGATGATTCAGTCATAAGCATACTACTCAGAAATTATACATACATATTCTTGAAAGAGACTCCAGAGGACACAATCTGTGAGCATCTCAGAATCTGGAAAAGAACCTTCACTGCACATCAGATCTGCTGCCAGCTTGTGATTAGACTTCTCAGATTCCAGTTCTACGAGAAATAAACTTCCATAAGAAATGAGGCAATGAGAGCCTTAAAATGATGAATATCATGGTGACAGTAAAGACAATAGTGCTGCTGCTGCTGCTGGCTTAACATATGGAATTGTTTGTATGTCCCCAGTTCTTAGTTCTTGCTTAGCTGATTGTCATAATGATTATGACAAAACATGTAAGGCATGCTAACGAAGTCCACTTTACAAAAGGGAACATAGTCCATAACCATGTTTTATTATTTCCTATAGGACGAACAAAAGAATTTGATATTAGCATATAATTTCCTTATTTCTAGTATGTGACCGCTAGATGAGATCCTCTGAAATCTGGGACTATGTCAATGTATCTGTTTTGTCATTACCTGTGTTGCAAGCAGGTTTACAAGCAGGCAGACTCTGAATAAGTGCCAGTTGAGAGGAAACAAAACACTAGCTTCACATCAGACATTTCTCTGTGCTGCTCCTGTAAGAACTTTTTCCTGTTGTTCTTTAGGATGTAGGTGGCAGTTCCATTACCCTGATCCCTAAAAACACACCATAAATACACGCACTTTCCACTACTTTGTTACTTATATAAAACCACCTTTCGAGTGACCCCAAAGGAACCTCCTACGGCAGTAGTATGTCAAAAAATAAAGTCTTTCAAAGAAAGGAACTAGAAAGCGCAGTCCCTATGCAGAAGAGCATAGAGTGAGGAAAGCACAGGAAAAAAACACACACCCTGAGCTGATCCACTTGGAAGCCAGTGTCGAAATTATGCTAGATATAAAAGGAATGTGACACTTTCTGAAAAAATGTTGGTCAGAGAGGCCTCCAAGGCCTCCAAACATAGGCTTTCACCATTGCTCCTAATTCTCTCTACAATACTGTCAGTAAGACCCTATTGCTGAAGATGCAACACACATGGATTACAGAACATAGGCAAAATACATCAACTAGAACTGGTGTGAGAGTTTCATTCTTGCTAGATAGCTTACATGGTACCAAGGAATAGAGTAAAAGCTACTTGGAGAGAGAAATAATCACAGGTCCCATCAATGGATGAGATCTGTCAATTGTAATAAAAATCATCACGGCAACAGGTGAACACCAATGTAATAGTGGCATGAGTATCAAGGAGACACCTAACAACTAACTGATTGGACTCAAGACCCACTTGTCAGAATAGAACACGTTCCTGTTACTGTTAACTAGAACAAGAACCTAAAAAAGGGAAGGAAATAGAGCAATAGGGAAAAACAGCCAACAAACCTATAGGTAAGAGGACAATACACCAAACAGTTCTGTAAATAGTTACTTTTATACTGATAGATTTGAAGAGCACTTAGCACTCTGCCTAGAATTCTTCTTCAACAAGAGAGGTAGAGAACCTCACACACTTACAAGGATGCACTCTAGGACAGTAGAGGATAAGTGAAGTGGACAGGGTGGACGGCCATAATGCCGTGACTCAGCAGGGCTCATTCAAAATCAGACCAACCCAATCTCCCCATCCTAAGGTTTTGAGAGCCTCATAGAAGAGGAAGCAGTGAGAATGTAAGAGCCTTGAAGAGGGGAAGGTTCACCTTTGGACAAGACATTCTACTCAAGAAGGACTGCTGCATCTAGGAACTCACTACAGTGAGACTTGTCTTTACGAGACCTGCATAATGATTGACATACCAACATGCCCCCATAGAATATTGAGAAAACTCAAGAGAGATAAAAAATATACAGTGGACGCCTTGTGGACTGAAGCTGGATGAGTGAAGGGAAATTCCCTTATCAGTGGGGTGGCCCCAGGAGAGGCAACCTGGTGTGTCAGTAAGGCCTGAACTCCCCATAGGAGTAGAGGGGCCAGGGGCAACCCTGGATCCATAGAATTAGATAGGCAGGAGGGTGGGATTGATGGAGAGATGGAAGAGAGAGACAATGGAGGGAAGCAGGGATAAGTACTTGATATTCCTTTGAAAGTAGAAAAAATAAAAAAAAGAGTAGACAGGCCAGAGGGAGTCCTGGGTCCATGAAAGCAAACAAGCAGGAGAGTGGGAGGGAGTGGGATGGATCAAAGAAAAGAGAGGAAGGGTAATGGGTGATAACGGGGGACAGGAGGGATGGAGAGAAGCAGGGATGAGTAGTCAATATGCTTGTAAAACTAGAAAATTAAAATAACTTATTTACAAAAAGAAAAAAACTACTTTCAAGAACTTTATGTAATTGTTTGTTAAAGTCTTTAATGTTATTTAGAAAGATTTCAGTTTCTTAGGCATTAAATGTTTTGTAAGATTATTTGCATATATTCATTTAAAAGTCTGCCATTTTTTACTGTCAAAGCAAATTCTGTCTTCCAGAACAATCTATCATATGATAGTTTATTAGACTAAGTGATGAAGTGCTTTCTTGAACTCCAAATAAACAATGTCATAAAGTAAACTGCTTGTGTCAGTCCACAGCATAATCTTTCCCTAACAGTTGAGGTTAATTAGGAAGCAGTCCATCCTTCTAAATCCAAGTACATTAGACATAATAGGAACACAGTAATTACTATATATATGTCAAGAACACTAATCTATATGATAGTAATTGAATATTTGGCAATCATGTCCAAATGTCAAGGTCACAAAACATGACAATGACTAATTATAATCTTCAAATGTAAATCATCTACTGCAAACTAAAAACATAATTTTATGTGCTTTCTCAGATATGTATTGATCTAAGTTCAAGGAATACATTTTATGTATACTGATATGTCATGTGATAGTGTATAAGCTCAAAAAAAGAAGAATAAAGTACATGTACATATGAAATACCCTCAATATGTATATAATTATGAAATTTGAATGCAAATATTTTTAAGTAATTATACAAGCAAAAATTATAGACTAAATATCACTCTTAAAGTTAACTAACATTCACACTTAATATTATGGTGAGCATATAAAGTTGTTATAGCTACCATTTTAAAAACACTCCAAAATATCTACAAAACAAACATTTTAGTATACAATATATACATTATTTCAGTTTACATGTTAATCCAATTAACTCCTAAGGTTTTTATTCCTTTCCAATGCATGATATGAATAACACCAAGAGGTTACATGATTTGATACATTTATTAAGTAGCAGAGTTAAAATTTACTAGCAGAACTTGACCACCAAATAACTTATAAGTGATCTTAATTTCACATGAATGTCACAGACCTTTTTCTTCTGCAAACTGTTTCATTTAAATTATTGTGATTTGCATAGTACATGCTTCCATTTAATTACCCATTTAATAAAAATATTAACTCAATCTATGCTGAATATCATGATAAGTCCTTCACAGAGTATTAAGAACATTTTTCTGCACCCCCCATGTTAATTTGACTTTCAAAACTCTGATCTGTATATCATGTCTTTCTCCTGGAATGTTTCAGCTCACACAACACCAATTAAAGGCTCATCCTACTTCAAATGCTCATTTGCTTGGAGTTTCTTATTTATTTATGTATTATTATTATTATCATTTATTCAACTGTGTGCATATGCGTGTGTATGTGCACGCGCGCGCGTCTGTGTGTGTGTGTGTGTGTCTGTGTATGTGTAGAACCAGGGATGAATTCGTGAACCACCATGGCCGCCTCCACCTCCTTCTGCCCCGGGATTCACAGGCTCCGCCCTACCAGGATCAGAAGCGCAGGCCGCCGCCGCTTCCGCCTGGCGTCTATACGTGGGATCTGGGATCCGAACTCGGGACCTTCCGCCTGCAAGGCGGAGGCTTAACCCCTGAGCCACCTCTCCAGCCCCTCGCTTGGAGTTTCAACCTTTCTCAGAATACCAAAAACTTATTGCACCTAGCTAGTACTTATTATAAATTGATGTAAACTAAGTTTCTTCATTATTGATATTTTCATGAAAATGTACTGTGAGACCTTTGAAGAAGAATGTTTCTCTGTGTGTGTGTGTGTGTGTGTGTGTGTGTGTGTGTGTGTGTGTGTCAGAGGGTACTATGTGTGCCTGTGGAAGCACAAGAATGACTTCAGAGTCACCCTGAATTATATTATCTCCTCTTTGCTTTTGGAGTTTCCCAGACTCTGCCTTCCAGGGCCAGAAGTACAGGCCGATATCATTTCTGCTATGTGTTTTCTCATGGGATCAGGGATCTGAACTCAGGAGCTTCTGTTTGCAAGGCAGAGACTTAAACCCTGAGCCATCTCTCTAGCCCAGAATTTTCTTAAAGTTCAGTAGCTAGCCCTGTTCTCCCCAATAGGGAATACTAAATGATACATGTTAATGGTAAATACTACAGTTGAACTGGGTTTTGTACTGATGACACTAAAAATGCAAGATAAAAAGAGAAAAGCTGCCTACTCTGATGAAGTAAAAGTGATCACAGCGCATGAAGAATATATAAGGCTGATCCAGGAGAATTCTCTGGTGATGATAAACTTAGTTAATTTTAATGATCTCATAGGGTGGGTTGGATAAAAATTGGGGTGCTCTTATTCAAGGTATTCGTGTTCTGTCAGGTTTTTTAATATTAACTCAAGATCCCAAAATATTTAATAAAAATAAATAAATTAAAACAATGGTCACCTCTACCCCAGAAGAACATATGATGCTGCTGTGATATAAACACAGGAAGGGAAACAATACAAGAATCCATAATTTGTACTGTAACTCTGAAATCATATCATCCTCTTGGATACTCACAGATCAAATATCATCCCCGAGTTGATGAGCAGAATAGAAATATCAAGACGAAGCAGTCAGAAAATGTTATTGAAAGCTGAATTTGAAACTATAGTTCCAGATTATAATAAAGTCTTTATACCTAGGAAAAATGGATGCACATCTTTTCTGAAGAATATATTTTCATCATGAGGCTCTACATTTTTCATTAATAGGCTTTCAGAAGTAACTCGCAACTCTGAATCAAACCATAAGCATGCATAAGCACACACACGCGTGCACACGCAAACTTGAGGACCAACCTAAGAAAACAATAGGTAATGGTAAACCCATCAAGATACTGACACAAATTTGGCAGATTCAAAGTTTAAAGAAAACTAATTTAAAAACAGAACAGCTTCATTTTGAAAAAAATACAAGTAAGTTAATAAGAGGCACAGGAAAAAGTAACATTACAAATGCTCACATGGGTTCCAGGACACATTTCCACAGAAACATTGATTTGGGCAACCATTCCCAGGTAAGAATTCTTCTGTGGGAGGCCCTGCATCCACATGAAAGGATCTGGAGTGGTCTGTAGCAAAATATCTGAATGGATGCATCAAAGATGTAAGGAAAAGTGTTCCGTACTACCAGGTAATTCTGTTTCCAAGCAGCCGAGCCCAGTTCTGGCACCAGTCTACTCAGCCAGTTTGTTCCACAGGAGAAAGTGAGAGCCCACCAAACACATTGAGATCTCAACAGAGAATTGCCTGAGGGCAGCTGGGAGCAGAGGACGGGTCGGACGTCACAGAAACAAGCATGTGGATTCCATTAGTCAGTGCTGGTCCTGCTACTTTGCTTGAGAACCCCCACTAAGCCATGTGTTTATGAGCTCAAGACTTCGCTCTCAACCACTGAAGGCATGCATACTTACAGCACCTCATGTGCGCCCTCCAGTGGCGAAGGTTATGGGAGGTATCTTCAAGCACATGCACTGATGCCTGGTAGATCCCGCAAGAAAAACCCTGAAGAACACAATCGCAGGTAGACACCTTTACTGAGAAAGTAGGAAAAATTATACAATCATGAGAACATCAGTCCATGGTTTTAAGAAAAAAGGAATGAAAGCTGGGTTTACAAGGTCAAGATAAGATGTGCAATCCAAGGCACAAAGGCAGATCTGTTATGTTGTTATAAAAGGTCTTACAGGCTTCCAGAATCTCTACTTGGGCTAGGTGTGAAGATTTCTCTGTCTTAAGTCTAACCAGGTAGACTGGAGAAGATGACTGCTTCTTCAAAGGTTAAGGTTGCAACCTCCCTCCAATGTTCAAGAAGTGCAAAGAATCAAGGATAAAAATGGACACACTGTCCTATACAAGAACAAAATGAATTTCAACAATTGACTCCAAGAACACAGATGTTTATAGAGTGCTTGACAAACTTTCAAAAAAAATCAAATAAAGGAATCTCAGTGGCCAGTAAGAAAACAGAAATAGAACAAATGATGTCAGCAAAACTACATGAACAAGAGAGGTACAAAAAGATGATAACTATGGAGAGAATCAGGTAGGAAGGATGGCACTGAGTAAGTCAGTGTCTGAATTGAAAAGTTCAGAGAGAAATTTGACAGAAGATTCCACGGAAGAGAAGAACGAATAAGACACGTTAAATTATCAAACCAGAGGAGTGAGAAAAGAAAGGGATAAAAGGCAGGAAAATGAGAGAAAGAAAAAAGAGAAGAAAAATCAGGGATAGGGGATGGGAGAAAAAGGAGAGAGGAAAGAAGAGAGGAGAGGAGCATATGGATATTGAAACCTAAAGCGTTCTAAATCCATTGAGCATAAAGAGGTCTTCATCAAGCTACTTTATGGTTAGATTATCAAAAGTTAATGAGAAAATTACAAAGACAATAACAAAAATTGAATAGTCATACACAATGAAACTATTATAAAACCATTACTAGCTTTTTCAGAAGAAATATTACTATCCAGGATGTAGTATGATGATAGAGTTAAAGTATTGAAAGAAAATGATACTTGCCAATCAAGAACAATACATCTCTCAGCTAGTCTTTATCAACGATTACATTACATATAAATACACCAAATTCTATAATCAAAAGGCATACAGTGGCTGAGATATGTTCATTATTTTTAAAAGATCTAATAATTAACTTTAACGTCAAGCAGATAAAAATGAAACAAAAAATGCCTAGAAAAAAAAAGACCTGGCATGGTGGTGCAACATGCAATCCCAGCATTTGGGAGACTGGGTAGAAGGACCGTGAATTCAAGAAAAGCTTCAGCCTTGGGCTAGACAGTTGACTTAGGGGTTAAAAACTCTGCCTCACAAGCAGAGTTTTACAAGGTCCCTCTTAAAAAGATGCCAGACAGAACCGTCTGTGGTCTCCAATTCTGCTCCTGGTGAATAAAACAAAAAGAAAGCAGAAGCAACTGAGAATGATTCCTGAAGTCATCCTTGGGCTTCCACAGGGACACACAGTGCCCTCTGATACACACACACACACACACACACACACACACACACATGCACACACACACCACACATACACACACATGCAATAAATAAAAAATAAAAAAAATTTAAAAAATAGAAATTAAAAAAATCAAAGCAAAACCTTTAAAAAAAGAATAGTCTCAGCTGCAGAGTGAAAACACTACATGCCATCATTAATTACATGCAGCAAAATTATTTAAGAGGGAAGTTTAGTGATAATTGCATTTTAAAAAGTAAAAGACTTCAGGGCTGGAGAGATGGCTGAGGAGTTAAGGCTCTGCCTCACAAGCAGAAGATCCTGAGTTTAGTTTCCAGGTCTCATGTAAAAATGCCAGGTAGAAATAGCATCAGCTTGCACTTCTAGCCCTGATGGGCAGAGCCTTGGAAAGCAAGAAGGAAGGAAATAGAAGCAATCCAAGATGAGAGGCAGCTTATAGGTTAATCCTTTGCCTCACGAACAAAAGGATCTGAGTTCAATCCCCAGATCCCATGTAAATATGTCAAGAGGCATGTAGTATTTCCATTTCCATTAGTCTGATTATATTTTTAATTCTCATTTGATTCTGTTTTCTATTTATTTTGATATAGAGTCTCACTCTGCAGCTGAGACTATTCTTTTTTAAAGGTTTTGCTTTGATTTTTTTTAATTTCTATTTTTTAAATGGCAGTGGCCTGTTTTTCTGGCCCTGGAAGGCAGGACCTGAGATACTCCAGAGCAAAGCAATTAGGAGATTCAGCAATCCAGGATGATTCTTCATGTCACCCTTGGGCCTGCACAGTCACCAAAAAAAAACCTTACATGCATGTACATATACACATCTACTCACACAAAACAATTTTTAAATAAAATTTTAAAAAGACTTCAAATTAACAACTGAACTTTACATCTAAAAGAACTTGAAAAGCTAAATGTACTGAAACTGCTCTCTCCATTGTACCTATCTGCCCAGAAAACAGCCTCACCCACTATGGGCTGTGTCTTCCCTTGGCATTTAGACAATCTTCTACAGGTTTGCTTAATGTGTTCCTTAAAATACAATTCTTCATAATATACCCAAAACTCAGCCCTCAATTATTAAGTTGATACCTGTTTTTGACTGGCACAGGTCATAAGGTCACAGTCTTTATGAATAGGTCATGTCACAATTCGCCTGCTATGACAGGTCATCATGGTAGTAGATTAATTTTTACTAGTGTGAGTTAGTTATTGTCATGGTTTGAAATGTATCCCCTACGGACTCATGTGTTTGGGAAGGTCATGGACCTTTAGGAGAAGGAGTCTTATGGAAGGAAGACAGTCACAGGGGTGGGCCTTGGGTAGATTAGTCCCACCCTAATTCTAGGAGAGGTCTGCTCTAGCAGTAAGCAGTTTTGCAACTCTCAGTCTCCATGAAGGAAGCGACTTAGCTCATCTGCAGCTTCTTCTGCCAGTCGTGCTACTTCTACCATGGAAGATAGTATCATCCCCTTTGGAACCTTAAGCTGAATAAATCTCACTTTCTCCCATTAAGTTGAGAGAATTAATGGTTGAGTTAAGCCCAGAGCAAACCTCCAGGAGACTGTCTAGCCGATGGGGAAGGCCCAGCCCATGGTGGATGGATTAGGCTCTGGAATAATATACAGAGAGTTGGTTGAGCGAATCGGCATCCTTGTGTATACTTGGCCACACATGCGGGTCTGCAAATAAGGATCATCACTCTCTCGGCCATTACATAGAGATGGTGTGGCCAGTTCCCTTGGCCCAGGTGTTGATGCATGAGCTCTTCTGTCAAGCTGGACTATAAGCAGATAATCGTAAGAGACTTATAAAAGTTTTAATTAAAAATATCATAAAAGAAACAAACTTCAACCAATTGAGAAGTAGTATGTGAAAGACTTTCTCACTACCGCTAAATTAAATTGACACCACTAGCATTATTTGGAGTACACCAAACCACTATGTTTTTGAAAGACTTCATGGATCAGTGATCAACTTGGAAAAAATAGAATATGTTATTTATTCATTGTGGTGTCGAGACTAGAACTTCATGCTCTACCACTGAGCTACACTCCCACTCTAAACTATCATTTAAATTAAAACAAATGAAACCATAATGGATCAAATGTACAGCCAAGTGCAAAAGGATTTTTTAAGGAAATATCCAATGCAAATGCTTCAGTCAATTATGTGAGAACAGTGTTCCTAACACCTGTTCCCTCAGAGAGAATTATCTGTCAGGAAGATAATGCACATGTCCACAAATTAGATTTCCCAAAAACATGCATGTGCATTTTGAAGCCAGACATTATAATCAATTAGGATTTATTTCTAGAACATCTGGTTACCTGCCAGATATCCAATCGAGGAAATATCACTCTAAGCATAAAAATGCATCTGCTTTTAATAAAATTTTGCCTTCTTCTTTGAAAGTATGCATGTATGCTGACATCTATGATTTCAGAAAAGTTTACAGCTGTCTTAGAGATTAAGGGGAAAACCTATGAAATGTACAAAATAAACGTATAATTAGCATGTATACCATAAAATTTGTAAATTTATAATCATGAATAGGCGGTCTTGAACTTAGAATATGAAGCCATCAGAGAATATTCCAAACCATGGCCAAAACAGAAACTTACCACAACAAATTATAAATAAAACACTACAGATAAATGACAAAGAGAATATCCTGAGTGCGTCAAGAGAGATAAACCAAGTCACATTTAAAAGTAAGTCTATTAAGGGCATGGAGAGGTGGCTCAGGGGTTAAGCCTCTGCCTTGCAGGCAGAAGGTCCTGAATTCGGATCCTAGACCCCACGTATAGACGCCAGGCGGAAGCGGGGGCAGCCTGCGTTTCTGGTCTTGGTAGGGCGGAGCCTGTGAATCCCGGGGCAGAGTAACCAAGGAGGAGGTGGAGGCGTCCATGGTGGTTCCCGAATTCGTCTGTGGTTTTACACACACACACGTGCACACATGCATACACGCACAGTTGAATAAATAATAAATACATTTTTTAAAAAAGTAAGTCTATTAAATAACAGCTGATTTTTCAATGGAAACAGTAAGAGTCAGAAAAGCTTGGAAAAGATGTACTTCAAGTCACAAATGAACACAAATGCCAATCCTGTCTGATACATGCATCAAAACTATCAGTCATGATGGAAGATGAAAGAAAAATCTACCATAAGGACAAGCTGAAGACATATGAACACCAAACAAGGCCTACAAAAGATGCTAGATAAGATACTTATAAAGCTCAAAGAAAAGGTCAAAGATGTCCAAGAAGACAGAAGGGAAAAACACAATATAAATTTTTAGCAAAGAAATACACACATAAAAACCACAAAACAGAAAATGGCAGGAATCAACAAGCATTTCTTAGTTATAACCCTAAATGTCAATGAACTTAACTCTCCAATCAAAAGACATAGGCAACAAACAGAGATTAAAAATCACAACCCATCAATCTGCTGCCTTCAGGAAACACATCTCACTATGAAAGATAGGATCAAAACACTGGCCAAAAGTATTTCAAGCTAATGAAAAAGGAAACAAGCAGGAGTAACAATTCTGGTAACTGTCAAAAAAGACTTCAAACCAAAAGAAATCATAAAAGGCAAAGAAGATACTACATATTAGTCAAAGCAGCAATTCATCAGGAAGACTTCACAACACTGAACATATACGAACTAAATATAGGATCAGCACATTCATTAAATAAACACTACAAGGTCTGAAATAACAAATCAATCAAAAATGAATAATAGGCGGTTTCAACACCACACTCTTTTTAAAATTTTTTTATTATTATTATTTATTCAATTGTGCATGTGTATGTGTGTGTAGAACCACGGACGAATTCGGGAACCACCATAGACGCCTCCTCCTTGTTTACTCTGTCCCGGGATTCACAGGTTCTGCCCTACCAGGACCAGAAACGCAGGCTGCCCCCGCTTCCGCCTGGCGTCTATACGTGGGGTCTAGGATCTGAACTCAGGACCTTCTGCCTGCAAGGCAGAGGCTTAACCCCTGAGCCACCTCTCCAGCCCCAACACCACACTCTTACCATTGGATAGGTCAAAGGCGAAAAACCGAATAGAGACACACTGGAGCTGAATCAAACCACAGCTCAAATAGATCTGACCAACTTCTACCAAACCTTCCATCCCAACACCAAGGAACGCACATTCCTTTCAGCAGCCCATGGAACTTTCTCCAAAATATTTGGAAACAAAGCAATTCTCCACATATACAGGGAAAGCAAAATTATATCAGACCACCATGGAATAAAGATAGACATCCATAAGAAAGCAAACCACAGAAAATACATAAATTCTTGGAATTTTTAAATACCAGGGTACTGAATGATGAATGGGTTCAGGCAGAAGTCAAAAGGGAAATTCAAAAATTCCTAGAAATTAATGATAATGAAAATACAACATATCAAAATCTTTGAGACACAATGAAAGCAGGCAGTCCTAAGAGGAAAGTTCACAGCATTCAATGTCTTTATGAAAAAAAATGGAAACATCAAAAATAAATAATTTAACAATGTAGTTTAAAGCTTTAGAGAAACAAGAAAAATCCCAAATGTAGTAGATTAACAGAAATTAGTAAAATCAGGAGAGAAATATCTGAAATTGAAATAAGGCAAATGATAACAAAGAATCAACCAACCAAAGAGTCTGGTGCTTTAAAAAAAAATCAACAAGATTGATAAACCCTTAGCCAAATTAACTAAATCTTAAAAAGAGAGAACCCAAATTAATAAAATTAGAGGTGACAATGGAGTTATTACAACTGACACCAAGGAAATTCAGAAAATTATAAGGTCATATATCAAAAACTTATACTCCATTAAATTTGACAATCAGAAAGAAATGGATGAATTTCTTAGTTTGTACATCTTGCCAAAATTAAATCAGGATGAATTGAATTATTTAAACAAATGACAAAATTAAAGAAGTAATTACAAATCTCCCCACTCAATAAAGCCCAGGATTGGGTGGATTCAGTGCCTAATTTTACCAGGCATTTGAACAGCAACTAAAACCACTACTCCTTAAACTATTCCATAAAATAGCAAAAGAAAGAACAATCCAAAATTCTTTCTACAAAGTTAATATTACACTGATCCCAAAATCAAATAAAAATACAATAAGAAAGAAAATTATAGGCCAGTCTCATTAAGGAACACAGACACAAAGATCCTAAATAAAATTTTAGCAAACTATATTCAAAACCATGTCAAAAAATCATTCACTATGATCAAGTAGGATTTACTTCAGGCACACAAATTTGGTTCAACATACACAAATCAATAAATGTAATCCACATATAAACAAATCTAAAGACTAAAACCACATCATTCTCTCAACAGATGCAGAAAAAACTTTTGACAAGATCCAGCATCCTTTATGATCAAAGTCCTGGAGACAACTGAAATGGAAGGAAGTTATATCAATATAACAAAAGCTGTATGCAATAAGCCTACATCAAGGATCATAGTAAATGGTGAAAAACTTGAAGCATTCCTTCTTCAATCAAGAACTATGCAAGTTCATCCAGGCTCACCACTTCTATTAAATACTATACTGGAAACCTTAGCTATAACACAATAGAAGGAAACAAAATGGATGCAAATAGGAAAAGAAGAAGTCATGTTATCCTTATTTGCAGATGATATGATCCTATATCTAAGAGTCCCTACAAACTCCAACAGAAACTCCTGGAACTAATACATAAGTTCAGCAGAGTGGCAGGTTACAAAGATAATGTTCAAAAATCAGTGGCTTTCTTATATACCAAGAATGAAAAAAGTGACACAGTCTTAAGAGAAACAATTCCATTTACCATAGCCCCTAAAAAAATGAAATACCTTAGTATAAATCTAATCAAGAAGGTGAGATCTGTACAATGAATATTTTAAAACTGTAAAAAAAAAAAAAAGAAATTTCAGAAGACACCAGAAGGTAGAAAGACCTCCCATGGTCCTGTATAGATAGGATTAACATCATGAAAATGACAATCTTATCAAAAGCAATATACAGAATCAACGAATTACAATAAAAAATCCCAAGGCAATTCTTCACAGAAGTTAACAAACTGACCTCAAAATTCAATGGAAGCACAAAAGGCCCAATATAGCAAAAATAATTCTGAGTAATAAAACTTTGTGGGAGGTATCATTTTTCCAGACTCTGATCTATGCTATATATCTATAATATTACAGAGCATGCTACTGCCTCAAATTCAGACACATAGATCAAGAGATAAGGGTTGAAGACCCCAAAATAAGATCATACATACATTTTTGACATAGAGACTAAGAAAACTAAATGGAAAAAAGAACAGCATCCTCGACAAATGGTTCTGGTAAAATTGGACACTTACACGCAGAAGATTGAACTGGACCCTTACTTGTTATCATGCACAAAAATCAACTCCAAATGTATCAAAGACCTTAATGTTAGACGAAAGACTATAAAAATCCCAGAAGAAAGAGTATGGGATTCCCTCAAAGTAAAAGAAAGGCCAACACTTTCTACATAGGACCCCTAATAGCTCAGGAATCCAATATTCAATAAATGGAATCTCATGAAATGAAAGAGTTTTTGTTCAGCTAAAGATATTGTCAACTGAGCAAAAAGACAACTGACAGAATGGGAGAAAATCTTCACTAAGCACATATCTAATAAAGGACTAATATCCATAGTGCTCGAAGAACTAAAAAAATTAAACACCAAGGAGATACACAACCCAATTAGAAAGTGGACTATAGAACCTAAAAGAAATTTTTGTCAGGATGAAATCGAAATGTCCAACAAATACCTTAAGAAAATGTTCCACCCTCCTATCCATCAGGGAAATGCAAATCAAAACTACTCTGAGATATCATATTACCCTGGTCACAATACATACAACAAAAGAGAAATGTTAGAGAGCATGTGGGGAGAAGGGAGCCCTCATGCATTGCTGGTGGGAATGTATACTTGTAAAACCACTGTAGAAATCAGTATGGTGGTTTCTAGAAAATTAAAACTTGAAGTGCCATATGACCCTGCTATACCATTACCGGGAATATTCCCCAGAAATGTTTCGTTGTACTATAGTGACACATGTATGTCTATGTTCATTGCAGCACCATTCACAATAGCAATAGATGACTGACAATTGATGAATGGATAATGAAAATGTGGCACATATACTTGATACACTACTACTAAGCCATCAAAAAATGAATTAACGAAATTTGCTGTGAATGGATGGAGTTGGAAGAAGTCATACTGAGTGAAGCACAAAAAGCCAGATGTCACATGTCCCTTAAAAGTGGAGCCTAATTCAAAGCCCTTGTAATGATATACTCAAGGGAAAAATCCATTGCAACTACAAAGGATTAGAACTAGAAGTGTAGAGGAAAGAAAACTACAAGAGAATGGACACAAAGGAACACTGTTCAACACAGGAATAAGGCCACTGTCGAGAAAGACCCAGAAGTAGCAAGATAGCTGATCCAATACATCGTTTTCTTCCTGTTCACTGGTATTTGAACTGGTTTGAAGCACTGGTCCTGTGTTCACTATCATGAAGGGGCGGTTGGTGGTTAGTAGATGTCTGGGCCCATGAACCAGCATAAACCCAGACTTCATGCAGGAAACAGGAATAGTGGTAGGAATTAATCATGTATCAGTCAAAGAGAACTTAGGATATCCTCCATCATCTAAGCTGATTTTATTTGCAGCATACGTGAGTATTTAAAGGAAAAACATAACAAAGAAGAGCAGGGTCAAATCTTTATAGGATTATGTTAAACATACATATTCCTGGCTAGCAAGAAAAAGCAGAAATGACACCTATTTACTATGTGATACCAGACATGATGTTTCCAGGTAGTTGCTAAAAGGCAGGTGTGACACCTAGTGCTAAGAGGGGACAATGAATGTCTCAAAGCAGAGTTACCTGGTTGTTGTGACTATGCGCATAATCTTGTGATCCAATGGTCTCAAATGCAAAGGGAAGAAACTGCAGGGAGACGTCTTAGCATGGCCAGTCCTGTTTGAGAACAGACAGGAGGCAAACTCAAAACTCTCGGTAAAGAGAGGAATCTGCCTGCAACTGTCTATTCCAGATGCTAATGCATCATTCTCTAGAGAGCAGGCTTAGGCCTTGGAGACCCCCCCACAAGTAGACAGATGCGAAACCCCCCCCCCCGCGCGCCACAAGTAGGCAGATATTGTCCTAGAGTGGAGGTTGACACCACTCACTACTGTACCTTACTCCTAATCCTTCCTCTCCTTCAAGCTTTCTCTTATACAAAGGGCTCCTCTTAACAGTTTTTGTATTGTTGGATAGGAGAGAATCTCAACACTCGATGCAGCCTTGTGCAGTGCAAGAACAGCAAAATAAACGACAACAAACAACAAGAATTCAGAAGAACAATGGTGATCCTAGAATGTTCACCTGGAACCAGGCCAGCCGAATCTCTTCCCACCCAAAGGCTCAGAGAACTTTGCAAAAGAGGGGGAATTAATCCTGTAAATTGAAGAGGTTCACCCCTGGACACTCAGGGCTGCTAAAGCCAGAAACTCACTGCAATGAGACTTGGCCTTATCAAACCTGTATAATGGCTGCCATGTCCCCATAGACTAGCATTTTTGCATTGTGGAGTTGAAGCCTTGTTTGCCATTGAGAAGTGAAGATGTTGGAGATGCCAAGGCCAACATGTGACATCTGCCAAGGAGAACTGTATATATGAATGTGTGCTGAGGATGGCTGCAAGTAGAAATTCAACCTGGTCTAGAGAAATTCTGTTTGTGCAACTTCAAACTGTGAAGAAGGACTGGGATTGCCCAGAATTTATGAGCCACCATGACTACATGAGCAACAGAAGAGGGACATTGAGTTACAGGATGTGGTATTTGACTGGCTGGATTTTAGTCTTAGCCTGATATTTTCTTACTGGGTAATGATCTTCCATTTGAATGTTTCACCTTTGCTGAAGCATATAACTTGATTTGACAGGATCTTACGGTTACAAGATTTTGGACTTTCAAATGTATTAATATTTAACACTTGTGGGGACAAGGTGAAGGTTATAGTTCAAAAGTGTTCTTGTGTCAAACTGACAAGGAGTAGGTGGAGTGTGACACAGGTGTCAATTTTATGGTTGAAGTTTGAGCTCTGGGCACATTTGTAGAAAATTGGTAAAAATCTGGATATGGTGGCAATGCCTGCAGTCACACAGTTGGAAGGCAGAGACAGGCAGATCCCAGGAGCTAGCAAGCTAGCTAATGTAGCCAATAGGGCAAGTTTCCAGTTCAGTCAGAGACCCTGCCTTAAAGCAGTAAGGCAATAATCCAATGTATTCCTCTGGATTCTACATGCCCACTTCCAGGTGTGAACACCTGCATCTTCATATGATAGAATATACATGCACATATACACATGTACATATACCACACACACACATACACACACACACAGATACAAAACATACATGCATATACACAGCACACATGCACACAAACACACATACACATGCACACATACCCCCCACCATGCACACAATGTAATTCTGTATTTCTTTTCTGTTAGAGTTCTCCGCTCTGCTAACATCTGAGATCATGCACCTTGGTGACTGTATGAGGCCCAAAGGAACATTCTAGTATGCTGTGGAATGTGTCAAACTTTCCAGAACACTAAATACACTAATTGGAAAGTCCAAGCATAGAAGATAATCTCTAGAAAATACACAGAGGATTCATTCACATTGAGGGTCTACCCAAAATTGGTGCATGTATGTTTGTGTGTGCATGCATGTGTGTGTGTAAATGTGCGCACATGCCTATTTTAGTCAAGATTAGACATTAGATAGTAATAGCTGAGTTTATCAGTATTTTCCTCTCAATCATTCATAAAGTTGTGGGAGACTCAAGTGAAACTCATTGAATTGGTATCAGAATGCTTTCCTCGCTGACAAATGAACTTGGCCAGCACCAGTCATTTTCTACTACTGTCTTTCGAAACACAGTAAATATTCTTCCTAGCTCCTTTGAGACAATAACTTCCACCTACGCTGCTTTATTTGGCACAAAATCAGCATCCTTCTGCATCCTGCAGCAGCCATTATTCTTGGCAACATAAATGTGCAAACTAGATGGTCCATGTGCAAACTAGAGTCCCTGGCATCTACCTCGTGCTCTTGATGAGTAACATGTATGCTTCTGATCATCTAAACAGCAAAACAGAGTGAAAAGAATTTCAGAAAAGTTAGCAAGTATTCCTAGACTTGCTCCTGTATTTTCGAAGGTCAAAGGCAAGCCAACCTTGTTTTAACAAGCCAAAGACAACCTGATGAATTTTAGTTTGGGTTGATGAAACAGTCTGAAGATGGGCAAGTGTAGTGTTTGCACAGAATGCAAATGTAATTAATATTACTGGACTATCTATTTAGAAATGGCTCAAACAGTTCAAAATAGTTCCAAATGCAAAAATGCTGTTTCAAATCTTACTTTAGCTATTATGTTGTCCAAAGAAGGATACACTGATACTCATAGAAACAGTCTATAACTCATAGAAACAGTCTATAATTCATTTCTATCTATCACAGGAAATATGAAATAGAGCCTATGCACAGTAGTACACAAGCCTGGTTTTGAATAGTCAGAACATAAGGACTGAATTCTCACTTCACTGTTTTCTAGCTGTGACATTAAAGAGGCTTCATAACTTTTCAGCACATGATATGACACAATCATATCATAGTCTCTTTTAGTGAATTTTAATTGAGTTGGTATATGTACATGTGTGTACGTATGTATATAAATTCTTAGTAAATATGAAACATTCAATTGATGATATGCTATATGATGGTATATCAAAAGATCTAAGCTTACTTAAAACATAGGATATATCTACACTAATAAAGCAGAAATGGCAATCTTTTAAATAATGTTCTCCATGATGTCAATAGACAGAAAAGAAATATGAGAGTTTACAAAGATTTTTTATTAAAAATCATTCCAGTTGTGTATTTAAAGTTTTATAGATGATATATTGTTCCATCATTCAAAGATTCTTCAACACAAAAATAGGTTTATACATCTATGTCCTCTGAGCAGTAGACCACGTAGAATAACTGCCTTTCCCACTTTTCATATGCAGATGATTAATGGGCAAGAACTTTAATTGTTATTTATTTTTAAAATTTAATGACGATATGAATAATTTAATTTTTGCTATACATACAAAAATGAAATATTAAACTTACAATGTACCTAGCCATTCCCAATTTCAAGAAGTATATCAAATGAAATTTGTCTCAGGAAATATTTATGCAAAATGTGAACAAGCATGAATAATAAATATCAGGAGTAGCCATTACCTATTAAAGCCATAACTTATTACAAAGAAGGAAATACTATATTTGAATCACAGCAGATAGCTATCGAATTGCTAGGTGCAACTTAGGATTTGTCTACTTTCCTGTGGGATGAGAACAATAAATAGCACTCAATGGTCCTTTGAATTTTGACTCTTCTCTGGGCTAGGAATACGTGATGCTCTGCTGCGATGTTGGGAAGCAGCAGCAGCTGCACCTTCCAATCAGTACTCAGCTGTCAGAGTGTCATGCTCTGAAGTGCTGCCGGTGGATGTAGAGAAAACTATCCACTAAGCCATGAAATGCTCAACATTTTCTTCTGAAACAGGGCTTGGGTTAGGTAATTTTGTTCAACTCTATGCTCATGTAAGTCTTGTGAGAACATTTAACATTGGCTAGACCGAGCTATGGTGGTCAACTGGTTATGTGTTCAAGTCAATGTATTTGTACATGCATGCACACATATGGGGACAGCATACACATGTGCACACAAGTGTATGCTTATGTAGGCTAGAAGTCAATGCCAGGTATCTTCTGAAAACCATGACCATCTTTTCTTTTTTTGGAAACAGTGTTTGTCACTCAACCTGAGAAGTTCTGGTTTTGGTAGGTTGGAATGCAAGTCCCAATGATCTGCTACAATCTACTTCCATGAGTCCTCATTTGACTACAGACACACACAGGAGGTCTGGGCATCTGACCTTTAGTCTTTATACTTGAGCAGCAAACACTTTGCCATCTCTCCAGTCCCTAAATACATTTTTGACTCAACAATGCTTTCAAATTACAATGGGGCTATCTTGACATACATGCATCATAAGGAATCACTTTCCATAAGCCATCTACATGAAGACCAGCCTTCCTTTGAACTAACACTGTGTACCATCTATGTCCAAAATTTCTTGCAAGTGTTGACAAAGCCATCCCAAAAATGCATGGCAAGGAATGAGACCTTTTCTCCTAGCAATCTTTGAAGCTGTTTCTCCTGCCTGACTTGGCAGAAGCTTACAACAGTGTGAGGAGGAACACACACAACGTGGGCAGCACAGCCTAGACTTACCCAATGTCTTTGTCTCATGCATCCCATGAAACTCAGCATTGCACCCCAATGGGTGATGCTTTTAAATGTGATATTATTAAAATCCCCAGGAAAGCATCAGTTTGATGTCTCAGCAGCACTTAAAGTATTCTGGATAATAATCTGCCCAACACCCTACAAGTAAATGTCAATACGTTTTCTAGGAACTTTAAGCAAAGGTTAAAAAAATCAAGCCAGACTTAATGATTAATTTAGAACTAGGCAGCAGTTCAACCTAACCTATTACTATTTCTACATTGTCTTCAGTTGTGGGCAGATTTTTCACAACACTCGAAAGGGTACCTATTGAGCTTGTATAACTAGACCAAAAAAGGTAATAAAAAATAAATAATTAAAAAAAATTCTCACCCGACCATCACACTACTAAATGCATTCTACATACAGATATATTCATTTTATTTAACTTTGTATTTTAAAAAAATACTTTCTTTTCAATTATAGATCATAAGTTAAAAGGCTCTTTGCCGAATTGGCATAAGACTTAAACATATATGCATACAAATAGTAACTCATTACAATATGGAAATGAATATATTAGTCAAATAAAGTGAAATACTATGTAGCTGTAATCCTTGACATTAATATTTGATCAGTTAAGTGATCTGTTTTTATTACTTTTTGCCTGAGATACACCTTTTTTCTTTAATATATATGGGGTGAAATACATTTGTGTTTGTATGCATGTTTGCATTTGTGGCTGTGCAAATGCTTGTGGAAACCCAAAATTGATATCAGGAATCACTTTCAATCAGTCTTTTACCTTATCCATTGAAGCTGGGTCTCTAATTAAACTCAGAGTTCTGTGTGGACAATTCTGGCTAGCCAACTTGCTTTGGAAATTCCAAGTACTACTACTCCTAGGGGCTAATTTTTTTTTTTTTTTGCTTTTGTTTTGTTTGCTTGCTTTTTTTCTCTTTTGCCCTTTTCTAAATACTGAATTCAGCCAGGGTCCATTAACTCAATATTCAAAATTGTTTTTAGGGGTGGAGAGATGGCTGGCTCCACAAGCCATCACAAGCGGAAGGTCCTGAGTTTGGATCCCAGGTCTCACATAAAAATGCCAGGCAGAAACCATACCCTGCACTTCTGACCCTGGTGGGCAGAGCCTGGAAAAATCTCTGAGCAAAGCAAAAAAGGAAGTAGAAGCAATCCAGGATTATTCCTGAAGTCACCCTTGGTCCTCCACAGGGACACTTAGTGCCTTTTGATGCACATATATACAAAGATAGATAGATAGATAGATAGATAGATAGATAGATAGATAGATGATAGATGATAGATAGATAGATAGATAGATGATAGACAGATGACAGACAGACAGATAGATAGATAGACAGATGACAGATAGATAGATAGATAGATAGATAGATAGATAGATAGATAGATAGATTGATTGATAGACAGATAGATAGATAGATAAACAAGGAAGTAAATAACAAAAGTATTTTTAAGGAACTAGCAATGAAAACATAGTATGTATTGATTTGGAAAAACTAATACCAGTTAAAACATAGAGATAATGTGGCTTATTTTCCTTGCTTTTGTTTTTAAAGCACAGTATTTTCTCAGATATGAAAGCATATTTTGCAAATATAATTTTGGTCTGTGTTGAGCAACACCGGAACAGAAAATACTGTTCCCTGGTTTGCCAGTGACCAGTATTAGAGAGAGCAAGTAGGATGATGGGCTCCAGGACTGAGCTCATTCTTCAGTAGAATCCAGAAGAACAACAGGCCTTGATCTATAACAGTAACTTTTGAAGTCCTGAAGATGCCAATACACTGACATAAGCCTTTTTCCAATCTTGTGACTGATGGTCTGGAAAGCAAAGCCAGAAACAAAAGGAGCTTGAGGCAACTTCTTGAAAGTTTGATTCTCCCAGGAACTTGGTAGCAACTGAAACTTTTTTATTATTTACAATTGTTTCTAAAGAATCACTATAAAGATCAAAAATAGGAGAGTTCACGTGAATGTTTGCCCTATGCCAACCTGACAAAGCTCGACTGTAGAATCAAAAGTCCTGGAGAAAAGATCATGGTTGGGAGGCTGTAATGAATCTTGACTGAGGATTGATTTTGAACTTGACTGCCTAAGGCTGTGGTCTAGGTCTCGTACTATCTAGTAAGATTATTAGGGTAAATTTCTTTCTTTCTTTTTTAATTTTTTTATAATTTTTTAAGAACTTCATACATGAATATAGTGAATTTATGGTATTTGTACATTTTAATTCTCAATCTCATTCCTGCCAGTATCCCTCCTGTTTTCATGGGTTCTCTTTGCATGTTGTGGCCCATTGAGTTTTGTCTGGGTTGTCTTTCGCCTGAGTACTTGCTGATATATGAGTCATATGCCAGTACGTCATTGAGAAAAGTACCTTCCCTCCCCCCATCAGCATTAATCTTTAATGGTTTCTTAGGAGGTGTAGGGTCTCCTGAGATCTTTGCCTTTCCCGGGTGAAATGTTGATAGAACCAACTAGAGTAACTTTTCTTAACCTTTCTTTCCTCTTTTTTCTTTGCTGACAAGTAGAGATAAAATAGTACCTATGTGTGTTAGTAAACTTGCAATCCTTAGGACTACTGTGAGCATGTAGGAATAACATTTTTATTTTCATTACTCATTTGCTTTCATATCTCTAGTGAAGGTAACTTTGTTTGTTTTGAGTTTCCGACTTCTTTCCCACAATCCTGTGTTATAGTTACGTCATTTTCAACTTGACTGCATCTACAATAACCCTGGAAACACACCTCTGGGGATGTTTTATTAGGAATTTTCCAGAAGTGTTTGACTGAGGAAGGAAGACCTACTGTGAAGGTGGGTAATATCCTCTGAGCAGAGTAAAATGGGAAAAATAAACCAAAAGTGAGTTGAGTATCAGCATTCATATGCAAAGAGAACATCATGTAAAAAAATATTTTTATAGCGCTGTTGCTGCATCGGTGCTGCCTGTCTGAGGAGCAAGGGCCGCTGCAGGATCGGCAACTGCTTTAGAAAGCAATTATCAACAGATGAAAGGGAATGCCCAGAACTCTCCTAATTGGTTCACATACTGACATATGGATCTGCCATTACTCTGCCTTGTTGCTGATAAATTATGAAAAATAGCATAAGGGAACAAGGTGTTTTATTTTGTCTTATGATAGTCCAGTTACAGTTCTTTGTCCAGCTTGGTGGAAAAACCCACGCCAACACCAAGAGCCAAGGGAAGTGACCACATCATACCCACCTAATCGCGGAGAGAGGGACGATCCTTACTTGCCAGACCAGCATGTCTGGCCAAGTATACAGAAGGACGCCAACTCTCTCAATCCGTTCTATTTTATTCACCTCCACGGCCTAGTCTCACCCACCTTGAGTTGAGCCTTCTCTCCACTAGACAATCTCCTGCATGTTACTCTGGCTTTACTCAACTAATTATCTACAAATGTGCCCAAAACTCCAGCCTTCAACCAACGAGTTGATATCTGTCTCTAACTATGACACATGGAAAACCAGAAACCTGTATTGCAACACTTTGAACATCCAGCCCTGAATGCAAGATGGTTAGCTAGGAATGTCCTGGCAACAAGTAAATTTTCAACAAAAAATTTCAAAATCATTTTTTCTGTGTCCTAATGTTTCAAGCTCTTTGCCCAAGTCCTCCTGCCTTGTAAGAACTTCCAAGGATGAGCTGCCCAAACATATTTCAAAACAGTGATGTCATTTCAAGGACTCCTTTCTAATTGTTCCCTAGGGGATAAGCTTGTGTGTAGGTCTGCCTTAAAAACCATTGGCAACTGGTCTGAGCTTCTTGGGCCAGTGAGTTAGCTCACTGGGCAAGGTGCCCATTTGCAAGCCTGGACACTTGAGTTTGATCTGTGGAAGGGAGCGTGATAGAAGAAGAGAACTAACTATTAAAAGCTTTCCTCTGACCTCCACTTACATATCAGGACATGCATATCTCTCTCTCTCTCTCTCTCTCTCTCTCTCTCTCTCTCTGTCTCTCTCTTTCTCCTTCCCTCTCTACTTCCATACCTTTCTCTTACTTCCTCCCTCTCACTCAAATACCAAATAAATATTTTTAGAAGGTAACTTCTTATCATAATTGGCTGCTGTTCATATATGCTTAATGCTATATGTTAAGCACACCATGTTGATATATTATTATTTTAATTTCCATTATTATTAATTTTATTATTAATTTCCAGGGGGGCTATTGTTATTAGAGACCACTAGTTTGCAAAATCTACTGAGTACATCAGCATCAACTTTGCCGTCGTTTTCTAGAAACGCCAAAAGCTAAAGCCTCCTGCAGATTAAAGCACAGCTTTTCATTTAATAATTATCAATAGAATCAGGTCTGGATCAACTATCTATGATGTTATTGTATTTTCAAAAGATTTCTCTAACAAAAAAATGTATTCCTATAACACTTCGTTTAATAGCAAGCACATTCTTAAAAGAATAGGCCAGTTATTTTTTCATATGGGATATCCTCATGAAAAATCACTTGTGGTAGATACAAGTGTCGACTTGATCATTAAAGGCTGTGCTCTGGGCACATTTGTGAGGAGTTAGTAATTGATTAGACCCTGAGCAAGCTTGAAGGGGATTGTCTAATTGATGGGAAAGGCCCAGGCTTAGTGGGTGGACCATTCCTTAGGCAGATTGATAAGATGGGAAGTGGATGGGTTATTTGGCATCTTTAGTATACTTGGGCAGACGTGCCGTCTTGCAGGTCTGCTCTGGCACTTTCTCAGCAGTGCTGTGGGCGCAGTGTAGCCAGTACCCTTGGCTCCTGGTACAGCTTGAGCACTCCTGCCAAGCTGTTCTAAAGACTGCGAGCAAGTCGTAAGAAAGAATAAAACCCTGTCGTGGCTTAAACGTGAGTTGTCCCCCACATTTCATGTGCTTGCACTTTTTTTGGCTGTTAATATTTGGGACGGTCCTGGCACCTTTAAGTGGAGTCTTGAGTCTGAGTGTGAGTGGTGTCTCACAGCAACTGAAAGAGTAAATGCAACAAACCCCTTGTTCCTGAGTTCTCTGGTCATGAATTTATCCACGACCTGCAGGCAAACAGTAGTTTAGATATGAAAAGACATTAGCTTTCAAATGGCTCTCCTGAAGATAGTATATTACCTCTATGGAGGATATCTTTTCCAATTTGGCAGGGATCTTACTTTGTAATCTTACTTTGAAGGAGTATTCAAAAGAAGGCAATCGTCACAGTATATCCACGGCCTGTGAAGAAATCCCTTTGTCCATTGCCTGTATACCATGTGTGTGTGCATGGGTGTTCATGGGTATGGGTATAGGTGTATGTGCACATGCCTTTGCAGGTCCGCTGCTATTTCTCAGGCACCCACATTGTGTTTTCAGTGTCCCTCTTTGACCTGGCACTCACCAATTAGACTACATTGACTAATCAGAAAGCCCCAAGGATTTGCCGGGCTCCACCTCCCCAGCACTGGAACTGTAAGTATCTCCTACTTCACCTGCTTTTTTATTTTTAATGCGAGTTCTTGGTACTAAACTCAGTTTCTCATGCCTGCACAGTAAGTACATAACCGACTCGGTTGTCTCTCCAGCCTAGTCTTAAAAAGAACTTATACAAAAGCAATGTTTGCATTTTGATTCATCTAGAAAACCTCAACTTTTTTTCTCCAGCTATCTAAATTTAAAACTTGACCTTATAGGAACACCAAAGAAATAAGAACATTAGATAAATAAGAACAAATTATATACTGGAAGCACCTAGTGTTTGCAACTGTAGTGACTTACTACTCTTTCTACATTGATGAGAAAAAATAATTATTAGTGACATCTTAATAAAATAAAATCATGTGCTTGACAGTTTAAGGTAAAGTCTATGCTATAAAAGTTCAAATTTTATTACCTTTTAAATAATTTGTAAATCACACTGACATTTGAAAGAAAAATGTCCACATTATCTAAGTCCAAATTTTATTGCTTTATTATTTCTGTTATGTGTTTTGGAAATGGAAATCTTTTGACCTTAAAAGAACCAAGTAGTAAAATAAAGTAGTAAAAGAAATTGAAAAGCTATGCATCTGAGTCTTTATTTCAGCCCATTAAGATGAAAGTCAAAAAAATTGATGACTTGCACTCATAACCAAAGCAAAAGGAAGCGAATCTCTCTTTCCTGTGCAATGATACAATTGGATCAGAGTGAATAAAGATGGTTAGGTTCTGGTTGGTCACCATAATTGACAGTTAGCACTAGATAGATATTTTTAACAGCTTAGCCAGATGGTCCTCTCTTAGTCTGTTTTATGTGAGAAATTACTTAGCTATTCACTCAACTTATTTCCCCCTAAGAGTGCTTACTGTTTTAGTAACACTACATTGAAAACTCTGGGTTATAAAGAAATAGGAGGTGATAAAATAACCCCTTGATTTTCAGTGGCGTTTTAGTGTTAACAATGATATGCCATTGCTTATGTCAGTGTCAGTGCAAATATTGCAAAACATTGTTGGGAAAAATCTCAACTGCAAAGTTAATGAAATACACCAGAAATGTCAAATATGTTGTAGACAGGAAACTACAGCATTTGTATGAGCGCTACATCATAAATTCCTTCATATTTAGTGGAAGGCCTTGTTGTTGGCATGCACAATATTTTGGCATGCCAAAATAGTGAAGTCCCACTAGACAAAATTAAAATTAAGCCTTATTCATTTTTATGACAATATTAAGTTAAAATACCTGAAAGTATACAATCTTTATGCATAATATTACTTAGTGCATATAATATCAAATGAAATAGAATCCTAATCCTGAGCAATAATTATTTAAAATCTATTTCTTTTCTGGGATCTTGTACCTCCAACACAATTGCTTCTATCAGCCAACTGCACATTCAAGTTCCTCTGAATTTAAAATATGACATGACTTTATAGTTATCCAGCTATTTAGGCTTCCTGCTGGCAAACATGGTTTCAAGTAGACCCCAAAGGCAAGCCCATCAAGGGAGAGTTATCTCAGCCTGCCCTCTTGTGTCCACTTCACTGGAACGACCAAACTACAAAAGAAGGACCACATTCCTGACCCATTGCTTCACCTCCATGTTACCATTGGAGATTCTCACTGTCTTCTCAGAATTGCAGTTCACGTTCTTCCTATATTGCTTTTACAATCACATTTGTTACATGCTATTCTTTAGTATTTATGCTGCTAGGCAAAATAAAATGTTTTTACCATGAAGCAGGCAAAATTCCTAGGTGAATATATGTGTGTGTGTGTGTGTGTGTGTGTGTTTATGTGTGTGTGTGTGTGTGTGTGTGTGTATACCATCTATGTATTTATAGTCAAAATTAGCCTTCAATTAAAAAATTGAAAGAATCCAAGCTCTCTGAGAGACACTCCCTGGAATATATAGGATTTGTGATTGTTCTTGGTTGATCTCTAGAATCTATTGCTGAAGACACTACACAGTTGATCGAAGGGCATGACAAAACCAAACTGGAACTAATATGGAAGCTTCCTTCTTTCTGACCAGCTTTTATAGTACCAGAAGACAGAATGCAATTTATGAGGGAAAAAAAGCAATCAACAGTCTCACCCATCTCAGAAAGCTGCAAGGCACAAAAATAACCACCTTGACAAGAGGTGCAACAGGGTCATGAATGTTGTGGGGCTAACCAACCTCTTTAAAATTGGATTTAAGGGCAGTTTTTCAGCTGAGAACACATCTGGCCCTATCATCCAAGCCAAAAACCTGTGAAATGGTAGGCCGTAAACCCTAGGAGTAACACACTACTAAGTTATATCAATAAGGATATGCTATTAAAATGACTTCTAAATATTTATTATGCCTGAAGATAACAGGAACATTTGGCCCTTGACTTAGAAGCTTCCTTTTGTGAATGAAGGTATTTGATACAGAGAATCACAATTGGTCAAGGTGTAGACAATAAGTGTATATTACTTAGCCACAATCAGGATTTGATATCTAAACTATTCTAGAAGCAGAAGCTGTAAGAACCTTTGAAGAGCACTTAGCACTGGCCTAGAAGTCTTCTTTTACAAGAGTTGTACGGAATCTCAGCATCCTGACAGGGTAGAAGTCAGGCCAGCAGAAGAGCAATGAAGTGGTAACAACGGCCAGCCATAATCCAGACGACCAGCAACCCTGCAGGGCTCTCCCAGAATCAGGCCATCCTAATCTCTCCCCATGCTAAGGTGAAGAATGGAAGAAGACAATATCACACAAGGGAAACCTTAGGGGCTACAGCTGGATGAGTGAGTGAAGGGAAACGCCCCATCAGTGTCCCAAGGAGGGTTAATTTGATATTTCCCAGAGGCCTGAACCCCCACAAGAGTAGACAAGTCAGAGGGAACCCTGAGGCCCCTAGAGGTGGCCAGGCAGGAGAGTGGAAGGAAGTAGGGTGGATTGATGAGGGGAAGGGAGAGAAATGGAAGGAAGGGGATATGAAGGGAAACAGGGATCATTACTCAATAAGCTTGTAACACTTAAAAAAATAAAAGGTCTTATCCTCTTGACTTGATAGAACCGTTTCAGCCATGAGCTCGCTGCACTGACGTCTATTTCCACAAGATCTGCACAAGATTTTGCCTATGGACATGTCGCCAAGGAGGGAGCAAGATTTCAAGAAGCACCACAGCTTCCTGAGAGACCGTGAAGAGTTAGTGCCAGACAGGGGGTGGGATGGGTACTTCCCTCAAAAGTATACTAATACTACGTTACTCATGATCTAGCAGGTCTCCAGGTACATGCCAGTATGGGAAACCCAGCTGCAACTCAGAGATACACACCTGAAAAAGACATGAAGACAGAGACTGTTTGGGAAGAAAGCTTGTAGTTGGAAAAAGGGAATGAAAAATAAAGAATGGATAAATTTATTATGTTCATGTATAAAGCATAGTCAGCCAAGAAGATTGCCACTTAAGAAAGAACTTCTGCCTGTCAACAGATCAAAGTGTATTTTCTCTGACTAGCTCACTTCTTAATTGAAATAAAGGTAATTCAGATCATTTCTTGAACCTGCCAAAGCAACTAGCAAATTCACCTTATCAGCCATAAGCAGTAAAACAAGCAATTAATGCAATTTGTATTAATCATCTCCATTGCAATTATGTAAATGTGGCTCAGAATGGTATGCATAATTTTAGTATGTTACTGTTACTTTTAAAGAACCTAAGGATTTATAAGCTCAAAGACTCTTGGGAAAAGAAATGCCTGAGAGGAACGGACAGTACCATCAGTTATGATCCCAACTGACTTGTGCATTCTAGAACAAAAGCCACATCTTGCTTTATTTCACAAGTAAAGCTAAAGTTTCATTCTGCCTAGTTGTCTGGTCAAGCTAGAAAAGCTTTTATATTTCTTCACATTTGAGCATATCATGTATTTTGTTGTTACTGTATTATATTGCTAATTTTGCATACTGTACTGTATTCCTTGCGAAGTTATAGCTGATGAACTTCATCTCTTCATTTTCCTCCAGTGGCATAAGAGGAATGTACCAAAGAATGTTTGGCCCAGAAATCTATTTCTGTTGAGAATGTTGAGATGCCTTTTGAAAAACAACTCAAATTATTTAACTACAAAGCCATAGTTTATGACAAAGAAATAATCTGGCTTTGTAAATAAAAGGAAACAATAACCCCAAAATCCCTCTTAAATTTCAAATAAAAAATCTGTGTACCTCTCATGTATTATAAGAAATATAGCATGAGAAGTATTTAGGTCTGTTTCTAGCTTTTCAGTTTTTAAGTTTCAATCAAAAACTGCTGCCTAGTCTTATCTTTTCCTCCTCTTTTGGAAAAGATGTGCCTTGTGTGATATAACAAGATGAAGGCTGTTATGGTAGCTGGTTATGGCAAAAAGGTCTCTAAAAAACCACAGCTTCAAACATACTGACTCTTCCCTGTGGAGCTTCATTCAGACATCTGAGTCAAGAGCATCTCACGTGTCTTCTTTTGTACACACTGAAAAGCAAAAATGCCAGGGGGAAAGCAAAATCTACACAATGCCTGGTAAAGCAATTTATTATTTCAGCATGAATAGTTAAATTTTATGCAATGGATTTTTACATGAACTATATATTCCTCTGAAATGCCCATCTTTAATAACAGATACAGTGATTCAACTTGTGACTTTACTTCACCTTAGAAACTGTGGTCATTAGAAACTGTCACACATTTCAGACCATAAGTGGATTTGCTCACACCTATCCAAAATATTAAAAGTATAATTCACCTACCCAACAGGTCAGAGGCGGCACAACTATATGCATTGGTTCACAAAACCACAACAGACTCCACCCATAAATGAAGTTTCTTTCAAATTCTACTTTTTAAAAAAATATTTATGTACTTAATGTTTTGTGTGTGGGGGGGGGGGGGACACTGTGTATCTCTGTGGCTGAACAAGAGTAACTCTGGGATTCATACTGGATTGCTTCTGCCTCCTTCTTGCTTCACTCTGGGATTTCCCAGGCTCCGCCCACCAGAATCTGAAGTGTGGGCTGCCACTGTCTCTGCCTGGCATTTTTCAAATTCTACTTTTACTTAAAAAAAAAAATAAGATTAGGGGCTGGAGAACACACGCACAATTGAACAAATAATAAAAAAAATTTAAAAAATAATAAGATTAAACTCTAACTTTCACAGTGCTTGATAAGATTAGTACTTCACTTTTTTCTTCTGGTATAATTATTTTTAAAAAGTCAAGAAATAGCTTTTAATCATATTAACTCTAGAACAACATCTGTATGAAGTGGACCAACCGTATTAGAAGAAAGGGGCCGATCTAAAACCCAATGAATAATATCTCTAGCAACAATCGCTGAGTCTTTGACTTTTAGTTCAGAATTCTCTGACCTTATTTAACTCATCCAATTGAAGACTGAGTTTATTGTCATGGTCTGAATATGAATCATGCCCACAGGCTCACGTGTTTGAATCCTTACCTGGTGTTAATGTTGGGAAAGTCCTGGCACGTTTGAAAGGTACAGCTTTGCTGGAGGAAGGCATGGCACAGGTGGGCTGTGAGGTTTGCAGTCTAGCTCTACTTCCTCTAGTAATCTCTCTGCCTTCATGACGGCTGTGGAGACCCAAACCAAACTCCTGATTCTTCCTCCAGCCTTCTGCTATGGGATTTCTGCCATAAACACACTATATCCCTTCTAGAATCTTAAACCAAATAAATCTCTCTTAAGTTGGTTGGATCTGAGTATTATTTCACAGTAACAGAAATATATCTACTGCTAAAATTCCCTAATACCATATGTATGTATGAAAAGAAGAAAGGGAGAAAAAAAGTTCATTTTCCTCTGGCCAGTGATCCAGCTTCTAAGAATTTATCCTGCAGAAATAATGTTTAAGACATGGGAAGGAAAATTAGAAAGATTAAAAAGTGAAATTATACTAAAATATAAATATGTCAATGATTAGATTGTAGTCGTAAGTGGTCTAAACTCACAAATTCAGAGTCAGAAATTGTCAGAATAAATTTAAAGATGTGTCTCCAATATATACTACCTAAAATGAATGCATTTGAAATATATTTATACAAGAAACTCAAAATAAAAAAGTTAGAAAAGAAAAAAAAAGAACGTTTAAGAAACAGCATCATTGTACACAGCTATACAAGCATGCTCAAGGCAGTGCTTTTTAAAAGAAAAATACTTTCCACATGCTACAGGATACATGTGGCACATTGTGTAGCTGTTAGACTATTGAAAGATATGCATCGTCTTATTAAATAAGCAAAAAGCAATGTTCAGAGTCATTGCTTCTATTTGCTGGCTTCCTGGTTCTTCCTGTGTCCTCTCTTGCATGGTTGCTAATTGCTCACTCTGGCCATTAAGAATTCCATTTTGTTCCCACCAAGAATTTTCTTTCGCTCAATTCCTGCCTCTCACTACTTGTTGCTTCCCTTGATTTCAACAAAGGAAGTCAAACACAAATGTCTGCATTTGTCCTCCATCCCCCTTCTTCCTACCACCTTTGCCTCTCTACCCTTTGCCCCTCTTCTTGTGGGTTTTTTTTTTTAATCAGAAATGTGGAACTCTGCCCTTTACCTTGAAAATTCATTTCTAAAAATCAGCTGAAGTTCCTCTCCTTCTCCTGCACCATGCTGCCTGAAACCAGACTTTTAGCCTCTCTGCTTTTAGCTCCTCCCCAGCCTTAATCAGCCTCTACCTTTTCACCATGTGCCCTTTCAAAAGCTTGCCTCTAATCATGCCACCTTCTGTACAGGTTACTACACTCAAAGTCATGCAACTTAAGGGAGAAAGGAAGATCCATTCAACTTATAGTTCCAGAAGGAAAATTCAGTCCTTTATGTCAGGAAAGACATGACTGACTGGCAGAAGCTGGAACTGGGTTAAGTCATGTCCTTTATGGAGACTGAGAACTGCAAGACCGCCAGCTGCTAAAGCAGACCCCACCCAGAAGTAGGGTGGGACTAATCTTCCTCAAGGCCCACCCCCTGTGACTGCCTTCCTCCAGCAAGGCTCCACTTCCTAAAGGTGCCATGACCTTCCCAAACACATGACTCTGTGGAGGACACATCTCAAATCATGTCACTTTCTCTTTGGAACTTTGACTTCTTTAAAGTAGGAAAGCTCAGGGCCAGAGAGACTGGCTCTGTCTTGTAAGCAGAAAGTCCTGAATTCAGATCCCAGGTCCCACGTAAAAACACCAGGAGGAAATGGTGGAATCTGCACTTCAGGTCTTGGAAATCTCAGAGGGAAGCAAAAAGGAGGTAGAAGTAATCCAGGATGAGTCCCTAAATTACTCTTTGTCCCCCACAGGGAAACACAGTACCCCTGCCCCCCCCCACACACATACACGCATGCGCTAAATAAATAGTAAATAAATAAAGTTTAAAAAAATAAAAGAACTTTGCACCCTTTCTTTTCTCAACAGCCCCTTTTCATACTCTGCAGGAGACCTTGCGTTAGTATTAGTCTGAATCCATGCCCACACTGCCCTACCACTGGTCCCTGTCATTCTCCCATGTCCCCTTTTAACCTTGAGTAATCGTTACATGCTTCAAATTCAACTTATATGTGTATCTCTCTCACCCTGCTACAATGTCCTCTTATTAGGCAATGTGGTGTTACTTTTTTTTTATTTTTGTTACTTTACCTGAACTACAGTAGTTGACATATAGTAGAACATAAGAAATTCTTCTTAAATTAATGAATAAACTAATCCAAGGATAAATGACGTGTAACTAATGTATGCATGCATTTGGGGGTAAAGGCTGGAAGTAAATGTACAAAAATACAACTAAATTATGACAACTGAATTTTTCTATCTTTACTTAATTTTTGAAAAAAGAGTAATTCAAAAGAAGGAAGATCTTTAAAACTTATAGCACTAATATTCTTGATGTTGATAGTTTTTGCAATTCTAGCCTATTCTAAAGCAAATTTGGTAGAAGGTGTTTTGTTTTCTTGTTTCATCATTTTAGAAAAATCATTGCATGAACTAGATTTCCTGTGTAAATTTCCTGTGTAAAGAATGACTGGCCCTAAGTAACACTAAGATATAACAATTCTGATGTTTTTTTTTTTTCCTTGCTTGCTAAAAAGTGAACAGGCAATTTCCCAAAGGTCAGCTGAAGGTTTCCATCCTGCGCTGCAACCTTTGCAAGTTCATATATGCAGTTCTGCCCATATGCAGAATCAGAATTACAAATGGGACTGAAATACTTCTCAAACACCAAATGCTAACGGAATCCAGAAAATGCTTTGCTTTGCCAATTATGTCTTGTCACTTTACATATCCCTAGATCCCTGGCATATAAAAGTTCCTATCAGAGAATGAAACCATGCTTCCTTAGACTTGACACACATGCTTGTGTGTGGATGTGCATAAATTACTCTAAGAATACAATAATGGTCAGTCTTTTACTTTACAGTGATCAATTGTGCTCTTAACTGATACTTTCTTTATGACTATCTTTGACTCTATCATTAGACTTTATCATTAGTTAGAGTTACTGTAGAAAAAAATTAATTTTGCTTATACAGAATCAGAAGTCTAAATATTTTTAGTACTGACTTGGACTGTATAACTGAAGTTTTCACTATGCTGGATTAAATTTTCTCACCATAGCTCAACAAAACTTAGAAACCTAAAAGACTGTTTCGATCTGGGACCCTGTGTCTGATGTTTATACATATCTTCTTAGAAATGACAATATTTAAGCACCAGAAAAAAGTAATTCCTTTATGAACTACCAAAGATTGCCCTTTTACATATCTTAAGTATTAAATTTTTCATCAATTTATCAAAAAAACCTATACAAACATAACGATTGTCATAGTTGGGCCCAGTTGTCAACTTTACGGTTGCGGGTTTGAGCTCTGGCCACATTTGTAATAAATTAGTAGTTGAGTTAAACCCAGAGTGAACCTGAAGGAGGTTGTCTAGCTGATGGGGAAAGCCCAGCTTATGGTGGGTGAGATTAGGCCCCGGAATAAATCACGCAGAGCTGGTTGAGAGAGTGGGCATCCTTCTGTACTTGGCCAGACATGCTGGTCTGGCAAGTAAGGATTAGTCCCTCTCTTAGCTATTATGTGGTAAATGGTGTGGCCAGTTCCCTTGGCCCTGGTGTTGGTGCGTGCTCTCCCATCAAGCTGGACTAAGAACTGTAACCAGTAAACATAAGAGAAAATAAACCCCTTGCTCCCTTATGCCGTTTAATGTCATTTATCAGCAACCATGCAGGCTGACTGCCACAACAGTATAAGTTCAGTTTAAAATATAAAAAATGAATAAAAAAGCAAAATCAGTAAAGACATGTTGCCCCAGATATTTTATTATAGTAATTATTAAATTAAATACAAGTTCTCTCCCATAGCAATTTCTAAAAATCACACCACATTTCAAAATACTATGCTTCTAATGAGTTCCAGCCTGTTAGAGCCTGCTGTCAGCAGAATTGGAGAAATTGATAGCTGGACTTTGGATTGGCTAACAAGAACTTCAGCTTCTAACTCTGGACTTAGCACTGCTCTATCTCCCCTGTCTCACATCTGCTACTACCAGCCTGGATTTAGAACCTGCATTTCCTTCCTCAGTTCCCTCTCAAGGTGCAGAAGTCTGCGGCATGCAGCAATGTCATGGCTGTAGAGGGGACTGGGTTAGGATTCTCTCTCTCTCTCAACTCTAACTTGTATGTTAGACCTTAGTATGTCTATTTGAGCCTGAGACATCTTTCTCTTTTTATTAAAAGTAATCTCTCTTATTGGAGTGGATGGTGACTACTCTGTCTGTCTCCAGTTGCCTTTAACCACTGCAACAGACTTATAGCAGTTATTTGTTTTCTGATTTTCTTGGTTGTTATAGTGAGAATACGTTATCCTCAGGGCTGAACTGGGTGAGGGGTAGAATCATCTCATGGGCTGGAGAAGTGCTTGCAGGATCACCTGGGGCTGTTCTTCCATTGTTCTGGATTCCATCAAAATTACCTATGGTCAAAACTGTATTCCTGATTTTCATACAGTATCAGAAAGAACCCTTTAGCCTTTCCTGTCTTTCTGTCCTTGACAAAATCAATGCTAGCATTCTCTCCATATTGGGAGAATGAGCAAAAGACGTCTTAGTGTCAGTTCATGAGACAACCATCCAGGAGGATTCAGGTGCTGTTCATGCACATGGAAAGCCAAGACACATCTGGAACTGCCACGGTACCTTCCTTTCATTCAGCTACAACCTAAGGAAGTGACGTATCCATAGGGCAAAGTGTGCAGAGTGGTGAGCAGTTCAAGGGCCACTGCTTCTGCGCTTTCCAGAGCCACGCCTACTCCCTGTTCTCTGTACTCTGCTCTGCAGTTCCACATGTAGCCCATCATAGTCATAGTAGCCCATTTACCATACAGAAAAGTTCTGCTAATCACTAGTAACAGTCTAAGCTAGTCCAGTTTCAGAAAAAGAATCACCAGACTGTAACAGTAAGTGGTGTTTTGAATGAGTGTCTGACTGTACAAGGTGAAACTTTATTATCAATGTTTTTTTCTTTTGTAATAATCTTTTGACAGCCCTCAATAAGAGGATTTCAAGTTGGTCAATACTCAAGTTAGTAAATATTCAAAATGTTGCTAAGCAGCTATTTACACTGAGCTTTACCAGCAAGATGTCCATTATAACAATTTAGCATTCAGCAAAAGGTATTTATTTTAAGGAACTGAATGAATGACTGTGGTAGGTTATGCCCTGTATTAGTCAGGGTTCTCTGAAGAAACAGAATCTATAAAATATAATATACATATAAATAAGTTTAATAAAAAATAACTCACAATAAAAATTGTGTCCTTCAAGGTAGCCACCCACTGTAATCTCTTTTCTGGTTGGAATGTTCCACAAAGCCAAAAGTTCCAAGAAGGTCTCAAGCCTTTGCTCCTCTGGAGGGTTGAAGATGCTGGGTTCCGACTTTGTGAAGAACAGCTGGGCTCCAACGTCGGCAAACCTAGAGACCAGGCTCCAAAGGCAACGGGAACAGCAACAACGTGATGGAAAAGATGAAGCTCCAAGTCAGCCAAGGATGGAGGCAGCAGCAGCAACTAAGAAGGCCAGATGCTGTAAAAGCCAACAACACTTGCAGAGTGGACTGCACAGCAAGTCGATACCGGTTAAGAGAAGAGCAAGTCCCTCCTCCTTGTACCTCCTATTATCCGGTCCACCACTGGAAAGTACCACCCACTATGGGCTGGGTTCTCCACAGCAATCAGTCAAGTACCTGCAGACTTGTTCAGGGGCCATTCTAACCATTAATCTTCCACAGCTGCACCCCAGTCTGTAACTGTCAAGTTGACATCAAAATACAACCATAATATGCCCCAATATTTCTAGTTAGAAAGTTGGAGAACCCCAAAACCTATAGTGCAGTACTGGTCTAAACGCCAAAAAGCTAAAATTCTGATGCCCAGAGAAAATCAACATCCTAGCTCAAAATACTCAATTTCCTCTTACTCATGCAAAGGAAAACCTTTTCGTTTGTCTTATTTAGACTTTAAACTGAGCAAAAGAAGTCTAACTCACAACTGAGGATAATTGGCTTTTCTCAATTAGCTGGTTCAAATGCTAATCTCTCATTAAAAATGCCTTCCTGAACATGCCCAGTATAATGTTTGCCAAAATACCTGGGTACTCTGTGACCCAATCAAAGGAACACCTAGTAATCATCACACCTGTCATGTTTCTAACCTAAATAAACTGCAATTCAGTGATAGTTCCATCCCACCATTTTATACTTATTCCATTGAGGTAAAGGTGCAGAGGAGTTCTTGCGATGGCAGTAATAAGCGTTTGTGAGAGTTCCCCGATGTGCTATGAGAAGCATAGAGTCCTGCAAAAGTCACAGGCTGGATCCTGCCTGAATCTGCTACCATCTTGCAGGGTCTAGGTTTGATTGGGTTTCTCAATACACATCACCCAATTGCTTGTGAAATTACAGGCACCTCTATAACACCTCAGTCTATAAAACTGTGATTTCTTCACAAAGGTGTGCTCTACTTGACATTTTAAGTCACATAATGGCAATTCTGTTGGAAAATTGCCTGAAATGGCCACTCGGGTTGAATGTTCATGCTCAATACAGGCACTAGTCTAATCTGTTACATTTGAGATCCGGAAAATATTTGCAGACTTGTAATTATGCCTTTGCTCTTTCATATCTACCTTTATTGCAGGATAGATTAAGGGACTCAAAATTGAACATTTTAGAAGGGCTGAATAATTCTTCAACCGGCTCTTAGAAAAAATCGACATGTATGATCATTTATTGTAGTCCACATATTTCATCATAAAATTAAGACACATGGTTTTCATGACTAAAGCTAACTTCTTGTTTTATTTTACTTGTTTCAGGCAGGCTACCTGCAAATCGTGAGAAGTTACCATGAACATAATGCTGTATAGTGGAGAAGGGATTTGAAAAGATACTCAGCGGTGACCCGGAATTCACATACGTTACCCAAGCCTTTTCCATAACAAGCGTCTATGTTGTTTTGTAAGCTTGGAATGTTGGGACTCCATGAGGATCAGATGGTAGAAGTCAAGAACTTTCAGTGAAAAATATAAATGACATTCAGATGGAAGAACTGGCAAGATATTATATCACAAACAATGACGCAAATTACAAAAAGATCATTCAAAAGATACTTAAGATCTAATGAGCTCGGTCAGCAGTTCAAAGCACTCACTGTGCAAACCTGACAACCTGAACTTGGCCTCAGAAACCCACAAAAAGCCAGGTGCTGTGGTCCCCCATCTGTGGTCCTAGGTGTTTTATGGGAAGACAGGAGGCAGAAAAAGGATAGTTGCCTAGACTTTCATGGGCCAACCTGGCTAGAATAAGCACAGTGTCAGAAACAGAAGAAATCCTGACTCAAAACCAAGGAGAGAAAAGACTCCTACAAGCTGCCCTCTGACTATACACATAAACTGTGGCATGGATGCACCTGCACTTCTCACACACACACACACACACACACACACACAAATACCACATGTATATATACAACATATGATAGCAATAGTAATAAGTAAGATAAAAATTTATTTAAATTTCTAGGCAGACACAATATTTTTTTCAAATTACTTAATTTTGTATTTTTAACTTAATAAATTGCTACATACATATATACAAAGCTTTTCATTTATTCTACTCTACTATCCCATACTCCCTCCCTTCCAACCTTTATAGTCTTCCTTCCAGATTCAAGACTTTTTAGGGGCAGAACATAATGTTTCATAATGAAAAAATCATAGACTTAGGAGTCAAACTGCCTGAGTTCAAAGTCTGTCAGCACCACTAAACTATTCATGGGCAAGTTATTTCATTTACTTGTACTTACTTTCACTTCTGTAGTTTGAAGTGAGAGGAATACCAGTCTAGTTGGACTGCTCGGAAGAGTGCATGCATGGTGTGTGCAAGATGTATCATAGAGGGTGAGGACTACCTGAAGGACGCTGCTGCGTTGTAGAGCTAAGTCTTCATTCATCCCCCTGCCTTCCTTTTGAAGTTTCCCTACAAGTCAGTCCCAAGGCTGAGTTCAACTGTTGACTGCTTTCTTTGGGCAGGAGTTCTAAGAAAAGATGTATCTACAAGTCTGGGTAATAACTACTGATTAGTATTCCTGGAGCATAGTACAGTTTACCTTGAAGTCTTCGCCTCTGAATTAGAAGCAATAACGGGACCCAACATTAGGGGTTTGTGATCAAAACTAAATTACTTAATTTATGAAAAGCACTCAGTACATACTGAGCATACAGCTAATGCTATTATCATTGTCACCATTAGATGAATTAGCCAGATGGCAATCCCTGACATGTACTGGAACATTCCATGACACAACACTAACTCTGATGAAGTTCATGATCAGACCACCACTGTCCACACGGTTTTCTGAATTTCCACCCACTCTCTACTTTCTTGGAGTTTATAGTCAGAATAAATACTCTAATTTGAGAAAATCTGTACTGCCTATAAACATCACTTCACTTTCTTTTTTAAGCTCATTTCAAGTGTAAATTTTAATATTATAAAAGCAATACTTTTAATAAATAAATAAAATAATACATTTTTATCATTGTATTATTGTCTTGCCTACATTACAGAGCAAGCAATAAATTAAGTCAATGATCTGAGAAAAGAAGTTGTTTCGGAATTCTTACTCATTACAATGGTTTGGATATGGTTAAGGATCCTCTGAGATGCCACATGTTGAAATTTGATCCTCTTTGTGAGCAATCGAGATACTGAAAATGTAATGTAAATATGCTGCTGAGAAGTAAGGCCTCCGAGAAGTGGTTAGGATTAAATAAAGCTATCAGTGTAGGGATCATGATTGAATCCTGGTAGCATACAGACTAGATACCCACGTGCACATTTTCAGTCTCTTCTATATGATGCCGTAGTTGGTTTCATGACACTGTCAACAAAGAGACCAGCTCTAAATGCATCATTTTGTGTTTGCACCTCTAGAACCATGAACCAAAGTAAATGTTTGTCTTTTATAAAACTAGTTTGTGTCTGGTATTTCATTATAGTAATGAAACATGGGGAGGTACAACACATAGAAGTAACACATTTTCCATAATGATGCTAATTGCTATACAGTATCCATAACCTTTAAAGCACTGAGCTTAATTCAAACAAAAATAACAGATGGTATTTCAGGAAAACAAGCTTTTATGCTGCTTTTTTTTTTCTTTTCATATGTGGCTGCAGAAGAAAGTCATGTTATAAGTTCGCTGAGAGCTAATTATATGTTGTCTTCTGTTCTGTATTCTATATGTTTCGTTCCAATACACAGTGTAATTAAATTAATGTTATCTCAAAAAAGATGATCCCAATAATTAAATATCATATTAAACAAGTTTATTCCATATAGCTTGGCAAAAATTCTAGCACCTGAAATGATAAAAACACCAGCTTTCAACTGTATACTGCATTTCATAACATTATTTGGGTAATTGATTTTAGAAGTTAACCACTTTGGGAGAATTCAGACTAGGACTAACAGAAGTACTAGGATTAGAGCTTGAGAAAGTGACAGAGGTAGAAACAGGCAACTCCTTGGGACTCGACCAGACTAGTCCCAGGCCAGTATGAGACAAGACAAGGCTGTCTTCTGGCTTTCACAAGAATGTGCGTACATGTGCACATTTGTCACACACACACAGTGATGTGTATACACAGAAATTAAAATAAATGATATATGATGTTTTTTGTTTCTACAATTTTTTTCATTTAATATTTTCTGACCATGATTGTTGATTGTTTGAAATTACAAAGAGTCAAACTACAAGTAAGTCACTGACCGCACCTAAAAAAAATTGAATATTGGAGACTGGAGAGGTGGCTCAGGGGTTAAGCCTCTGCCTTGCAGGCGGAAGGTCCTGAGTTCGGATACTAGACCCCACGTATAGACGCAGGGCGGAAGTGGGGGCGGCCTGCGCTTCTGGTCCTGGTACGGTGAAGCCTGTGAATCCCCGGGCAGAGTAAATAAGGAGGAGGTGGAGGCGGTCCATGGTGGTTCTCGAATTCGCCTGTGGTTCTACACACACATACATACATATACACACGCACACATGTACACATGCACAACTGAATAAAAAAAATTTAAGAATTGAATATCAACTCATTAGTGATTGCACTGAACAGCCCAATAACTGAATTTTTGAAAAGAGAAAAGACTCAAATCAAATATTTCTGCCTAATTTGTGGGACTAAGAATATAGCAGCCTTTCAAATGTGGGCTGACCTATCTGCTAAACACTACTTGTCTTAGGACTGCTCTTTTAGCGCTCAAGCACATTCCCCATTCCTCTAATAAAATAGAATCTCTTTAATCATCAAAACCTGTAATACTAACTATGCGAAATGGTTGTTCTAATTTTCCTATTGTGTGGTCAGTATTAGGGAAAATCATTTGACATCATTGGTTGCATTGTTATCAATGTCAAAACAAATTGATCAATGTTCATAGTCCTTGAAGCTGGATACAGTCCCCTCTCTGTTGACTCAGATTTGATACTGCATTAAGATGATTTGCCAATGTTCTTTCCCTCCTTGTGGTGTAAGTCACTTCATCTGACCATCAAGACATTGTTATCATAAGTGAGTTCATGTCTTTCTCGGTCATTTGGATAGAGTCCAAATTTGAAATAAAAGGTCTTCCTGATTCATTAATGGATTTTATAGGGAAATATCAGTGTAAAGCATATGGCCTAATGCAAATATACCAAGATTTAAATGTAACTGCAACTACCCCACCATGATGTTATGGTTAGAATATCAGAAATAAGCTAGGAATAGTTCATTCTGCATTTCAGAATAGAGAGCATCAGAATTTGGCTCATGTGATTAGACTGAAGATGAAATTTTCACTAAACCATGAACTCTTCTTGGCAATGAAAATGAGATTTTTCTCAAAATGAATCACATCATGAAAGAAAGCCACTGGCCCCCTCATCCCACATCAGTGTAAATCCTTGCTGAGTCTGGAGATTTATGCTTTCAGTTTGGCCTTTCTTTCAATTACCGGAGAACTTTAATTTCTTTTCATTGGGATTTTTCTCATTTTCTTCTCCTACTTTCAGTGCTCTGCATATATTACGCACCTGTATTTGTCTTTGATAATGGAAAAAAAGACTCATCACTTTCAACGCTTGCTCGACATCTCCTCATTATCTTTGGAATATCTTCACCAAAATATATTAAAATGTCACCAGAGAAAAATGAATGTATATAGAATGTATGAATATTGCTGGGCTAGATCTATATCTTTATCTCATTAGTTAGCACTCAGCTTCTGACTGAATGCTTACATTTCAAGCACAATGGAAAAAAAAAAACAAATAGATTTAAGACACTCAAATATAAGGAAGAGCCCTTTCCCTGGCTGTGCTAACCATCAACCAACTATTCATCCATTTCTCTCCCTTAGTGAAAAATTTCTATGTTGGAACCAAGAAAATTCCATTCATTCCTTCACTTCCTCTAGCATGCATTTTACACCCTTATGCCGGAAGCTATTTTAGATCCTGGGAGGAAATTTGTAAAACCAGTTAAGTTCCCTGGTGTCCTAAAGCTTATATCCAAAAAGAGGATGAGAGATAACAAATAAATTCACAGAATGTCAAGTGATGGTGATAGCTGAAGAGAAAAAAGATAACAGAGCAGGTAAGAGAGGCAAGCAAGGTCAGATTGTGTCTTGAGGACAGTGAGGTACTGTGTTGCCTTGGTGATATTTGTGTACAAACTCACAAGAAAATAATGAAGTGAGTCCTGTGAAAGTAATATACTACACACAATAAAATCCTTCATTCATATAACTAATCCAGGTTAGGCAGGAAGTAGACTCTACTTGAACTGTGTTCAAGTAATGAACAATCAGAATTATAATGAAGTGAGATGAAATACAAAATTTTTTAGAAATTTTCATTCACCTAATCATTGTTCATACTCTATAAATTCTTTAACTTTGTGTGGTAGGAATGTTGACTACAAACTAAATATAAGTAAAATTGTTTTTGCAGTTTTCTAAACATGTGGGGAGTAAGTTAGTGAGGTTTTATTGTAAGTTGAAACTGTTAAGTTTACTTGCTAAGAATTTTCTACAAGTTCTTCAACTGTGAGAGTACAAGAAGCACAGAGTCCATGACTAGATGTCCCTCTTCCTCTTTTGGCGTTCAAATTTCAAGCGACACTTGTACAGTTTAAGTGAACGCAGACCGTTGCTACGCACACACGGCGCTGTGAATGTTTTAGCAAGATGCCGTGACCTCTGAAAGTGCACGTGATGCAAATCCCTAGGCGCACAGGAAATCTGATAATGTATTTAGATGTTTGTACATAAATGGGAAAACAAGAGGAAAACAGCACTTGCCAAATGGAGTGGAATACCAAATGCATGGAGAGGAAGCGATTTTGTTTGCTGAGGGGAACAGGAAGCTCCCGCTCGATTTCTTTTCTTTAGGTCTAAACCTACAGGAAGACTGAGTTCCGAATCATTTGGTGTTTAGACAATAAACATGATATCTCTTTCTTCTTTGCTCACAAGGAAAGAGAAGATAAAAAAGCAAAGATTCTGGTGTTCTCAGAACATCTGAGCTCAGAGAGAAGAAATGAGAGGTTGCTTTCTTCACTGCTTGTGAAACCACTGGAGACTTCCATCTACCAAGGATTTATTTGGAAGCAGGGAGGTTTAGGTCCTATAGAAATAATTTTGGAACCGGTTCCTTAATATTTGTCCTAAGATGGTGATTAAAAGCAACAAGAAAATTTCTACACTCCAAATATGAGTCACTGGGAAACTTCCGTTTGAATTTTGCCTTTACTTTTAGTGCAGCCTCTAAAAGCAGGGACCTTCCATGTCTGTCTTTCCTGTATGTACAAGTAGAAAGCAGGGAAAAGTAATCATTTTCATGGTTGAAACTAAGAAAATCTAAATAAAGCTTTAACATTTTTAAAACAATTGGACAGACAATTTTGGCAAAATATTATATAGGTGATTAATTAAAAATAGTATTTTTAGATTTTTATGTCTAGATGTTTCAGATAATCACCTTGATTCCTTCTTCAGCCTTTATGGAGAGATACAGGCTATGTAATTTGTGTAACATATATTATCTATATTCTGTTCCTGGTACTGCTATCAGTTTAATCAACATTTATGCTTGGTTGGCTTTTCTTAATTAAAAAGGAAGATTAACTTAGTCATTAATTTATGATCTGAAACTGTAAGCTTCCACCTTGCCAAACAAATATCCAGAGCTTGCAAATGACGATGTGATTCCACTTGGCTGATTTTTAGTGACAACATGGCACAGTGACCTTAAAAGGTATAGCATGGTGCTAATGTAATGGAAAGATACAGCAGAGAGTGTGGACTATGCGCTCCTATCTCCACCTTGATGAAGCCGTGTTCAAAGCAAGGAGAGAGACCCAGAAGGAAATAAAGGGAGCATATACGTGGATTCCATGACTATCATCATGAGAGACCATGTTCAACTAAATTGAGATACCTCTGGAATTTACAGAAACCATACTGTGTACCAGGCAACCTGCCGGCTTTTCATCTTCTTTACTGTCTTTCTCTCCCATCAGTCTTACAAGGAGACTCTTATGTTCATTTTTCAAATGGGTAAAGAAAGAGATACAAATCACATACCTTTGTGAAAAATTGAAATATACGTCAAGATTGATTTCATGTATTTCCTGGGGGGAAATGAAAATTATAATATAATTATAATTAGTCAAATACCTAACTAGTTCAGTAATTTTATGGTTGAAAAAACATGTAATATGCCCCATATTTAGTAATGTACTAAACTTTCTGGGATTATATACTGCACTGCATTTCAGGGTTGTTCAAGAAGTTAAAGTGGGTAGCCTGAACAGGTTAACAGTAGCATGATCTAGAACATCCCAGCATGAAGGGCCTTTTCTGAATCTCTTTCCCCTGCTTAAAAGCAAAAACTTCCAAGAGAATTAACTATAACAAACTCCCATCTGAAGGAGTGCTGTGGCCATGAAGAAATTTTAAGGAAGACCACAAACACCAGTATCCACAATCACAAACTTTCTTATCTCTGTTTTGCTCCCAGAAGTATTTGTTTGACTTTTCTAAAGAAACTTACCTATGCTTCCCACAAAACCTGCTTTCCCATCCTTTTCCCTTTTTCAGTTGGATATACTTGCCCTTAATATTATACATTTCATAAGCTACATCTTTATTTCTAAAATTTTTTATAGTTGTACAAACATACTATTTATCCCTGATTCCCTCCATCCTCCTCCCTTGCATCCTCTCCCTTCCTTTCATCAATCCATCTCACTCTCTCCCACACTACTCTCTGTCTGCTTCTACAGACCTCAGGGTTCCCTCTGGCTTGTCTACTCTTGTGAGAGTTCAGACCTCCTAAGTCATACAAAGTTGCCTCTCTTTGGACCACCCCGACTTTAATCCCCAAGATTTCCACTGTATGTTCGTATCTTTCCTGAGTTCCTCTATAGTCTATGGGAATGTGTTGTACCAAACCTGCATAACAACTAACATACTTCTTTCGTGAATTCAAACATGAATTTTGTAAACTGTGGGGTTCTGTTGTTTTGATTTCTCTTGATAATTTGTACTTAGTCAACCTCCAAGTGATAAACATAATTAGAAAGAAAAGATGTTTTTTTTCCTTTCCACCACTTCTACTGTGAGTTGGTATTCTTCCAGTCTCCAATGCATACTGCAGGACTTGCAAGCAGCATTTGGCTGCAGGCGACACGACTTGTAGGGGGAAGCAATCTTGAATATCACAACTTTTGATTTGAGGCTTCTTGTTCCAGGTCCTTTCTTTTCCTGGGATTACTTTGTTGGTGGTTGATGTTGATTGTCAGCTTGGCAAAATCTAGAATGACCTACGAGACAAACTTCTAGGTGTGTCAGTGGGAGAGTTTCTATTTACGTTAATTGGGGTAGAAAGCTTATCATAAATAGAGGTGAACCACCTCATGACCTGGGGTCCTAAGCGGAATAAAAACAAGTAAGTGAGCTAAACAAGCATTCATCTCTGACTGCTTCCTGAGTGTCATAGTGAGGCACAGGTGTCAACTTGACTGTTGAGGGTTTGAGCTCTGGGCACAGTTGTAGAGGGTTGATGGTTGAGTTAAGCCCAGAGCAAACCTGAAGGAGATTGTCTAGCTGATGGGGAAGACCCAGCCCATGGTGGGTGGGATTAGGCCCTGGATAAATCACAGAGAGCTGGTTGAGAGAGTTGGCATCCTTCTGTTCACTTGGCCAGACATGCTGGTCTGGCAAGTAAGGATTGTCCATCTCTCAGGTGTCATGTGGCGATGGTGTGGCCAGTTCCCTCGGCCCTGGTGTTGGTGCGTGCTCTCCCATCAAGCTGGACTAAGAACTGTAACCAGTAGTCGTAAGAGAGAATAAACCCTTGTTCCCTTAAGCTGTCTGATGATCATTTATCAGCAATGTTGCAGACAGACTGTACCACTGAGATAGCTGTAATGATCAACTATCTCAACCTCCTCCTGCTGTCATGAATTTCTCCTCAAACTGTGAGCCAAAATAAAACTTACTTTCCTAAATTGCATTTGTCTGATATTTTGTCACAACAATGAGAAAAGTGACAAATATAATCACAGGCACTGCTGGTCTTATATCTTCTGAAAATTTGTCTTAGCTTTAGGGAAAATGTTTTTCTTCAGGTTTTTGACATTCCAGGGTGCAGAAGGGAGGGTCTATATTTGGGGGCAGCAAACCATTCAGTCTTAGGATCTAAGAACTTAAAATCGGCTTGACAGAAATCTGACTGCCATGTGTGCCTAGTTGCAGTTGGCATCATGCCAATCATTACCAGATTTCAGAGACCTTTCTAAGCCCCTTCTTTAGTCATCTTTAGGAGTAGCTATTGGTCATGGAGAGTCCATTGATATACTTCTGATGTCTATGGTGAAGTCATATAAAGTGTGACTTTGAAGAACATTTTATAACAGATAGTCTACAGAGATGCTAAACCATCAATGGCTACTCAGAACATTTGGTTTGTAAATGATTTCATGCTTAAGAAAAATTTTAGAAAGGCCTTATCTCAAACAAATCTGTTCATTGCAAAAAGAAGAAATGGAAAGAAGGACAAAAGTATATGATTATCCTAAAAGGGTCTCTTGGCCAAATTAAATAGCACAAACCAAATTTCTCGCAAAACTTCAAACTCACTCTAACCGTTAATTGCCCTGCCCACAGTGATGCTGAAGCTATGAAACAAACCGTAAGAACTCTGAGGCATATCCTCCTCTGTAGGACAACAGATGGTGAGACCTCTTGTCAGCCGACTTGCAATTAATCTAAACTTGGTTCATTTCTAAGCTGATATTCTGGGCCTGATAGTGGCGGTTTCAGAAGGCTCGTGTCTGAAGGTTAATGTGAAAGTTTCGTTTGTCAATGTGACACTTCATATAGGATCCTTTGGGTACACGTATGAAGAATTCACTAGTTGAGGCAGATTTTTAAGCAGGATTATAGGAGATTGTCTTAATTACATAAGCGATGTGGGGGAATCCAGTCCATAGTGTAGGGTCTGTTACCTGAGAAGGTGGTAATAGAGAGGTAGGTGGAGAGAGTTGGTTCAGTATTTAGCAAACTGGAAAGCTAGAATGCAAGTAAGCAGCATTGGTCCTTGTCGCTCTGTTCTTGCTATGCATAAGAAATGGCCAGTTCGCTTAGCCCCCATGATAATTCTCCTGCCATAATCCTAAAATGGAATGAGTTCCTCTTTCTCCTAGATGGTTTGGTTCATTTCTTATAGAAATGGAAATATGACGGAAGACAGTTAACTATGCTAAAATGGGGTTATGTATTGATAAAGAGGGAACACATTCCAATGTCTTTGTCAAATAATGAACACACAGCTCTCAATACAAACAAGTCCCAGAACACAGTAACCTTGTGATTTCTACCTTAGTTAGAAATGCTTTTCTTAGGATGCTCCAGGGGATGGGAGGGAGGATAGAGGAGGCACCCGGAGAGAGGGAGGACGGGAGGTGGGTGAAAGAAAGGGGTAAGGAGGGAAAATGTAATGGGGGACGACTAGGGAGGGGAGAAGAGAGGGAGAGGGCGGGGGAAAAAATAAATTGTGGGGGAAAATTTTTTTAAAAAGTTTTTCTTCAACTGGAAAAAAAATTGACAATATGATGAAACGTGCAGGTCAATGTTGTTGTTAAGGCTACAACCCAACTCCCTGAAAATAGCTTGCAAGAAAGAAAAAAAGGGGAAGTGGCTCAGGGGTTAAGCCTCTGCCTTGAAGGCGGAAGGTCCTGAGTTCGGATTCTACACCCCACGTATAGATGCCGGGCGGAAGCGGGGGCAGCCTGCGCTTCTGGTCCTGGTCGGGCAAAGCCTGTGAATCCTGAGGCAGAGTAAACAAGGAGGAGGTGGAGGCGTCCATGGTGGTTCCCGAATTCGCCCGTGGTTCTACACACACACACACACACACACACACATACACACACACACACACACACAGACGCACACACATAGACGCACACGCACAATTGAATAAATAAAACAAAAGTTTAAAAAAAGAAAGAAAAACACGAGTACTTAAAAAAACAATAATCTTTGCCTTTAATGTCAATATCGAAATCATTGCAGTAACAGAAAAAAAAGAACTCGAAGAAAACCTCAAAGTCCATATATCTTTCTTATCAACTATGAAGCCTTCTCTTGTTAACCTTAAAAAAAAAACGCATATAAATCGAACAGTGGTGCTTTTAATCCCAGGAATCCAAAAATAAAGGCAAGAGGATTGTGAGAACCAGTTTTAAAAAAGAAAAAAAAAAAAAAAAAAGAAACATGAATCTATGTTAAGTTTTCCTAAAGTTCTCAGAAATATAGAAACTTACTCAAATGTTTTCAGTTTGCATATTCTGGTAGTTTTTTGCTTAATAAGACTAATTTGGTATTTTTGCTTTAATAAAAGATACTTTTTGGAGTTTTCAACAATAAATATAATGTAGACATACATTATTTTGGACTTAAGAATCAAGAACACCTATCTATTAAATTTTTAAAATTATAAAACTAGCAATTTGATTTTGATTAAATCAAGTCATTAGCACAGGTTTCATTTCAATTTTAATAATGATCACATTTTATATTAAATCTGCTTAAAATTCATTTTTATAATCCTTTTTGGTCCCTTGGAACCTTAGAGCTATACTGAGTTAAATTGCAGATATTAATTACTCTCTCCTTTTCTGAATGAGATAAAATGTTGAAACATTAATGATTAAGCAGAAGTTTACCTACTTTTGACTTCATATTTTTACAGAGAAACTACAGATGTCTGGAGAATGGGACAATTACTAAGGGATATAGGATATGGTGTTTGTTAAGGAAAAAAATTTCATGTTTCTAAAGTATCTGTTTGGGTTAAAGGGTATTCAGAATAGAAAGAAGGAAATGCAGGATAAAAACTGGAATAGATATTGAAACTAGTAAAAGGTACATTGAGAGAGAGAGTCAAGCTGGTGCAAATGGAATGGATTTACCATGTACTTACACAGTTATGTGCACTTGCACAGGACCTTCACAAGATTTGGCCTATTAACATTCTACCATGGAAGGAGAAAAATCTCATGTCTAAACACATGCCATCAAAGGCAGCCCAGATAAAACTCAGTGGGACACATATTGAAAAACACATGAACAAACAAGTCCCTGTGTTCTGGGACTTGTTTGTACTGAGAGCTGTGTGTTCATTATTTGACAAAGACATTGGAATGTGTTCCCTCTTTATCAATACATAACCCCATTTTAGCATAGTTAACTGTCTTCCTTCATATTTCCATTTCTATAAATTGGTGGAAAGGAGAACGTCTGTAGTAGGAAAAGAAGGGAGCATGGAATTGGGTAATAAGGGATCAAATAACAAAAATTCACTGTGTTTCTGTATGAAACTCTTAAAGAATAAAAATCAATTAAAATAATTTAAGGAAAATAGAGTGGATTTATTGAAAAGTTTTAAAATGAACTTTAATAGCAGTAATAACTGAAACAGAGTTCCAGTTTCTATCTCTGTTAAAGTGAGAGTTCGAGAAGCTAAGCCATAGCAGCTCACAATTGTAATCCCAGCACTGAAGAGACCAAGGCAGAAAGATTGTCAAGAGTTCAATGCCACAAAGGCTAAGAAGTAAGGCACTGTCTCAAAAAGATAAAAGAAATAGAGAACAAAAGCAAGAAAAAGGAAGGGAGGGAGGGAGGGAAGAAGGGAAGGGAGGGAGGGAAGGGAGGAAAGGGAGGAAGGGAGAGAGAGGGAGAGGAAGGGAGGGAAAGGATGGAAAGGATGGAAAGGATGGAAGGGAGGGAGAGAGAAAGAGAAAGAGGGTTTTGACTGAAGGGGAAGCATGAAAAAAGAAGGGAGGAGGGAGAAGTTTGCTACTTTACTGATATACTTCTCATAAGAGATTTAATATTTTCTTCTTACCTTTTAAGTAATTCACCTAGGAAAGAAGATTCTGAGCCTTTACCACAATAATTTACTGTGCTTTATGTGTCTTTTTCACATTTTAATAATTAAAGAGAACTTCCCAATGTTAAAACAGCCTAACTGAAGGGGAAAAAATAAATAAAGGCAAGGATGGCGGCTTAATAGGTAAAGGTACTGCTGTCAGACCCAAGCCCCATGTGGCCCACTAGTCTATGGGGCAATGTTGATGTGTGAGTCATAGTACAGGTCTGGCGAGCCTGCATCTCATTGCAGTAAGTTTCTGCATGCAACAGCCCTATCTTGAGTGGAATGTCCTGGCCATGGACCTCACCATCTCTTACAATCTTACCACCCCGTCTTCCGCAGAGCCTTAGCATGGGAAGAGGCTTGATTGGCTCGATTCTGGCTGATTGTTACCCACATGGGCTCTAGGAATCCCAGCTCGGCTGCCAGGCCTGCAGGGCAGGCACTTCGCCAGATGAGCCATCTCCGCAGCCCTAAAATCCAATTCTAAATGAAAAAGTGAACCTCATGAAGAGGGTTTTTTTTTTTTTTTGAGATTTTTGAGTTGTTTTTCAAAGGGCACTTGGAAAAACCTCAAGGCTTTCTTTGCTCATCTTGTAGAAATGTATTTTGGTGTGTCAAATGAGAAGACGTCACTGACCTCCCTGAGATATAGGATACAGGCATGAACTACTAATACAGAAGTTTCAGAAATCATCTTATGATGTTCTTGCTCTCTATGCTGTGTCCTGGCTTGATGTTCTGATTATATTTCTCTTCCAATGCTGTGTGTCCCAGAGGCGATCACATGTTCTCTGTGTCCTACTAAAAAACAGACACTTTTTTTATATTTATTTATTTTTCCCAATCATACAAGCTTAATAGGTACCCTGGTCTCCTACCTCCCTCCCCCTCCCCAGTGCCTCTCACCCCTCCCCACTTTCCCCTTCCTTTCACCCCCGCTTCTCCCAGTGCCTCCCCCTTCCCGCTCCCATCCCCTGAAGCATCCTTTTGTGTGAATGCCAAACCTCTCTGAGATCTCTATCCTAATGAGGTGTAAGGACTCAGTGGCATTGTCCAGAGCCCTTTTTTGGGGTCCCCTTTAGTACAGGAACACTATTATGGCTGTTAATCCCTTGTCTCTAAGGATCCTAGTGCCTGTGATCCATGCTAGACTTGGGGGTTCGTTGACATGTCAGTCACTGCGTAGGAACAGACATATTTACTCTAAGGGTTTCCTAAAACTTCCAGAGCTGCAAGCACAATGCTTTTTCTCCAGCGGTAGGCACTGTCACAGAGACTGGGGGAAAGGACCGTGACAGGTGCTCTGACGAACAAGCTTTGGGCGACACTGCTAAAAATAACTCTAGATCATCTCACACGGGTGAAAAAAGGTTTTCAGAATTAATGGAGATGCTGATAGGTTCATAAACCCACTAACCCCAGATCAAGCAGAACAAGAATTAATTACAGGAGAATAAATGAGCTGATAACGAAAGATCATGATTTCTTTTACGACTCTTGCTTGGAATATTGCCGGCGCTTTAGTGTTCTACATATTTTTTAAATTTAAGGTACGCTTCCCTCTTTCCTTTTACATCAAACTTTTGTACACAGAGATAAAGCATTTGTCCCTATTTGATCCTTTATGAATTTGAAAACTCTAAAGTGTTTTTATTTGATGGCAATAGTTATTTGCATAAGTTCAGTAACAATCAGTTCTTTAGATAATAGCATGTTCATTTTGTGATGCTGTGTAGAAAACCTGAGACTGGGTAATTATAAAACAACAGAAATGTATTTCTCTGCAGTTCTAAGGGCTTAGAAATATAGACTGAAAGCTAGTGATTTGGAGAGGGCCTGTATGCTGCCTCAGACCAGTTAGAAAAATAAAAAAAAAGGGCTAGGACCCCAGCAATAACTCCACTGCACTAAATCTACCTCGGAAGGTGGTACTTCCTTGATCTAAACACCTCCCTTAACCCCACCCCACTATGTTGGGGATGGTTTCCATCACATTTATTGTAAGGGGACATATTCAAGCCTTTGAACAGGATATTATAGGATACATTGCTTATATTAGGAAAGCATTGACTTGGAATGACATATTTGGTAATAATATGCATGGAAGCAGCTATGACTAGTCAGTTTTAACAGACTAAATTAAATGGAAATGGAAGACCCAGATATAAGCCCACAAAGTTACAGCCATTTGGTCTTTGACAAAGGGGCCCAAAGAATCCAATGGAAAAAGAACAGCATCTTCAACAAATGGTGCTGGCAAAACTGGATCTCCACATGCAGAAGATTAAAGCTGGACCCGTACTTGTCACCATGTACAAGACTTAATTCCAAATGGATCAAGGACCTTGATATCAGGCCAGAGACTTTAAAAACCATAGTTGAAAGGATAGGGAACTCCCTCGAGCTGATTGGGCTAGGCCAACACTTCCTAAACAGACATCCAATGGCACAGTCACTGCTACCAACTCTCAACAGTTGGGATCTTGTGAAATTAAAGAGCTTCTGTTCAGATAAAGAGATTGTCACACGAGCTCAAAGGCAACCCACAGAATGGGAGAAAATCTTCACTAACCACATATCTGACAGAGCTCTACTGTCCAGAGTGCACAAAGAACTTAGAAAACTCCAAGGAAAACACTGGCCCAATTAAAAAATGGGCCCTGGAACTTCAAAGAAACTTTACCAGGGATGAAATTAAAATGTCTAACAATTATCTTAAAAAATGCTCCACTTCCTTCGCCATCAGGGAAATGCAAATCAAAACTTCCCTGAGATATCATCTCACCCCGGTCAGGATGGCAAAAATCCACAATACAAACAACGACAAATGCTGGAGAGGATGTGGAGAGAGGGGAACTCTCCTACATTGTTGGTGGGAATGCAGGCTCATACAGCCACTCTGGCGAGCCGTCTGGAGATTCTTAAAGAAATTAAAGATTGAAATGCCATATGACCCTGCTATCCCACTTTTGGGAATAACCCCCCATGCAGCAGAGGTTCGCCTCGATAGCACAAGCTCGACCATGTTCATAGCAGCACTGTTTACAATAGCAAAGTCATGGAATCAACCTAAATGTCCAACAGTTGACGAGTGGATAAGGAAACGGTGGTACATCTATACAAAATGGAGTACTACTCAGCCATCAAAAATGATGAATTACTGGAATTTGCTGGGAAATGGATGTCATTAGAAAGAATTATATTAAGTGAAGTATCCCAAACCCAGAAAATTAAGCGCCGTATGTACTCCCTAATAGGTGGCTCCTAGTACCAAACTCACCCAGCCCACATTGAGACACTCAAAAGTAAACCTATGTAACACAGTAATTGCAAGGATTATGAACAAGAGAGATGGGTTAGGAGGGCCACACCAGAAACAAGGAGAGAGGGGACCATGTTACAGCAGAGAAAATAGGCCTCCATCAAGGTCTGCAAGTAAGTAATGAGAAACCTGGTTAAGTTCACAGACGTTCTTTCCTGATCTCACCAGAAGGGGAGGGCATATAGTCTAGCAGATAAAAAGTAATCATTTTGCAAATGGGTGATGGACCCCTCCCTCAGTGAGGTTTCCTACTCTTATTACATCTACCCTTGAATGTGCTATTACAACAAGACTCCAGTTTAACAGCTTTTTGTCTCTGGCCAGGGGGTGACATACAGTGCCCAGCAGAATGGAGTGAAGGGAATTGCAGGAGCAGAAAAACTGCAAAAGAAAATCAACAACCACAATCCAGAACTTCAGAGACTCTATATCAATCACATAGAACTAGGCCAGCCTAATCTCTCCCCATCCTGGAGCTCAGGGACATTTGCGGAAGAGGGGGCGGTAAGATTGTAAGAGCAAAAGGATGGGAGGAGCAACGATTTGCAAGATTCTCAACAATAGTTGGGGCCAAAGCAATCATAATGGGACTTTGCATGCCCTGCGCAATGTCCAGCGCACTGTTGCCCTCATAAAGTCTAGCATCTGTTAAGGGCACCGAGACCCCTGGAGGCAAGGGATTGACAGCCATAGTAGTGATCTTATGCTTAAGGGGAACAAGAGAAAGGGCTTATGGAAATGCCACTGGGTCCTTATATGTCATCGGAGAGGAGGACCCAGTGGAGAGTTAGGCGTACACAATAAAGGACTCTCTGGGAATTGGGGGGGAGGCACTGGGGGAAGGGGAGGGGAGGAGGGGGTTCGGGGGAGGGAGGGAGGAGGGAATTGGTAAAAAATTTTAAAATGTATAATTAAATTTTTAATTAAAAAAAAGGAAAAAAAATTAAATGGAAATGTTTACAAAGTCTTCTTTGAAATAGTGTCTTTAGTACACAGATAAAGTGTGCACTGCAACTTTACAAAAACAAAACAAGAATTTCCATGAGGCCTGGATTTGGCAGGTACCCTCCCCCCAAATTACAATGTCATCCGCTGAAATAAGACACAAATGTGTAACTGGCATGGCCCAATTTCAGGACGGAAGCGGAATCAGTGGGACATGGGGCAATCAGAAAATTCAGCTCCTTTTCTGTGGAAACTTCCAGCATGGCTACAGATAGGAAATGACTGGTTCAGCCTATACCCTTGGGAAAAGATAAAGTGCTCTCTCTTTTTTTCTCAATTTCCCTTTTCTATCTAATAATGGAGCCGCTCAGAACAATTTGTCTCTCTGTGTGAGATTTATGACCTTGAAGAATATGGAAAAAGACTGCTCGCACCTGAATAAATAAATGTTATCATAAACTTTCTTTTATCCCATTGGTTCACCTTGAATCTGTTTGTTTTTCCTAAAGACACTCGTGTCTTTACCTTTGTTTTGCATTAGAAGACTTAAACCGTTTGCTTTTCCCATTTTAAGTTTGATGTCTTTAGCCATTCCATGAGTCACTTTGTAAGTCCACAACCACAGAAATAAACTTTTGGCTTTTTTTTCTGAGCTAAATTATCTTTTTTCAGATTAATCCAGCTGACCTGACTACCCTACTGAATACAGAGAGGAAAAGTTTGTCTTTTCTGACAATAGTTAAGCATGTAGTTCTTCAAACAGACTTGACTGGCATTTAACCTCAGAAAATAGATGAATTTGCCCACGGAGCAGAAATAGGCAAAGGAACAGAGAAGAAATGTAGAAAGAACTAAAGGTCAGTATAAATAAAACACTCATAGACTGACACTAAAAGAAGCCTATAGCATAACCATTATGCAAATAAACAGTCAGGATAAGGCTCAGTAAATTCTAATCTCACATAAATCTTGGGAAAGTAAGCATTGGAATAAAGAATTTTGCATCACCAAAACACTATTTGGGAAATCATATTCCCATTCAACTGCTATGTTTAATTCTTTTCAAAAGAAGAAATTTGAAAAGTATTCTTACTATTGCAACATATCATAATGCAAATTCTCATGTGAACAAGAACTTTTTAATTTTGTTTTCAGGCTAAATCTGATATGATTATGACCATGACCTCTTAAGAAGAATTCTGATCCTTTACTAGGAAATCCTGACCTTGGTCTTCACCACACTGAATTGCTTTTCTAGGACAAGTCTAATGAAGTTGGCACTTAGGACTACAGAAAGTGATAAATCTACATCTTTAAATATCTGCAGTTATTTTGACCTAAATCTGTGAAAGTTCAGCACTCTGCATAATTCTATACTACCACTAAATCCACACACTTGAAAGTAATAATGGACATGGTATTTCAAAGCATGTCCTCCTAGGAAGGCCAAGAAGCGGCCCTGAGTCCTGTTTCCACACCACACTTCCACACTGAGCTGATACCCACATTGAACCTGTTAAAAGTTCTCTTTGGGATCTAGAAATCTTTAGACTCAACAATAGTATATGATTTTCTATGTCAGCACTGATCGCAGAGAACATCTTTGAAAAGTGTTTGCTAACAAAAAAGAATCACATTTCTCATAAGTGCCACAAATAATCACATTACCCCCTTGAAACTACAAAAGAAGATCACATTGGCCACCCAAATCGTCTTAATTGCTCATTTCGAGTAATACTGTTCAGTCTATGGCTATACCACGTCTGATTTGGGAAGCTAAGCAGGGTCAGGCCTGGTTAGTACTTGGATGAGAGAGTAATACTGTTCAAAATTTACATTTTTTTCACTCAGTAATAGCTTCTTGTAACTCTCACAGCTCCATCACATGAAATTCCCTCCCCCGGTGTTCTCCTCCTGCTCTTTCTTTCCCACCCTGATCTCCATCTGGTTTCTCTTGTGGCTCTGAGGTTTCTCATTGGTCTCTGTTAACCTCTTTCTCTTCCCAGCCCCTGCCTAACACACTAAGTGATGCTATTCAGCAGGTCAGATACACTATTTATTTATTTTCAACACATGTGATATTTTCAGTTTGGGAAGCTCTTGTTTGGACATAATCCGCCTACCGGAAGTCAAGAAAGGGACATCTGTAGTCGCAAATGACTGATGAATAGGCCAGAAAATGCTCAACCGGAACCTTGAAAGACAGGATGGCGAAAAGGGAAAGTTTATGAAACTGGATAATTTATCAGATGAATAATTTGTTGGATAAACCAAGTGGGGCACGGGTGTCTTTCCTTCTCTCTCGCCTTTCATAGGTCTTATAACATAGTGCTAAACGCACTTGTCCTAATTAAATTTTTGTTCTCACATATGTTTACTTATACTTTTACTATATCATCTTGAATGTCATCCATCACGCAAACCCCTCAAAACTCTCCAGAAGGTACTAGTATTTTCTTCTCTATGAGCCTTAATTTGCTCACAGCTCTATTCCACATGGGGTTCATTTTTTTCCTCCTTCATTATTTGGAGATGGACATTATACGTTTTTCATCATCACATCCTAATTTCTAGGCAAACAGCATCCATAGTTTCCACAATCATTTGTTTGAGGCCTGCAACATACCAGGTGTTTGAAGTCCATTATCTCTAATCATCGCTATGGTCTTTAAGCGCAGGCATTACTGTCATGCTGATAAATGACAAAACTAAGAGACAAAGGGACTGTTTGTTCATTTCAGCATAGTTGCTAAGGTGTAAAACTGGAACGGAAATTCAGTCATCTGTCTGTCTCCAAAATCTGTATCTTCATATGGGAGCTTTTCGTCTCATTGGATACTAAGGACTATTGAAAAGAGAAATTCTGAATTAATTAAAAAAGCTATAGTTGAGTACATGGATGAAATGATAAAATTTAGGTAAACCTCCTGCTCATACTGCCCAAACCTACGAAATTTCACTTACTGTCTTGTAACATACTCTCTAACCATCTGTCAGCATCATAGTTTTGTAAACATAGTTACCCACAAAAAAATAACTGCTTGGTCTTAACAAAAATGAAAGCTTCCATATCTCATAAGATCCCACCTAGCAGAACATAAAGAATAACATAATTGAAGATTATTACATAGAAAGACAGCCTTAAGAGTCACATTGAGATACCTTACCTGAAAGGCTTGGTATCAGAAGCATCTCATAATTTTAGCATTCAGAACAATGAGATAGCTTAAAAAATGGCATCAAGTCCAAAAACTAACATTTGTTTAGATTTAAGATACTTATGTACATAACCTTAAAGTCATTTTACGCAATATTCTTCTATAACTGAATTTTGGCTTGGATTTGTGGACTCTCCCTGTAAGAGATTGTTCAATTGATGTGAGAAAACTCAGGTCATAGTTGGTTGGACCATTCCCTGGGCAGGCAGTTCCCCAGGAGGGAACTGGTTCCGTTGATTGGCACACTTTGACATACATGAATAGATTTGCTGTCTGGCAAGTGAAGTTTGCCCCTCCCTCAGCAAATCCTGTGTGGCCAGTTCCCTCAGCGCCTGGTCAACATCAGGATGACCAGTCTGAGCTCTCTTGCTAAGCTGGACTAAGAGCTGTAACTGACAATCAATAAGAAAGAATAAAAACCCCTTCCTTGCTCCTCTAAGCTATTTGGTTATGAATTTATGGGCAACATGCAGACAAACTGCAACAGAATTCAAATATAGACACACACTAATATTTATAGAATGTCTTAGTTAAACAGTAATGTCCTATATCTTCCAATTTCTACATGTATATATAATATGTAAATATATGTATAATATAAATATGTATAATATGTATATATATGAACATATATACATATATCACTATGTATAATAGAAATATGTATAATATATATGTTTATATAAATATAAAAATAAATAGATAAATGTATCCCATACCTAAAATTTCTGGAAACCAGAAACCTAAGGAAAATGTACAATCCTGCTTCATCCACTTGACACGAATTCTTCATAAATAAGTTTGTATTTTGCCTCACATAGACAAATGAAAGCCCACAAGGCTGGACTTAATATTTAAAATATAAACATGCTCATACTTAGATGAATGATACACAGTAAGGCTTTAGGTTTAACTTCCTGAGTTTCCAATAGTAACTTCCAAAGGCTTTTGTGTTTTTATCATATACTAAAGTTTACTTCATTAGCACATAGACCCATAAATCCATGGCTATCTTTGACTAAGTGACAGTGTTTGATGTTAGTGTCCTAATCTTAAAGAACTATGAATATGCAAAGCACCTTAGCAGATTAAACTGAGGATGCTACTTCGGGAAAATTACATTGAGCTATCTATATGGGCCCGATAGAATCAAAGAAGTCATCATAAAGTGGAAGCAAGAGGGTCCATTTAAGGGAAGAAGTTGGGAACCTGGAAGCAAAGGATGGAAGGAGATGAGGAGGAAACACAGATTTGAAGATGCTGTGCTGCTAGCTTTGAAGACAAACAAGAGGCTGACAAGATAAGTATTATGGTTTGGATATGGAACATTTCCTAGGGACTCCTCTGATATAGGCTTAGCTGCCAGTGCTATAGTGCTCAGAAGTGAGACTTTAGAAAGTGATCAGGTCACGAGGGCCAAGACTTGTTAGATTCATAATCTGCCAGATGTATTGCAAGGGGATGGGAAGTTTCACAGTGGGAACCCATTAAAGAAAGACACTAGAGTATGCCCTGGATAGTCTCATCTGTTCTGATATAAGCATCTGATGTAAGCACTTGGCGCTCTGCCGTCCTACCGCCGCACAGGTCCAAAAGAAGTGAAGCCAGACCTCCCTGCACTGAAATTTCTAAAATCACAAACCAACATAGATCTCTCTTTCTTTTGTTCTTTCTGTCTTGCATGTCAAAGTGATGACAAGGTGAACGAGAAGTGAAGGTATCCTTTAGGGAATTGAAAAGGCAAGGATGAGATTCTCCCCAACAGAGGACAATAGGAATTCAACTTTGATCCGAAGTCAAAAATCAATTTTTTTCAGAATTAAAATATTTTTGTGTTTTCAGCCACCTAGTTTATGATGTATGTTACAAGAGTAATAGAAACTATGATTAGCTGTCTTTATATAATAGTCATTATTTTTAGATTTGGTGCTTATTCACCTCTAGTTGGTGATAGGGCCTTTTTTTTTATATATACAAAACCAAGGGTTCAGGTTGACGAAGACCTAACACATCATTGGGCACTGCAGCAGAAAGCAGAGGTGATGGAAACCTCAGACTCATTGTTCTGAACTAAACTAGAAATCAACACACACCACTTTGGTGTGCTAGAGAGTCCATGATCCTGTCTACTGCAGAGACCGGCAAGAGTATTGTCCTTGTGTGCAAGTATTGTCTTGTGTGCAAGAAGCACTGGATATAAGTGCGGAGCAGGCATAAGTGTGCCTGCCTATTCTCATATTTTCAGGGAAGGGAAAGAGAAATGTGTCTCACCTGACCTGTCCTCTATCACTGCTGGTAGAGTCCCTGCTCCTTATACCACTCTCTATAGAGAATGTTGAACATATGAAATTCCTCATGTTTCCATGTCATGAAAACACTCATGGCTCTCTTTTCAGCTCAAGCTATTGCAAATCTATTCAAAATCAAGGAATTTAAGGAATTTGTTTCCTCCATACTTTGTGAAATACCAATTACTACAAATTTTGCTGGCCCTTATCTTCTCTTTATTTCTTATTGGTAGCATTTTCTGAATGTCATCTAGTTTGTATTCAAGCAGACCAAAAAGATGTAATCCACATTTTCTCCTTATAGGAGACAACTCTTTATAAGAGAAACCTGGAAATAGTTTCCTAATGTATTCCTTGACCCTAATTCTGCTAGATCTCTCTAGAGAGGAGCATTTAATCACTTCATGAAAACCTTTTTTGATCTTCTTTGTGTATGTGTATGTGTGTGCCTTAAAATATGCTCAGTTGGAAGCAATGTTATGCTGTACATAATTAAATATAATAGGTAAGAAAAAAATGTTAAAACACCTGTTTAGAAGGGAGACAATAGTAATGAGATCCTCTAGCTGTATCGGTGGAATTCTAAGATAGGATCCCCTGAGTTCTGTTGTTGTACAAGAAGCCCTATGTGTCTCCCTACCCTTCAGTATGTTCCAGACTCTGTGATTTATTTCATTCAGCAGAGCACAATGGATTCCCTTCAGTCATTGGTTATAAAAGATTGACATTCCGTGGCCTTGCAGGATCTCTCTCCCTCGAGGGCTGTGTCACAAAAAGCTACGATGCTGATGGGGTCATGTAGCACATACTTTCTAAGGTCACCCTCTTGCCTAATGTCAAGGAACAAAGGTATTTTAACCAAGAGATTCCAATGAAATGAAATAAACTAGTGAACCTAGAACTCAAAACTTCCCTCCATAGCCAAGCCTTGAGATTTAGACCACAGCTCTAGGTAGCACCATGATCGAAACTTGGGAAAGGTTCACAGAAAAAGGACGAGTTACAATCCTCCAGAATTCCTGGTCCACAGAAATCACTAGATACCAGATGAATGATGTTTCTTGATTTGAGGGTTTGCTTGTTTGCTTTGCTTTTTCATTTTGTAAATTGTTCCGTGTTTGCTTTTTCTGCTTCCAATATGTTCAGAAATATTAATAAAATTTTAAACTTCAGAATAAGATGATCTGAGTAATATTTAAACATATGCATTAAAATTGTTAAAATTTCAACAATGCAAGTGTGAGTCAGGGAATGTAGCTTAGTAAGTAGTAGGAAGGGGGTATGCCAATTTGTAAGAAATATTTCTTTTAAAAAGGATGTTCTAGGTTCTCAATATATCTCAAGATACATTAACAAAGTTTTCCACTTACACAGCTGCAAAATAATTTCCACTCTAGTTCACAAGGACAAATCCATTAAGTAAAGTGAGTTATATTCAAAGAAAGTATATCATTACCTTGTTTTAAAAATGCTAAAGCCTTTGTTCTTCTTTTTCAAAGAACAGCAAAACCTGAAAAGAAATAAGAGCAAGAGAGAAAAGGTGATTTGAGATAAAGATTTAGAAGCTTTTATTAGTCCTGTGTTCATCATTAGGATAAATTGTTTTCACATGGAAGGGCTCATTAACTATGACCAGGAATAATATAGTTATTACGGTAATATCCCAGATAGTCTTCTGAGTTTTAGTCACAGAATTTATACAAGTCTTTACATTTTCAGACTGAGTTCTTCTGGCCAAATCTGTTCTTTTTTCTGTTTTATGCCCTTCAAATTTCTTACTATATAAGAAATGAACTAAATAGGTAGAAGAGCAAAGAGATCATCTTATGACAGAGCACATATAGATTCATTGTAATCAGCTGTCAGCACTGCGAAACAGACAGGCACATACTCGATAAGTGATAAAAATCAGAGCAGATCAATTTCAGTAGTATTTCTTGTGAAAATTTGATCTTTGAATTCAAGATAGTCTCAGCAGAAGTAAATGCAATTAAGGTTCACTAATTATAACCTATCTTTAAGACAAAGAAAAATTCTGGAAATATTACTGCCTTTAATAATCTGCTACCTGGAGCTATTAAAGCATTTTAAATATAATGAGATTTCTTCTTAATGAGGAGAAATTACATTAAATAGCAAACCTTAGGAAGAGAAGAACCATTCTGAATTTACACATTACTCAGTCCAAATACAGTTCCATAGGAAAGATATCATTCAGTAGATAGATACACATTTTAGGCCAAAACGATTGAGCTATAGTTGTAAAAAAAAAAAAAAACCTTCTAATCCATATGATGGTTGCACTTGCATAGAATCTGGACCGTCTTTTACTTTTTGTTCAAAATTTACTTTTATTCTCAATAGTTTTTGAGAAGTTGTGAATTGGCACAGTGGAGTTTTTATGAGTGATAGATAATCCAAATAACAGCTTGAAATCAGCTGGAAACTGGCCCTGTCTAGATTCACTTTTTAAAAAGTTCCACAGGACTCTTCCCCTTGAGCACCGAGAGCTACACTAATTCAAAATAAAAGAACTCTTTCCATCGCCCAAGAGAATAACTTCACAAATGACAATTTTTACAATGCAAGACGTTTAGTGTAGACAAAAACCTTAACTTTAAATGCAAAATTATGTGAAATAATCTAGAAAATACCTTATTAGAGTATCAGCTGAAAGTAACTAGTAAGTGCTGAAAAATGTCCCAATAATTAAGAGTTCTGGGGTTTATATAATCAGGAGTTAGACTGCACGGCCCTTTGAAAGGCTTATAAATATGGAGAAAATCTAAATGTTCAGTCTGATTGCTCTGACTTCTAACACGCAGGCAGTCTGGGATGAATGATCTTGTATCTATCGGCTATTGCTGTGTAACAACTTCTTATATCTAATGAATGGAAGCAAAAGCTACCTGTTGTTTTCTTTCAATATGGTTTGAGCAGTTTTACTGCTATGGGTTCTGCTTATTTGATCTTAGCTGATGTCACAGTTGCATCAGCTGATCTTGAGCATCTGTTTTGATGAAATCTCTGAATCTGCTCAGCTGTCTTGTAGTTAACTCCACTTATATACCCTCCCCCATCCTCTCCCACCCTCCCCTACCGTCCCCCACCCAGCCTAGCCAGCCCTTGTTTCCATGGCAATGGCAGGAGTCTACAAAAAAAGCAGATATGCAAAAATGAATTTTGGGTTTCTGCTTGGATAAATTCTGTTACAATCCTATTGTTTAAAGCAAGTTACACAGCTAGATTGTTCTCAGGAGGTGAATATGGGAAGTCACTACCAAAGAGCATGAATAGAAAGTCAGAAATAGAAAGTTAGATGAAACAGAAATAGAAAGTTAGATACAGTAACAAAATCACAGTTTTGTTACAAATCATAATTTTTAAGATGTCAGCACCCAATGTTTTAAATCTTAAATTTTTCATTTTTTTAAATTCTTTGACAGTTCCATACATGTAGAAAATATACTTGGTCATTTTCAACCTCTGTTGTCCTTTTCGTCTCCTTCCAATCACACGGAACCCATTCTTCTTTCTACTATTTTCCCCTTTCCTCTTTTCACGTCTTGTTTTGGTTTGACACAGTTGCTCTTGTCTACATCTTGTGACCCACAGAGTTTAATCAGAATCATTTGCATAAACATGGTTGGGAAATTAATACGCCAAAACATGGAAAACCTACCAGTGTCTACAGTGAGAATATGACTCCCTTTCTCCAATGCCTGGTTCCTTTACTCTTTCCACCTACCATCTTGCAATGTTCTTGTGACAAACAATGGGATGTGGATGTCTTGTTTGGGCTGAGCACTGATCAGGAACTTATTTTTAGCACATTGACCACCTGCATTAACCACTGCCCATACAGACAAAAGTCTACCTGGTGAAGACTCAGAAAAGCACTAATCTTTGGGTCCATATAAAAATATTTAGTGAGACGTGAACTCCGTCAGCATTCAATTTCGTTAGTGTTGGGCTCTTGTTAAGAGACCTCCAAATTCGACATATTAGCAAAGATCTTAATGATGAAGAAATTATCTCCTTCTTCTTTTTTCTGGAAGTTCTATATTGTAGGGAACACTCAAGCTCAAGATCTCCATTTCTTGAAGACAGATGCCAAGGCATTCCTCGTGGTCTCAGTTGTAGTGTGACTCCCATGCTAGCATAGTTGTAGATTGACTCCTGTTGACTTTCCCACAGGGGGCAGGAATGGATCTCGTTCTGTCTCAGTTGGAATCAAGAGCAGAGGTGTTTTTTCTTTGGAAGCCATCTAGACATTAATTAGCATGTCTAAAGGATGGGCACAGAGCTTTATCATTGTAGTTGTATCGCCATTTCCTAACCTATCAGCAGCCTCTTCTTTCCCCACAATGAATGGGGCCATTAGGACCTATTAACATATCTAAGAATTGGCAGTGCTGTATTGTTAGTGGTGGTCTTATTGTTGACCTTGCACATGTAGTCTGTCTGCCACTATTAATGTCATCCCTCTGCCCAGTGTACAAGATGTCATCCCCCTGTTTCATGGTATATAAGGGGTTAGATTCCATAATAAACTTAACTTGGTTTCAGCTTTTCTAAGATCCCCTCTTGAACCAGCCTGATTCAATTCCTGCTGACCCCACTCTGCCACCTATCAGGACAGTGAGGTAACCGTGCATGTTGCAGAACCTCACACTGTATGACTGCATATGCAAAACTTATGTCTGAGAAAAGTTTAGGAATAGTTAAATAAAGAGTAGTGCTGTATAATGGATTGTCTGTCAATTAATCATTTACCCTGAATGCTTTTTTATCAAAGTTTTTCAAACGGTGTAACGAAGCAATGGAAATTTCAAAGGATAACCCTATTCAATGAATGAATGTTTATGCGTGTAATTTTCACTGTGTGTGTGTGTGTGTGTGTGTGTACTAAGTGTACATGCATGTGTGTGATTTTGCATGCACATGTATGTGCAAACATGTGGAGACAAGAGGGTAGGGATCAGGAATCTTCCTCCATCAACTCCACCATAGTTTTTGAGACTAGGTCTCTCATTGAACTAGCCTGTGTGGCCGAAATCTGCTTGTCCTGGGATTTTGGCTTCTTATGTGGGTTCTGCAGATGAACTCAGGCTTCCATGCTTGTCAAGCAAGTGCTTTACCATCTGAACCATTTCTGCAGCCCCGAGTTTCACTTCTTAGTCCTACTCAAATAAGAGCAAAAGAAAAAGAAATGGAAAGAAATGAAATGGGAAAGTGACGAGTGCTCTTTAAAAGAAAGAAGAAAGAGACCTGAGAGATTTACTGTTGCAAGTGTCCCTTAATGCCCACCCGAGGCCCATTAGAGTAACAAAGGGCATCTTTGTCTTCGGGTAGTCGTACTGATAGATAGTCAGTAGTAATTTGGATCAAGTAATTTCACTTGAATGTCATTCTCAGGAATTATCTTCTAAACCAAACTAGATAAAGAACTCTTCCCATATTGACCTCCTCTTTTAGGACCAAGGAAGGAGCCTATTAAATCCTCGCCTTAGATTATGCCTATGGAACATCTTAAAATCCAAGGTTATAAGTCATATAATCTTGGCCACTGGTTAAATCATTCTGTAATAAAACTACATTCCCTCCCTCTTTGGAAGGCTAACCCTGGGAACTCAGGAAGAGTAAAGGACAGAACTCGGCAGCCCAAATAAATCACAGTTATGTTTGCACGGTTACTGCGGATCTCCCTGCTCCATCGCTCACTTTTCTGTTCCTCTCAGGAGAAGCTGGAATTTCGGTGCATTTACCTTTTTGTAGAAATAGTTTAAAGCAATATTCTGATCAATGACTGCAGTTCTCTAATAATTTCTAAATTGGCTTATCGCTCCAGCCAATTTTACAGCTGCATGAGAAGTTAGCTGCCTTGCCAGATCTCACATCAGCCAACTACTCTGCCAAGAGTAGAAATCTGATGTTTACCTGCCAAAGCATGTATTTGGCTAATGTCCTTGAGGGTAGTTCAGTTACAGTGGGCCTTTGCATAGTCAAAGCTTCTTCACAGTTGATCTTAAGCAAATCATCTTCATCTGTGTGACTCGCTATAATAAAATTTCATAAATATTGAAAATGTCTTTCACAGTGCTGGAGGACAGGAAACCTAAGATCAAAATGTTGGTAAATTTGTTTTTCTGAAGTATCTCTCTCTCTCTCTCTCTCTCTCTGTGTACACATATATTCATAGGAGCAGCACACATATGTGTGCACATGGACTTGCGTCTGTGTGAGTATTGAGGTTGAAGTCAGCCTTACATGCCTCTCACCAGGAGAGGTCCAACTTGCTATTTGAGACAGCATTTTTTCACTGGGACCTGAGCTGTTGGATTTGGTTGGGCTGGAAGGCCAATGAGCCACATCACAGGATAACAAGTGTGCGCCACCACACCTGACTCTTTACATGGGGATTAAACGCCCATCAGCTGAGTGCTTCCAGTTGTCTGCTTTCTGACTTCTACATGGCCGTGTGCTTACGTGGAGCAAGAGATGAGGGGGTGTCTTCTCTGGCTTCTTTCACAATGTCACTAATCACATTTGCATGGGCCCCACCTTTGTGATCTAATCGCCTTCTGAAGGCTCTACTCTCTAACATTGTCATGTTGAGAATGAGGATGTCAGCATATGAATTTTGGCAGGAACATAGTTAGCTTTTAAGACCATGGCACGGATGTATTGTACATCCTACTTTATAACATGTCCTTACTGAAGAAAACACATGATTACTTGTCAGTGAAGTCACTAATCATTTATCCAAAGCCATACTGAAAGTGTCCCAATATGGAGAGGCTGCAGGCTCATCCCATGGTCTTAGTAACCCCTGTCCCGATGCCGCGTATCCCAGTTTAGTAAACATGGCCCTGAGCCAGCTGTTCTCCACTCTGTCTCACTTCAACAATCAAAGTTTCATTTTCCCTAAGTCAAAGCAAAATCTTAAGATAATTACATGTCCTGCACATGAAACTGGTAATTCCTGACTTTTGAATTACTTGGAACAACTCTAATAATTATAAAAAATACTGCTTGGTTTATTGACTCTTACATGAAGAATGTTACGCCTCAACTGCTCTTGAGATTTCGCTTATTTACCAGAGAATGACTAGTAGTTAAAAACATTGTGCATTTACTTTCTTGCAAGTCTTCCTGCCTTAGCAAATAAGGATACTATAAAAATGGAAGTAGAGAGAAAGAAAAATTCAAGTGAACTTTATGAATATAAGAAAAGATGGGACTGTATTCCAAGATCAACGGAGATCTGTTCACAGCTGGTGCGCTAGCTCTAGAGACCTTTTGCGTACTTGAAGGGTAACAAGTCCTGTTACTTCAGGATTTGAAGGGGCTGAAACCAAGACTGGAGGATTCCCAGCCCACAGCCAGCCTCGACAATGCCCAAGAACCTGCCTCAAGACATCCATGACAACTCAGTAACGATAAGTTAAAGGAATAAGTAAGTTAAACATATCATGTCCCATGGCCATGCACGACTTTTCATGGTACTAATCCTTCTCACAACTGTGATATCAGAAAGTGCTTTGCAAATGCAGGATCAGAAAAAAGCCAGGTGTCTGTAACTAGCATTTAATTCACGGAAGTGGAACACACTTGGTTGCCTTGATTTAGCTTTCAATTTATGTCTGCCTGGGAGTCCATCATCCAAATCTCCCCTGGGAAGGTTTCAAAGATGAAATTTTGGACCCGGACAGAAGTGATAAATTAGGATAGCAGGGGGTCAGACCTTAACAAATCTTGAGAAAGTATAGTGGTGGCAGTGGAGGTAGAAGAAAGGGATTCACTGAAGAGAAGAAAACTCATGTGTTGTTCCAACCAGCGGCAGCCAGGAAAAATATCTGTCCTGTCTTTCCCTTCCTTCCTTATTTACAAACCTGAAAAGTCAAGTAGATTTTTCAATTTTGTCGTTCATTCAAAGGGGAGGAGAGAAAATCTGAAAAAAGCCCCCTGCTGGCCATTCTGGTTTAAAAAAAAAGAAATCTCCTTTATTTGTACTTAAGAAAAAGTTTAACTTTCTATTATTGTGTGAGATTTCTTTCATTTCTCTTCCATTGAATTAGGGATACAATGCAAACCTTAATTCCTAACGACAGCTCTGGAAACTTGACTGTCTCTGACTGTAAGAAAGATTCAGTCCTTTAAAGATGCATTTCAGTTAACAACAGCTGTGTTTAAAATTGTATCTCCAGGCGACTTGTCTTACTTTTTCTGTCTTAATTTATGGAAAAGGGCTTGTTTGGATGATCTCAAACTCACAAAGCTATTTTTAAAGGCAAAGGACTTTACTTGGCTCACAGCTCCAGGTCACCGGCCATCAGTACTGGAAGGTTAGAGCAGTAGCAAGCCTCAGCTCACAGGCATGCGCATGAAGACTTTTGAAACTCATTGGTAAGTCAGAGTTTCATCCAAATGCATTTATAATAGCTATCTTTTGTCTCACTGTAGAACATCAACAGCGCTACGGATATCACAAGAAAAAGAAAAGAAAGAAAAATAGCCTGAGCTTTACTCTGTTCCCTGTGAGACTTGAACACATGATGAGGTCATTCTTTGGGGTTATCCTTTAGAAAACAGACCTTCTCAGGGCAGCCTGACCGAAGTGGTGCAGGAATCTAAATAAAACTCATTAACTATTTCTTTCTTTACATGAAGCAAATATTATACTGTTATATATCACCATAATCTGCTTCCTGTCCACCCATAGATGTCAATGTCAACCAAATATGGTTAAATACTCAAAATCCTGCTTTCAAAACAAAAGCAGCGGCAGCAGAACTTGTTATCACTTGCATTTAGTTGGATTTTCGAGAGAAAGGAAGATTATGGGAAGTAATCTGCGAGTGTGTATCCTGTAAGACTGTGGCATCGAAGAAAACATAGAACATTTATCTTCATTTCACCGCACCATCTTCTGAGTGGCATGCGTGGACATGGATGGAAAGGGCAGAGAGACCTACAGCACTTTTAGTTCAGGCTCAACTTTCGTTCAGGCTCTGCGTCCTAGATGGCCAAACCCCTCTCCATCTCAGCTGTCAGTGACTTTGAGAACATCCACGGTTCTGACACTTGACATTCTCTCTGTAAGAAAGGAATGATTCTGATCCACAGAGTCCTTTCTGTTCGTGAGTTTAAGAATGTAACCGTTGGACATGAAACTTTTCCCAGTGGGGCTGGAAGTATAGCTCAGCTATAGAGCATTTTCCTAACGAGTGAGATCCTGAATTTGACTGATTCCCCTGGACCACAAAGAACACAGAAATAGAAAAACGTTGGCCTCCAAGAATTTGTGGTGTGAGCATAAAAGTTGCCAGAGTGAGACAGAGCCCATTCAGCAGCTTATTACAACCCTTCTGGACTGAGCTTTGCCTAATACCTCCTCGTTGGTCACGAGACAGTCAGGGGATTGGAAATGTGTCACTTGATGAGGTTTCTCACGTTGATAACAAGAGGGTAAGCAACTGTGTCATCCAGGAGGCTCCAAAGTCCAGGGTCCACTCAGGTCAACTACAGCAAGCCCCTCTTCCTAAGAAGGGACACTGCCAAGCAACCAGAGCCCATGGGGGCAGCTTTTCAAAGGGAAACCTTTGGACACTGTGGACTGCCCCGCTGAATGCTGACCCAAGAAGCCATGGTCTGAGTCATGGACAAAGTCCCTGGATCTGGCACGTACTGTCACAGAGGGTTGTGCCTGGAAGATATGTGGAAATCCACATCGGGACAAGTGTGGGGGAGGGGAGGCAGAATCTGCATATGAAATTCAGTTCTTGTTTGGGCCTCAGTTTAGCAAGACCATGTCGATTCCTAGATTTCTTTAGTTTCCTGACTTTTGAAAATAGAAGAGGGGCCTTCCCTAGCTTGACTGTGGCATCCTTGGCTTTAAGGAGTTGTGTGGTGACTGAAACCTTCCATTGCAGACACACTCCTGAGGGGGGCAACATTGAACCTGGTCAGGGAGGATTTGCCCTGGCAGACTGGGTGGTTTCTCCACCAGAGTGACGAAGGCCAGGACCTTCGAAGGGACATCATTGACTTAAAAGCAAGAATGTCCCACAGCCGAAGCAGAGCCAGCCCGGCAGCCTCAGAGAAGCGCTAGGTACATCTGTAACAGCTGCATTTGCTTTCTCCACGGATTACGAGAAGAGCACATTTGTGTGTAATTGTGATCGGTCAGGTCATCTCTGAAACCAAATACTATTCTGAACCAAGCAAACCTTAAGCAAGAAAGAGTTCTACCTCAGTTTATTAACAAAAGGAGGAATACACAATCGATAAAACATATGCATTTAGGTTAGAGTATATGTACATATGGAACTTACAAGCTTTCTAATGTAGGAGAAAAACATCTCAGGAGTATTTTCTCTTGGCAAGTTTTTGGTTAAGGAATTCCATTTTTTCTTTTTCTTCCTCTCTCTCTCTCTCTCTCTCTCTCTCTGTCTTATTAAGCTCCTGGTGTTGAACCCAGGACTTTGTGTATGATGAGCTCACGGTCTACCTAACTTTGTCTACAGCATCCATTATAAAGAAACGACATTTTATCTAACCATAGAAAAACAAAATAAAATGACTTCATAGACCGAAGGGAAAACAAATCCAAGAGATTACAGACTGTAAATGCTTTCCTTACTTCAGCCCTGTGTATTGTGACAAACTTGCTTCCTTGAGAAAATGTGCAATATTAAGAATCTTGGGAAACAGTAAAAAACATGGAAAATATTTTTGTTAACATGTGTATGGATATATGCAAATATGTATATATATATTAAATTCATATCAATGGAAGTCTTTTAATACTGACTGGAATAGCATAAGAATTGGTGTGGCAAGGAATCACATCTTCATATAGTATAAGTTTAATAATGACATAAATATAATTTGTCAGTGAATCAGAGCATGTGGCCCAATATTTGTTAGACTGTTATCCTTACTGTCTCAAGCCCTTTTCTTCTCTTCCAGTGGCTACACAATAATTCTCAAGACAGATTCGTACCATCGCTTCCCTATTGCCCTTCGACATTTCTTTCTGCTTTCACAGAGACCCTTTTCCACATTAACCGTTGTTGAGAAAGGAGCATTGCTCCTCGTTTCAACTCTCTCCAAAACCATTGATAGTCTCCAAACACAGTAATGAACTCTCACGCCCATCTGACCTCGCATAAAGTATTGTAAGTTGAGCTGAATTGTGTCTCTTCCCCAAAGATATTTCACTAAAGTCCTAAACTTCAGTGCCTAAAAATATGACCTTATTTGGAGAGAGAGCTGATGTCGATGTAATTAGTAACAAGATGAGGTCATACTGCTGACCCCTAATTCAATACTTGCAGTGTCATTATAAGAAAATGTGCATCTGGAGACATGTACACTGGAAGAACACAATGTGACACCCACAGGCAGAAACTGTTACACAGTCACAACCAAGGAACACCAAAGACCGCTGGCAAATCACCAGACGCTGAGAAGAGGATTCTTTACAGATTTAAGAGGAATCCCGGCCCTGCCAGCATCTAGTTTCAGATGTGTAGCCTCCAGAATTGTGGGACAATAAATTCTGGTAGTTTTAGGTGGCCCAGCTTGTGGTGCTTTGCTGTAGTGGTCTTCATATAGTTGCTACTCACCAAATATTCAGTTTGCACTCATCACACTTCTTTGAAATCTTTTTCATTCCACTTTTCCAGACACCTTGATGCACTCTTTCCAGTATTCTTCACTGTTTCTCACGTTCTGAGGCTCCTTGAAACATTCCACGCTATCAAGGACACGTTAGAGATGCTCAAGATCACAGCCATAGCTTGACTCTTCCTGAGCATTCCTGGTCAAGCAACCGACACTCTCTCCAGGCAGCAGACCAAACTCGATCACATTTACAAGTCTCATTTATTCTCAAAGTCTATAACGGGTCTTTCAGCTCTGTCCCTAAAACGAATGCACCTCAAAGAGTACTCCAGTGAGATACCTCAATTCCTGGAGTGCTGCAAGAAATACACTTCTGTGGATTTCTGCCCCAAGATTAATGGGGCCAACAGGGGAACAGAGGGGAGGGAGAAGAAGGGAGTTACTTATTGAGCTTGTATAACTAGTCAAAAAAGTAATAAAAAATTATAAACAGGTATCAAAAAACGAATGGAAAGAAAAAAAGAAGAATATGTGAGGATGTAAAAATAAAGCAACGAGTGTAAATTTGAAAAAAAAAAAGTCTTTAAAACGCTAATGAAATTCCCCTCCCTCACACTTTCATTTTCCTATCCTTTTCATTGTGTGGCAAATGAAGTCTGACCCTGCAGACCAGAAATGGTTGCAAATGGGCTTCAATGTGGGAGCTCTCTTTCCTACCGTGGCCCCGCAATATACCCACATGCATACAAACCTGTGAACACATACATGAAAATTTGCTCGCACACACACACAATAAACATGTTTGCATACATAAATATGTACACATACATGCATGTATGTATGTACATGTATTTACAAACACACATAGACATTCCTGGAATGGTAAATTTAACAATTTAATTTTTTTAAATATATCTTCAAAAAAAGATCCTGAAATATGCTCACCAAGTATGAGCAATACTGTACGAATAGCTGACAAAACACAAAAAGACATGGTTTTCTTTATTAAAAATACATAAAATATTTACCATATTAGTAGTTTAACCCAAGAAAGGACATATGATCTTGATGATAAATTACAAAAAAAGACAAAAAATTTCTTGAAAAAGTAAAGTTTATACCTAAAGTGTTTTAATAGATCCAGCCAGCAAAATTTGTAGAAAGCAAAACAGAAGTCTTTAATAAATGAGGAAGAAAAGCGAGCTATTGTTTAATGATAAAATGTCTTTGATAGTAAAATACAAAAAATGTTATAGTATTGTCAGATAGCCTCTTAATTTTGAATAATATGATGGCTGATCTTGGTGGTCAGTGCGACTGGATCAGAATCAACTAATGGCCAAGCCATTGTATATACACGCGAGAGGTTTTCTCTGGATCAGTTGAATTCAAGTGGGAAGATCCAGCCTCTATGAGTGGCCCAGACAGAAAGGAAAGCTTTGCAAGCGCTGCTTGTTTTCACATCATTGTGCTGCTGGCTGGTTCGTCTTTCCTGTTGCTACCACTGCAGCTGCCATTCCAACAGGGACCAGAAAGACCAGAGACTCTGAGGAACCTTCTAGATCCCTAGCAGCAGATAGGATTACTGAGTTCTCTGGCCTTATGCAGTCCTTGGTTTCTCGGCCTCTCCATCATGAAGGTAATCATTGTTTGGACTACACAGACCACATCACATAAACCAAACTAATAAGTCTTTTTGTAAAATATAGTCGTTCTATCATTTCATCCTTTTAGAAAATCCTAATACAGATGCCAAGCTCTGAAAATATGAAAATTGAATACTGGATTTATTACTTGAGTAATAACTTTCATATACATTAAAACATCATTCTATTTATAAATTAGAAATATCATATTTATGATTTGTAATTGAAAAAATTTAAATATATAACGTATGTGAAAATAATTAGGAAATGTTTAAGAAAACAAAATTGCGGGCTGGAGAGGTGGCTCAGGGGTTAAGCCTCCGTTTTGCAGGCGGAAGGTCCTGAGTTCGGATCCCAGATCCCATGTATAGACGCCAGGCGGAAGCGGGGGCGGCCTGTGCTTCTGGTCCTGGTAGGGCGGAGCCTGTGAATCCCGGGGCAGAAGGAGGTGGAGGTGTCCATGGTGGTTCGCGAATTCGTCCGTGGTTCTACACATACACACACACACACACACACAGACATACACACACGCGCGCACATACACACGCACATGCACACAGTTGAATAAATAATAATAAAAAAAAAGAAAACAAAATTGCTTTAAATAAAATATATATTGTTTTAGAATGGGAGACCACCACATCACATGTATTTATGGCCTCTTGAGATTATTTTGTACATTAATCTAACTCCAGTGAAAAAGCAATAAAATAACAAATCATTTTAACAGAATTTTTAATTATGCTAGTGGGAATTGCTAAAAAAAAAAAGTACTTTTGAGTAAATGAAGGAGTATTGGTTACTCTTTCTGCTACTGCCAGATAACATTCCTATACAATTTAAAGGGAGAAAGAGAGATTTATTCAGCTTATGATTCCAGAGGGAAAAAACAATCTATTATGGAAGAAAAGGCATGGCAAGCAAGATGCTGCAGGTGCCCTAAGCCAAGTCCGTCAAGGAAACTGAGAGCTACAAACTTCCCATTGCAAGAGCAGACTCACTTATGGAAGCAGGGTGGGACTAATCAGCCTCAAAGCCCACCACCCGCTGTGACCGCCTTCCACCAGCAAGGCTCCACCTCCTAAAAATGCCATGAACTTCGCAAACAACTAAAGATTCAAACACATGAGACCATAGGGGAATAACTTATATTTCAAACAGAAGAATTATTAGGGAAGAATCATTTACTCATGACACTAGATACATTCAAAAGCTAAAACAATATATTAGAAGAGACAGATCAATCAGTAAGAAATGAAATCAAGGTAAGACATGAGCAAGTGTGTTGAGAGCCATTCTTGTGATAAGCTCTTCCAAAGGTTTAATGGATAGTAATACAGCCTCTCTTGGGATTCTTAAGAGATTGCTACCCCTACAGGTAGCAAGAGCTGGTGATCAAGTCCAATGCCAGTTAAATGTCGATTTCACAATGAAAATGAAGACTAAACCTTTGTGTACATCTGCAAAGATATAGTAGTGAAGGTAATCCCTGACAAGCCTGCGAGAGATTAATTAATGTGAGAGGTCCCCGCAGGTAGTGGGTAGGTGAATTCCCTGGGCAGATGAATAAGGCAAAGGACAAGCTAGTTGCAAACTGACAGGCTGGCAAGTGAGAAAGTATGTCACTCTTTTAGCAATTCCTCTGTATATGGTGTAGCCAGCTACGTTGGCTCCTGATGTTGGTTATGTATGTTCCTGTCATGTAACCAAGAATCATAAGCTGTAATACTCTGGCTCCCCGAAGTTGCTGAATGCATATTCAGCAATAAGAAGATGAAACTAACCCATTTGGTACCAGAACAGTGGAGTATTTCTGAAAAACTATTATGAGTCCCTTGTATGAAATGAGTTAGAGTTTATACGTAACTCACCAACCTCCTTTTTAATACTCTGTCACCTCTGGGTTACTTGTAAGACCTGATGTAATGTAAATGTGATATAAATACATGTTATTTATTATTTAGAGTAATGACAAAGGAGAAGGTCAGCTTATGTTCAATATAGATACAATTATACTTTCTGAGATAATTTTGGTCCCTGAATGGCTGAATCTAAGAATGTGTAACCTAGGGAACATAAGAACTAACTCTATTTTGTCAGAAGAGTTTAGTAAGCCATTTCATTCGGCATCATCTTGTGTAATTGCTACAAACCGCTGACAGAGTTACACCAAAGGATATGTGAATAACATATCCCCGTGTTGGACAGGGACTGTGAATCTGTGTTTTAATGAACACACCAGAGAATCCAAAGCAAATTCCATTTGAAAATCACTGCCAGGAAAGGTAAGATAAAAAGACGTACTACACAGGTGTGAAAATTCCTGGAAAAAGTAATAAAAATAAAAGAAGCTAAAAGTAACCATCATTTTTAAAAATTAGAACAATGGCATACTTGTGACAAAATAGCAGAAGGGGACTGTTCGGTAGGAAAAGGATATAGCCCGGAGGACTAGGGACTTACCATAGGAAACTGGGGGAGGGGCATGAGTGAAACCAAGTATAATCATATATATTCGTAAAGGTGCCACGATGACTCTCATGACTTTGTTTGTTAACTTAAAATTTCTTTTAAAGGGGCTGGAGAGGTAGCTCAGGGGTTAAGCCTCTGCCTTGCAGGCAGAAGGTCCTGAGTTCGGATTCTAGACCCCACGTATAGACACCAGGAGGAAGTGAGGGCGGCCTGCGTTTCTGGTCCTGGTAGGGCGGAGCCTGTGAATCCCCCGGCGGAGTAAACAAGGAGAAGGTGGAGGCGGTCCATGGTGGTTCCCGAATTCGTCCGTGGTTCTACACACACACACATACATACACACAAGCACACACACAATCGAATATATAATAAAAAATTTTTTTTAAAGTTTCTTTTAAAAAATTACAATGCTCTTGTGGGAGGACTGATAAATCAATAGGAAAACACATTAGTAAGAAACAATCCACACAAAACCACATGCTCCAAAAAAATGGGGAAAAGATTATTCTAGACAATTCAAAAGTGTATGAAGAAAAAGTACAAATGCAAAGCAAAACAAAGCAGTTAATGCTGTCTTGCAAAACAAAAGTAGATGCCAATTACTTACACATTGAGAAAGATGTTTTTATCATGAGCAGCCTTGGCAAGCAGAACTGTTCTCTCAAATGTCATGTCCTGTTTTGTTTAATATAGTTTTACCAGAAAACATTTTAACAATATAAGTTTCAAAAACTTATTAATACCTTTGGACCTAGTAATTTGACTTTTCTTATAATTATCTTGAGAAAACAATCATGCCTGCACTAACTACTTATGTACAGGGAATAAATCAAAACAAATACTTATTCATAGTCTATTAGTGAAAGTAAACTTTCCTCAGGAGGGAAGGTTTTCGTAAGTCATTTGAAAATTGACAGACCCTCAGAGTATAATTTGAAATGTAAAGTAGCAAGATGTAGATCAGATGGAATCAACAAGTGATTTCATGATTTTAAAGACACATGCATGTGAGTGCTTGTATGTGCATGTGTGCATGTGTTGTTTGTGAATGTTTATTTATTCAGAAAAGATACTAGGAAATATAGTGCCCATAAATTTTTAATATAGACAGTCTCCCATATACTCAGCCAACTATAGATGAGGATTGACTCTGTAGTGAATATTACAGATTTCCTCTTTTCCTTATTTTCCAAACAACACAATGTAACAACTTTGTATGTACTTATGAAACACATTATATTAGGTAAGTAATCTAGAAATCAGGACTTCTTAAAACTTTTCCACCTGTAACTCACTGAAAAATTTCAAATCAACCCCAAATATGTAGTGTATAACACAGATATATGAACAACAAATAGCAAATGTTTACTGATAATAAATCATAAAGAATTTTCATCCTTCAATAACCAATAAGGTTATTACAGTATGACAGGAACATACATAACCAACAAGTTTTTAAACTAATTTATTCCTATTAGTTTTGTTGTTTGTGTGTGTGATAGGAGGTTACATATGTCATGTTGACCATGTGGAGAACAGAAGGTAATTTTATTGAGTCAGTTCTCTCCTTCTCCTGCTCACAAAATATTTTTATCTGTTATTCAATAATGAGGGATATGGAAGGCACACTTATGCATGGCATAGCGTACATCAGTCAAGTCTCCAGAGAGAGACTGTATGAAATATCTGCCAAGAATTGGTCCTTTCTTTTTAAGACAATGAACTTGGAAGACACTGACTTGGGGTGGCTTTGATGGCTGTGTGGCCCTTTAACTCCCCAACCTATACTCACCAAGAGCTGAGAAAGGCTCCCTCACTCTCAAAGAAACCATTTTAATGTCAGTCTGAACATAGGAAGTGAGGTGATAAAGTCTGCTGCAACAGCTTCAGCATGTACAAAGAAGTCCTGTGTATATGTTGAGAAACATGCAGTAGACAATAAGCCAAGAAAACAGGTCTTGGTGAAGCCTACAAAACTGTTCCGTGTTCCAAGAACAACCTCTCATATATCAGGCTACCTCTACATCACTTACAATACTTAATGCAGTGTAAGTGGCTTGGTAAATAGCTGTCCTATATGGTTAGAGAAATAGCAGCAATGGGTTGGAGAGATAGCTTAGGGGTTAAGACTGCCTTCAAGTAGGAGGACCTGAGTTTGGATCCTGAGTCCCATGTGAAAACACCAGGCAGAAGTGACTGTGGCTTGCACTTTTGGTCCTAGAAGGCAGAGCCTAGGTAAACCCAGAGCAAAACTAAAAGGAGGTAGAAAGCAATGCAGGATGATTCCTGAATTCATGCTTGGGCCATCACAGGTACACATAATGCCATCTGATACACACACACACACACACACACACACACACACACACACACACACACAGGAGAAAGAAATAGCAGGGAAAAAGTTCTGTTTGTGTTCAGTAAAGAAATAATTTTAAAAATTTTGATCTTAGGCATGGAGTATATACATGTCACCATGCATGTGTGGAGGTCACAAACAACGTTCAGGAGTTGGTTTTCTCCTTCCACTGTGTGGATTCTGGAGTTAGAGCTGAATTCATTGAGCATGGTAGAAAGCAAGTGCCTTTTACTTACTGTGCCGTGTTGGAGAACCTAGCTTCAAGAATTACGCAAGTAAAGCCACCCAGTTTTATGGCACTGTGTGCAGTAGACCAAAAGCACTGAGGTCAATCTCAGAATTCTCCTGAATTCGTAAACAAGTCTGTCAGTCTTTGTGAAAAATCCACAGCCACTTACCAAGGTGCAAGAAACAATACATACAAAAATATGACAAAACAAACAGAAACCTTTCAAGAGCCACTGATCTAGGGGTTGTCTTTCCTTTGGATATCTCTTAATAAACAATCTGGTCACACTGTGGGTGAGGGTATTGATTGACACTGGGAGTCGCTGACCGCTGGCTCGCAAGCTTTCTAGTGACTTCTAATGATTCACTGATGATGAATCTTTGAATATTGTTATTGAGTAAGAATGAACCACAGGGCCTGGAGACATTGCTCAGTTGGTCCCCAGTAGCTCACTAGGGAAGCTTCCAGCATGTGTGCCTGTAATCTTAGCAGGAGGGAGGTGAGAACAAAATGGTTCCTAGTCTGACTCTCAGTAAGAAGCTTTGTCTCAAACGTTAGGAGGTAATGATTGATTGTAAGAACTCCTAACATCAGCCTCTGTCCTCCACACACACACACACACACACACACACACACACACACACACACACACACACACACGCATGCACATGCACACAGACACACACACACATAGACACAGAAACACACACTGAATCTACATACACCCCTACACGAGCACACTCCCTTACGCAAGCACACACATACACACAAAAAAAAGTAGTCTGAAATAAATGTTGACAGTCCAGTGTAATCACTTACACAGGAAGAGGCCAAGGAACTAAGAAGCTGTCAAACAGATGATTTTCAGATCCAAATGGACTTGGAAAAGCAACACCTGAAGAGATGCATGTGTTTCGTGAATTCCATTTTTAGCTTATGTATTTTTTTTTACTGTTTTACCCAAAGGATCTGCTATCCCTTTTTTATCGAGTATTTCAAGTGAAACTAAGTACCCTTTCTACTGGATCTGGTTCTGTTCTTTAATGCTAGAGGAAAAGTTTAGTGATGCTTCAAAAGTTTGGTTCCCTGGAACATAGGGGTGCATCCCAGCACTCATAAGTTGAGACAGAGGATCACAAGTTTGAACTCAACTACATAAAATGATACTGCTGTAAATTAACTAATTAAGTCCATGACCTCATTCCACCTTACCAGCTACTTAGTTTTTTATTTTATGAATTACTTATTACAATGAAGCCTAAACTCAGGTATATAAATGTATGCATATAAGTATGGATATAGAAGCACACATATACATTCTCTTTATGTATGTGTTTTATTCATATTTTCAATTTCTTTACGCTTGATTTAGGTCATTCCTGTCCCACAGAACTTTAAGAGTTAGATCTATTTTGAAAGACTTAGCAACACGTTCAACTTGGAATAGCCATGTTCCCAGTGACCCACAAATGTGTGGATGGTGGCCATTCTGTTACATTCTCTGCATGAAAGGCATGTAAAGGTCTTTATGTTTAAAATATCCTATTTACTTGAGAGAGCAAAACAGAGCCCAGACATGTATATGTGAGTCTGAGGACAACTTTACAAAGTTGCTTCTCTTCTTCACCATATGGGCTCTGGGGACTCAACACAGCTTGCTGTACTTGCATGCAGGCGCCCTTACCTGCTGATCCATCTCACTGGCCCATGAAAGTCTTTATTGTACGCTACTCGACGGTTTCTATAGGTTTGGAAATGTTAGGGCAGCTCATGTACAAACATTTCCATTGCCTTCATTCTGTTTTTAAACCTTTGATGCTTGGTCCCTGATTTAAAAATAAAAATGTATCACCCACCAGCATTTTTGTTTTCCCGGCAATAGTGTCCGTAAATATGTCCAAAGAACCGTATTTATGATCTTTCTATTTTTTGAATTGTGGCCTTAAAATTAAAAAAAAAAAAAAAAGGAAGATGTCACTTGTAACAACAAACTGTGACACCATTGTCCGGAAAATAAGAAGAGGCTCTGGATTTGGCTCAAAAGGCCATATGGGTAATTTCTAAATCAGTGCTGCAATTTGTGAGGCTGTAAGAGTGGGGGGGCATCCTGACTGCCCTCCACTAGCTGGTCCTGCCTGCTCTGAGCCAGGGACACAGCCCCTGCTCTCTGTCTGTCTGAGGCAGAGCCCTTTCTGACCTGGTCTGTCTCCTCCAAAGACAGACTAGACAGATTTTCGCTTGTCCAAGAAAAAAAAAATAACCCCTACTTCATGCTTGGAAGGAGAAATGTGCTTTGGTTCCTCCCTAGAGCGCGAAGGAAGAGTGGACTAGGGAAGGGTGAGTCAGCAAAGCCCTTCTTTGCAACCAGCCTCCTTTGGACATTTCAGCAGAGGCAGTCTTGCCCTGAGGAGCGATGTGGACGCAAGGGAATTACTTGCTCCTTCTCTGAACATCTTTACAGAAATTAAAAAAAAAAAATGAACAATAGGTTTCTCCCGCTGATAGGACTTGCACGTATTTTTGCTGGAGTTTGGGGACGGGATGGACTTAGCCAAGCAGGTTTTACTGGTGTGTAGGGGGAGGTGCAGTAAGGTAGCCACACTAATGTGCATGGAACAAAGCTAATTCTTGTACTTCCTGTTCCTTTCCAATGGTCTCTGGCATTTCTAAGTTCTCACAGTCCTGGCAGGATTGTTCAGAAAAGAAAACTGAATGTTTTGAAACTTCAAACCTTTTGCAGAGGATGGACTTAAATTTCAAAGGTTCTCAGGGAAGGGCAAGTCGGTATCTTTTAACTGGCTGACAGTTGAAGAGTCAAGAAAATTACTGCAATGCTTAAATGATGGAAGGGGAGGAAGGAGAAGGAAGGAGGGAAAGAGAAAAGAAATGGAATGGGGGCTTGAAAAGTTGTTTAAGTGTGTTTAAAACTAAGCACACATGTTTGCTAAGTCTATACAACTTCATTCAAATTCACAGCCATAGAGATATAAAGCAAATATGTAGGTCGGTCTAAATTTTTCACCACCACACTTAAGAATCTAAAGGCAATCTCTGCACCTGCTCCATCTATATCCTTTAAAACTAAATAGAACAGATAATATTGGTTTGGATTATTTTCTCTTACTCAGTCATGGGAGAACAAAGAAATTCTTTTCTTCCTTTAGCAGAGAGTTCTGGATGGCTCAAATAAAATCAATCAGCTTGGACACTAGAATAAGTCAGCGCCACTAGAAAATGTCCCCAGGGGCCACAGGAAGTTCGGAGGAGCGGCCCCTGTCATAGTAGGCAAGTCGCTGAATGAAAGGCCCAGGCCAGCGAGTTCTGCACTGCTGCAGCAGGAGAGGGGAGGAAGGTGGTGATCTCAGACCTCCCAGATCTCTCTTCCTCTCCTTTGCTCCTCATCTGTATCTGCTGCAGCGCTAGTGGTGAGAACGCTGTACTGAGAAATGCTGAAAATCGAAAGGCAAGGAGACTCAAGATATCACATGAACCATAGTCTAGTATAGTCTAGTTGCTCGGTAACTTATCAAATCATTTTAAAATGCATGTATTCAGGCTGGGCTGTAGGTCAGTCGGTAGAGTGCTGACCTAGCCTGCAGGGTGCCCTGGCTTCCATCCCCAGCACTGCATAAAACAGGCGGGAGCCCATGGGTCTTGCTGTCCCCAGCTCGCCAGATTCAGTGACGGCAGGAGAATCAGAAATGCACAGTCATCCTCAACCAGTTTCTGGCCTATGTGGGCCACCTGAGATCTTGTCCTCAAACAAGTATTCATGAGTTACGTCCTCTCACTGTGCTACATTGCTGACATACACCTGTGGCTTGCCTCCCCCACACCCCATACACATAGACCACATCCCATATACCATGCGCATACATCATATATAAACACAACATATATCACACACCATCCACAACCGTACACATATACATTCCGTGCACACACTAAACATACCCACCAATCACAGTGCACATGCGCGCCATGCTCATCTAGAAGGGCAGGCATATTGTGCAGGGACTTCTTACCGGAAACTACTCCAAGCTGAGGAGGCAGCAAGGCTGAATCTACCAAGGAATGCTTATTTCCTAGCATTTCTAATAAACTGGAAGAACAATGCTCATGAGCAGAGAAGCCCCTGGAATTTACCAAGAAGGGACCACACAAGGAGACACAGAAGCAGGGAGCTTCCCCTTCATTTTGTCAGGCCAGAGACAGAACTACAGGGCTGGGGCCAGGGTAAGGAGGGGGTGGGGGGCTTCTAGAGTTAGTACTCTACTCTTGAAATTTGTCCTGGTAAATCTCACATATGGAATTAATCTCAGTCCTTCATTTAAGACATCAAATTTAGCCATCCTACCATAGGCAATAAGGCACTTCGCATAAAAAACATTTTTCTCCCTGTGGCTAACCTTTGGGTGAGCAGAGAACTGGCACAACTGGTTCCACCAGCAACCTCTAAACTCCATGCCCTATTTAGCAGGTTAGAAGAAAGCAAGCTGCCCTTTCTTCTGAGTTTGGTCTGAATCCGTGCTTCCTCTGAAGCTAAGTCAGTCAGATCATCCACTCTGGGGGCAAGCGTGCCCCTTACACACGCTCACCTCCTGCAAGATCTTGACCCACTCCATGTGGTTGGCTCCCCTGAGGAGAATATTAAGCAGCAGTTTCATCAATAGATGTTGGCGATGCTTATCTTTCTATTTCTCTGGATCCCAAGACCCGTGAGATGACCCACAAAGATTAATAAGTGACAGGCGTTAAAGACAAAAACACTCTGATTGCAAAGGGCTTGGGAAGAAGGCAGGAGAGTCTCGTTCTGCATTATGTTCTTAGTTTCTCGTCTTAGAATCTTTAGGCTCAGTTTGCCCTTGTGTTAATTCTTACTTCCAATTCATTGTAATAAACAGTGCTGGTCATTACAGTGAATGGAAGAAGTAAGAATTTTGAATTCATTATCATGTGATATCCACTGAGTATATCAGAATACCTGAACCAGGCTTTCATAAATATTTCAAAATGAAGAACTAGGAGAACTGTTTATTTGTGTGTGTGTGTAAGTGTGTGTGCATGTTTAGACATCTGTGTTTGTATGTGTGAGAGTGTATTTGTGCATTGTGAGTATACACATGTGTGTTATGTATGCATGTGTGCTGGATATATAAGTATGCACATGTTTGTAGTACATGTATGTATGTGAGTTGTTTATGTATGTGGGTATTTGTGTATATATGTATTTGTGCTTGAGTGAATATGTGTGTGTTAATATGCACATGTGTATTGTGTGCACTGTGTAAGTGTGCACATGTGTAAATGTGTGTATGTGTATATATATGGGTTGTGTGTGTACATGTCTGTATATATGTATATTTGTATTCTGCTTTCATTACTGTCAAAGGTGAACGCCTTGCAGAAAGACCCCCTACTCCCACACTGTCTTCTCTGTCTGCCACACTCCTAGACTCTTCCTTTTGTCTAGCTCCTCTCCTATCAGATATCTGATTAAAAACATAAGAATGTGACCTGATAAATTTCAGTCTTATCACATTAGCTTGAATGCCTTTAAAGTTTATTCTAATAAAATCAAGGAGCTATCACATTAAATACACAGACAGAAGTAAAATAGAGGCACGCTACTCTTACATGGGACAGTCCAAGACAGGAGGTTCAGAGTCTGTGAGCATGCACGTGTGCACTTGTGTGTGCGCACAAGCACGTGCACGTAGAATGCACGGGGGAGAGGATGTTAGAAGGTCTCTTCCTGTTCCATTCAGTCATTTGGAAATCTAACCCAGAGGCAGGATAACACATGACTTTCAAGACTCCTGTCTTGATCACCACTTTGACCCGTGGGAAGTCAGGGGCAACAGAAGTGAGCTTGCATATTAATGGGATCCATTATCTCTACCCAAACTCCACAGGAGATAACTTGCTCTTGAGATCATAGTTAGTTGCAAAAGGAGTGGAAAAATACACTCTGGAACTAGATGGCTTTGTCTCTGTTATAATGGTCTCTTCCTGTAGAAGAAACAGGGAATTTCTCTCTCTCTGTCTTTCTGTGTGTGTGTGTGTGTGTGTGTGTGTGTGTGTGTGTGTGTGTGTGTGGTTAATTTGTCTCTCCACCGTAGCCTGCATTTTCATGATCTTTATAATAGAGTGCTTCTTATCTTAAGAGCGTGAAGAGGTGATGTGTAGGTACATGACTCAATATCCCTGAGTCCCAGGTAAAATCAAACTGTGCCTCCTGCTTAGTCACCTGTAATGAACACACAGTACAATTGCTTGATGAAGGACTGGGGACTCCCAGTGAACTTTTCGACATTCCAAGTCACAGAAGGCTTATAAAAAGAAAATGTGAAAATATTTAGGAAAACTGATTTAGAAAAGCAAAAGTTCTTGCCCAAGTCTCCAGTGTTAGTAACTAAGTCAAATGTCTGCTCCACTGTTCAAATCAAAGGAGGAACCAGTTTAGACATAGGATGCCAAGCCTAATTCCCACGATCAAATAAAAGATAATACTTAACAGATAAATCAAGAAATCAATCATCCCCAAACAGATGAAGCAGACATTACACATAAATAAAACTAGAATATATTTTAGAGCTAGCTGATACAACCTTGCTGAAAAGGAGGAACAAAAACACAAAGGGAAGGAAAGAAAAATTGTAATCAATCAGAAACATAGGTCAAGCCACCGCCAAATGGACAGCCATTTGGAGGTATATGCAGTGGGAAGAGCCACCTTGCGTGGATGAACCCTGGATATACAATCCCTAGAAAAGATTTACATTTTGTGTGAGAGAATGGTCGGGTAAAAGACAGAATGAACAAGTTGGAGCAAGGACCTTCTTTGGGATCAGAGAGAAGCTCAGGTCAGAGTGAAATATAAGTTTTGCAGATGTGATTGGTAAAGAAGATCAGAGTGAAGCTGAAGAACTCTGTGCCCAGTCCTGCATAACAACCTTGATCAATTCTCTGATATGTCATGGAAAGAGGTCAGCTAAGTTAGGTAATGGAAATCGCCTGACCCATTGACCTTGTTTCAGCATCAGAGAGTCACGCTTACCATTAAATGTCAGGCCATTTCCCAATGATTTAAACATTTTACCCAGAAAACTCTAGCTTCCTGGAATCTTCAATAATAAAAAACAATCTTCAAACATTATCATTTTTCAAGAGTCTAAGGAATTACGGATAGCTACGTTAGCCTAATTCATCTTGTTTCCTCAATTTTTAGCATATACATCTCAACTGGATTCCAGCATTTGTTTTGAATTACATTATTATTATTAGTGGTAGTAGCACACATTGGTCTACTTTTAGCTTTGGCCGTAGGATGCTTACTGCAATATACCACCAAGTGTTTTTTGCTAGATTCGTCTCCAGAATTACTGTGCTACTACAGTTCTGTATGGAAAAGACATTTCTCTTTTTAGGTCAAGGATGGCCATGTGTGGTATATCTTTCATCTCCTATGATGTTGAGCCTTTGATAGACAGTTAATAAATAACTGAGTACCCCCCCCCAAGCGGACAAGGTCAAGGTTGGGAGACAAGGGGGTTGTAAAAGGGAGACTCAAATGCAGAGCTACCAAAACTTTGCAGAGAATGTCATAGGTTTCCTCTCTAGAGAATAATGGGCCAGGTACTTTGGTCCTCTACAAGGAAAAATAAGTCTGGTTTTTAAGGGAAAGAAAGTGTTAGGTTTTTCCTGCTCCGTCATACATCCCAGAGCTATCTTGGGCCATTCCCTTGTCTCCAGTACTGTATAAACAGGCATTGGACAGAGATAATACTTAGCTCATTTTTTTACCCAGCAGGAGATTCCTAGGTCCACAGAACTGACCTGCCATGCTGGTGGGCATAATACAGGTTATTTTAATGACTGATTGAATGATTTAATGAGCCAACAATTGTCGTCCCTAGATACCAACACATATCAACTGGTCTCTGCCTACACGATGGTGTCACTTCTATCAGGTATGACAAGTTGTAATCTAAAATAACACCTAATTTAGAGGTAGTTCAGTTTCAGAAGTGCTGGGAAAGGAGAAGGGAGAAGATTACAGCTCCGCGCGGTGCAGCCTCCTACTCCCATTGTACCTGCTGTACAATTATTGCTGTCCTGCCTGCCAAAGTTCCATTAAGGGCTCTGGCACTTGCGTGGATACTCGACTAAATTTAATCCCCAAAGATAGCTTGTTCTTGCCAACTGGGCACATGAAAGAAATAATATCCAACAAATATGAGCGAGAATCTATTTCATCCAATGCATGGAGAAAGAAAATGAGCAGAGGGGATTTTTGCAAAAAAAAAAAAAAAATCAGCCTTACCATCAATTCAAATATTCATGCCAAGGCAGATATTGCCAGAGACAGCAGGTAACTGCAGAGCATAGGTAGCCTTCGGAAGCAAAGTTTTGGCTTCAAGGTTGGTGTGGGTAGTAGCCTTGTCCCAGTCCGGGGGTGTGGACAGTGAAGAGTCAGCAAAGGCCACTAACTGTCCTCTGTTCTTTCATAGACCTTGGATGAGGGGAGGGCAGGAGAGAGAGGGATCTGGCTGCCCTTCCCGGCCTCAGAGGGATCAATGGATGATGCTTGACTAAAGCATTTGACCCTGGCACCGGCTCTGTCGATGGTGCTCACGTCTGGTCATCCATTGCCTTGAGGTACACAGTCTTTTAAAGTAGGAAAAAGAAAAGCATCACTGTGGGTGCCATGAATTGAACCGCCTGGTGGAGGCTGTATCCCATCTTGAGTGCCATGTCTTTGTACTGTTATAGCTTTTTCCTGAATTTCTTATTTGCTGTTGTGATTTGACTTCTTTTTTGGGGGGATGGGGGGATATGTGTGTCAGAGGGCACTGTGTGTGCCCGTGGAGAACCAAGGGTGACTTCTTCAGGAATCATCCTGGATTGCTCCACCTCTTTCGGGCTGCTCTGGGGTTTCCAAGCTCCCCCTGCCAGGGTCAGAAGTGGGGGCCGTTACGATTTCTGGCCCACAGTTTTAGGTGGGATCTGGAAACCAAACTCAGGTCCTTCTGCTTGAGAGGCAGAAGCTTAACCCCTGAGCCACATCTCTAGCCCCCCCGCACTGTGACCTTATCCACTACAGGAGTAACTGGTAAACAAGACCCGTGGCTTCCTTTTCCTTCTAGATTTCGTTGGAGGTAAGCGCAATGGGACAATCAGGACTGGTTTCCCTGAGTCCAGCGCTGCTTGGGGACCTTTGGCCGCCCCCAGGGGCTCTGGAAAGGGAACGTGCTTGTACTCTGAACTGTACAGCAGAAGGCATGTGTTGAAGACTAGCAACAGGGGAGTGACTTAGCAGAGAAAATAACCGGGTAATTTTGCCCAGCCAACCGCCCCCCCCCCCGCAATTAACAGTTCTTTACAGCCCACTGATCTGTGACTTCAGTTCAGACACATTCATATCGGTGCAGTTCCGTACTTAAATAAATACAATTCACCTGCTGTGGGGACTGGATCTTAGAGAGGAGGGTGGGCCGGGGACTTCTGAGGAGAGCTGGCTGTGGGGATGGGTGGAGTAACATCTGCGATGCCCTGGAAGCCGGGCAGAGCTGTTTGCCAACTTCACCAGGCCGTGACCCAGGATGCCCTGCTTCCAGGACGATGAAAACCGGCGGCGGGCCAGACAGCCCTTCCCTCCAGCTGTCTGCACCACGGCCCCCTGCCATACCCCGTAAAGCCAATCCCCCTTGTTTCTTGGGACCAAAGTGCTGGAGAAAGCTGCATCAGGCCTCCTTCCCTCCTTGCCTGATTTCCAAGCTGAGTCGTTTGCAGGGTCCGCAGGGGTGCCGAGAGGGTCTCTTTGGTATCTACATGTATATGAAAGGAGAACACACTGTTGGAAGAGAGCGCTCCTCCACAGATGGGAAGAGGCTGGTGTGATGACTAACTGGAGGCTCTAAAGGTGTGAGCAAGTAGCAAGAGGAATAGAGTGGGGCTCACGGAACACGCGCTGAGCGCTGTCCAAGTACCAGAGAGCTCCTCGCTGAGCCTCGGCATCAGCAGGGCCGAGTCACGTGGTCCTCACCGCTTCTCAGCATCCCACGCCCTGGCCGCATCCCTGCGCAACCCGAAGACCAGACCACGGCTCTGCCAACTTCCAGCTCTTTCTCCTATCAGCCCTTCTTCCTTTCATCCTGTTTCCTCTCTTCCAACCCTTCCCCGTCCTTGCCGCCTCCTCTCCCATCTCCCTTTCCCTTCAGATTCTTTCCCTCCTCTTAGATTAAGGAGAGACTCCAGTGTGGCGCTCAGCAGGGGTCGTTAACCGAAAGCAATGAGTTGCAGGAAAGAGGTCTTCAGGTGGTCCCGCTGCAGATGTAGACCGCGGGAGACTGTTCCTGTCAAGTCCTGCTTGCAGTTCCTAACGTCAAACAAAAAGAATTCTTAAGGCAAAAACGCCATGGAAACAATAAATATTATAATGGGACGGAACGCGATTTCAAGTGTGCCATATCATTGCCCAAAGTCTGCTTCATAAACAAGTCTCATCACCAACAAAAAGTTAAGGGAGTCCCCTAAGATTCTGCCACCATGACAACGGGAAAGTCACTTGAAATATGAACTTGAATATTAGAAATAGAAGCCACAACCTCTAGATCCCCAATTATACTTGTGTTCCCTTCCCACTATATCAAAGGAGCCAAAGCTTGTTCTGGGATTTGCTGGGGACCTGAAGGAAGCCGCTCAGCCCACTGGCTTTCAGTGGTCTGACTACTGAAAAAGCTGGCTAGGAAATCTAAGGCTGCTTCTACCTCTGAAAGGCATTGGCTCTTGAAGCTTAACTTCTTTCACCAGAATACCTGTCGTTTCTAGGTAAATAGTGTCCTCAGCAATTTCTGGTAAAGAGGTTAAGTAAATAAAAGGAAAGATCAGACTGTGCTCAGGGCCTAGATTATAACTTGCAGACCAGGGATGAGAGAAGTTAATAGCAATAAGCAAGTTTCCAGGGTCTACCATTTACAATTTAAATACTTTACTGGAGAGGTTAAAAGTTCAAAGTTGAGTCACAGTCTGAGGTGGCTTTGCTCTTCCTTTTTAATTATCTGAGGTCAGGAAGTTAATAATACCAGAAATCCCCAGCGCAGACCTCCAGCGCACTGTGTGAACTTTAAACTTGCTCTTTTTCTTTCGTTCTGTCTTTTTTTTTTTTAATGGGTAAAAAGTTCAGAAGAAACACAGTGGACTTTTCCTCTTAGCCTCCGCCCATCCACCCCCCAAGGTCAAAAGTTCAACTGTAAAACAGAAAGCCTTGTTCTTTGATCCGCATTTAAACAGATCACTTATTAAAAGGTAAACATTCCAAATGCAAGCCAAAGTCCAAAATGAATCTGTTCAATAAAAAGGAAAATATTGTAATAAATGAGCCTTTGATCTTTATCATTTGCCTTGGAATCGAGCATCAGGATTTATTAATTTTGTATATTTTTTGATCGTTGGCACAGGTCCTTTGCTTACCGATACTTCTCAGAAGTTGGCATTTCTGAAAAGAGAAATCTGAGACATTTTAAAGTGATGTTTCCGCTGACTTACCATGAGATAATTAAGCCTGCTGGGTCTGTTCTCTTCCTCACATAAGAGTACAGGGACCACCAACTGTGGCTTAAGTCAGAGAAGTGTAAAGAACTGAGGCATCCACCAGCTTTCGTTGGAGAAAGAAGAAGATGTAGATAAAAATTAATAAGGAAATTGGATGCCTCAACCTATGGACTGAGAGACAGACCATTTCCAAGATCCTAAAAACTGTCCAGGTGCAAGATGCAACTTACTGAAGTGTAACCCCAAGATGACACCCTATGAAGATATTGTTTTATGGAAGCCCCCAAGTGACCTTTCTCTGGAAAAAAAAATGACGCCATCATCCAACGTTTCCAGTATATGCTATTACTTCTTCAAAAAGTTCCTACCTGTGAATTCACCACTTCCAAGGAGTTCGGAGAATGAACTTGTAATCCTTCTGCCTCAACCACACAAAAATTGCGATTACAGGTATTAAAGTGTGTGTGAGTGTGTGTGCATGTGGATATATGCATTTGTGCATGTGTGCCTATGTATACACATGTGTGTGTGTTGTGTGCTCACACCTTGTGTGAATAGATGCATGTGTGTGTGTGTGTGTGTTGTGCTCACATCCTTTCGTAAGTGGATGTTCCAGCCTATGCACAGAGAGCAAAGGAATACTCCCCCTCTACTCTCCTTCTCTTGAGACGAAATCTCTCACTAAACCTGAAACAAGGGTGGCAGCTAATGGACCCTAAGGGTCCTTCTGTCACTATTCCCTTCCCACTGCTATCACAGCACCAGGTTACAGACATACATGACCACGCATGGCCTTTTATGTGCGTTGCGGAGGAGGTTGAACGCACGTCCTCATGTTTGTGCTGCAAGCCCTCCTACCCCAGTCTTCTCCCCAGTCTTCAATAAGTCTGATGGAAAGATTTTTGTCCCAGCTTTCTAATCAAATGAGAACGCTACCACCTGCTCCCAATCTCAGTAATTTTTTGCAAAGAGTGGTTTAAAAAAATACTTAGCCACAGACCCTGGTGACAATTTTCAAATAATACATAGTTTTCATTTATCACAGACTTTGATGGTGTTGGTAAAGTTTAAAAGGACTTCCTGGTAGCTTTCAGCGCATAGTCAAATCTAGAAGCTACTGCTCTGAAACGGTGGTGACCTGGACACAAGTCTCACTGAGAGCCATGTGCCCGGCCTCCCCGGTGACTTCTGGATGCAGCTGGGTGACCCAGGAGCGACACGGTCAGGAAGGAAGTTGGGGAGAGCATGGGCTACTTCCTCTTGCTAAGACTCCCTTCTCGACAGCTGTGAGAAAGGACGGAAATTCCTCATGAGTCACACAGTGACTTCAAAGTATGTGATAAAAATTGAGAGACGTGATCTTATTGATTAGGATGTTAACCAAAAGGAAGTGGCTGCATTTTGAGAGGGTGTTCAGGGAAAACCGGGAATTAAAGTAGATTATTACAATGTGATGACAGGGATTTGGATGTCATTTAGACATTTGGACTGATCTTACTTGAGAATAACTTCTGGTTTCAGTTCTTCTTCTGAATATCCACCCATGAATATTTCTGTTCCTTCTCTTTTTTTATTTTTAATTTGCCACATTTTATTTCAGCAACTTGTTTCCAGTCTTTTGCCTGACTGAATTCTCTAATTCCCACTCCTTGCCAATCCCTTTTGTTTAGCTATGACATGGCAAGATCCTTTGTCCAAGCATAGCTTCCCTCAATATCCTTGTTGGATACAAACAGAATTTGCTCCATATATGAAGAACTGTGTATCATCCTGCGGAGCTGCTACTTCTGCTCTGATAACACAGAGGTTTTACCATGTTTTTTGATGTCGCTGTTCTGGATAAAATATTTTAATTGATTAATTTTATTATTTGATAGTTTCATACATGTGTATCATCAATAGTTTTCATCTCATATTAATGACTCATGCCCCTCCTTTATCTATTAAGTATTTCTTCACAATCAGATTCCTTTTTAGCTTCAAACTTATTACTAATTTGAAACAACTCTTCTGTCCCTTAGCCTCTGGGACTTCTGCCTTCTGCCTCAATAGTACCCTTGCGCCTTCTCTCCCTGTTCTGTGCTGTTTCTCTTTTCTCTTTGTATCTTTTCTTCCCACTGTGCAGAGAGCGGTAAGACAGCAACGATCTTACTAAATCACAACATTGCTTAATTTTCCTGCCTGCCTCGCATATAAAATGCAATTGAAGTATGGGTGAGAATTCCATGGAATCACTTGGAAGGTCTCCATTAAAAATAAGAGTGACTCTTGACAAGAAGGGGATGCAGTGGAAGCTTCAAGAAACCACAAAAGCCAGCTGAGACTCAACAGGCTGTAGCAGGGCGATTTCACACAGTCCCTCCAGAATACCGTGACGAGAACAGTTCCCATCTTTCACTCTACTAGGAATTTACAGTATCTTTAATGTGGATGTGTTACTTACAGAATATTTGAATAATCATGGCCCAAAGTCATCATTAAAGGATGCCTTACTTGGCATGAGTTTCTTAAGGGACAAGTCATTTTCTCATCTGATTCAGCAGCTTTGATGTCTTCACGATAAAGTCAGATATCTTTTCGCATCGCATTAGTCTCTCTGAGAGAGGACCCCATCATTACCTTCTTCCGCATCAATACTTTGTGTGTTTGAGTCATGTTACCCAGCTTGTAATTCACACATGTGCCCTGTGAATCCTTCTCCATACCTGTCTGTGCACCTGCTTGCAGGAAAGCCTCTTCTCTTGTCCCAGACCGTCTAAGGTTTGCTTGTCTCTGAGATGCTTTCTTTGCCATATCCACAGTTTTGTAAAGAGCTTCTGTAATGGCCACAGCTTGATTTAGCTCAAACTTTCTCTGCCTGTTACCATCTTGGTATGTTTATAGTGCTGCAACAATGTAAAAATACAGTATGGACGGCAGAATTTCTCTCAAAGTTCTGGAGGTTGTGAAGCTCAAGGTTAAAATATACAGGTAGGTATATGACCTGGTAATGACTGGTTTCCTAATTCATAGGCAACTTCTCATTGTGTGTTTGTATGGGGTAGGGGGCTTTGTTAGTATTATTTTATAAGAATATCATTGAGATCATGAGAACTCCACTTCTGTATTTAATCAACTCTCAAAGATGCACCTCCCAATACTCTCACTTTGGGGATTAGAATTTTAACATATGAATAGAATTCAACAATTTTTGAATGGACAGAAACATTCCAACCCTAATACTCTTGTACACAATTATTTTGAAATTTCTAAATACAAAAAAAAAATCTTTTTTTCCCTAACCTTATTTCCCCAGTACACATACAATATTGGACATATGGCAAGTGCTAATAACTGCTGAATAAATTGATAAAAGAGTGGATTGAGGGATATATACAAAGATAATTATATAAATCAGTTCATTCATCTAGTAACATCTATGGAGATTTTAATGAATTCCATCATTGAGGAGAAAGAACAATAACTTCTTCAAAGATATTTTGCATATGCATCTAACAGAGGTTGAGACCAATAGGCTGAACCAATTGTATGCAATTAAGGGCACCAAAAGAGGATGGTAGTCCCAATATGAAATGATTGCAGTCATGATTCTGCTGATTCTGTTAAGATTTTCTACTTGGAGATATAGAAACTAAATATTTAGCTATGCTTTCCTTTGGTTCTTCTTTCCACATACAAAGGCCAAGAGCTCTTCTTCATAGAATTAGCGCCAATGTAAAAATATATGTAGATCACTTCTTGGTTTAGATTTCTGCTGGAATTGGAAAACAAATGTGAGTTCATAGTTTGTTAGGGCTAAACAAAACCCTGGGGACCACCTTATCCCATTCCCACATCTCATAGATGTAGAAACACCTAGGGAATGTTTTGAGAATTCAAAATGTTTGAGAACTCGAATGTCTTGAGAATTCCGCATAACAGAACTGCTTGGGGCTTCATCAGTTTAGGAGGGCCACTGAGATCACAGCAACCTTAACCTTAATGCCGTTTAAGACCTTGGGCCTTTCTTACGGCCTTTGGTCTGTTCTGTTGCTAGGAAACCCCGGGAGGAAACCCAAAACAAGCCAGTTCATGTTCTCTGTCCCTGACCTCTTATTCGGTGGCACTTGCTCACCAGGCCTGCTCTGAGAATAATTTCCTCTGCATACTTCCATTCTGCAGATAGCTCTAGAGGGTTCCAAGGATGAAGCATCTTTTTCTTTAAAAGATGAGTAGGAGGGGGCTGGAGAGGTGGCTCAGGGATTAAGCCTCTGCCTTGCAGGCGGAAGGTCCTGGGTTCGGATCCTAGACCCCACGTATAGACGCCAGGCGGAAGCGGGGGTGGCTTGCGTTTCCGGTCCTGGTAGGGCAGAGCCTGTGAATCCCGGGGCAGAGTAACAAGGAGGAGGTGGAGGCGTCCATGGTGGTTCCCGAATTCGTCCGTGGTTCTACACACACACATACATACATACACACACATACATACACACACATGCACACTCACAATTGAATAAATAATAAAAAAAATTTAAAAAAAGATGAGTAGGAGAAAAGGACGGGAGCGAAGAAGGAAGGATGCTGAAAAGCAGAAGACAGAGAAGCCCTCTTGCTTCTGACTTGCACTTGGTTATTAGCAGGCTGCAGCACTCTAACCTAGTGCTGCCAAATTTAGCTTTTAAATCAGGTCTGCATTCCAAATCTGTCCTTACCTCTTGCCATCTCTGACTTTCAGCAATTTACAAAACTTTTCTAAACCTGCGCTTCAGCTTTCTCTGCCTTCATACGGTTGGAGCGATCGCGTTATTCTCATCCAATTCCTGCAGGAACACGGTGGCTGAATACTCTCCAGTTGTCTCCAGTACGCTAGGAGTTGCTAAGGACGCAACAGAGAGTGTGGATGTTGTCATGTTCGCCTTCACCTCCCTCATCACGTTGACATCTTCAGCTTCGCACCTTTCACATTTCTCCCTCGTGCTGATAAGGCTTTTGTTCAGGCCTTCCAACCTCTCTCCTTCCAACTACCTTCCTGTAGACACAGATGTCAACTTGACAACTGAAGGCTGAACTCTGAGCACATTTGTGAAGGACTGGTAACGGAGCCAAGCCCTGCAAGTCTTCAGGGATTAAATGATATGGGAAGACCCAACTCAGAATGGTCCGTGGAAGACCATTCCCTGAGCAGGTTGATTTAATAAGTTTGGCATACTTTGGCATACTCAGACAGACCTGCAGTGTGGAAAATAAGATTTGCTCCTCTCTCAAGCAATCCTCGTGGACATGGCGTGGCCAGTTCCCTCAACTTGTGAGGCTGGAATGATCTCTCCTGTGAAGCCTGGCTAAGAACGATACCTGAGAATTATAAGAAAGAATCCCTTGTTCTCTCTAAAACTCTGGTTGTGATTTTTATCAGCAGCAAGCAGGCTAAATGCAATAACATTTGTGTAGTAAACTTATTTCTCCTATTCCTTACTCTACATAATCCAGTTGTATATTGGTCCATAGAGCTTCTTACATAGCCAAATGGTGATCCCTTGAAGTTGAGTGAGGATATACTACATGCTTTGCTAATACAGTTGCCCTATGCCTCCAAAACAATGGAACTTCTCATTGTCACATTTCGTCCAAGGAAAAACTTGTCTCATATTTTGGGGGCAAGATAATTTTCCTCAAAGATATTTTTCTTCCATAGTAATAGAGTTCCATCTAATCACATGAACTCCCTAAAGATGAAATTTCCTACCCTCTGTCATGGAAGTCAGAACATTTCTGAAATGAACTGAGTAAGAAGGTAGAAGGAAACTAAGGTCTGAATGATTTTGTGTTAATCTACCAGGTAACTTTGCTATGTCTTGGCAGTTTGAACAAATGTCCTTGATTTGGAATGTAAAAGCTTCAGAGCTGCTACTGCAAAAACCTTTCAAGGTCTGTGTTTCAAATAAAGATTAAATACTTGTGATCATTGTTATGGACTGAATTTGTGCTTCTGCCATGATACATATATCAAAATTCCACTTCTACTTTCATGGAATTCAGACATGGGGCTTTGAGGAGTTAGTCTTAAACTCTCTGGAAACCATATACCAGTAATTAATAAAGAACAGGCATTTTTGGTGATCTTATAATTCTGAGGAGTAGCAGGTCTCCAGATTGAGAAGCAAATCTCTGATGACTTCAACATCTTGCTTTGTTATATTACATGATAGAAGGCATCTTATGGTCCATCAATACAGAAGGGGTGAAGTCATCCTTTCTTAGGATCCCATTCACTCCTGACATATATCTATTCACAAAGGCAGAGTATTAATGATCTAGCCACCTCTGAAGTTTGCACTCCCAACCCCACTGTATTAGGGATTAAGTTTCACATATATTCTAATCAAATCATAGATGATTAGGTTTATATAAAGTCATGATGGTCAAACTTTTGTAAGATAAAGAAGAGGCACCAAAGTTTATACAAGCAAGAAGGCAGCCTTCTACAAGACAGGAAGTAGTCCCTCATCAAGAACCAAATCTAAAAACTTCAATTTAGAACTTCATTAGGTCTTAGACCAAAACTGCAAGAAATAGATTCATGTTGTTTGAGTCTACACTGTTTTGTCTACAGTATTTTGTTATAGAAACACAGACTGGTTAATACAGTCAACCTTGTTATTAATAGAAGAAAGAAAAAGCTATTCAAAGCAGAGAAACTATGCTTAGCATAGATAACATTAATAAATAATCATTAATGTTATACTTGAAATATGTGTGTGAGTGTGTTTGTGAGAGAGAGAGATAGAGAGAGAGAGAACATGTAATCTAATTCTATTTTCAAATAAATATAGTTCTTCATAACAAAAGATGAAACTTTTGGAAAGAGCTGGGGTAGATTTGAGATTGTCCCAAATGTTCTTGAATTCTTGGTCTGAACCTAAAGGTAGAAGCTTATTGGCTCAGCTGTAGGACAAGTCTGGACAGACCCAGCCTAGACCAGGTCACATCTAATTACAAGATTGCTCACATTGTATCTGGATATTTGTCAGACATCCAAGTTGGTTTGGGGTTTAGAAGACTTAGGTGTAAACAGATAGCCAAGGCCCACAGCTTCAAATATGTATTTTGACCATATATTTTATATTATATATGGTTATGCATGCATACATGTAAGCATATATATATATAGGGTGTATGCCTGTTTTATGAGCCAGAATCCATGGATTTTGTTCGCAGTCGTTCAGGAACTCAAGTGAATCTATCTGGGACAGCCCTAGACTCTTCCTTGTCCTTCTGGAAAAACACCAACCTTCACAATTGAGGACGTGAGGCTCCTTGTAACCAGAGACCTCGTGCCAAGGGAGAGTGGGTTAAAAATAAGCACAGGTGGCTGTATAAGACTTCTACTCATGGGCTTCCATGCTTGCACGGGGGCAAAATTCTTGACTTGATGCCAGAATGTGTTTTTGGTCTCCACAGAGAGCATTAAGGAGTAGAATAAGAAAGTTAGGAGGATTTGACCATCAGGGAACTTACTCACATTTTTCTTATCACATCCAAATACACATTTAAGTGTATGCATTTTCACTGATCTTTCCAATGATGAAAGCATTAAGGTTTCATGAGAAAAGCTATCTTAGAAAGAAAGGCATGTCATCTGAGACCAAAGGAATGCCTTTGCTGTGAGAAGATTTCATGTTTTTTAAAACCTTCTCCCAAAGTTTCCAAGCTCACAGCCTATGCTGATAATACTGTGTGATGCATCTAATCTCCTGTTAACATTTGTTTAAAGTCCCTTTTCATTCTCACGACATTGCGGTAGCTTCTACTGAAGGCATCAGCTTAGTGACAGGTGGTACTTGATATTGCGACTAATGTAACATCCCTGACTCAAGGATAATAACAGCGTTGCCAACAGTTGTTTCCCACGTATAATGTGTCAGGCAACTTCCAAGCATATTTTGTTTATTAATTGATAGTGTCCAGTGCATATGGATTATCACAACAACCTTGAAGGATAATTTTATTATTCCCACTCTACAAAGAAGGGAGCTAAAGCAATTCAGGCAGCAGCCGGCCACTGCAAAGCAACTCTGTCACTTTATAAAGCTGACAATTTAGCCCTGGGATACATAAAAAGACCAGTGGTGATATTCGTATTTCACCAATATTACTTGGAAAGAAGTATTCAAGGCGGTGAATTGAAATCTTACAGAGTCATAGATTGAGGGTCAAAGTGAACTTTAAAAGCCCGTTGCTACTTCTTGTCCAAAATATCAATTCAACGAATTAAGTGACTGACTGTTCATCAAAAGTTTTTAGCCATGGGGTAGAAAGGAGTCTAACTGTCTCAAAGAAAGTAATGTAAATGGACAAAATAAAGATTGAAAAGAATCACTCCCAGGAGAAGAAATATGAAGCACGGGAAAGGGGATGACATCTAGACTGGAAATGCAACTTGGCCCAGAGCACACACACTCGCATGTAATCTGTTGGCTGCCGCTGTGGGTAGCCAGGAGGGAATAAGAAGTTCAGAGGGACAGAAGCCCAGAGAGGGTTTTTGTTTGGTTCTTTGGCAGTGTTTTAACTCCAGGAAGTAATGGGGAAATTCTCATTTCTGAGAACACTTGTCATAAGAAAGACTAAGATTCTACTTTCCAGTGAAAAGGACATTGCTGCAATAGAAGAATGTGAAATGCAACAAGACTCTGGGGCCAAGTAACACTTATCTGAGAGTTCTGAAGGAAATCTGATGTGAGAAGGCATTGATTGGCCAGAACAGACCCGGTCTATGCAGCAGCAGCTATGTCCGAAGATTGTCTGGTTTCTAAGCAGGTGTCTGAGCCTTCTTGTTGTCTGTTTATTTGCTGTTGTTGTTGCTTATTTTTTTAAGGAAACCAAGAGAGATGTTAAGAATCAGACAGATCAATTTTAACTTGATGTTTGGGCTGGGTTTAAAAAAAGATAAAAATCAGTCTAGTAACTAAGTAAGACTGGAAGCACAGACTCCCATGAACTCTGCAGTAATGGGTATTTGCACTTCTCCAGTATTATTCCATAATAAGTAGCACATCACGTTGCCTGTTCAAAAGGTCTGAGAATGAAGAATCGGGATCCAATGTTAAAAAACTAAAGAAATTTAAATCCTAAGATGTGTGTAGGCAAATGAGAAGAGACTTGCTACTATGTGCCCAAAGTGGGTATTGGAAGGAAGAATGTAATTTCATCAGCATTTTTTTCAATAATCAGGAGGCAACTGCATGCAATTGACTATCTGCAGAACAAGCTGTGAAAAAAAGAAAGCCACCAAAATGTCTGTGATGACCTCGTTACCATTTGCTGAGTGTTTTACCACGGGGCTTGAGGCATTATCTCAATACTGTCTTCTGGGACTGTGGGCATAAACTCCTCCTGAAACACCTGTTATTTCAAATAGAAAAATGCCTGCAGGTGCAGGACAGAGTGTCAGGCAGGGTCAAAGTTCAGATGACCTTCCAACAACACCCTGTAGAAAATATTCTGAACAAAGTGTGATCTCCATTTAGAACGGACTGGAAGCCCGGAGGGAAAGGAAGAATGTCATCTCTTCTCTTCAGATCAATCTCTCAGCCAACCGAGAGTTTTATATTTTCCTAACCTATGTTATAGCCTGCACCAGAATCATCAAGCCTGGGACTAACGTGTTCTTTCTTTTCATGTCCTGGTCTTAAAACAGGTTCCTTAGTGGAGTCATTGTAACATCTCCATACATGTTTGTTTCCTCTTTCTTCTGGCTTAGTCACAGTCTTAAGGGTCTTCACCTCTGTCTCCCATATGGGATTTTCAAAGCATGTGGAATTATGGCTTTAGCACAACTTCAACTGGAATTCCCATGCTGACTTCTCTAAGCTCCTTCTACTTTACCAGCGCTGATAGAGAGAACTGTCTGGAGTCCATAAAGATTAGAGCTATTCCTATTCGAACTCAACAATGACCTTTCCCAACTGAAATACTTAGTTCAGAGTGCTTTACACAATGTTCAAAGTACTTTCTGTTCCATGAAGGCTTGTTGATTGAATTTACAACATGTGATATACTGTGATCTGTAGACCTAAGTCCAAATTTCAACATACCCATGTCAAGAGTGCATTAAAAATATACTCACATAGATGTCAAGTGATATTATACCCATGAAAACCCCCAGAGGGGAAAAAAAGTCACAAATAGAAACAATGTATGTGTTTGTCAGCCTTGATCTCTGCCACTTTGTAAGTCATAGACAATCTTTTTATAAGCAGATAAAAGTAAATATCTCCAGTAGGTAACCCATCTCTTTAACCACGCCTCTTGCCGCCAGGAATGTAGAGAAATGTAGCTTCTTGTTAGCTTTCTTCCTAGTCAAATTCTGTAGGAAGCTAGAAAACTCATTCTGCGTTCTCCACCTTAGGTTTTATGAATGATTTTTTTTTTTTTTTTACAGTATCTATCTTCCCATTGTCCACACCAGAGATTTGGCCCATTTTCCAATTGGGTTCTGGCTTTGTTTTCCCTCTGAGAATGGAGTGAGCAAACGGGGAACAAGAAAGGGTAATTGCCATAAAGGACTATCAAATGGGGAACAAGAAAGGGTAATTGCCATAAAGGACTACCAACTCAAATGGGAAAGACGAAACAGGATGCCAACCAATGAGGGAGGCCGCCCTCGCTACCGCTCTGTGCGCTCAGTGGGTCTCGGGTACCGTTCTTGAGATTCATGACGAGTGGCACAGCTCAGGCTTCCAGGTGCCAGCAGAGAACAGGCAGGTGTTAACAGCTCCTGCTGAATCTAGAGATCAGAAGGCAGCCGGCTCTCTCGTCTCTGGCACGTCATAAAGGCTGAAGCAAGGCTTCCCCGTAGAAGCTGAAGTAGGTCTCAACTTGTCTGTTGAGTTTCACAGGCTGAAGCTGAGTTCTTGGTGGGGTCTACCCTCTGGAAGGCTGGAGCAATCTTCCCTTTCCAATGAGTGACCCCGCTAATAGACAATTCCCCACTCAATCCAAGAGCTAGATCAAATCTTCAATCATCTTCCTTTCAAGTATCTGGGAGGTTCAACCCAGCCAAGCCAGAAGTTAGCCCAAAGCTGGACTAGCTCCAACTTAGAAAACTTACTTATGTGTGTACATACACCCCAGGCAAAGCATAGAACCAATTGAAAATGAGGCATCAAACCTAGAGGGGAGAGCAACATCCAAACCCAACAAAAGACTTTCCAAGCCAGCAGGTGGACTCTTTCCACCAGGGCAGGTGGCAGCTGCCAGACAGGCCTCTGGATTGTGTGCTCTGGGGAATTTCCATGAGTTTCCAGTTGCTGCCTCCTTTGCTCCGGGGCTACTACCCTAACAGCCATCCTGCTGCCACCATGAGAAGCACCATCTTCAGTCATCAGTGTGAATTGTCAGATGCAGCCTGTTCCCAGCTCCAGTCACAGCTGAGTTTTTTTTTTTTTCTTAGTGTTTTTCATCCTGACTTTCTGCTGGATTCCCAACACCTGCTTACATGACAGACTGGGGTTCTCTTACCCCCAGTGCTGCTACTTTCATTGAAATCTATCTCTGTCTCTTCAAAGAGCTTCTTTTCCTCTTGGTTTCCCAGTGTCATATTAGACACAGGTGTCAACTTGATAGTTGAGGGTTTTTGCTCTGGGCATACTGGGCATATTTGTGGAGAATTAGTGGTTGGGTTAGGCCCAGAGCAAACGTGCAGGAGATCGTCTGGCTGATGGGGAAGGCCAAGAGGGGTGGAACTAGGCCCTGGGGAAAAAAGCACAGAGAGCTGGTTGAGAAAGTTGGCATCCTTATGTATACTTGGCCAGACATGCTGGTCTGGCAAGCAAGAATTTTCCCTCCCTCGGCCATTACATAGAGATGTGGCTACCTATTGGTAGCAATCAGATTCCTAGGGCATTGGGGATGGGACAGAATGGGTTTAAAGTTTGGGATGACCGAACAGAAAATATCTCATGTGCCTAAGGCTGAATCTACAAGTTCTTGCTAGCTGCCAGCTTTCACAGATAACTCTTGGCTTTCACTTTTTATCTGTTCGTTTACCACATCCAATTAATCCCAATGTTCACCTACTCTAACACTATTCTTTTCCCTGGCTCCATGTCTCTCTTATTAATTCTTGATAATCCAGAATTTAATTGGCCTCCTTTTCATCATTATCCATTTTCAAAGCTCTTGTTATTGTTCATGAATCCCAAAACTAAATACATATCCATTACACAGAGTATACACACACAATTTATGAAAGTTATACAGGTACAGTAGATTCGGGACTCAATTTATACCTATCCGAATGTGCTTATGACTATTATATTCACAGAAAATAAATGAATTTTCAAATATGTGCTAAATGGAGAAGTTTTTTCATGTGAATCTTTATCTTCTATAAACATTTAACTGTCTCACTTCTTGTGGTTATGAAGAGGATAGGTGAGCTGGGGATATAGCTCAGCGTTCAGGAGGTTATCTAACATGTGACAGTCCATGGGTTCAATTCCCAGGACAGTTAAAGAGAGATGTAGGAGAGAGAAAAAGTCATTATAATCTCTTCCCCATTTCTATTTCCTAGCTCAAAGCAGATAAAAATGGAAAAATTATAATGCAGTATTACAGATATTAAATCTAGAAAAGTCATTCCTTAGGTGCCTGAACTATAATTGTAAAAGTAGGAGGTCAACCATCGTAACCATATTTTCTGGTAATGTAGAGAACAATGGGACAGAAGCAGTGTTTATAACCAAAAAATAGAAATAAGAGCCAAGCATTGTGTTTAGGCCTAATGTGTCTAACACAAGGAAGGCAAGGCATGAAAAGAATGGTGCTCAAGTTTCCATTTCCCTGTTTCCAGTTCTACCTGATGGCTAGCTGCATTACTGTCTTTGGGTCTTTTATTATTATTATTATTATTATTTGTTCAATTGTGCGTGTATGCGTGTGTGTATAGAACCACAGACAAATTCGGGAACTACCATGGACGCCTCCACCTCCTCCTTGTTTACTCTGCCCCAGGATTCACAGGCTCAGCCCTACCAGGACCAGAAACGCAGGCCGCCCCCACTTCCGCCTGGCATCTAATACGTGGGGTCTAGGATCCGAACTCAGGACCTTCTGCCTGCAAGGCGGAGGCTTAACCCCTGAGCCACCTCTCCAGCCCCTGTCTTTGGGTCTTCTGAACCCTTCACTCCGCTTAGATTTGTCCCTCTGGGGTCTATCACACCGAAGCCAGTGAGTCCTGATGAATGAAGTCCCCAACATCTAAAACTCTCCAATGCAAGACTATACTTTAAAGAGATCAAGCATGTGCAAAAGTGTAAAAGTTGAAGACTTCTTGCCCAAGAATCTAGCTGAATAACTTTCTGTGCCTATAATGCCATAATCAATGATTGGATGGGTTAAACGTGTCATTCCCATTAGATCTTACACTTGGGAATTCATGAAGCTTGTACATGGAATCCAGAATAGAACCAAGAAGACAATTATATCAAATCCTCATTTAAAATTCTAAGTGAGTCTTGGGCTGGAGAGGTGGCTCAGGGGTTAAGCCTCTGCCTTGCAGGCGGAAGGTCCTGAGTTCGGATCCCAGATCCCACGTATAGAAGCCAGGCGGAAGCGGGGGCGGCCTGCGCTTCTGGTCCTGGTAGGGCAGAGCCTGTGAATCCCGGGGCGGAGGAAGTGGAGGCGTCCATGGTGGTTCCCGAATTCGTCCGTGGTTCTACACACACACAGACACATGCACGCGCACACACATACATACGCACACACGCACAATTGAATAAATAAAAAAAAATTAAATTCTAAGTGAGTCTTACACTGCTACAACAATTTTCAATTGGAAGAAATATATTATGAAGGCTTAAAGGACTCGATTTTTGCCAGCAAGTTCAATAGGTCTAGGTTTGGGATAGCCATACCTATCATAAGGGTCAAGAAGAAAAATCCAAGAAGAATGGCTTAACCAGTCTTGGTTTCCATCTCTCACCTTAGTATTCTATGTTCTCTTAATCATTTCTTCTTCCTTTTTTCTTAAGGAAACAAGTCCAGCAAGCAAGCAAATACATAAATTCAGTAAGAAACCAATTAATTTGGTCCCAATATGGAAAGGATTAAAGAATAAGTGCCACACATTTTGTCCATAGATAAGGAAGAAGTAAATACCTTCCGGGTCATAGGGAATAACTCCTCTCATTAAAAAGAAAATCATTCACAGTACTGCAAACTTCTTAATGAATATAGCCATAAAGTATTGTTTAGGATTATGGGTTGTGGGGCATACTTGCTGGGTTTCCAATGTCTAATCTGTCACTTTCCATTCCTGGAACCCATAAAGACATGATTTAGAATCTCTAGGCCTGGAGTTTGGTAAAATTGAAACAAAAACAGACCTCTTTACAAGCAGTAGTTGCAAAGGATAAATGAGTCAATAGATCTAAGGGTTTAAGCAAAGTACCTGGGATTTAATAAGCTCTGATGATTATGATGTCATGGATCATTTAGTTAGTAGATTCAAAGAAAGCACACACAACACACACACACACACACACACACACACACAACACGCGCCTGCCCATATGCAGGTTTTATTTGAATAAAGAAGATATTTATTAAATCATTTATTTATATATTATAGATAGAGAATATATAGTTAGAAAAATGCAATTACTTCATAAGTTATTTCTAAGAATTTTCCTCCTCAAAGCATACAACTACACTATGTATATATATATATATATATATATATATATACATGAAAGAAACATTAAAAAATGCCACACGGACAGCACTTGTTAGTGGTTAAGCACTTGGGAGGATGAAGCAGGAGAATCAAGAGGTTGAGATTATCCCAAGCTACATAGTACCACAGCAGCCTAGACAAGATCATACAGAAAGACCCCATGTCAAAAAGAAAAAAGAAAAGAAAGTGTGATCACTGAAGTATTGTGAATAGCTGAGTTTATCATTATTATTCAAAGTGATTTTCGGTTTAAGAGAACTGCATGAACGACTTTCTCAAGGAAATCAATAAGCGAGCTCAGTCCTTTGAGTTCACTGTGGCATAGCAACTACCAGAGTGCAGACATCAGGGGCTCCGCTCAGGGAAAAGGCTGCATCTTCGAAGTATCCTCAAGAATGAGAAGGGCATATTGAAACAATTAATCATAAACAAGTCATTAAAATTAAAAGTGTATTCTTAAATAGTTTCTTGATTAAGAACAAATGCCTCATTAATCTGGAACACACTGACTTGGGAACACAAGTAAAGTCAAAGAGAGTAATGTCTGACATGACACAGAGCGCAGCTTGCTGTGTGTTCCCATCTCAAAAGCTATGGGGGAAACAGCCATCCCAGAAGGTCACTAGATGCAGTGACTGAACAGAAAACCTAGTACTGGCCAGCAAGGCAGAGATAAACTTTTTAAATCTAGATTACAGAGAACATTGGGTACCCACAGCCCAAACACTTTATCCATTTATAGATCTGAAGTATATATCCATTTACTATAGAGATGAAAAGAAGCCCGAACGCAAGATTTCAAAAATAAAAACATGTGTACAGGAAATATTTTATTTAACTCTAACGAATATGGATACTTTTTAATTTCATCATCCAGGTTTCAGCGGAGTATGTTAAGAGGTGTTAAAATTGGATTTGGATCCCCTTTAAGCTGTACTAAAACTCTACTTTCTTTTTTTTTTTTTTCTTCCCATTTTAATGTCTGTGTGATATGTGCATGTGTATGTGGAGACCTGAGGTGGATGTCAGGAATCATCCCCTAATCTTTTTTTAATAAGGGTCTCTACTCAAACCCAGAACTTGCTGATAACACTAGTCTGACTAGACAGCATGCTCAGGGTTCTAGGCACTACCTGTATAATATAAAGGAACAGTATGCACATGAAATGTGACTCTCAGGGATGCATATGGCTCCAAAAAAATCACCATAATATTTTCACAGCTAAAGTTAACTCCTCTGAAAGTGAACAAAATTTGACATAGTTTTCAGAACTAGGTGCTACATATACTCTATATTGTTTTAATCAAATAGCATCTTTCATGGTAAACTTTAAGGAAAAGGAGAGAAAATTGAGAAACAATGAAATACGTGCATCTTCCTGCCTTTCCTTACTGAGTACTGGGGTCACAGACTTGTGGGCTTTGAAATAAAAGATTTCAAATGAAATCTCCTGGATGGTTCTGAATCCCTGATGTTTCCCTCTGGACTCCCAAAGAGCCAAATACTAACGCCAGTTTCATTAAGATGTGCTCAAAACATGTCCATGGTTCTCCATACTTCAGAAAGCAGAAGTAAGTCTTAGATATATGATCAATATGTTGGTAATGTACTCAAGATATAGTACTTAGGGGTAAGTTTTTTAAAACACTATTTGTTGTAAAAAGCCTGGCTTTGGAAATCCATTGCAGTCATCTCTTAGTGGGACTTCGTACTCATGTCGAGCCGTGCATCATGAATAGATAAGTTACCAAACAAATAGAGAAATGGAACAAATGACTGGGAAACCTGCTGTAACAGAGCCAGAAACATGCACAGGAAATTCCAGTCATCAGTGAGGATGCCAGCATTTCACAGGAAACGTGGAGCATCCAGGAAAAATCAGAGAGTTTTATGAGGGGGTCTCCATGGCTGAGGGATGGCACAGAGTTCATTTAATAATATGGAGCTGAAATTAGGAAGCTAGAAGCCCTGGAACCAATTCTTGGTGTTGCTGTGTCACCAGCTGGCACAAATGAAATATTTGAAGAGTCAAAGATACTTCATTTCTTTCTCAACATGCAGAAAAGTGCTCTGTAATATTCATGGTTATATGTGCAGTATATGCATGTTTGCGCGTGGATAGCACTCTCATTCTTTGTCTTCCTCTGGTCCATGGTGGATGGGTGATTCTCCACTTTCCACATCATATCTCCCTTTAGCATTGCTAGGGTTAACAGATACACACTGCTACATACAAGTATACATGGGTTCTGTGGATCTGAACTTAAGTCCTCATGTTTGTGGGGTAAGTGCTTCATCCACTGAACTATCTCACTTTAAAACATTCTCTCTCTTTTTTTGCAGTTTTTTTTTATTTTTCTGCTCATACAAACATATAGGAACCTCTGTCCCCTCCCTGCCTCCACCCCTCCCTGGACCTCCTTGTTCCCTCCCCGCTTTGTCCCTTCCTTTCCCCCCTTCCTCCCTTTCTCCCAGTGCCCCCTCCCCCCAACAGGCTGTAATGTGTGAAGATGTGAGTTTTCACCAAATCTTCAGATTTTTGAGGTCATAGCAACATATATGCAACAGTCTGTTCATTTATCAGAATACAGTGCATGTTCAGATGCATCTACCATGATATCTGGCACTTTAAAATTTTAATAGACTTACAATTAATGAATTGAATAAATGAGAGAAAAACGAAACTATCATTTGTCTCTAGAGACTACATTCTTTAAATGTTCGATATGCTTCTGACATTTGTGCCTGCAGCTACTTCTATCTAAACAGCCATTTTGCATGAAAGATGATGACTCGTCTTACTTCCAGCCACAGCTGATTAGATGTGACCTTCAAAATGGTTCCTGTATAGAAAATTTGTCATTCATGTAGCCTGACCAACCTGATTGTTCTTAGTGATTAATTCTAAGAGACTCAGAGATTTGTAACCAATGAACTGTGTGCTACTGAGTCTGAGGACCTGCAAAATGAAGGGAACAGAAGTTCTCTGGGAAATGTAACTTAACAAAAAAGCAAGCAGAGAATCCAGTAGAAGAGAGAAGACTCTAGAAAAAAGTGGCATAGAAAACAAAGTCCAGAAAACATCTTTCTTGAAAGAGAGCCATCTAGAGATAGGGGAAGCAAATTTTAAAAGAAGGGCCGATCGTTTCTGTAGCTTTGGGTTCATTCATGTCTAGATATGTCTGTGAGATGACTTTACTCAAAACAGGTTCTTAAATGCTTTGTAACTTTTGTGTTTTTCATCAACAGATATTAGTTATACTTAAGAATGGGCTTCATTGTGATATTTCCATGCATGTTCATAATGTATTTTAATCTTATCCCATATTCACCCTTCCAGCACTTTCTTGTGCCCCTTCTACCCCCAGTAATCTTCTTCCTCTTCTCAAAAATTCCTCTTTCTACTTTCATTTCTTTGTGTCTGTGTGACCCAGTGACTTTCATTAGGACTGTTAACAGAAGCCTGGCACCTCTCCAGTGCTTATACCACTGAAGAAAACATCTTTTTGAACAATTTCTATTCCTTATGACTAAATCAGCCCAATTCTATGCTATATAAATATCTCATATTCTATAATGCTTAGAGATCAAAGGAAAACCTCAAATATGCTGCAATGTTTTTTTTCAGAATTTTTATTGTATATTTTTAAGATTCCATGTAAATATTGGCTCAGAAGTTGCTTTTAAAATCATTTCACCGTTTCATTACTTTAAAAAGGTTTCATATAACGTCCCGGTACTTATGACAAAGAGAGAAGCTTATTGGTTTCCCATATACTTAATTCAAAACTTGAAAATTCAGTACTTTTCAGTTGCTCTAGCAACTGAAACATTGGTTGAAAAGAAATATGTCGCCAGCACATCTTCCTATGAATTTAACGAATTTAGCACTTGTACAATCTAATGAACACCATTTCTTTCATATCCATAATGTGAGTCCAAGCAAAGGTTGGCCACAGTTTCTGGTCACACAATTGATTAAACTGTTGGATTTCTTTTCTCTTGTCCCTTGTTGCAAGAGCCTAGGGGTGTCACTGTTTCAAGGTTCACCCAGGTAGGCTGAGGGTGTTTTTGAATTTGTTTTGCTTGCCCAGGGGTACAGCGTAACTCGTACAGCTCAGTCATATGAGTTATCTAGGTCATCTGAAGTAGTGGTTTGCTCTAGGAAACTCAGCCTTCAACCAGGCGCACTGGAATGGAACCAAACAGGTGAGTCACTGAGAGAGGAAGCCACCTGACCCCGCTGCCAATTCCTTTGTGTACTTTGCACCTGGAAGGCCTCATTAAGAAAGGGTATCAGGGTACATGCTGGATCAGGAGGTTGGACCTAGAGTCCTTATTTACCCCCAGTGCAGTGGGCACAAGCAATGACCTCCTAGAGAGGGGTGAACTGTGGCAAGTCATGGCCACATGGTAAGAGGAAGTAGGATTCTAAATGACCTCTCTTGATGACCTCATCTCTTATAGAAAACAGAAGTCTGGTGGGTCTGTTCTTGGAATATTCATTCTATGAAGACGGGCCAGAGCAGTCCATGTATGTTGAAAGGTTTTCTGCTGTAACTTAAGCTATAAAACTGCAAACAAATTCCCCAAAGGTCAGGTAGGTTGAGAAATTTGTTCTTCAGTCACAGTGTGCTTAATCCTCACTTGATAGTTGTGTCACTACATAGACTTGTGATCCTACAAATCACATCTTCAATCCTTTATACAGCACATCAAATCTAGCAGATTCCCTCAAAAAGTCACTTTGGAAAACCTATTCCATAACTCCAAAAGTTTAGGAACTAATTGCAAAAGTTGAAAGGTGAAATTAAAAGAGAAGTAATGAGAAGAATAAAGAGATAGTCTACAGAATGGAAGACAATATCTATCACATATACACCTGATAGGGGCCAAATATCTCAAACCTACAAAGAATCCTAAAAACTGAACATCAAAACCTGGCTAATTAATAAGTAAGCAAATAAATTGAACAGACAGTTCTCAAAAGAAGAAATATGAATGACCAGTAAATATCTGAGAAAGTCTTCAGCATATAGTGCCAGTAAAAGACTACAAATTAAAATTGTTTTGAGATTCCATTTCACTCTAAGCAGAATGGCTGTCATTAAGAAACAAAGGATGATGGCGATTTGTTGGGAACGTGGAACACTCCTAAGCTGATGGTTGGAATGTGAGCTGGCACAGCTGCTATGGAAACCAGTATGGAGGTTTCTGAAATGTCTACAACTAGAGCCACCATATGACCTAGCTATACCAGTCCTGGGTAGATACCTGAAAACCTGAGTCCGCATTCCATAGAGATGCTTATACATCCAAATTTGCTGCTCTGCTATCCGACATAGCTAAACCATGGAGCCAGCCTAGATGCCATCAGCAGGCAAATGGATAAAGAAAACATGCTAACACATACACTGCAGAGACTTATTCGGCCACAAGAAGAACTGAGATTATATCATTTAAGAAAAGTGATGAAACTATAGGCTATTATGTCAAGAGAAACCTGCCAGACTCACTTAAATGTCATGTTTTGTATCATATGTGGCATCTATGTCAATCTCCTTTTCTGTTCCATCACTCATCCTGTATAATGGACCCAATAGTGTTTTCTGTCCTTAACTATGAACCAGAGACCTTTGGACTCTATCTGAATATTATTAATAAATATTCGCAAACTTATAGAGCTTCCTCTATCTACTCTCTGCACATAAATATCTTTTGTGCCTAAAGAGCAAATTCTGCCTTATCCCCATCTGACCTACTCCTCACCTCCTCACACGCGCGCGCGCACACACACACACACACACACACACACTCACTTTGCAGTGTTGGTTTTGTCTCATCTGCTTGATTTTTAGTTTGTTTTCTACAGGCTATCTACGGGTCTACGGGCTATCAGGCGTCTGTTTGTGTTGGTCTCTCATCTTTAAGGACACTATCATCTTTCTCGGGACAGCATCTGGCATTCCAGGACTGGGATATCATGATAGTATTGGCTTTCGCTCATCTTTCCTGCTAGATTCTACTCCAAAATGAGAAAAACATGGTTCATTCCTGGGCTCACAGGAACTACATTTTTCACCCTCATTCTTTTATTGCCGGAGATACTACATTATTCTCTGAATTTCCTACATTCTCATTTTGTGAAGCCCTGTCAGACCCTCAAATATGAAACTTCCTCTTTTCTCCACATGCAAATACACATGCAAATGGATGCCTGGGAGGATTCTAGAAGCTGTTCTCCATTTTGGCTAAGCAAAGATCACAGTCTTGCCTATATTTGCTCTGTTTAAATGCCATACCATGCTGGTAATAAGAAAGATGCTTGCTCTCCATTCTGTCCTGTTTTTTGTAGTGTTAGTAAGATGTCAGGACATTTCCTAACTTCCCCCCAAGAAAAGAAAAGAAGAGGGGAGGGGAGAGGGGAGGGGACGGGAGAGGGGAGGGGACAGGGGAGGGGATAGGGGAGGGGAGGGGAGAGGGGAAGGCAGAGGGGAGGGGAGGGGAGAAGAGAGGGGAGGGAAGAGGGGAGGGGAAGAGAGAGGGGAAGGGAGAGGGGAGGGAAAGAGAAAGGGGAAGGGAGGGGAGGGGAGAAAAGAGAAGAAAAAAAAATCTTGAGTGGAAAATGTACTGAACTCTAGATTGGCTAGGTAAAATGGCCACATAATATTCATAGAAAATGATAGCAAACAAAGCTTTTCTACCTTGTTACACAGATGGAATAGGCTTGCATAGAAAAACAGAGAGAAGGGGGATGGAGAGATAATTCAGTGGGTAAAGCAGCTGCTTACAATCCTGACAACCTGAGTTTAATCCTTAGAAGTCCACACGGCAGAAGGAGGGAACTGAACAGATAGCATCACAGAGTAAAAGAAAGTAAAGAGAAAAGAAACGTATTTACTTCATTTTCAGTGAGAAAATTATTTTAGAGCCTCAAAGTGTGCTCTATAAGTACTCAGTGTTATCACAAAGAGTAAATTTAAAGCAGGAAGTTAAAAATATTTATATCATTACTTGCAAAATGAGACAATGACTTTTTCAAAACTTTCCGATTGTATTTTTTAATCATGCCACCGACACATTGTTTTGAGATGCAGGATACTATTCATTTGAATAGAGATATGTTGAGGTCCCAGATACAAAGTGGATCTTCTGACTCTGTCACCTCCGGAGGATTTGAACCAGTGCCATATCTTTTTCAGAGTCAAAACCCAAGGAAGTTTCCAAGGCATCCCAATGTTATGTTGTTCTAGATACATGGAAGAAGTATCCTTTCTAAATTCCATGTGTGCATGTGTGCATGCAAACTTTCTTATTTCTGGAGGACAAGGCTATATGAGTTTGAAAGTATCCACAGATTCAAGTGTTGGTTGTTGTTAAAATATCCATGAGAGCTGTGCTCTTGTTCTAATAAGGCTGCCATTTTTACACATCTCCTTCTAAAAGACCATCTTCCTTTCTGTGGCTCATTCCTTTCCCATGCATGGTCATATATATCTGATTCATTTGAGCATAAATTTAGTTTGACAACAACCTCAAGAAAGTTAGATGTAGATTTTTAGAGAGAGAGAAAAACAGACAAGGTAGGTGTTATTGTAATGAAGAAAGTAGATACTGTAGAAGCTTTATTAAGCACTGAAGTTTCAAATGTGTTTACATTTTGTGATATTTCAATTTTGTTGCATCTCATATTTTCAAGTGTTTGAGATGATGTCTTTCTCCCCACAATTTCAAAAGGAATAGCATCCTAAATTGCCGCCTGATGGAGCATAAGTCACATATCTGTGCATATTTCACTGCCAAGTGGGAAAGAAGTAATTTCACGAAGTTCAGTCATTTACATTTAGTGGGTGGGGAAAAATGTTGCTGTAGATTTGGTTGTGCTCACTGTAAATAATAAAGTAAAATATCTAGAACTAACTCATACCTAGACTTAAAAGAAATCATCTTAAAACATGAGATTTCTTTTAGCTAGCTTTTTCCATGTTTTATTCAAAACTTCAATCTGTAGAAGTTATGGCAAGAACTTTTATGATCGTCACAATATTATCTTATTTTGTTATGAGTTTTGTCCCTTCAGAACTACTATCTTATGACACGATATTTGATTGCTACTATTAATACTTATATATTTTTCTGGGATCTGTTGGGGACGTTTTCTTACTTTTGGTGTATTTATGTATACATTTTAGTGGTATTTAGGATCAAATCCATGGCTTCAACCCAAGCTCTACTTCCAGCTAAGCTTGTAAAAACTCAGTGAAAAGAGTTTGGCTTTATATTCTAGGATTCAAATTTGATCTAATATTCTTCTAGAATTATATCAACTCAGTCGAAGTGATTTACCCAAAATGCATTTTGCCTACCACTGTTCTTCTCCAGAAGGGTTGCTGACTTAGCAATTTTGTAGCTTCCATAGTAACTGCTCAATATTCTATTAGGTTACAGAATGGAGTCTCAGAACCCTGAAATCTAGGTAGTATCCAGGATATTCATTCCACTACAAACTTCTTTACTCTCATCCAGGAATCTTAAAAGGTTTCTGAATACATAACTGTTTTCTAAAATAAAGAACATAAGTTTTTAAATGTTTTTATTCTTTATACTTTCATATATGATTATAATGAATTTGTGTCATTTTCACCCCTTACTACCTAGCTCCTTCCCTACTATATACCTTTTCCTTTTCAGCCAACCTCCCTCTTACTTTCAAGTCTTTTGCATATGTGACCCACTGAGTTTATCTTGACAAGTGCAGTGAATACTTGCCAGGCCATGGAAAAGAATGTAGTCCCCTTCTCCAGTCTGCACCTACTCTTCGACAATTTCTGAGGGAACTATACCACCATGAATGTTCTAAAAGTTCAATTCTAAACTTCTAAAGTGATGGGAATACTGTCTATAATAAGGTAAGAAGGTACACTAGGGATCAGAGGTTAACATAGAAATGCACAGGACTGCAATGAGTTGACACATATATGGGCCAAAATACATAATATGGGTACTTATCCAAAGTTGTGAAAGAAAGTTATTTCTTTTAGATACAGTTATATAAACTGAATTTTTCTGGCATGTAAGACTGGATAATTCTCTGCTGGGCAGGGGGAAGCACTGCCATGCTGTGGACTGCACGGTGTTTACTGCCACCCATCTCAGCTCTTTTCCCATTTCACACTGTCGATACCCATCCTACCAAGTGTCAAAGCCAAAGCTCTTTTACCTGTGAAAGTATCACCTGGGCACTGAGACCCTGTTTCTCGGCTTCCCTCCCTTCCTGCCTAGTTGGAAAGCACTGACTGCTGTGAACTAGCTCTACCAGGCTGGAGAGATGGCATAGTGGGCATCGCTTGCCAAACTGACAACCTGCCTTCAATCTCCAGAAGTCCGCAGAAGGAGACAACTGACTTCCACAAACTAAACTCTGACTCCCACTTGTGCCCATGCCATGTATGCACTGCTTCCCTCTCTTTCTCTCTCTCTCTTTCTCGTTTTCATTCTGCTTCCCCCTGACTTTCAAAAAAATATTTTTAAAAAAACCTTTAAAGTACCCCTACTGGTACTTAAATACATTCCTAATAATAGTTTCATAGAGCAAAATTTAAGATCATGATCACTAGTCATATTAAATCATTTTTACCACAGGTAGTTTAGGGGCCAAGGATATATATTCAGATTCATAAAAATTTCAAGAATGTTTCTGTGTTTCTTTTAAGACGTATTCCTACAGTTACCTGAAATATTCACAAGCAAGAAGTAGCATGTACTGATTATACACAACGAAAATTTAATATGGCCAAATATAGCATATACTAACTTTATAAAGTGCATTGTAAAGTGTATTTGCAGCATTTCATAGCAACAAAAGTTGCTGTAGAGTAAGTGGGTCAGAATTACCATCGGGGAAGTAGCACTCAAAATATCTATGGATTATTATAAGCCAAGTCAAAGCACGAAGTCCTCAATTAGATTGGGAAGGCGCTCCTTCCACGCCGCTGAGGTATCACCAGCCACACAGCATTTGCAAGAAGCACAAATCAGAGTTAACCCAGTGAGCCCCTAAGTAGGCTTTAAATGCTCTGAGAACCAGTCTGGCAGAATTTATAGCAAGCGGAAATTTCGGCTGTTCCTGCTCAGGCCTAAGGTTTTAGTAGGCAAGCAACACAGCAGATGCGCTCCAAACATCACTCTGAGAAGCATCAGGCTTCACAGAATATAAAACTAATACCACAGCAGGGAAAACATGGGATAATAAACTAACTCTGACAGAAACGTGAATCGAGGAATGGTAGTTGCCTTCCCATTTCCTTGGCAACCAGATAAGCAATCAATGAGCTTAAAAACTGACACATATGCACTTGATTCTCACCAGTTGTAAACAAAAATATGATAATCAGAGTGGCAGTAAGCAGATAAACTCACTCCAGTTTTGCAAGTCCTCAACCAGTCATGCAACATTTTAACGAGGACAACTTTCTACTCATGATGAATGAAGGCCACAGTGAGGTACAGGGAAGTTCTCAGGGCGTGTGTAGGGAGTGGGAAGTTGACCTACTTATCACCAGAATTGTTTACCTTTGTGACCTATGGCAATCTGCATGTCGGTAGGCAAGACAGCAAAAGACAGGTCCTGCTTTACAAAGACTGGGTAGAAATGCAGGGACCTGGTAGCAAAGGGCATGACACCATGCTTGCCTTTGCAAACAAGCTGGTTCTCAGGGCAGACGGGAGAGGCAGCACTCTACGGGAGCATTGCAATGCCTTTGTCTTCCTGAGAGATCTCCCTTGTTTCCTCTGGTCATTTCAAAGACAGTTATACCTCACTTGCAAATGAGGCCTGTACACTTTTTCTTAATGACCAACACCCTTTTGCTTCAATCAGTGTTTGTTTTCCTGTGGCATGATTCTGTTCTTTTACTAAGTGTTCTTGAGTGCAGAATACTTCGTAAGCACCGAGAACACACTGATCCAAAGCTGAACATTATAAATAGTTATAATCATGCACATCAAAAAGTTGAAAGTAAGAGTGGGTTGAAACAAAAGTAGGAGTTAGAAAGACAGAGTAGGAGACTGGATAAAGTGATGAAATAATAAGAAAAAGAAGTACTTTTATGAATAAGGTAGGAGAGAGAAATTATTTCCTAAGGCTTTGGGGTGGTGGATTTCCCACACTGAGGGTACAGTAGATCACAAAGGCCATACAAGTTGTTCTATACTTGTTTAGAGAGCTAAAACAACTGTAGTCAAAGTGTAGGAAGTAACATCTTGAAGGTATTTAATTTACACAAGCTATATATTCCTCACAAGTCAATTTGGTTGCTTTACTTGATTTATTTACTTGTGTATGTTTATACATGCACATACATGTGCATGTGTGCAGGTGAGCATGTGTGGGTATGGGGGGGTATGTGTGTGTGTAAGCCAAAAGTCAATGTTAAACATCTTTCTCAATTGCTCTCTACACTTTTGGTTTTCATGGACAGGAGGTTGTTTACTGGAACATGGGCAACTTCTCAAAGAACATAACCCACTGTCACCCAGTTTGCTGTCAACTGCCAATAGTCCCTCACGTGAGATAGAGCATTATGACTCTACCATCTCAGTGCTGGGATTACAGGAATGAGGGAGGCCTGACTATTTAACACAGATGCTGGGATCTGAACTCAGTCCTTCATTCTAATATGGCAAAGACTTTATCAACTGGACACATGTTTTTGTATTTTTATAATGTGTGGCTTAAAAGTCCAGCAATGATTTTAGTAGCTAAAAGGAAATAAGCTGCACAAACAAGGGATTCTTAAATTTGTGTTTTAAGCTCCACTTTGAATTTGGTTTCATAACATGCTTCAAGCTTAGCTTGCACAACCAGTCCTTAGATTTTATACTCCTCCATCTATGCTTACCACATCACCCTTAACATACAAACCTTTCTACCTTTATCCTCCAGGCATTTCAAGTATCTACAGGATAAGAAATTGCACTCACATGCTTGTGACCAAAATCCAAAGGTTGACTGATCAATGCTCCGGAAACAGCACAAACGGAACAAAAGACAGATGGATACAATTCATGTGCAGTATGTAAACTCTGAAATATCAAGTTGTCCATAAATTATTTTGTGACAAAATCCTTATGTAGTCATTTGAAACAGTGAAAGACACAACTCAATAGTTCACCACAATTCCTCTTTAAAATATAATTTTGGAAACAATGGTGACACCTTAGTGGTTAAGAGTTTGTTAAGGGGCTGGAGAGATGGTTCAGGAATTAAGACACTGTTTTGCCAGCAGAGAGTCTTAAGTTCAGATCCCAGGTCCCATGTAAAAACGTCAGGTGGAAATGGTGGCAGCCTGCACTTCTGGCCATGGTGGGAGGAGCCTGGGAAATCCCAGAGTGAAGCAAAAAGGAGGTAGAAGCAATTCAGGATGATTCCCCAAGTCACCCTTGGTACTCCACAGGGACACACAGTGTCCTCTTTTACACACACACACACACACACACACACACACACACACACACGCAAATAAAAAAATTTAAAAAGAGTTTGTTATGCGTAAGGATCTAAATTCAGTCCTTACAACCCATGTAAAAAAATAGGTGACATGTGCTTATAATCCCAGCACTGGGATGTGAAAAGGAGTGAATGGTTAGTGTCCATTTATCAGTCAGCCTAGTCTAAGTGGTGATTTAAATCAATCATGAAAGACTATCTCACAAAGAAAAAGTAGATGACTCCTAAAGAATTACAAACACTTGAGGTTGACTCTGGCCTACACACACACACACACACACACACACACACACACACACACACACACACAAGCATACATGCATATTTTCTTATTTGTGTGTCTTCCTCAGGTACAAATTTATTTCTTTTCATGAAAATTCTTCCGTGAAGTACGCAATGTGTGCAATGCCCATCATGCGTACATGACTTCTTTAAATAATATGTGCTGGGAGTTTTAACAACTTTTTGCAACAACCTTATAATCGAATCATGTTAAGTAAGACATGATTCGATTATAAGGTTGTTGCAAAAAGTTGTTAAATCATGTTAAGTAAGACATGATTTGAAAGTAATTTGATAACTATGTGAATAGCACTGTTAGAAAACTACAGAGAATAAACTCAAGTTTTTTCCTCATGGTCACTGGAAAAAGAAACAATATCATTCACAGTGTCATCTTGCTTGAAGTTCTCGAGGTCAGCAGACTTCAGACGCTGAAAGGACAGAGGACAGAGAAATGAGAAGAGCCGTGGAATAGTGGTGAGAACATATGGTGTCCATCTTGTGGGCATGCGGCTCCCTGGTATTAGTGCCACATTCCCTGTGCTAAGAAAAGCTGGTATGAGCCACTAGGCAATCTGGTGTCTCCTCAGAAGCTGCCAGAAACAGGTGGTGCTGACCTAACCCTTCCCTTCCACCACACAGGAGCCTCGCAAATCCTACATGCATCATTGTTGTATTCCCTTAAGCCACGCTTAGATGAAGCCAGAGAGTGAAAATGGTACACAATTCCTGGAGCTGGTTCTTTCTTATGAGTTTTCAGTGGTATAGTTTTTAAAATACACACAATTGAGACACCCACTCCACAGAGAAAGCTATGTATCCTATTATGGCAACTATGTAATGATGTGACATCACCCAAAAATAATCTCTAAGAAATCTAAACTCCCCACATATTTTTCTCTTGAGTATTTCCAGTCAAACCCTTATACGCTGACTTCCATTTTCATAGACTCTTGACCTGTCATGGAATACTCTACATTGGCCTTGTTTGTACAATACAGAGTCGAGACTCAGTCATTACAGACCACTAATTCATTCCCTTTTATTGTAGAGTGATATTTAATAATATAAATATACCACAGCTTGGTTACTGGATGTGGGTGTTGAATATGCTTCCAGATTCTTTTTATAACTTCTCGATAAATACCTAAGTTAACATGGGACTAATGTGTTTATCTTTTCAGAAGATAGCTAGCCATCCTCCAAAAGAGTTCTAACTTTTTAAACTAACTAGAGCATTTCGATATGTATGCTAGACCTCATCACTATCTGGTATTGTCTGTCCTTCATCCATTCTAGAGGATGTGAAATGCTATCTCAGGATCATTTAACTTGTATCTTCCTGATGTGCAGTGATGAGCATCCTTCCTTATGCCTATCGGCTTCATCCTACAGAGGATGTCCTATTCCCAAATTTCTTCAATAAGGTTTGTCTTTGACTTTGACCCAGTGGGGCTGGGATTGCAGCTCAGTTGGCAGAGTGGTTGCCCAGCATGCACAAGGCCATGGGTTTGATCCCCAGCACTCCATAAACATAGCAAGCTGTCTGACGGATGAGAACTGAAATCCCAGCACTGAGAATGTAAAGACAGGAGGATCAGAAGGTCAAGTTCATTCTTGGCTACATGGCAAGTTTGAGAACTGTCTTGGATACATGAGACTATGACTCAAACAACAAGAAGATTTTGTTCCATTTTGTTTTTACTTCAGTAGTTTATATTTTTATTGTTGGCTTGTGGAAGTGTTTGGTATCTTCCGGACCATGAGTTACGAAATACAAATGATAGGAATATTTTGTGTCATTTAATTTTCTTCACATTTATAATTTGGGTGAGATGTAAATCTTAGAACTCAGGGCACATCTTTTCAATTCTATTTAATAAATCTTTCCATCATCTATCTAACAGCTCAAAGGTAGTCTCATTTGTTTCTTTCTAGAATTTATTTGGTGACACTTTTTAATGTTTAATGACATAATGTTTCTCTGTTTTTTTTTTGTGCATACTGAATAATATAGGAGACTTCTTTTTTTCTTGCCATCATTGTCTCTTCAGCATCACCTTTTAGAAGCTATTTTATTGATTAACTCAGTTTTCTGTAGTAATGAGACCAAACCTAAGAGCTTAAGCATACTTGCAAGCTCTTTGCCACTGCTTCCTATTCATTGAATTTGTGTTTTGGTCAGATTCACTAGAGGTTTGTATGTGTACATCATATACGTGTGTTCATACCATATATGCATTTGCACATATCATATATATGCATACACATGTGTGTTAGGATTTTTATCTTCTATTTCATCAAACTCGTTTTTAGCACACTAACATTAAGTCCCTGAATCAAATCCATCAATGCTATTCTTTATCTGTCATGCTTTGGATAGATGTTTTGCCTCTTTAGACTGATTTCAGAAAAGCCTATTGACAGTTTCTTTTGAGATTCCATCAAATATACAAATGATTTTGTGGGAAATAGATGTAACAATTTGCGTCTTCCCATTTGTGAGCACAATATTTGTTTTTGTCTTTCAAAATTTATGTCAGTAACAGTTTCAAGTCTGTCCATTTTGTGTTAGATGTTCTGTAGGTATTGAAGGCTTATTTATGCTTTTGTAAGCTTTGTTTTTGTTGTTATTGTGAAACTAGGATTGAAACCAGTTCCTTATACAGGATTGTAAGGGCCCGACGACCAAAGCACACTTTCAGCTTTTACATTCTTACATTCCTCTCTACATATATGTTGATTTTTGCTCCATAGATATTAGATATTTCATTCAATAGTTATTTTTGTTTTTAACAACATGAAGCAAAATGTTTCATGTTGGATAATATTTTTGCTATTTTAAGAAAGAGAGAGAGAAGAGAATGGAAGGAGAGAGAGGGAGGGAAAAGATTAGAGGACAACTTTCAAAAGTCAGACCTTTCCTTCCACCAGATGGGATCTAGGAGTTAAACTCAGATGGCCAGATTTGCAAGCAGGGACATTTAACTGCTAAGTCATCTTGTTGACCCACTTTGACTAATGTCCACTGATCAAAACTTCTGTTCAGTCCAGGTGCCAACAAGTGCAATAAGTGAGCTTTTGATTTCTTATATCATATATTCATTTCTAGCCATTCATCTTCTCACCACTGTAAATGTCCCTGTGTGTAATAAAGTCCCCATCAACTTGCACATATGATCGCCCTTTCACATATGGACTACGTTAAATTTTTGTGTGACAATCCCACCATTCAGGATGTCTTTGATGAACTTTGTCCTCTTTTTGATGTGCATTGTGCTTCTGATTTCATTCATTACTCTTACTGAGTAATTTAAAGAAGAAGCAAAATGACTAAAACAATATTTTTCCATGAAAGTAATGTCCTTTTTTCTTTCTCAGCGAGAACTCCTGAGCGAGTCTATCCATTTATAACAAAGTTGTATTTGGACATCTTTTTTCAGGTTTAATTAAATTAGGTTTACTACAAATTGCAAAGTATTTAAGACAGGGAGATGAAATTTCTTTGCTGCACTGTCTGTGAATTTTAGCATCAAAGATACTGGAGAGGTTTCCTTATAATAGTTTTATGCACACTCTAAATTTCTGAATCAGGGAAATATTCTCTCTCTCGTTCTCTCTCTCTCTCTTTCTTTCTCCCTCCTTACTCTACCTTCTCCCTCTGTCTTCTCCCTCCATATCTTTTATCTTCTTCTCTCCCTTTGACTTTCTTAATGTATATAGCCTTAAGTATATAGCCTTAAGTATATATAGTCTTTAAGGCGCTTTCTTTGAATGTCTACCAGATTTCCTGACTTTTAACTTTGGTACTCAGTGAGACTGGTTATCTAACTTAAATGAAGCCATTAAATTTTTCCATCTTATTAGTAAAATAGAATAGGGAATACTACTCAATTATGTTAAGGAGTATTAAATACATTAAACACTAATAGGGAGAGAAGAGAAGCACATATGTTCTCATTGAATTGGATGTGAATGAAAAGATCCAATTTGCTAAAGAATATTAAATATTATTTATAGTTTTTCTCTTGTTTAATCCTACTGAAATCAATTGGCAAGTCAGCAATAGTTGTACTTTTCTACCATAGGCCCCTGTCCTAATAAATAAATAAGTATAAAGTCAATTTTATTCATCACAAAGAATAGGAATACTTAGTCAAATTAGCTGTACAGACTGCTGAAAAGATTATACTAGTTGCAATTTTCTGGAGAACTTCAGAATCCTTCAAAAATATAATATTTGAATGCATGAAGATGCCGAGAGATAGGCGGAATATCAACTTAGAGCCTCACAGAGAGAGTCCCCAGAGAGGTTAGAAAAGGAGGGAAGGAAGGAATGGAGCTTTATGTGGGACTAATATTCAACATGACTTTGTCATCCATTTGCATGGCTTCATAGTGTTTAACCCAGTGTCTTAGCCATAGAGAGAAGTACAGAATGTCTGTACTCTCCCTGTAGCTGTGGTTTAAAAAAAGAAGTTTGCATTGTTGAAATTAGACCATATCCACTTCCAGAAGTACATGATCCAGTGACTAACATGTAATGATGCTATTTCTGAAAACTGTGTTGTAATTAAATGTCACCGTCTTGCATATATTTCAGACAACTCAGCATTGAAGTCAAGTCAGGTCGCTGATGGAGAGTTCTTGGTCAATGATCCCATTAAGCATATGAAGGGATGCTCTATATTCGAAATGACTTCATCTTCTCTGAAGACGAACCCACCACATGATCGCAAAGGATGTATCCTTGTCCTCATGAGAACTCCATTAAAAATTAATATCCCAACCAATTATAATAAACTATAAGGAGGTTTTGCTTTTATTGTGGTGAAGTTTTTTTATAATGAGAACATTGCTAGGAAAAATCAACTCAGAATAGCAGGCAAAAAGGTCAACAGAAGAAATGAAGGCACCTTCTCTTCACCCTGTTGTCTTATAGTAAGGTGTAAGAAAATATTTGTGGGCCAGGATGACTATGGTATATGATTTATCATGACTGTAATTTATAAAATCTGGCATTGAAGGCTTACTGAAGTCTTGACTTAAAGTGATTCCCATGAACTTGAGGATGACAAATTCCATTTTTGTAAACTCTTCTGGTTTTAAAATAGGACAGACTAAGCCTATATCTTTCCTTTTCAGATCACACAAAATAATGTATTACTTTGCTTCTGTAAAAAGTGGAATCAATGAACCACATGTCACATGTACATAGAAAGTTTTAAAGTTCTCAAGCCCATCAACAACAATTGCAAAATTTATGAACCATCTGCCAAAAATTCAGAGAAAAGTTGATTGGAAGTCACCTTTCTTCTCTCCATCTTTTGTGCTCAGTAGACTTTAACAACCAGCTAAAAAGGATGTTAGAATTGAAGACGACTTAATAGTGACCACTTCCAAGAGGGTATTCCACTTCGGTATTTGGAAGAAACTTCCATTCTAAGTTCTTTCCCAGTACAATGGAGGCAGGTTCTGGTAATACAACCAGTAAGTGAATGGAGATTATCAGGAAGAAAGTAATTGGTAGCCAAAAGCCGTCAATATTTTATGGAAGTCAATAGTATATATAGTAAGTGGGCACTGAAAAAAATGGGCCCATCCTCAGAAAAGTTCACAAATCTCACCAAAAAACCCCACAAAATAAGTTTCTTATAGTTAGAAAGACTTGAAATTGTCCCCATGTAAAAATATCTGCTAGAGGCCTTAGCAGCAGGAAGCCATGCTATGAAATAAGTCCCTGAGGTAAGAGATAAGTGGAAACATTCTCCCATGAATCACAGTATGAGAATAAAGGTGCTAGATGAAAAGAAATTTAAAAAATCTAGCCATAAGAATCCCACGATGAGAGGAACCAGAGGATGTAGTGAAGTCTATAATAGAATAAATGCCAAGAAAATGAATCTCAGATTCATTTTCAGATCTCAGATTTGAAGGAAGCTTGGCTTTTCACATTAGAAGTACCAAAGCAGACTTCACACAAGCCAAAGTATCTGCATCACTGTGAAATTGTAGAGCTCGAAAGATAAATAAAATTGCGAAGGGATTTTAGAGAAAAACGAGCAGTCTAAATAAAAAAACGCACGGGCCAAGAAAGAGCGCTCATTCTGCCATGTCCTCAGGAACACAACTCAGTGCTTGAAGGTAAGTAATTAGTTTCTTCCAATTAAAGGAAAGAAGATTTTAAACTTGTAATCCCATGCTCAGTCGAGCTGGAATTCAAATGAAAGAGGGTATAAATATGTGTGCAGGCAAGCAAAGCCTCACCGTATTTAAGCAGGTAGGCAATCTCAGAGGGAAGTTCTTGAGAATAAACTCCAACAAATAGATTATAAATCCAAAGGCACCTCATGCTGCATGAAATATACAAAATAGCAACAAGAAAACTGGTAGTGACACTACATACAGCTATGATTTAAATGTAACATGTCCTCCATAGGCTGAGGTACTTGTCGCAGTCGCAAGTTAGTGGCACTGTTTGGGAAAGTTGTATAATCTTCAGAAGGTGCAACCTGGCTAGAGGGGGGAGCCTTTAGGATTTGTAATCCAACTACACTTTCTGTCCACTCTGCCTTCTGTTCCGTGAAAATGTGTGGAAGCCAGTGGTCCTTCTTGCCGCCATAGAACCACTGGCCACCATGCCTTTTCTTCAATGACAGACTGGACTTCTACCCTGAAATGCACTCTTCTCATGTGTTTGGTCACAGCAATGAGAAAAGTAACTGATGAATACTCATCTTTCAGCATTTGTGGAATATCAGTATACCAAAATCTGCAGACATGGAAGGCTTATATAAGACCGAAGACTATTAACATTTCCTCTATGTCTATCATATCACCTCTAGATTGTTTAGAGTATCTAGTACAATGTAAATAGTTACTAGGTCTTATTATTTAGGAAAGAATGATGAAAAAGTAGCTATTTTATTTTCCTAATATTTTCAGTTCCCAGTTGGTCAAGTCTACAAATATGGAGAATCTTTTCCAGATGGTGATGTACAATGCAAGACCAAAACATAACAACCACTAGAAGAAACCTAATGTCCTCTTACTGTAAGAGGGGCTAAAGCCAGCGAAGGAGTGAAAGGTGAGAGAAAACTTTTATCTTTTCAGGGTAGGGAACACATATAGTCTTCCAATTATAATGAAAGGAGAACTGGCAGTGTCACAGGAAGAGCTGAGACAGGAGTATATTTTATGAATGTCAATAGAAAATGTGACAAAATTTAAAATCATTAGAAGAACGAGATCTTCTAGTTTCTAAATCAGTGTTTTTGAAAAAATGTATCTTAGAAAATCATACTAATTTGAAAGGGTCATGCTTTTAATCTTTTATGCCTTTGCAATTGATGCCAAATGTAGTCATGTTCTGCCAAGAATGCACTACCTCTGCTTGAAGTGTTTTCTAGCTATTTGTCTATTAGTATACTGTTATATAATATATGCTACATCCTGCCAAGGCCAAGAATTCCCTGACAACTTACAATTCCCTGAAGCTAAAGGAGGTTATTAGAGCTAGCCAAAGATGCCCCCAGTTTAACTTTCTTCAAGCTAGGTTTAATCGGTGGCTCAGCTGCATGAGGATGGAAAAGGTCCAGATATACCCCATATCAGACATTTCTAAAGAGCTTGACCCCAGCAGTGCTCAAGGTGTTTCACGTGTTCTGTCCATACATTCTACTGTAAACTTAAGACTGAAATAAGTTTCCTGTCTGCTGGTGAAACATAGGAGCCAACTTGACAATTGAGCATTGAACCTTCAGACACATCTATAAAGAATTATTTAATTAAGGCAGGTCTGAGAAAACCTTTAAGAAGATTATGTAATTGATGTGGAAAAATCTTGCCCATGGTGGACAGAACAGGTAGACGATATGGAGAGAGCTCTGTTTGGAATTTGGCAGACTGGGGTGGTAGGAAGTATACCCCTCTCTCATCTCCTTTTCCATGGATATGATGTGGCTAGTTCCTTCAGCACCCAATATTAGTGTGAACTCTCCTGCCATCATAATGGACTGTAACTAGAAACTAGGTCAAAAAATAAACCCCTTTCCCCTAAATTGTTTGGGTCTTATTGAGCAATGAGAAGATAAAATTACCATACCCTGGATAAGGAATGTATCTTGATATATATAAATCAGTTTTCTCTTAAATCTAGTTAGATACACAGATATGTATGTATACACATACATATGTATACACACACACTCTTACCAAATTCAAAAGAGGAAAGCCACAAATAGTCTACTTGCAAGATGGCACAACTGGTGGCCATTTATGAAAGTAGCTTGTTTCTTTTCAGATTCTCTAAAGAAAGGTCCTGGAAAATGGGTAGGCTTGAAAGAAAAGCTCAATCTCTGTAATGCCAACAAATATTACTCATTGAAGTTCATCAGCCTGCAAGTGTTTTAGTCAATGCCAAAGTTAAAGAGATGGTTCAAATTCTTGAGAGACAGTGGCTAATCCACAGGTACATACTTTTAAAGTTATTTCCAGGTCATTATGGGTATTAAAGTAAATCTATTACTGAACCAAGTATTGACATGATATTTTTTTTTATTTTCCATATTTGTGTTGCTTATGGCTTTTGTGACTGTACAAAAGTTGAACCTGCCTTCTTTTGTGTGCAAGGCAGCAGCTTTACCATTAAGCTGTTTTTCCAGCCCCAGATTCTCACGTACTGCACCTGAGGTATGAATGGTAGTTTTTTTCTTCCATTGTCTCTCTATAATCTGTATCGGCTTTCACGTGGAGTAGAAAACAAAAAAATTTCTAGTTGTCTTAATCTAATAAATCTAAGAAGTCAATGGTGTTTTGCTGGGAATGGGTGGAAATTGACATAACCTTCAGTTCCAGACTCGTTTTAAGTTCCAGAACTCTCATAGAATTGTCTGACATTGCTTAAATGAAACAGAGAATGCAGAGTTTATATGAATGAGCAAGTTGTCAATTTTGTCATATAAGTGTATATGTGTGGTGGGGAGGATTAGCGCTGGAATTAATGATTCTCCCTGCAAGATGTTCTTCATTGGCCAGACGTTTCCTGTACTAACAAAAAAAATTAATTCATCATGGAATAACGGCTTCTGTGGGGGGGGGGGTCTTGTTTAGTGGAATGCAGTAGCATACTACGTGCATGTGTACATTCTTTAATGGCTGCTTAGAATAAAAGATCCAGCATTATTTCTCAAATATCACCAAAGTTTAACCTTTTGACATATAGAAAAGGAAAGTTGAATCTGGTGTGAGTCCCAGGGATTTGTGAAAGGAAGACAATCCTGCACAATGTTTGTTTCTTAAGATGTACCTAATGGAAATGTGGGAGGGTTAACCTGGGTGGGAAGGTCAATCTATTCTAGAATGCTTGTTCAGCAGAACTGCTCTATCACATAAAGATACCTCGCGATGCAGAAACATTTGCACTCAGTAATGGCTGCTTGAAGTGAAATCTCTACCTGTTGCTCTTCTAAGAATTATTTACACTCAGCTACATGCTGCATGATTTAGGGTATGTTGCACTTATTGTTCTTTCTGCTGCTGCGAGGCGATACTCATACACACCCCAAGCTCAGCTCCCGAGGAGATGCAGCCCATTGCAACAGGAATCCCATAGCAGAAGGCGTAGTTGGAGGTAGAAGCAGGAGGACTGTTTGGGTCAGCACAGTCATCACCAAAAGGGATGAAACAGGAGTGAGCTACTAAACCTTGAAGTACACCCACAGTGCCCTGTCTTGCTACTGCAAAGCTCCACTTCTCAAAGGTGCCCACAACCTTGCCAGGCACTAACATCAGCTAAGGTTGCAAACACATGAGACTGTTGAGGACAACTCATTATCAAACGATGATATTGTATTAACAAATCTTTCCCGTGATCCTACTTTGTTCTGTTTTTATTTTTATTGTGATGATACTAAAGGCCAGAAAAGTTTGGTTCCTGATTCAAGGTCATGTGACCAGGAGGTATGAAACCAGGCTATATGTCAAGGGGCTGCCTCAAGGATCTACCCACAAATCCACTCTAATATCTCTTAGTATTCTGAACTTCTTCCCAATAGGATTGTCCAATGACAGAAACATAGACATCATTTATTACATTAGGAAGGAGACAGGAAGAATGGGCTTTTTCTATCATAGGACCCTTTTGAGTATCACAGCAACATCCAGAATGTAGAAAACAAAGAAGTCCTATTTATTCAAGAGTGTGAGGGCAGTTTTATAATAATGGAGCAAGTCTTGCCAGGGGCCACATTATGTGTGCTTTGAAATAGGTTTCAAAAGGAGGTGGGTCAGGTCCAAGATTCCAAGATCTAATTAAATGCTTATATATTCTTTTGATTTAATCTTTAAAATTGGTGTGCTGCTGGTAAATTAAGCTAATTGACTTGAACTTAAGAGGTCTTCCTCCTCCACTTCTGTTTTCTTGTCTCCCCATACAGCCACACTTCAGCTTCAGCTCAGATATCTAAACTTCTGGAGTCTTACCTTGAAGCTCTTATTACATGACCAAGGCCCGGTTACTCAACTACTCTGTGCCTCCATTTTATCATCAGAAAACTCACAGCTTAAACTCTGTTATTCCAACTCTCCAATTCCTATGTGGGCATTCCTGCAAATCCTTTGAGTATTCAGATATAATAAAGCACTTCATCAGAACAGGAGCAATATTTATCTCAAGGGTCACCCACCATATTCACAGGGCACTTGGTCAGCAACTTTTACATCTTCACTAGATATGAATGCACAATCACTCCTTAAATGGAAAAAAAATAAAAATTAAAAATAAACATTTCAGAAAGAATCCCATATTTGGAACACTATACATGAAAAGAGAAGTATTTAATTCACAGTTTATTCATTCAGGGAGAAAAATTTGATAATGATGGCTGCTCCTCTTCAGATTATCCTTACAAAGCTTGAAAGACTCTTATGTCTCCTGTGGTTTTTGCTTAATTCTTGAATTTGTCAGATTTCCATTTTGTGACAAAATACCCCAAATAAGCACTGGAAGAGAAATGAAAACTTACTTTGGCTCATGTCTTCGCAGAGGTTTCAGTTCATAGTTGCTGGGTTCTATGACGGCTGCCCTCTAATGAGGCAGGAAGAAGTGGAAGAGCAAAACAATTTCCTTTACAGTGGCAGAGAAGTGTCAGACAAGGGGAAAGGCATGACACACCTCCAAGCACTTGTCCCTGGGGCCTAAATTCCTTCCTGGGCCCCATCTCCCTGAGATTCCACCTTCTAAGTGTCAAGGGTAGTGACCCAGGCAGTAGCATGTGAATCCTGGGGGGTCACTTAAAATATGAAACTCAACATTTGTCAAAGACTGAAAGTTTTCAATAAATAAACTTTACACAAAGAGAACTGCTGTGCTGCTACTGAGGTAGAAAAAAATGCAAAGCGTTGAGTTATTGCTAGTATAAGTTAGGATAAGAAATGATTGAAATTCCAAAGACAGTCAAGTGAGGACATTTCAGAGCCCACCCCCACAGCCCAGCATTGCCGCATAAGCTCTGGCCTCAGCCTCTGCAAGACAGAAGATTCTCAACCAGCTAAAGCATCTCTCTAGCCCCTGGTCTCAGCCTCTGAACAATAGGCCATGGCCAGTCTGCGTTCCATCCTCAATGCTGATATTATTAATCATTGCATTTGCTTCTTATAAAGTCCTGCCTTTGCTCCATCCTTGCCCTGCTTTTGTATAAAACAGCATTACAAGTTAAGCTAGTGGCTGGAGTCTGTGGCGCGAGCTCTCACGCCAGACTGCTGATAAATTAAGCTCCTCCTCTCCATCCTAACTGCTATCTGGGAAATTACTTCAGAATTAGTTCTGAAATACTGTCACATCATGATTGTGACTTGTAAACTTCTGCCTCCTCTTTCTCTACCCTTCTCTCAGCAGTACCTACTCCTCATAAAATCTGGCTCAATTTGGTTCAAGAGCATCAGACCGTGGTGTACAGAAATACAGGAACTCTTCACAGTCTAGAATCACCTAGGAGACAAAATTATGAACTTGAATTCTCTGCCCTTTCCTTCACATTTTGTCCAAAAAATTATATTGCCATTAAAATGAAATGTGAGTTCAGTGAAATCAGTTTTAGGATAATAGAAAAAAATGGATGTTCGTTTCATACTATTACATATGTGAATCATCCTTAAACTGTGCAGTCTCATGGATGCTAAGCTTGTCGAATATACTTGGGTGGTAACCCTAATAGGAACGAAAGGGGATAATTAGATAACTTCTCAAGAATCAATAAACATTTGTTTTCACCTCTAAGTCACCAGCAATGTTATGTTGATGGCTTGTTCTTTCTGCTAAAACTTCATGTGATTTGACTTCACTTAAAACTAGAATTTTGTGGAAGGAGCATGGCGTCTGCTCAGGTGGAGGGCCCTTTCTTGATTCAAAGTCACGTGAGCAAAACCTCATGGTTGATGTGTAATCTTTGCTAAGGGTTCTTACTACCCATCATTAAGGTACTGGATATTCTGTAGGTGCAGTAATTGTCCCAGCCAACTCCACAATCTTTGGTGTGCTTTACAGTGTTCTTTGGACAGGCAAGGCAAAGACTTGAAGTTTCCCAGGGTTACCAGTTTCTCTCCACCAATCAGATAGCCCGATGGTTGCCTGGTTTTGTATTTTTCGTTTGGTAGAAATAATCCACAGTGGGATGTAACTATGTGGTACACAGTCTGAGTTTCTCTATAATGAATCTTTGTCAAAATGGGGTTCAGGCAAGCTTCATGTACCAGTATTGTAGCATGTCTGAGCCAGCCAGGGTTGTGGGGGGAGAGGCTGGGTGACTTCAGAAGAGCTGATTGGTTAAACTCAAGTATTTGGGCACCAGAAATCTTAATGTGGAATCTTAGGCCTTGGGCCACATACATCCCTTGATAAGTATGCTTTTTTTTTCTCAATTTTGTTCAGGGTTCTCAAAGGCAAGAACTGAGACAAGTATGAAAGGTTTGTTTGGTGGCTACTGTACTGGAAACCAACTCTTGTTTTTTTGCTTTTTTTTGAGATTGTGAAATTATCAATGCACATGAATCAAGTTCTGACAGCTGTATGAAGGGTAGATGAGGCTGTCCATTGTACCAGTTCTTGTTTTGGATTCTCAGGCATGGTCTGGCAGTGTAAGAACTCTGTAACATTAACAGATTTAATAAAACAAGTCAATATAAAAACTAGAATTTTATATTTGGCAATTTTTATTTTATTGTGCATAATTTATTTATAATATTGTATATAATTTATTTTACTGTGTATATCCTGCCCTAAAATGATAGGGCTTAATAAGTTCTACTCAAACACATTGAGAAATCTTTTCTCTGTCATTGAAATATATTGCCCCAAAAATAAAAAGCTTTACCCACTTCTATTCAGATTTCTCTGAAAGATTAGCACCAATAGACTGTGAGTATAGGTACATGGACACGAGAGGGATTTACTCAATTCTCCTACAGAATTAGAGATTGGGTAGTTTGCTGTCACACTCAAGAGATAGTGAATCATGGACTGGTGATTCCAAGAACCTGTGGGCCTCAAGTGAGAGGTATTAACCAGGGCAGTCTCAGGTGGTTTCTGGATGTTTAAAAAGTCTGTGAGAGTCACTGATGTGAGTTTATTTTGAAATACTCACATGCAAGAGTTGAATCTGATGTCCATGGGTGAATGTAGCAGCAGAATACATTTGCTTTCAGGAGAGAGGCTCTTCTGTTCTGGCTGGCTTCCTCTTCTTTCACTCTTATTCTGCCTGGCTTCCTAGGCTCTTACCTGGGGATGTCTATATATGTGCCAGTATTTGCCCACAGTTACTCATCCACAGACAGATGTCTCATAGACACATTCAGAAGTGATTTACTACCCTATCCACCTATGACACTCAACTTATACCTATGTTACTGCCATCCTAATCCAGGTAAGAATAATTTCTTAATGACTCTCCTTTGAAAAGTATGTCATACTTTCATTTGTAGTGTCTTTCTTTTAGCCCTTGTGTTCAAAATCTATGTTGAAACATCTTTTTATGTATGTATGATATGTATGTATGTACATGCCTGTATATGTAGGTATGTTTGTCCACACACATGTGTTGACACTGGGTGTATTTCTCTATTGCTCTCCACTTTATTTTCTGATACAGGGTTTCTCAAGGAACCCAGAACTTGCCTATTGGTTAGATTATCAGTTCAACAACTACATGGGATCTTCCTGTTTTGCCTTCAAAACTGAGATTGCGTGAACCCCACAGGCAATTTTTTTATATGGCTACTGGGATCTGAACTTGCACAGCTAGCACTTTACCAATGGAGCCATTTCTTGAAACCTATTAAAATATCTTTGATAAAATCCTCCTCCGCTTCAAAGAAATAGGATCACTTTTATTATTTTTTTGATATTTATGTCTGTCTGTGTGCATTTTGTTTTTGTTTACATCTGTGTAGGTAGGCACATGTATATGTACTGGTGTACTGGTGCACGTATACGTGTGTGTGTGTGTGTGTGTGTGTGTGTGTGTGTGTGTGGTGTAGGCCTGAAATTGAAAAATTGACATTGGATCTTCCATGATCTCTCACTCTATGTATTGAAGCAGGATCCTCTCAATTCAACCCCAATCACTGATTGGCAATTCAAGCTAGCCAGCCTGCCCTGTGAATCTTCATTCTCTGCCTCCAGAATGATGCCATCATGGGCCATTGCTATACCTACCCAGTTTGCATGTGGGTTGTGGGAATCTCACCCTTGGTCCTCATGTTGTACAGTAAGCACTATATTTTTTGAGTCATTCCGCAAGCCAAAGAATGCTTTCTCCTCTGGATTACCTCAGGGAAGGCCTATGTGTCCTCTAGTTCTCTCCTGACTCAAGACATATCCACTTGCGACAGAGTAGCTGTCAACACAGTGGGTCAGATACTCTCCTGAAACATGGATAGACCCTGTTATATTTTTGTCCAATGTCTTCAAGTAGTTACTAATGAAGGCTGATCTTGATTGCAAACTTGACTGGATTTAGAATCATCTAGGAGTCAAATCTCCAGACATGTCTGTGAAGGCACGTCCAGAAAGGTTTATCTGAGGTGAGAAGACTTCCTGATACGATGAGAACACTCAAACTCTGAGCCAAAACAAATTCCGCCTTCCTTAACTTACTTCTGTTAGGTATTGTGTGACAGGAATGAGATGGTAAACAATAAACTAATCATTTCACCCAGGAAGAAAAGCAAAGTCTTTACCGCGACTGTGGTATTTGCCTTGACCCACTTGGTGGATGTTCTCTCTGTCTTTCTCCTCTACACACACCACCACACACACCACACCCCAACGCACACACTACACACCAGACACAAAAACACACCACTCACCACAACACACACACACAACATACACCACACACCAACACACAACCACACAACACCACACACACACATACACACCACATACACAACACACAGACACACACACACACACACACACACACACAACACACACACCACACACCCACACACACACACCACCACCACAACACACCAACACCACACAAACCGTACCCACACACACACACACACAACACCACACACACACACACACACAATACACACACACACACCACACACACACACACTCCACACACACACACACACAACACCACACAACACAACACACACAACACACACACATCACACCCACGCACACACACACACACATACACACACACACACACATCCACACACACACATACACACACACACACACACACACATACACACACACACACACACACACATACACACACACCTTGTCCTTGCTAACTTGTCTTCTAGCAGCTGATGTCTTTCAGGCAAACCACTTACCCCCCTGCTCTATATCTTCCCATCAGTCACAATCCCACCTCCCCCCCACAGCTGTGTGTCACACCTTTGAGCACCTCTTTCCCAGCTTCACTGTTTTACTTGCAACTGAACTTTCTCCTGCTGTCTGAGCTTCCTACTCCATTATTTCCCACAGCACTTAGTATTTTTTAAAAGTGTCCACAATTTGCCTATGTACTATGACCATGCTTAATTTTTTACTTCATTTACTATCCTAATATATAGAACATCTCCTAGAATATAGACTTTAGTTTTTGTTTTTCTAGTGTATCTCATGCCTATACTTGGGTAATGAAGCATACTGGGTAAGTAAATGAACATAATAGAATTCTAACCATTACAGAAATAAAAATTGCATACATGGCACATGTGTGTTCATACACACACACATACACAGCTGAAACAGCAGCAAAAAAAAAAATACAAGCTCCTTAAAGGGAAACTGATGTCATTGATTTTGTGATCTAAAAAAGTCAGGGCCAGGACTCGTGTCTCTAACATTTTCTTGACTTTTCCCTCTTCTTCGTAGCCTGTTTGCTGCCATATAGCTGCTGCTATTCCAGGTATCTTACCTGGTTAAGGAAGGAAGAATGAGCAAAGAGACTAGTTTACGTCAAGAGATTAAACACTTCCTTTCCCTTAATCACCCCTACTGACTACCAGCGGTCATGAATTTCACCAGCCAGAACTGGATCCTAGGTTCAATCTCAGGTTTGCAAAATCTAAGAATGAGTCCAGGATTCCCACAACCGGATGAGACCACTCATGAATCAAAAGCTCGAAGAGCCGAAGGCCTTAGGGGGACAACAAAGAGCTGCCACCGCTCACTCTCACGAATCTTGCAATCTGCTTGCTGAGACAAGGACAACAAGGAAGAGGCGTTGGCTTCATTGAGGTTCAGAGACACGAAGCAATGTGTCCATGTTGTGTTTCTAATGAAGATGTTACAAAGGTAGCTATGGAGCTTGTCCTTGGATATGGATGACGTGAAATTAAAAAAGAAAATTCACATGGACTTTACAGAGTCTGTAAGGCTGACTGAGTGAAACTTCATGACTTTGAAGAATAGAGCAGATCCAAAGTCAAGACATCTTGGGATGTCTTTACCCCCATTTATTGCCTGCCTGTGTGTGTGACTAGTAGCCTTTAAACTCTCAGGTACAACCTTAGAAATGTGTTAACAAACCAGTAACTTCCATACCCAGAAACTAAAAAAAAAAAAAATCATCTGATGACATCCAAAACCCATAACAAAGCTTTCTAGCTTTACGATAACCTGCCTACCTGAACTTTCCACAAACACTTGGGAAAACTGTCTTGATTTATGACTTTCTTTTATTCTCGCACTACTGAATTCCACGTAACCATATCGGAATATGTTATGTGCTGTCACCTGAATCTGTGTCCTCAGACCACATTCACTCATTCTTGCTTTAAAAAAAATGATCTGATATCTTTTTTGACGTGAGTGCTATGTTTTAGAGGGTGATGGAGACATGGGCAGAGTGTGGGAACTGGGTAAAAGGAACGTGAAAACATCCTGCCCATTAAAAATTCTGATGAAATGTAAATCCTATCAATCATTTGCATAAGAAAGTCAAATAATGCTCCTAAGAGGAAAAGCTGCAGAAAAGTCACCGAACAGATGAACCATGTGCCCCTATCATCTTATGAAGGACTCCTCGGTTTTCAGAGGCACAGTTAAATGGTATTGACCTAATTCAACGTTTTCATCATCAGAATAGGGAAACCAAAGCCCAGAGATGCGAACTGATTTCTTTATGGTTACATGGCCAAGACAGGACTGGAATCTGGATGTCTAACACACGGATGTATTTTTCAAGTTTCTTTAGCAAAAGTAGTCCCTTTTCGCAAACATTCATCACCACATAACAGGATGCTGCTGCTCTCGTCTTGACCTGATTCTACTCAGCTCGGTCTGAGCTGCTGAAAAATAACAAAAATGTCAACCAGGCTTGGATAAGTCCAGGGTAAAAAAAGAATGTCAAACAACTCATGCAAGAAAAAATCAGTGACTATATCTTCAGCTTTGGATGGAGCGCCTAGTACATGCAGAGCTTTGTTTTTTATATAAAAAAGTTCAATTATGTGAAGCACACAGTCATAACACTCACAGCTGCAAGCTATTAAGACTTTCTAATATTTGCGAGCCATAAAGGTTGCCATACTTTAAAAGATATTACAGAACATTACTGTCCCATCATAGAAACTGATCTTAGGCTATTTATTCAACTGCTCACTCCTTTGGATTCAGGGTAGAGAAGTGCACTGCAAACATTTAAATGGCTCTTGTTGGAGTAAATCAGTTATACTGATTTAGGCTCAGAACTCCACCCCACAGACGGAGCACAAATATACCAAACAAAGAGCACTTTAAAGCCAGTCTCCAACAGTTCCACTCTCACCCAGCTCCCCCGAGTTCTCATTGTGCTTGACACACACAGATGTCCCATTTTCCATTCAAGGGATGAAGTAACGTGGTGAGGAACGGGGGAGGAAAGGCCTGGGTCTGAAGCTGTAGTAAATGAAGTCAACCCAGTTTCCTTCTTAACCTCAGGCAAATGATTGACTTTGGGGCTGTACAAAGACTTGCTTAGAGCCATTCCGAGTGTCAAGTGCCACCTGGTTACATGTCATTGGACATGTCACAGAGCACCAGGAAAGAGTGGCTGAGGCAGTAGGAGAAAAGATACGTATCAAATTGCATCCGGCAGTTGCAATCTTTCCCACGCAAGTGTCAGCCCTCAGATGTCCCTGAATCATTCATTCTGAAAACCCAACAGCCCCCTTCCTGGGCAAGTAGGAGAGATTAAAGCAACGATAGCTTCTGTTTTGTCCAACTGACTTTCTAGGTTGGTCTAACAAAACTGCTCTTGCAAAACCTGGGTCTGAGGTCGTTCACCTGCAGAGTTAAAACACCCGGCTCTCTCCTCCAGTCCTTGTGCCAGAGAAGCCGGAGAGACACAGACAGGCAGGTAGAGGTTCAGCGGACAGAACAGGAGGGTCCGATGAGTCAGAACCACGCACTCATAAGTTTTATGGATGGTGTCGCAACACTTTTCCAGATTTTACCTTCTGCTTCAGACTGGCTTCATCTGTGGCTTCCGCTTGTCTTCATGTTGTCATTAGTCCCTTGAGTCTGCCCAGATTACCCAGAATCAAGGGCCTCAGGTTTCTTCCAACTGAGTTTCCTTGGTCAGCAACTCACTGATATCTCATTCTTCCTTCTCTTGTTCATCTCCCTTCATGAGGGAGGCTGGACAGGTTCAACCCTAGTTGTGAAAATCAAATCACAATGACTTGGTCAGTTTCAGTCTTTGATTCATGCCCTGACTTTACACAGTGCTGTCACAGAGCGGGTGCAGAGAAATGTTTTGCTACATAAATGAATATATGAATGAACTGCATTTCCTCTTACCAGAACTTCTCCACGACGTGAATAGTGTGCACTTTGTCTATGGCATGTCAGTTGTTCCATTTTGACTTATTACATTCCTAGAGAACTTTGGTATGCTTTATTATTCATAATCACATTAATGATTTACTTCAGAATGTATTGTAGTATAAAAATGATACATGCTAAATGAAATCTGGCAGATTTTATTTTTTCAGCCCGAGGAAGGACATTGGGGTATAAATACATTTCAAATTCACCACGTGGTAATGGAATGCAAGGCTCTGGGCCAATCTTAGAAATTTCCTTCAGTTTTAAAAGCACATGCTTTAAAACTGAGAGAGGTGAGCATTCAGATTCTCTGTGAGCTCTGGGTTTCAGGAAAAAGGTGTGGTGGATATTTTCTGATTGCACATGAAGAGATACACAAAACTTCCAAATCAGTGGAAAGAAAGATGTGTCCTTCATCGCAGAGGCTTGCCTCCAGTCTTGTGCTTAGGGCGCGGACGAGGAGGTGGGGTCTCCCCTCCCTATGTAATCAGCACAGTCTCCCTTCATGTTTATATCAGCAGCAGGGATGACGCAGTCCTGGTGCTTACACAAAGCTGAGGCAAGTGGACACTCCGGCTCCATGCTGGCCCAAGTCATAGCTGACAGCGGCAGATAATGGCACCTGGTTAGGGCTCCCCATGGGCCGTCAGGGGTTCTAATCAGCTTCTCTTAGCTGGCAGATTTTGAACAGTGGGTATGTTCCAAATGTGTCAGGGCATATTTTTCAAACATCACTGCCGATTCACTCATTATGTCTTGCCCTTTTTTAGACTTTGACAATGAAGGGACAGTTTTTATAAAAGAAGGAAAAAGGAAATGAGTGCACACTGATATTTTATGACATGTTAGGATACACAGCAAGATTAACCTATTTCTTCAGGATCTTTGGGGGTTACCGTTCTCTGTGTTTCCTCCTTATTTTCCATGCTTTCATATTTATGTACTCTGAATTCCTGCATATATCAAAATATATACCTTGAGGAGAACCTTGAGGAAGCACAGGGCTTTGCACTGTTTATGTAGCTTGTGTGTGTGTGTGTGAACACACACACAGGAGATGGACATCTATTTGGGGTTATATTCAACCTACCACAGTGTGGAGAAGACACTGCCTTAGCAAACCCAAATTACATTTGGGCTGCAAACACTCCAAAGAAACTGTGATATTTAAGACTGGTTTAATCTAGTGAGTCAGATAAAGCTAATTTAATGTAACTGAGGAAAAGAAGTCATTTGCTTTGGCATCTAAAGTTCTATTCTATAGAAAAAAAAAGCAGACATGTAAAACTCAAACTTTGTATGCAAAGATATTTTAACAGCAAAAGAAATGTATAAAAAGTGATGGGAAAACTAGGTGTGTGAACAGGTGTATCACAAGATTGAGGTCAATGAAGCTAGACTCTTGTCTCAAAACCCAAAACAGCAAGAACCACAACACACATCCACACAGACTGACAGAGAGAGAGGCAGAGACAGAGACAGAGACAGACACAGAGACAGAAACAGACAGAACTAAGAACACCAGCACCACAGAGAGATGTATATAACATGAATGATATGGATCATAGTAAGTAGATATAAAATTGATATAGACATGAGAAAATTTGCATATAAAATTTAATCGAAATCATGGTGATTTTTCCTTATGAAGCTGTAATGTTGTCAGGGCTTTGTAAAGACACTTCTTTCTAATTCATTTGGCTTCTGGTGAAGCAGTTCAAAGGCAGGACTCGCGTCAAGATGTGTTCCCTCATGCCCAGTGATGGATTATGACGGTCGGGGTTCCTACACACAGCCTCTCAAGGTGACCTGCGTAGCCTTTCTTAGGGCATGGTAGCTGGGGAGGCTCTTCCGGTCAGTGTCTTAAGCATGAGAACCAGCTTTGCGAGTTATGACCGAGCCCTGGAGGTCATGTAATGTCACCCGTACCTTATTCTGCTCATCAGGGCAGTCACGAGGTCTGGCCAGTTAGGTGTGGAAGGAAAAGTAAGACCCTGTGGGGTCCAAATAGAATCTGCCAGACACAGCTAAATATAGAGCATAATCCTTTCAATGATACACAAGCATCACTGTTAGATTAAAAGCAAAATTAATGAAGGGCCACTAATAGTACTTATATCCTGATGATAGCATGATGCCGTCTTGATTTTTACCTCATCAAGTTTCTTATTTTTCCATCATTTCCATAAGCAAATATAATTGCTATGCAGAGAAGTAAGACATACATTATAGGAAAGAGAGCAGGTGACCATCCCTTTGTCTATCATTCTCATGCATAACACATTTTGTAATTCTAGAAATATTCTGAATGTTCAGGACACTAAACCCATTTTCGGGCCTTAAAACTAAGACTGATTCGCTGTCCCTTTAAAAGATTTACACCCAAGAACTTTGATTCAGGAGAGGATAATCTCCTGATATTTTCTTGCTCTTGCTTGCCACATGTCCTTGTGCAGATCATTTCTCCTCTGTACCCTCTTTTCCCAGGAGAGGAAACCCTGAAAACCCTGGAGAAGTTTCTAAAAAGGCTTATCTAGGAGAAAAGGAAGAACGTGGTCGTTTGAGAAGGGACCGGGAAGAACTGTCTGGTAGGGTTGACCTGAGGCGCACGAGGCTGATTTGGGCTCCTGCTAAGAAGAGTTCAGATGTCACTGAGAGGGAAGGACAAGGCCGAGATGGAACAGGTGAGCAGGAGCGAAGGAAGCCGAGACCATCTCTAAAGTCAGCAGCGAGGGAAGCAAGAGGAGATGGGCTAACGTGGCCAGTATCCACTTGCAGGACCTGCTCAGAGGACCGGAGAGCATTTCTGTATGGTAGGTGCCAGCAAATCAGAAATGGTCAGCAAAATGGAAAAAGTAAAATGTCTATTTAGCTAAGGAATTCTGTGACAAGTCAATGACTTGATAAAGCTTGTCCTCTGATTAAATTTGTGTCAAGGGCTGGAGTGATGGCTCAGCGGTTAAAGTACTTGCAGTAAGAGCAAAAGGACTAGTGTTCTGATCCCCAGATCCCATGTAAAAATTCTCAACTGGGGTAGCAATCTGTCTGTAATTCCAGTCCCAGAGGGCGGAGTCTGGGAATCTGCAGAACAAGATAGCTAGCCGGACTAGTGTTATAGGCAAATTGTGGATTGAATTAGAGGACTAACCTCAAAAGATAAAATAAATAAAATAAGATAAAATAAAAAGAAAGAGCAATAAAGGAACATGGGCCTTATGCATGCGTACATACACGCTCCTGCACATACACATGCAAAGATGCATACACACACATGCACCCCATATAAACCTAAGAAAACTAATGGCATCAGAACATGTTTAAATTCAAATATAATATCCTGCTTTGAAATTGATAGAAAATGTTAATAATAAAAGCACAGGAAAATAATAAGCATAAAGGATATGCAATTGTGTTGTACCCTAACTGAACTCCCTATATTCTTATTCCAAGTCTAGATGAAAAAGACTCATCGTCATTCATTTTGAATCCTAGGTTTCAGCAATGTCAAATTCAGTCTTCCTAGATGTGCTCATCCTCCATCCAGTAAGCCACAGAGACTGTAGTAAACACAAAGGCTTTTTTTCTTTCCCTTTGGGATTAGTTAGTATTGTTGAAGTTCTCAAGGCTTGTTCACTTTTGCTTTAATGCCTTAGATTATGAACTAGAAGATCTTGAGATGGCTCAGGAAGCAAAGGGAGCTGGCAACCAAGCCTGAGGGTTTGGTATCTTTCCCTGGAACCAACATGGTGGAAGGAGAGACCCAGAGGCTGTGTGTGGCATGGATACCCCTCTCCCACACAATGCTTTTTTGAAGTATATATAAATTCAGACATACAGGATTCAACCAACTTTCAGTGAGGACTCATTTATTGGCTTACATTTTTAGAAGTGTTCATGATTAGTTTGCTCCTATTGCTTTGGACCTGTAGCATGATACCATGGTAAAGAGCGTGTGGCAGAGCCAACCATTCACCTCATGGCCAAGAAGAAGAAGAAAAGAAAAGGACTGGGGTCTCTACATGCCCTCCTACCAATGACCTGAAAAACCTTCTATTAGTCACTACCCCCATAAACCCACTCAAGATTCTGCCGCATTCCAAGAGTGTGAAGCTGGAGGGGGGGGGATCAGGCACTTAATATATTGACATTTTAAAGTAGTACGTGTTTATTTATTTTGCTTTTACTTATTTGTCATGTACCTGTGCATGTGCATGCATGCCATTATGCCCCTGGAAAAGTCAGAGAAAAAAATGCAGAATTATATGGATCCAAGGGATTGAACTCAGGTCATCAGTAATGGTTACAAATACCCTTACTCGCTGAACTATCTCACCAGCCAAACATGCAAGGTTTTTATCTAGTGAAGATAATTCTACATCGGAATCACAGCAATAAGGTCTGCTGTCCCTGTGAAGGCCACGGTTTCCTGCTCCAATGCTCCAGCTCTACAGCTTTATCCCAAGATGAAGGACACAAGAAAGAAATCTCCTTTGAGTGATTTGGACTCAGAAGGATCTTCTTATCTTTAGTGATTCTCCTGGACAAATAAAATGCAATTGTTGACAATGTTTGTATTAATGTGGCAGAAGCAAAATAGAAGAACATCCTGTCTAGCAGCCCAGGTTCACAAATGAAGTGAATTTTGCATGAATTTTATGGATTTTTTATTAAGCCCCCAGCAAGTCACTGAGATCCTGGTGATGTGGACCAGAGAGATTAAGCTTCCTGTTTCATGACCTTCCAGGTGAACATCACACCAGTGAACTAGTTGGGCATTGGCTCCTGCATTTCTGCATTGCTCTTGGCAGTATTTCCTTGGGTTTTTGAACTAAGCAAATGTTAATTTCAGCTTCCAGGCTGGAGGTTTTATCAGGAAGTGTGTGTACCTATTGCCTTTAGAAGGAATCTAAAGTGGATTGCTCATTCCAATAAGTTTAAGGGAAATTTACATAAGGTATCATGACTTTGTAGGGGTCTCAACAAAACATCTGTAGAAAACTCAAAGTTGACCTGGGCTACAGTGCACTTAGCCTTATAGTAATATCTAAAGTTTTATGGATATATATAAAAATGTCCCTCTATCTTCACAGAAGCCCTTTTAATGCTAAAGTGGGGCAGTGAAAGTTACCAAAGTGGATGGCACATTCAAAGACGTGATCTTGTGAAAGAGCATGCTTATTGGAAGTGGGAAAACATTTAGGAAAACAGCAAGCCTGGCTGGAGGTTCATTATAATATTATTGATATAATTGTCAGTGTGGGGTACGCGGTCACCTCAGAGGCATAATCTCTGGCTGACTACACTGAGTCCTGATTTTTATAGACATTTAGATCTCAGTGCTTCTTTTTAATGAATGGTAGATAGTTCCCTTGAAAGAGAACCAAAGGAAAGGGAAAAGCATAGTCTACAACTTGGGGAAGTGGTCAAGGTTGACATTGTTAAGTTTTGTTTTTGAGAGTAACTTTAAAGTGATGGAAGAGATTGAAAATGTTTCCTACTTTTCCCTTAAGATGCGCATAAATAACTGGAGAGGAATCTGTGAGATGCAAAGTGGCCAACAAGGCATATGGACAAGATGGATGGAGGCCAGTTGATGATACATCCAGTGGATGCTAAATGTCCTCTAAGGACCATGGCAACCATTGCCAGTCAACCCCTTTATCCTCACGATATAGCTGTAGTCTTCTAATTACATGAATATTACCCCCACGTTATCCTTAAAGTCTCAGATAACAAGCCTGCACTGCAGCATTTCTCACATATCTTTCAAAAACACATGATCTGAGAACTACAAAATGGTAAGTCATGTCCTGCATATGTGGTCTCAGATGGCAACATTTACCTAAAAAAAAAGATATATATATATATGGAAAATGGATAGTTCAAAAGGACTGTAGACTTTATAAATTATATTTTGGTAAAAATGAGTGAAAACAGCAATCTTTATCTCTGTCAATAAAAAAGCTTCAAATAAAGACTGGAACAGTAGGTATGTATGTGTATGTTTACTTATAATTACTCAAATAAGAGCTCATGTGAGGCAGAATTTATGAGATTTGAGGATTTTTTTCAGTCATTCTGACTCTATTTTAAGAGTACACTAGCTAACTTTGAGAGCAGAGGTCTTAATTACCCAAGAAGATAACATATTGAAAAGATGAATATTATTTCTCCTAATCACAAAAAGAAATTGGAGTGTTAATACTACATGAAGGCAATTGAGAGAATGTCAAGCCTTATGAGATAAAGTAAAGTGACTTTGGCTACAAATTTCACAGAATAAACAAAAAATTGGAACACCTAGAAAGTGAGCATTTAAAGCCTATCTCCTGAAGCCAATAGGTCACAGTTTAGTGATCCTGGCTGCAGGGAAAGAAAACTGAACTTGCTTCTGTTGTTATTTCCACATTAATAAGCTTGGAATAGAACCCTCCATAGCATAAGTAGTTCTAATCTGATGTGATGTTAAAGACTTCAAATTAAAGCCACAAACAGTACAGTTTAGTAAAAGCCTAATTGGTGGTTGGTTCTCTTAAAAAAAAAAAAAAAAAAAAAAACTTCTGAAATTTATTATTTGGTAAACTTTCAGCTTCTTAACCACGTAAGTAAACAAACATGTTTTTGTGCTTCTCATTTTGAAGTTAGCATCTAAACAGTATGGTGAGAGTTAAGAATGTACTGACAAAAGACACGAGCAAGATGTTTTTCATGACTCGAACATCTTATTTTTGTGGTACTCAGGAGTCAATCTAGGGTCTTGCACATACTAGGGAGGGCTGTGCCACTGAACTGTGCCCCCTCCCAGCTTACTTAAACATTTGTAAGACTGTTGAGAGTCTCTACATGGATTATAAGAGACATGGAACTCATCTGTTGGAATTTCACTTAAATGATCTTTCCCTTCAGTGATCACTAATCTTGGTATAAAATAGAAACTGGTCGGCTATCAAAGCACTCCAAATTCCAAGTTCGTGTGGGCTGGAAAGTGAGGAAAAACCAAACCCAGGCAGCTTCTAAGACTCCATTCCCAAGCCAAAAGCAACTGGGGATAGAGCTCAGTGTAGAAATCTGACCGAAGATGTGTGAGATTGGGTCCAACCCTCCAGACTGGGAATAAAATAAAATTGTCTTTGTTACTTATCACACATGTCCATTGCTTTTTGTATTCAGTTCTTGTATTCAGTTTTGTTATGTTTATGTGTTTAAGCACACACACACATTCACTTTTAGAAACTAATGTTTTTCTTGCACTTAAAACAAAGAAACTGAATTAAAATTTGAATAAAAACCCTCTGATAAAATCGTAAGACAAAATACATAACTCTAATTAACTTTATTTTTGAATACTGTACAAATTTTTTCCAGTGTAAAAAAATTAGCAGTCATCCAGTGGAAGCGAGGCTGCAGGCCGACTGTCGTTTTGAGCTATGCTTTAATTATCCTGTTTCTAAATATACTAACTTGCTGGCCAGTTACTTCTTTTTCCCTGTGTTTTTCTGAGACAGGCAAAATATTCTTGAAGACCAATTACTATTTTCATGACCTGGGACTTTTACATTTATGGGAAACCTATTAAAAAAAGAGAAAGAAAGCCCACAAAATCAGTCATTTCAAGTTAGAGACAATGCATTTTTTTGTCATTTATTCAAATTCACTGCAGGAAGTAAACACTAAAAGATTAAAAAACAAAACAAAAAAATTCACACTGCAGTATGTACAATTCATGACAGCACATGAAGAAATTAAATTTCTAATAAAAATGGCAAATTCTGTTGCTGAACTGATTGCCTCCTGGCTGTGTAAACCCCAGAACGCTACCATCCATGGTAACGTGTCTGTATCCCCGTATTAGTAAACTGGTGTGATGTGATGTTTCCATTGGGATTTAAAAATTCTTTATGTGAATTCTTTATGTTGAAAAGTGGTTGATTAAAAAAAAAATTAAGACCCTTGGATTCAAAACACATTCTTTCACAAGGCTTAAGCCAGATAAGCCATGTCTAGAAATGGAATACTGTTGGGTTGGGATGTATGTCTGATCTGACTTGTTAAGACATTTTTGTTTCCAAATGCACATATGCATAGGGTCCCCCATGCACGCCTCATGCAGCAGGTAATCACAACTTAAATAAAATGTTTATTTTACACATTTGTCCATACTTGCAACTGTATACATACATGCACAATTTTTTTTAAACCTGTCTGATTATATTTACACTTATACATGGAATATACAGGAACCAAAGAGATTAAAAGGCTTTTCTGTTGCGTTAGAACAATACAAAATATGTATTTTTTCATTAAGGAAATCATTATTTACATTGCCTTTAAAAACCAATTTTAACATCTTCATGTAACAAGTCAATATATATATATACACACTATATATATATATAAAATATATACTCTCACCAGTTTACTCTTCTGTAAGATGTAGCAGAGAATAAACAAGTAATGCTACCTTACTGATGTCAAGAGAGCTGCAGTACCCTTTCACGAATGACTTTATTAGGAAGTAATTGCCTAGATAGCTAAAACAGTCCTTGAAAATGTGTCTATGTGCACACTTGAACCTACATATGTGTAAATGAAGGGAATTTGTAGAAGTATGTCTTTTTTTCTCCTGGAAAAACTCTTCAAACTCAAACTGGGGACATTCCCTAGGCAGTCAGAACAGCATCTTTATAGCCATTCATTTCTGTGTTCTGTCCCATCCCAACAAAAGAGAACAAAGAAGGAAAGAAAGCAACAGAGCACTGCTGTATCTGAGTGTCCAGTTTCTTAACTGGATGCTGCTCTGTGTAAGAAGTTCGTGGTCTCTAGGATGAACATGAATATCTTATATTTCTAAGACCTTTCACAATGATTGAGAGAAATGACTCACTTTAAAGCTGATTTAAGTGGTGTAGACAGTAAGGCTGCCACCGTATGGAAATGGAATAAAATATTGTAACTGGCCAATGGACTTTTCATGACAGATGAAACATCCGTCTTCCCCTTCCCCATGACGTAGCATCCACATCTCTGACTATTACAGTTCAACATATCCACTAACTATTTACAAATCTTTTAGAGAAAAAAAATAACCGTTTAGAATTTCGCATATTAGGAAAGAATGTCCCTTTGTAATATAAAAGTCTTAGAAACAACTTCAAGTAGATCAATTTCAAATAAACTTCTTCCTAGTGAATTATTGTGTATACAATAGTTTGATAAGGTCAGTGGCTAACCTGGTTCAAGACTGAAAACAAAATATTGTCTGGTGAATGAACTGTGGATTATCAAAGCTGAACTTAAAAAGTAACCTGTTTTAAGATCGCAACCCCATGTGGCTCATTTATATATTAAATTCTTCTAAGACAGCAGCAGGATTAGTTACTGCTGAAGAGAAAAACCCCAATGGAACAGCTGTGTACTTCCCGTCCTGGACATGCGCCCTGTAGTTTGTTTAGTTTCTTCTTCAGTCTGAGTTTGACGCCTTTCTTGGGTTTGATTGAGCTAGTGTTTTCATCTTTGTTCATATTGTTCTGCAGGCCTTGGTTCTCATGTAAGATAAGGATGTAAAGCGAAGTTTCCAACCCATTCTGGAATCACCTGAGTTTGGTTAAGTGGCCCTGTTAGTCCATCCCTAAGGCTAATCAAGTAGATGTTACTAATTAGAACAAATAATCGGATTTTCCTGAGATGTTGACCCAGATAGGAAAAGTGTCCCCTCTACCCCAATTTTTTTGTTTTGTCATAAAAAGTATTCTGAACCCGATTCCCAAAGACACAGCGGCAATATAGGAACTACAATATTGCAAACTCTCAGTCAATGTGTGACTGGATTGGGAAAAAAATATAGGCATCGAGTAATTTCTTTATAGCCCCCTGTTCTGAAAAGTCATAAGCAGTGGTTTTCAAATATCCGTGGCAGAAGAACTACCTAAGGAGAGTGTTCAGTGCAGAGAGAAGATTCGCCAGCACACTTGGCAGAGACCCTTGCTGGGTGGGCCTGCCTACGGCCTAGGGCTCTGCATTTCAACACTGCTCCGGGTGGTCTAATGCAGGCGATTTGAGTCCAGCTTTAAGAAAAACTGATCTTAAGACGCACAGGTACCACAGGAGTGGCGAGAATTAACGTTTACAAGAGATGGTGAAAACTATCCAAAGAAAAGCCATTTTTGCTTTTGTTAAAAATAATTTCTAGGTAGTCAACAATTTCAGGAAACCACCTGAAGATAGATATTAATCTTTCCTAATTTTGTAAAAGGAGGAGTATTAATTTAGTAAAGTAGTTAAAATATAAAAAAATGGAAATCTACCTTTAATTTTTAAGTTGTCTATCAAACTCCCCTCTATTGTAATCAATATTTTTACTAAACATTACAAGGTTTAAAGAAATATATATTGAAAAGGTCTGGGGTGGGGAAAACACATTGGTAACCACAAAACCCCTTCCAATAGTTAAAAATAAATAGGTGTTTCTTTTTTAGCAAAAGTGAAAAATGTAAGCATTGTATTTTCTTATTTTTAATTGATGAGATATGAGTCATCCGTAGATGTTTTTCATTTATTTATTAATTTATTTTAAATTTGATTGTATCCTTTAAAGAGTCACCAGTTTGGACTTTAAATACATGTGTTACATGTAGGCTGACTTATGAAATGTGAAATAAAGTATCCTAATAAAGACCGCAAAAATGCATCAATCCACTACTGATGGGAGTTTTACATTTTAATTTATGCCTCTTAACTGATTATAAAATAATTTCATTCATAGGCTACTCACAGTTGTTATCTGATGCATACAGAAGTATTAAACAACCAAATTCTAGTTCAATAGTTTCCTCATGACAGCTAATGTTAAGCAAAAATTAGTATGCATATTTAAACATCACCAGTAACCAATACTTTTCAAAATGAAGAAGTTTCAATTATACCATGCTTTTTCTCAAATCATGCTCTTATTTATACGGATCTCAAGTTTATACTAATTAATTGAAAAAAAAAAAAAAGATCCAAGGTAGCGTGGCAGGCACAGCTCATTCGGATTCTTTCTTTATTGTTAGCACGCTGCCCACAAGCCCATAAACTTCGCCATCCGCACTGTGCGGGCGAGCGGCATTATTCCCCATATGGCTATTGTAAGGGCTTCTTAAATTAAAGAAAGAAGCTTTAGTTTCTGCAGCGGGAAGTAACTCTTCTTTGACGGTAACCTGGGAGACGCCTTCGGCAGGTGAAGGCTCCCTCCAGATTTCCTTGTCCTGCCTTTGGGGGGCGAGGGGATTGCCTCCTTTCTGGAGCATGTAGTACAGGATCGGGTTGGTCTTGGTCAGCCTTGGAGAGTCTTTTTCATACTCGCCCTTGTCCCCGTCCGAGATCACCCACTTAATGGGTCCCTTCTCACTGGGCACGGGACACCCATTCAAAAGCCCGGGTTCTGGTCTGGCCCCCACGCAGCCCAAGTGCTCAGCGTAGGGAGGGCTCACCGGGGTCTTGAGCACGCCCGGGTACGCAAATGTCCTGCTATCCGCGCAACTGCCGGGCTGCGCGGGGCTGTACATCAGCCCATTCAAGGAGGAGATGCCAAAATCAGGTTTGCTGTTGGTCACGTTACTCTTGTGTCCTTTCTTTTTGTGGTCGAGGGCAGAGTTACTCCTGTGCGGGGACAAGTCCCGCGCGCAGTTCTCGGAGAGAAGCAGCTGCTTCAGGACATTGAAGCTCTTGCTCTCTCGGGCCCAACTCCTGTGCTCGCCGTCGCTGGCCGAGGGGTGCCCGGCGGGGTATTTGAAGTCCGCCTCCTGGCGGCTGAATCTCAGCTCTTCCTGATGGAGCAGGGACCCGTAGAGGACCTCCGGGGTGCTGTGGTTGCTCGCAGCATCCGCGGCGCTGTTTCTCATTTTCTTAAACGGATTTTCCGGGGGCTCCGTGTACAGCTTCCTTTTCTTGGGGACCATGCAGTGGTTCTTTGCCTCCAGGGGGATCCGCTCACTGTTCCTGGGATTCCTGTCGGGGTCCTCGGCCGGGTAGCCCTCTTGATTTTGTCTCAGCAATCGGCTGAGCAGACCGTTCTTGGAAAAAGAAAAATCCTGAGGTGAAGGGGGCTCAGACTTGAAGTGCTCGGGCCCTGGCAAGGCTGCCGCGCTTCTCTGCCCGGCGGGAAGCATGCCCAGCGCGCTCTTGGCTTCCTGGCACAAGGGCACACCCGCGCTGTGCACGTGGACGTCATCGCAGGGCTCCGATTTGATTTTCACCATCAGTATTTGCTCGCTTAAAGCTCTCTCTGTGGGTTCCTGAGGACTTTCATCCCGCAGGGGGACTTTCTCTTTCTTTTCCCCCTTACCTTTGTTGGAATTTCCCAGGAGCAACTGGAGGACCGTGCGTCTTTCCAGCAGATTCTCTATCTCGGAGCCAGGAAGTCCTGCTTCCGGACCTGCTGGCGGGCTGCTGAAGGCTTTATGCTCTTCAGCTGCACTCGTTTTACTCGCGAGCAGGGGGCTGCTCAATCGATCAATCATCCCAAGCGGCTTATCCGCGCTCGCACCCAGCAGCTGCTTGCCGTGTCTCTGCTCCTCGGCGGGCACGGGCACGGAGGACTGCAGGCCACACTGCGCCAAGTTTTGTAACAGTTTGCTGGCACTGAAAGTTGCAGCATTATGCGCACCGTCTTTGGGGGCTGGTTTGTCTACTTGGGACTCTTTGCTTTGGGTGGGGTCCACCAGGGGGCCGGACACCGGATTGGTTAGTTTTGTGGCCTGAGGACTGCAGGCATATGGCGGCGGGGAATTCCACTTGATCACCAGAGAGTGCTGGGAAAGGTTGATGGGGGACTCTGCTTGGGGCGCTGCGTGCAGTGGGGGGGTGCTCACTGGCGTAGTCCTGGTTGCACTGGGGCTTTCGATGACAGATGATCTGGTGTAGTTCTGCGGACTGAACTTGGTCACGTCGCCGTGTCCTTCCTTAGGGCTGGTGTTCTTCTCTGCACTCTCTTCATTCTTATGGCCGAGGAGCAACTGAAGAAGGGTGACCTTCTGATGTGAATTGAGCTTCGAATTCTTTGAGGTATCTTGGTCTTCTTTCATGTCCACATCTGGGACCTTTGGATCCCACGTGTTTAACAAGGACTGGGTTAAGTTGTCAAGAGACACAGGTTCAGCCTCTGGCTTTTCGGCTCGGTGCTTGCAAGACAAGTCTATGGGTACACAGTTGGAATAGGAGCTTTCATCGCCACTGCTGTCGTCCGTAAAGCTAGGGTTGTTGTCTGAATACTCATCAAGGGTGGTAGGTGTGCTACTGTCCTCAAAACTGCTTCCTCTCTCATTGGGATTGTGCCCGTTCATTGGCTTGGGGATGGTCTGGCTTTTAAGGAGATGCAAAAGCAAACTGTTATTAGCAGTTTGCTTTACATTGTTTCTTTCCAGTGAGTTTTTATAGCCTGTGCTTTTGGGGGTAGAAGGAACACCCCCCACTGGATTTTGAAATGTTGCAGCATTACTTTTGCCAGCCAGCACTTTGCTGGAGGATGTTCTCGTCTGCCCATTTAGATGGCTCGCCATCCCTTTTGAGAGCTGGAAACTGCCTACGTCCTTCTGGCCGTTTTCCTGCAGTCTGGCCATGGCAGCGAGTCTTTCGCTTGCTGCTTGATTTGCATTTTGCGTTTTTAAAGCGTGCTCCCGAGAATACTGCTGCAGATGGGCTTCGCTGGAGAGCAGCAACGCTAACTGGCTGCAGGCCACACTGGGTTTGGGCGAGGTGGCCGGACTGGCCCTTTTCTCCACCATGCTCGCCACCGCCTGCAGTCTCGCAGCACACGACAAGGACTCGCTCACGACCTTGGTTCCACTTTGCCCAGCATGATGAGGTGACTCTACAAAGGTGTCTCTGATGAGGTTTTTAGTGACATCAGGAAGACTGGTTTCGGACTTTTGATCTTTTGTTTTACTTTTTTTCAACAAGGTTTTTAAGTGACTGGAGGCCACACCGTAGCACCTTAGATCCTTCTCGACTTCTAAAGAATCGTGACTGAGGGCATAGCCTTGCTCTTTGAGGCTCTGCCTAATTTGCTGTGACAGGGCCACCGTCTGCAGCCGAGAGCTGAACGACTGAAGCAAAGAAGCCAGTAACGTGCTGTCCTGTTTGCCTTTAGGCACACTGTCCACCATGCCAGCAAGCAGAGCCTCCTTCTTTACATTTAAATTGACGATGGAATCAGACAGTCTCTTCCGCTTTGCTGCATTCCAGTCCTCAGAAGACTGCAAGAGCCTGGCCTTTTTGAGATGCAGCATGCCCGATCCCTGGTACGTGTGTGGGTTGAGAGCGGGACCATTGCTTTGACAGGCGGGGAAGGCACTGCCGGAAATGGTAAAGTTCTGGTCCTCCTCATTGTGGCCAGCAGACTTTTTGTCGACGGCAGTGCCTGATCCCCCTGCTGCCTGATGCATTAGTAATCCCTCTAGGTAAGTTAGAACAATAGAATCCTGATGTACATCAGAGCCAAGCTCTTCTCCATGAGTCATGTTCAAGAGACGTGTTCACAGGGGCTTGGTTCTATTCAGTTTGAAGAACAATCTTCTGTGGGTAAGATGCAGCTTTATAAAGCGAGTGTCCCTTGGTCATCTCCCATAGATGTGAGTGAGATGCGCTGTTACATTCTAATGAGAAGACAACAGGCAGGCAGACTCCCATGCGATCACCTCTGTAAGAAGCAAGAGCAGAATTCCTTCCTTAATAGATGTGGAGTGATGGGCAGATGCGCTTCTTCATACACAGGTGTGAAGGGTGAGCAGATGTGCTTCTTAGAGAAAGGACGGCTTTTCTGTCTTTATCTTTTGTTCCTCAAATGCAAGTATTTGTATTCTAAAAAACATAAGGAAAAATAGTTAAGAAGGTACAGAACTAGAATTATGCCTAATGATAAGGAGTGAAACTTATACATGTAAATTAGATACATATACACTATGTACATTGTCATTCTTATTAAATCAGAAATCTTGTGGATCAATACACATTGACAACGATCACATAATTTGGAGACAATGTTTCATAACTGTCTTCCACCAAGTATCTAGATTTTGAAGGGCACTACTATGGAAAGTAGTATGAAAGATAAATCCCCTTTATAGCTTTCTAGCTCTGTGAAAGAGGTGGAATTAGCTTCCTTATTCTATTGTATATGTAAAAAAAAAGAAAACTTAATAGTCTAAGAAAGGAAGAGGTGTGATTGAAGTCAACAGAACATGTTCACTTCTGATATCCTCCTAACTCCAAATATTAAATAAATAAGTTTTATTTATCTTCGGAGACACGGGAGCACAAAGAATTTTAAGATTTTACTGTGAACCTATGCAAAATGTTAGTTTTAGCCATGTTCATTCACATTCACATATAGTTGCCAACTTATGTAATCATAGTTAATACCATGACCACAAAAGACAAAAAGATAATAATTCCTAGATGCTCATTCAGGGATACCACACATTGAATATATTTGCTTTTAAATCCTTACTGGTGCCCTGGGTAATATGAGGTCTGCTCATGCAGAGTCAGAATTCAGAGCATTAATATATATGTGGAGCACAAGGAAAAGCTTTTTACTAGAATCTTCCAAATACTCTACTCATACATATTCTCTAAGATGACTGCAACAAATTCCAATCACTAACTTGTTTACAGCCGAAGAAGGAAGAACTCATTGCTTTTCTGAAAACTTGCTAAGGAGGTTTCTACCAAATCTGACTTCAAGAAGGAAGCTACTCCACAGGGGAAAGGAAGCTGAAGTGAGTTCCATGAAATCTGTTATTTTGAAGCCAGAGCGTGCTGTTCAAGTTATTCTTTAGTTACACCAACAACTATATCTTAGTTTTTGTAGAACTGCAGAAGTTAATCTTAATGTGAAGATTACCCTATAGCTTTTTGGGTGAATAGACTTCATTGAGACTCAAATTTCAGACAAGAATGATCTGAAACTGTGGATTCATAGATTAAAAAAATAATAAAAATCTGCACCTCAAGGAAAAGACAGAACAGCAGCAAATATTAAATCTGTTGTAGGTGCGCAGGTGAGTGGGTTGAGAACGGACTTATTGTGACCCACTATTACTTGAAACGGTCAGCTTTGCACTGTGGGTCTCTGAGGGGAGCATGTTGAACTATAAAGTGATACCAAACTGAAATAATACTTATGGCAGACTTTATGATGACGGCCACTCTTTCTCTGACTTCCCTTTAGTAACAAAAACCTTGATCTGTTTTCTAGAAAGTGGGTGGATATTAGAGTTGGACATGCTAATTCTTTTCACCAGTGTAGATCTTAATTAAAATTGATGACAAGCTGTTTAATCGGAGCTACATTTTTCTCAGACTTGAGAAAATATGGTTTTTATAATGCTCTTAAGCACTTAACATATAATTCATCTAGCTAAGACACCTAATTACCATTTTATAAGTTATGCAAATTAATTTCATTTCTGGCCCTACCACTTCTAACCTTTTAGATTTTGAGTGCACAGAGGAAACTCAGCAAATATCATTTCATTAATTTGATATGTGATTTGTAGGGAACCTTACCTCACTGAAACAAAAGAATGAAAGAAGGCTATTTGAATAATTGTGCAATTGTCTTATTGATACACTATTCACAATATAAATTTCAAAGTATCATTCATTGCACAAAAAAGAATGTAATCTCTGAAATTTACTTTAAAAGGAGTTAACAGTTTGTGAAGGGAATTGAATTTCATATAGTTGCATACATTCACTTACTCTTTATTTCCTACCTTACCAGAAAAAACTAGATGATAGATAATAATCATTTCCTACATATGAAAACACATTAGATTTTTAATTTTAGGAATATATACTGACATATAAAATCTTCCTCATTGACCTGTTTCTGTCTATGCTATGCTAAATAAAATTATTTCAGTCCAACACATGATACATAACTGAATGTAATAATTCTAGAAAGCAGTTTTAAAATTCAAACACACATCCTTGTATACATATTCTTATGCTTTAAATATGAACCTAAAAAATGGAAATCACTAATTTGAAGCTGTAACTTCATCAGCTTAATTCAATGGAACAACAAGGCAAAGGCCATTCTAAACACTCAACTTGTTCATTTCACGTACATAATTCAACAAAACTCCCAACCAGCATTGTTATAAAATTAGTATGACATTCATGTAAAAAGGAGACATATGATAAAGATCACCTAGAATACTAAGTAAGGTGAACCTGATTCGTATTTCTAGAATATTCCCAATATAAAATTCTCTTTTTCCAACCCTATTTTTGTTTTCTTCCTGTGACCAGTGAGTGCAAATAAATTTGAAAAGCTAATGTGATTTAATGACTCTTTTAAGATTGCCTTAAAATTTATAAGTGAAAATTTAAAAAAACTTATTTAATAATTTTGATTACCATGATATATGGTGTAATAATAACTGTGTATATACAGTAAGCTTTCATCTTTCTTTCAACAAAGTATAAAACAAACAAATTTGAGTAGATTGAATATGAATAAAATGTTACGTTAAGATGCATGCCTTTCATTAATTTCTTTGAAAATTACAAGAAACATTAGAGGAAAATGAACTTCTTGTGGAAACTTGCTTTTCAGTAAGATGAGCATGCACATCAAAGGCTGTCCTCTGCTAGACAAGCTCCCTGGATGCTGGTAGCAACACCATCCACAGCTGTAGCGCAGCTCTATGAGCCTGGGACGCAGGGAATTGAGACTACTTCTGGTCTGAAGTCACTTGGACTCTACAACCAAATCCTCTGGAAGGAACAACGTTAGCCAAATTTCTTTTGACAATTCTTTGAATCTTTCAAACTAAGGAGGAAAAGTCTGTAACAATGCTGCTACTTTCTTAAGTCTTGCCTTTTCACTTCGAAAGCACAGAATTTGATGAAGAAATTGACAGAGGATATTGAGGAAGGAAACTGACAGAAGCCATGATACCTAGATATGGTACAGATTAAGTGGGACCTCAAAAAACAGATCCATAGATAACTTAAGGTCAAAAAAGTTACTTTTTTTCAGCATTAGTCTAACTCAGTGTCTTTCAGCCAAAAGTCAACAATATTTCAAAGTGCAAACACATGTCTCTTGACTTTTCCTGTACACACTTAAGAATTCGGTTTTTTTTAGAGATTTGGAGTAAAATATTTTAAAACAGGAATTGCTTCTAAAATAGTTCCATCCACTCACTTGTCATTTCTATAAAATCAATAATTGTTTTATTAGAGCATCAGCACATGCCTATTTAAAGAGCATGTTCTTCATAAATAAAGAACAGGCAACAATTTGTAAAGCATATATTTGTGAGGTGATCTCTGAACCAAAAGGGAATAATTTTTCTAGACTTTGGATTATGAAATAGGGAACAGAAGGAAATATAAAGACTGAAAAGACAGAAAAATTAAAAATGCAGAAATACTAAGAACACAAGAGAACTTGAAGATCCTGAAAATTTTACAAGTGTCCAGGAACTAAAATAGAATAAATTACAAGCCTGATTTTAAATATTAAGTTGGCAGATATAACAGACAAAATAGACATACTTAATGAACACTAAAAATAACACATCGACACATGAAAGAAATAAAAACCTACTTAACAGTAAAAATGAATTAGATGATGATTATTTCATGGCGGTTCCATAGTTTTCAGACAAAAAGGTAAATTTTAATCAAAAGTTCAGTGTAAAGTTTTATATTTTGCATATTAAGAAATTACTAAATTTTACTTAAAAATGACCATTTTTTAAAAAATTAGCTTTTTATGATTTTATTGTATTTATCAACCTGTAGGATAGTAACAAAAATAATGATTAGCACTAATCAGCTGACTTTAAGAAACATTAATATGTAAGTCCTTTTATAGTTTACAGAATAACAACAAATGAAAAATAACAATTTAAATATTTAATAAGAATTTTTAAAGTGTACTTAGTTACTTTTCCCAAATTCCTAACAGGAAGTATCTCAATGAAGGTTTGTATTCATAATAGTCAAGGTGCTTTAAAACTGACAGCGCTCCAATTGTGTGTGAATCTGAATTTCTACTTTTCATTTTGTGAAGATGAAATACCAAATATGTTACTCTACAAAATGTAACTGTGTTTTATGCTGAATCGAGGACAGAAAACTTCCTTATTTCGTAAGTGGTAAATGTCTTTCATTTTTAGATTTATTAATTGCAAATTCAGTGACCAATCCAAAAATGAGCTCATTTTCATATTGTCTCTTGCCTTCCAACCTCTTCCATCATGCACCTTCGGTGTTTTTCCATTCAAGGAAGATTCACAAGAATTTGGTTGCTCAGAATCTTGAAGGATGAGAAGATACACTCACATTCTGAATGAAAAAGGGCAGAGGAAGGTTTTGCCTCAAAGTAATGAGTACTTTCCTACTGAAGAAAACTTACTGTCTTTAAAACTACATTCTTTCCTCATTGATTCTTGAGTCTGAGACAGTTTACTTAGGACATTAAGATGTGAAAACATCAGATGTCTGCATAGAAATCATTTACATCTACAGTGCTAATTCCGTCTCGGCATTTGTCTTCTGATACATTTAATTGAAACATCTTCCAGTGTCAACTATTTTCCCTTCTGGACAGTACATGAAAAATGCTGAATTCTGAGTTGTGTTTAATAAAACTTAAAATGATGACGGGAGTATGCCCAGACGCCTTCTGTACTGGACAGATGGCGCAGGGAATGGGACGGGGTGGCCCGACAGCCACGGGGACAGAAGTAGCCTTCCCAGGACTCCAAGGCTTGTATCTTTTTGTCCGTCTGTTTCCACCGAGAAACACTCGCCTCTGGTGTGTCTGTGGGGCCGACATTTCCACAGGACTTGCAAAGTGGGAAACCCGGTCTGGATAGGGGCGCAGGAGCAGCCCACCCAGCCGGCCAGGCACCACAGCACCAGTGCTAAGGGACAAAGGCCAGCGCACAGGAGTTGTGTCTTTGGTTCATGTCCAGAGAACACTGACAGTGCCCCGCATTTGTTTATTTCACAATTGAACATAATGTGTATCTAGCCGCTTTACAATGCTGATATTATAACAGGAATCCAGTATTTGCTCATTTAAAACTGCTTATAAACAAAAATAATTTTTTAAAATTGTATGCAAGAGAATTCACAGGTTTACTAGCACATAGTAGAAAGAACAGTTACTGTGAAACACATTCTTAAAAACTGTTAAAGAATTATTAAAGCATTCAGTGGAATCTTGATGATATGGATAGTGGAATTTCAGAAAGATCCAGGATTCAGTATATTTTCAAAAATGGTTAGACTTTAACATTTTCAAAAGTACACGAAAAGTCTGGAGTTAGACTGAAATATGGCTTTCTTTAAAGTAAAAATATTATTATAAAAATTTGCAAGTCAGGAGTTCATAAATGGGTGCTGTGCTGACTCTTTGGAGGGTTTAAATTATTTCCATGGCAATATATTTCATGGTCTCCATTTAGAAATCATTTAATAAGCAAAAGGAAGGTTTGTTGAACTTTTATGCTTGAAAATAGTAAAGTGTAAGTACTAAGATTTTACTTAGATAAATGAAGGATGCATCTAATTGGATTCTTTAATTTTTTATATAGGATTAATTTTGGTTGAGAAGAAATACTAATAAAGGTCTTTTTCAAGCTATCTTAGGTTTAGTATCTTACTTGTAATCAAATTCTCTATTAAAATACATTTATATTTTTATACATTTATACATTTATACATATTATACATTAATATACATATTAAATACATTTATACATTTAATATCACAAGACTTTCAAGTATTTCCATAAAACTTTCCCACGAAGTTCTTCTGAAATGTCAAGTAATACTATTTATTTGACTACTAAATTTCAGGGAATCTCTGGATCAAAGCCTTCCTGAGCATTCAGGCTCTAGTTCTTAAAAAACACAAAACTAATTCAAGGGTTACCCAGTGGTGTCATTCGATAATAGCTCCCAGTAGACGCCATTATCTACTGTGGATTATACCTTGGGAGCCCCTAGGAAGTGCTTTTTAAGCAAAAGGAAAGAAAGATATTATGGTCTGTCATTAAATATTAGCAGACAAAGATCCAAGTACTAAGTACATTCCAAAGTCCTACTTATTGAACCTTTGATGGAGACAATAACAGATCCAGGTAAATAATTTAGAGAATACTTGGGGTTCTCTAATCCGGGGCTATGAAAGGAAGATTTAACCCTAGAACAATTGCAAAAGGGAATCTAATTCCAAGTATTATATCCAGGTGGATGAAACAGGTTTCCAAACCAATGAAAATTACGAGTCAAAAAACTCTAACACTCATTTTAATATACAAAAAGTAACATTTAAAGTTCCTAAAGTGTCACCAAAAAGAGAAGTGATTCCTCTGGTATAAATTAAACACTAGAAAGTTGCTTGGGGGGGGGGTTAGAACCACCAAGGAGAAAAGTAAAATACAGTTCGACAAGCTACTCCCCAGCAGCAAATGATAATGGAATGGTAAAGACTAGCCTGAAACTTCAGATTTCAGAATCTACTTCCACTTGCCCATAGAAATATAATTTCTTTCAATATTTTTTATGTATTTGAGAGAAAAGGGACAGAGACATAGGGAATGAGAGAGAGAGAGAGAGAGAGAGAGAGAGAGAGAGAGGGAGAGAGAGAGGGAGAGAGAGAGAGAGAGAGGATGCATGTCATGGAACATGGGCCGGGTCAGAGGACAACTTTCGGCAGTCGGTTCTCTCCCACTGCGTGGGTTCCAGGCCTGGGGCCGCAGGTTCGCAAGCAGGTGCTTTCTCCCTGAACTTATTTAAACAATCTTCTTTTGCCCAACTGAGGACCAGCATTGGCGGTGAGAACCTCCAAACCCCTCGCTCTGTGCCAGGGGGAGCTTCTGTTCCCAAGCGCAGAGCAAAGGCGGGGAGCACAGAAGGTGCTTCTCTCTCTCCCTCTCCTTTCCTGAGGTACTGAACCCATGTTGCCCAAGGCTGCATTTGCTCTTTACCTCTGGTCCATCCGCTTTAACTTACTTGTCATCTGTTTCCACTGGAGAAAAAAAAGTCACTCAAATGCTCTATAAAAGAAGAAAACAAAGGCTCGCTGGGAAACACCACTGTCACTTAACCAGCTCCAGTGTTGACAGGATGCAAGTATATGAGGATTTCTGCAACCCTGAAACTTTATTTCTATGATCCCACACAATTTGCTAAATTGTACTCGACAACAATGACAAGAATTTTAACCAGAAAGATAACACGCTGTCCCAGAGTTGCTTAAATTAAAAAATAAAAAGCAACTCTGACTAATGTTTTATGGTCACTTAATGAATTCTATAGGAAGAACCTGGTTTTAGATTTCATGCACCATCACTAGCTTTTTCTATCACAATATTTTAAAGACACGTTTATTTAGAAGCTAACAATGAACTTATGTTTACACTGGAACTTTGGCTTATTTCAAAATGGCTACTATATACTAAAGAAGATGCAAGATAATATTAAGGATCTTAGAGGACAGATAAAATCAAGAGAGATGAAATCAATATCCTGGTGACATTGAATGCCCCTACAATGATACCACAAATGATAAAATTTTGAATTATTTTTAGAAGACTGATATATGTATGCTGGATTTAATAAATTCACTGTCAAATAGTGTATCTCAAAATTTTAAACAAATATTAAGATGAAAAGTAGCAATCAGAAATTTTTTTCAGTTAAAAGAGCTAAACAATCTAAAGGGCTAGAAAGTTAAATTGCCAAATAGCTCTTATTAAAAATGTAATACGAGCCTTCATATGTTGCATTGTTTTAAAAATATGGAGTCTACAATATTGTTAGCTAAATAATTTCCTAGCTAACCTTTGAAAACTCAGAAAAAGAAACGATTATTATGTGTCACAAGTACATACAATATTTACCATTAGTATTAACCCTTACTTACTGCTGGTTACCTTTGTTAAGGAAATAATAGGTTCTCTGAAAGAACACAAAACAATCATTAATAAATTATTTTGGTAACACCAGGGTATTTTTTTTTTTTGTCCACACTTAAAATTAACAAAGGATGTAGCTGCTCCTGACCTTTCCCAACAGTACAAAATAACTAGTTCTGTCAGTTTTCAAAGGTATACTGTTTTCCAATCTTTACTAAAATAATAAGTATAATGGAAAATATGCCTTTCTTCTCTTGGAATTGCCTGCATTTATACTATGGATTCAGGACATTCGTTGAGATTGGTGCCCAAATTCTATTAAACTCAACTATGGTGTCCCCAGTCTAAAATAGATTTGACATACAGACAGAAGCCCAAGGTCAAGGTCATAATCAGCAGGAGAGATTACCAACAGAACTGATATAACAGCTGCCATTTGATCAGAGTTCCCAGGGTTTTCAGTACACTTCACAGATACTCTATATTTAGGGTACACCGTGTTTTAATATTCCTCCTGTCTTGAAGTCAAGATTTTCATATACCATTATACTATAAGGTATGGTTCCACAAAACATATTATTTTCAATCCAGAGTAAAAGAGAGCTGTTATGTGTTTCAGAATTGAAAATGTGTGTGTGTATATATATATATATATATATCTGTGGTTTGTTTATTATAATCAATCCTTGTTAAGTAATAATTTTGAAATTATCTGAACCTGCAGACTCTAAGTGGATCTCAACATGTTCAATCTACACGAGGTAGAATTCATTATTTGTCAAAATATTTTGGCTTACCAAAAAGTTTTCTAATATACTTCTGGTATTCTGACAATTTTCATACATATATACAGGAAAAAAGTTTTAGTTTTAAATGAGAGCAATGAAAATGATTTGAATGAAATACTGACAGTAAAATACTGAAACTAAAAAAACCACAGACATGTACAGGAGCAGGCGCCAATCTATGGGTCTGTGGATACATGAATTAGATTAATTTCAGCATTCGCGTATGAACTTTGGAATAAAAGTTCAATGTACAAATTATCATCTATCATTCATAATTTTGTCATAACCACAATCCTGTCAAGTAATGGAAATGTCATTGTTGTGTTCTTTTTGAAAATTATACAACTCCTTAAAAATACGCCATGCAAGTCATCTAACTTGTCAGTTACCAAAGGCATTCCTTACAAGCTGCCTGGAAAAAGTGCTGACTTGCTGTAAACAGACCAGGACGACAACCCAGAATGCAAAGATTTTTAGATGGAAAGTTTCACCCGTTATGTGGAGAGAGCATTACTATAGACACAAGCGCACACCATCAGGCAAAATGACAATGGTTGTGAAGAGAAGTTAATAAACCTGACAGGACTGATCGCAGATACTTAATAAACGAAATAAACCTGGGGACATGCTCCTAGAGAAATGCTGGACCTTTAAGAGGTTGCAGGAACCATTCAATCATGTGGCGCAGCCAAGAAATTGCACTACTGGCACACCATCTACGGGCTACTTAATTTGAAAGGCTTTTGGTTTTTCTTTTTTAAGAACTGTCCTGTGTATTTTTCTGTGGCCTCTCTCTTGCCCATCTATGCACATGGCCCAATAGCAAAGGTTCTCAGAAATGGCTTTGCTGCTGTCCATGTGTCGGTCACTTTCAGTCCCGGCTGCAGATGTGGCCTGGGAGGGCCCTGACCACGACACCTGCCACTTAGTAAGTGGATGCAGACCGAGGTGGTGGGGTACGGGGTTCAGAGGGAACTCCTGTGAAATTCTGGAGAAACAGGAAGAGCAGCGTGTCAGTGATGGAGGTGAGGAGCCAGGAATATTCCAATCACTGGGCGATGAGGACCAACAAAAGAAACGACTCGCGATTTATGATTTGTATTGTTCACTAAGCTGAATCGTAGCACGGCTAAGGAAGCTTTGCACACACGATGGACAAGCCAGTGGGAACCCTGGCGTCCACAGAGGCAGACAGGCGGGAGGGCGGAGGAGTGGAATGGGTCGATGAAGGGAAGGGAGAGAAACGGGAGGGAGAGAATAGAAGAAAGCACAGATAAATCTCAATGTGCTCGTAAAACCAGAAAAATAAAATAATAATTTAAAAATAAATAAATAGACAAACAAATAAGAGAAGCTTTATAGAAATCTCCATCACTTGCCGAGCCGGTCTGTGGAAAGTCTGGTGTTGCGTGTACATGTAAACTGTATTGACTGCTTTACTGCTTAGTATTTGTTCCGCTCTTATCATTACTTTATCCCTTGCAACCATTTTTCTTAGTATCTACAGTTTGCTTGGGTTTTTGTCTTTAATATGTTTTTGATGACAGCATTTACAGAAAATGGATGATATGATTTCCACTAAATTTTTGTGCCCAGGAGGCATATGTAAGCAAGTAATGAGGCACAGGAGAAAGGATCATCTGCTTAGTGCCCCGGGTCCATCGAACACATTCTCCCCCTCATCTGATGAGGCACATCGCAGTGAAACACAGAGCTCCTCCCCTGTGATGCCACAGCAGTCAGGATTTTTCATCATCTCGCTTACAAGATTGCATTGGGGTTTACACATACCTCGCTCCCAAATACAGTGCAAACCGCTTATGGGCACAAATTACACCTTCGCTATCTTTATGTCCTAAGACCAAGCAGAGTGGTTCTCTCAAAATACATAAACAAGCTGATGTTGTGGAATCTCAATTCGCTGAAGGGGGGTGAGCTGTTGGGAGATATATCAATATTTACAATGTCGTTTCTAACATTTGGCTTAAAAAATCAAGACATTTTCTCTTTTGAATATAAACTCACAAAAATTACAATACTATAAAGGGTAATAAAGCTGGAGTTGGGATCATAACTTCCAAATAGGGTGCTTATTTAGCAAGAGTTAGGATTCAGTCTCCAGCACCGGAAAAAATGATAATATTTTTAATAATCCTACAAAAATATGAATGATTCACATTTGATAGAAAAAGACAAGATGTGTGCTTTTTAAAAACACATTTTTTCCTTCCTGTTTTACCAATCTGTTTAGTAAGATTTAATGTGTATAAAGACCTCATCTAGAATAAGCATGTTTCAAAATAAAGTACCACCATGCCTTTATCATTTCTCCCTTTCCAATTATCCTGCCTACAGAAAGCGGAATAGCCCCCACTAAACATTGAAATATTACTTGTGAAGTTTTCTTTTGGTGAAGACATATTTAATAATGAAGTCATATATGTTCCAAAAATCTTTATTTCATATTTCACTCTTCCTACTGTATTAATAAATACAACTGAATCTATTCTCTGTGCCACATTTAACTATTAGTCACTGAAGTGGTACTGCTGCATTAAAGAATCAGCTCAAATTTGTCAAAACTATCCTTGGGACAACCTCTCTTCGTTTATACCTGTATTTGAGGGAAGCGATCAAATATGAACTGTTTGGCTAAATTAAAATAATATCGAAACCAACAATGATTCAATTAGGATATGCAAACGTAATCAATTTACCCTTTAAAGACTGAATCAGAGAAAATTAAAAACCAACACAAGAGAAACATGTTATCCAAGCATGTCTGTCTTGCACACTGACAAGGGATGGGGGACACGTGGCTGCCCTTGGGACACTGGCCTCTCTCATAGCAGAAATGGGAAACCAAGGGAAATGCCTCCTAGGAGCTGTTGAAAAGCCAGGTTCAGCTTTGCATTCAGTTGTGTGAAGCTTTAGTGCTGTCATTAGGTTAAGATATCACATGGACTCAGAAGCTCTAATCATACATGGGCAGATATGACAGAAAGCCCGCTTTTCCAAAATGCATAGGAAAACACTCTTCAACACATATGAAAACAGAGCAGCAATACCAACAGCAACCATAGCTCACTGTACCCCAAAAGCCATCTGGATGTTTCACTATTAAATCAAATCTCCCAGACTATCATGATGAATTGGATCGTTCTGACAGTCACTATTCACTTGAGCCGGTGACTTCTTTTTAAAAGTGAAATGTCCTACCTTCCATACTGCTGAATGCACATATTTAAAGAATTTACATGACATTCTAAGAGTGGCTATTGTTCGGAAGTGAAATCTCTTTTCACTCCTGACTGTATCACCAGCTACGGGCAACCATTTCCCCAAGGGTTGCTCACAGAGCGATGCTCCAAAGGACAGAAGTGTGGAACCTAAATGTTGAAAGAGTTAACGGGCCATCTGTCTACCTAGTCATCACACCTGATGCTTAACCCCACAGAAACCTGGATGCTCAACTGACTTTTGTGAAGCTCCAGTGACCAAGGCAGGGCACCCTTTACAGGCACGTGCTCTGAGCTTAATGTCTGTGTCAAGTTAACCACTCCAGAATGCTCGTTCAGAGAATTATTCTATATTGGCACAAAAGTAATTATCTTCCTTGCAGCATGATGATCGTCCTTCCTTCCTTCCTTCCTTCCTTCCTTCCTTCCTTCCTTCCTTCCTTCCTTCCTTCCTTCCTTCCTTCCTTCCTTCCTTCCTTCCTCCCTCCTTCCTCCCTCCCTCCCTCCCTCTCTCCCTCTCTCTCTCCCTCCCTCCCTTCCGTCTTTTTTCTGTCTCACTCTTCCTCTCCTTCCTTCCTTTCTCTGTTCCCCTCCCTCCCTTCCTTTCTTCCTCTTGCTTGCTTTCTTACCTTCTGTGTTTGTGTGCATTCATTTGGCCTGTGGGGGCCAGAGATGAGCCTTGGTGCTGTTCCTTGGGAGCTGTCTGTTCCCTTTTCTCTGAGCGCTGATCGCTCACCGAAGCTGGGACTGATGGATTCCACCAGACGGCTGCCAAGGAACCCAAAGTAGCCTCGATCCATCTCCCCACCTGGCATTTTTAGGTGCATGCTGGCTACCAAACTCAGCTTTTCCTGCTTATGAAGCAAGAGCTTTACCTACTGAGCTGTCACCCCAACTCTCCCCTAATCTTCACTTTTAACTGCTAAATCTTCCAGGGTCACAGAAAAGACGGGGATCCTCAGAAACAATGGAAAGCAGGTGTCATAATATCCTGAGTAGTGCTCAACTTGAAAGGCCAAGGTAAGATGCTAAAACCCACAGCTGATAGCCTGGCAAAGACGAAACAAGGAAGACACAGGTTTCCTGGAGTTGGTCTATGAACACTGAGAACCTGAAAGTCCTTATAAATTCTTGACTGTCCAAAGTGGTGATAAAAACTCCAGGAAACTGTCAGCCGCTGACTGGTGTCCACATCACACGTAAAAACTCTACATTTCCACAGATGTCATGGGCTGCATCCCTACTCAAAGCACATGTCAGATCTATTTCCCCTGATTCTCCTTTCGAGGTGATTCATTCACATTTTAGCCCAACTCAGGCACTGAAGATCACAGTAACTCCGCAGTTGGCTAATTGTTTCAACCACTGGTGGATCCCAAACCAACGTGAGGCCGTCAGTACGCCAGCCTTTCCTGTGCCGCAGACAACAATAAAAATGGAGCAGAGACCAGTGGCGAAGCAAATGCTTAGGAGCACCTGAGAATTTGAGGGTCACTTTTCCTATTCTAAAAATCTGATCTCTCTATGTCATCTCTTTGTGTTCATCCGAAAGGCCACAGAGCTCAGTAGTTAACAAGACAGTCTCAGCTTCCCGACACTGCAACTCAACAGTAAGTGACTCTGGTCAACTTATTTGCTATTCCAAGTAGTCAAGCTGTATGTGGCTTACAATGCTGCTGTATGAAATGAAGCATACATGATTAAGTGAAATATACACATACACACACCTAGCGACTTTAAAACATCTTATGAATGCGATCTATTCTGGTAAAGACAACACGGCACCAGATCTGAGCACTTTCTCCTAATTTTTTCCTTTTTCTATATTTTTAGGGAGTGGGGGATTATCAGAGTTAGGTACAGGTGTCAACTTGACAGTTGAGGGTGTGAACTCTGGGTACATTTATACACAATTAGTAGTTGAGTTAAGCCCAGAGCAAACCTGCAGGAGTGTCTGGAACTCATAGTGGGTGGAACGAGTCCAGGGCAGGTGAATAAAATGGAGGGAAATGTTTAAGGAAAGGGGCACCTTGTGTATACTTGGCCAGATATGCTGGTCTGTAAGTAAGGATCGTTTCTCTTTAAACTGTTACATGAATATTACGTGGCCAGTTCCTTCAGCCCTTTGGTATCAGTGCATGCTCTTCTGTCAAGATGGACAAACCAGGAATCATAAGAGAAAATAAACCCCTTGTTCCCTTAAGCTGTTGGTAGTGATTTTACCAGCAACCATGCAGGTGAATTGCTGCTACAGGTATTGAGACAGGATCTCACTATATACCCCACTGTGGTCTAGAATTCACAATCCTGCTCAGTCACTGGTGGACCAAGGTTAGACTAGACATATGCTCCACCAAGTTATTTCAATTTTTCTTTCCATAACTTGCTTACTACCTTCTGTACAGTCAAGTCCTACAAGGACTGTTTTTGTATTTCATGCTTGTTAATTCAGAAGCCCTGAAAACTATCTGTTGAATGCTTCAGAATATTTGATATATAAAGAAAAAAATGTAAATATTAAAGAATTTAGTTAACTTAGCTAATTTGTTAATTTTACAATCTTTTAAGACAGAGTCAAAGCAAAGGGCAATTTCATGTATCAGATGACTGTAATTTTAGGGGACGGACCAACTTCAAGAGTCTGATTAAAACAGACCAAGCATCTCTACTCAGCAAACCTGGATCTCAGACCACGTGTCACATGCATCATCAAAAAGTTTGCGTGTGTTGAGAAAAAAGGCACATTGTAAGAGAGGGAAGAGAAAGACCAGAGTGGAACCGCTGACTGGTTTTCCTCCTTCACGATCTGCAGAATGCCTGTCACTTTTCCCTGAAAAGCTGCAACCCAACAACCCCCTTGTACTGGAGCTCTGAGGGGGGGTGTCTGTCCCCTCTTCACTAAGATACTGTACTTCTAGTATGTAAGAAGAATGGCACTTTTCAATCGATGGTCCTAGAGAACTCTGCGAATATTAGTGCTCTTTGCACTTTTGTGTCAGAAGTTTCTCTCACGTGTAGTTAAAGAGCAAACACTTATCTCCAATTTGCAAGTGAGGAAAGCTAATGACACAGAGAGGTAAATAGCAAGATGTCCGAGGGCATACTTAAGAGTTTGGAGGGGCAACGTGGGTAACAATATTTCAGATTTCGTATTCCCAGGGGCCAAAACAATAACCTAGAATTCAGTTGCTTCCCCTGATGCAATGAAAGTATGCCAATTATCCAAACCGTTAGGAGACACTGACCAACCAGGGGTTAATTGGACATTGGTGGTTTTAACTCCATCATCGGCTCTCCCTGGGAGGGAGTAGCAGATCTTTTGCAGGGATGGGAAGGAGGCCAGCACAGGCCATCTGGCTTCACATGTTCTGTCCTCAAGTTATCCCGGCAGCTGGGTGAGGCTTCCTGATGTTGAAGAACTTTATGGTTTAAATTGTGTTGCTTCTCTATTCTATTAAATATAAATACAGGCAAGCCTTTCTGTGAACCAGGCAGCTTTAGCGATTGTGGAATTACTGCATAGAGAAGAAGAAATCTCTCTCTCTCTCTCATGTGTGTGTGTGTGTGTGTGCGCACGTGCGTGTGTATGCCTGTGTGTGTGGTGGTGAACTAGAACTGGACATTTTGGATTGGATGCAAAATCTTATACTCAAAGGAAGGCAATCAAGACCATGGAGAATAAATACCAAGACTCGAGTTTTTTTTTTTTTTTCATGAAATCTAGACCAAGACCTAAGTCCTTCCATCCACCGAAGAAAAAGGGGCCATGAAAAAGCATGGGTATCCTATTTTACTGTCCACTTTCCTTCTCTCACTTTACAGTTTCTCTAAAGACAAGGATGTGGACATAGTGCCTAGTACCTGAAACAAATCCATTAAGTGGAAACAAATTGTGAGATTTATGCCACTGCCGAGGGCCCAGTGAAGCTGCCAGCACGCATCTCCTCTCCACCCTTCCCCCACCTCTCCGTCCCCTCTGGCTGCCTTCCTCTACTCTCTTCTTCTTTCTGACTTTGAATCCTCAAGTCTTAAACTCCTGGCACTGAGATCTGCAAAGTGTCTGACACAGGAGAGCGGCTGGAAAACGATGGCGGAAGAACTTCTTATTCCTTTCCTCATCCGGCAGGCAGTCACACTCTTGACGTGAAGAATGGCATACGGGTGGGATATGGTGGGCTACTCCTAGGTTATGCCAATATTCAAGATTCACGTGGGGGAGAGTAGGAATAGTACAGACTCTGGGATGATAAGTCATGAGCATGGCTTGAGAGACCCTTCAAAATGAGAGGATGGGTGGAGGAAAACAGAGAGGGGTCTGTACCCAAGAAGCGACCTTGGTGCTCCGTCTAGTTGGAAGCATAAGTATCCATGACGAGAAGCAATAGTGAGTGCCAGGCAGGATGACTGGGTCTTAAAGAAGATGCTGGATATGCAGGAAGACACGGAGACTTAATCCCAAGAGAAACCTGGAACAGAGGTGAATGAATAGTAATGCTGATGTCAACCAGCAAAGACCAGCAGGTTCTTCCTCAGACAGAGAGGCAGCGGAGTATCAGGTAAGTATATGAAGATTCAGCCAACGTGTACTAGCCGCAGACAGCGGTCACGGCATCTAACAGGAAGAGGCCGTGCGGCATGTCTGCAGACAGATCATCAGTGGGCAGAGCTGGCAGAGGGCACTTCTAGGCCAGGAAGGCGACTGTACCTAGGTGCTCTAAGTGCTTCCCACTCAGACCTTCAGCTATTCGTCTCTGGCAGCTACTGGTCTTAGATTGCAGCCCTGCCCTCAAAGGTTTTGACAACTGCCTAACGCAAGTAGTTACTTACTGATAACTGTTCCACAGTACAATACTTAGAGGTCCTCGGGAAGACTCCACTGCACGTGCCTGGCTCCACTCACTGCCTTTCCTCATCCTAAGGGTCTAACCGAAGCTAACCCTTCCACCTTTGCTTCTCTGCTCTGGCCTCTGACATTCCTTCCATGCTTAAGAATATGCCAGCTCCAGATGGAACAAAACACTTACTCTGTCTTCCTTCTTATCTACAGAGAAGGAAACTTTTATAGGTCTCACTTTGAATTTTCTTTTGCAATAACTTTTAATGATAATTACAATTGATATAAAGGGAAAATATTTATATTAATGACATCAAATTTTCAAATGTTCTTCGAATAAAGAAATTAATGTAATTGTCAATGGGAAGAATTAAAAGGCCACAAGATAGTCATTACATCACTTCATTCACTACCACAGACTTGGAGGCCAGGCACAAAACAGAGATTCTTGAAGACTTTCATCAAACTTAGATGAGGATATCACTTAACATGACCTATGAATCAGCCTGAGGATGGTTTACAATGAAGGAAATGGTTAGGTTTCTACATTCTATCCAATGAAAAAAAACAAAATTTTTAAAATAAAAAAATCTTAGTTCTTCCTCAGAAAGTGGAGCTGCAAACATGGATTTGCAACCAAGTGATTTGGAAAGGCCACATGTTGAGGAAGCAGAGCTTCCAAGAAGTGTGTTTCTAACTAAGCGTGGCACAAAAGGAAGAAAACATTTCATCATGACCAAAAACATAAAATACAGCCATACAGCAATTGAACAAATCCCTAAATTTGGCTATCTTTTTCCACTTATATTATCTAGCATCATAAATAGCACAAAGTAGAACTGCTTGGACCATAGGTTAAGCACAGTTTTGCATGACTGGAAGATGGAAAGCGAAAATCCTGAGATTAAAACACAATGCATGAAACTGTGCTATTGGTAAGAATTTATTTGCGTCTTCCTTAACCATATCATTTAAAAGGAAGCAGGCTGATGGCAATTTTAGCAGCATTAGAATTATGAGAAGAAATGGCTTCACTTCCTTAAAATCTCTGCTCAAGCCAGGCATGACGGTTTGCACCGGTAATACTGGCACTTGGAAGGCTGAGGCAGGAAGACGGTCAATTGTGTTCAAGGTCTGCCTTGCCACGTAGTGAGTTTCAAGTTGGCTAAGGCTACTAGTGCGACTTTCTCTCAAAAAAATAATGACGACAAAGGCCCAAACAAAGTAAAACAATGTGTGTACAGGACTGAGATCTGTGATGTTAAAAAAAACTCCCATCAAATTGCCAAATAATTACTTGAACCCCAAATATTAATGCTGCAAGTTTGTCAAAATTATTAAACATCTTTGAAATAGTAAATGACTGTAAACTGTGATATTTTCATGGATAGTGTTGTGGGAGCTTGGTAGAGATTCCATTTAATAGAATTTAACATGCCATGGGGGGGGGGGCGAAAGAACTGTTGTCCATGGAAACCTGACCCATGTAAAAGGTGTAGCTTAGAATGTCTGCCGAAGGAGACTAAGAAATTCACTAGTGATTACAGAGAATTGTACGTAACTCTGTCTGACAACTGATGTGACTGACTTTGTTTTTGTGCATGCATGCGTGTGTATTTCACTGCACTAATCAATGAACGTACTGTGCTTTCTTGTATTTACTGTACTAACTTACTGTACCTAGACCCTTCTAACACAGTCCATGAACTCTACCCAATGCTCTTTGTAACAGGTAAATCCCTTGTAGATGTCACGTTTCCTGTTCCATTCAGAACAAAGTTCAAATTGCAGTCTAAACTAACATTTAGAAAACAAGGCAAAACTGGTTACAGTGACCGTGATGAAGCTCATCTCTGGGGGCCACCGGTCCGCCTCCTCAATGTCAACACAGCTGCAGTGAGAGTCCCAGATGTTATTTATGTTTCCTAGTGGCAACTCTTTCAAAAAGTTTTAAATAAGGTAATATTAAATAATATGCTACTCAACTCAAATTATCCAAAAAATCATAGTATCACTGTAAAGGCAACATAAATACCTAGGATATCTTATATTCTCTTTTGCTTTATGCTGGACTATGTGTTGTACTTATATGTACTTATATCTCCATTCAGAACAGCCACCTGTGGCTGTGGCTTCACCTTACAGGACGAACTGCACTTTATTTCCTGGGACCGGGGTGGGGTTCTATCCTCAGTTTTGCGCATGTGCCGTTCTCACTTCCAGGCATACTTCTCTGATCCTCCTTCAGCGCAGCTTAATTAAATGCCACCTCTTGAGACAAGCTTTCCCAGGGGCCATGGATAAACAGTTCACCATAGATTCCCTAGCGAGGCACCTCGGAGATTATAGATATCTTAGGCTTCTCTCATTCTCAGATCTGCCGCCTTGGTTTTGCTTACTTTTTTTTTTTTTAATACTTGTTCATTGCCAGCTTCCACTATTAGATTGTAATCATCTCTCTACAAGGCCAAGAACTACTTTCATTCTGTTCACATCGGGATACCTGGGATACTCCTTGCTGGATAAATGCATGTCAAGTCACACATATACATACAATCTGACAAATAACTGGCAGCACACTTCACATGCAGGAGAAAAAAAATATCAAGACAATTATTCAACTGCCATGACAACCAAATGAGGAAATTTTACAGGGAAGAACTGAGAAATTCTTATTTTTAAATAATGTGCCTTTATAATGATCAGAATTAACAATTAGTTCTTTTGAATTTGAAATGATGTCTACTGAAAATAAAAATGTAACTCAGTTTCACAGCATATCACAAAGTATGTCTTATACCCTGCATGTTTGAAGGGGAGTGTTCAGTTGCTTCACTTGGTATTTGCTCTTGGGACATCATATCACCCTCAGTTTCTAAAGACCAACAGTGATAAATGCATAAAATTTATTAATTCTCAGAAATTTCTACAATTAAAGGGAAAAAGCAAAGTCTAGTAACTACGTAAGGAATTTGAAGAAAGGTGAAAAGTTTAGCTATGATGTAAATAGATCAATACTTCTCTCTTCTGACTTCTCATGTTTCCGAAATATTTTTGCATACTCCTAAAGCCTCATAATTTCCTTAGACATTTACATTCCAGCTGGAAATGTGGCCACACTCTGGTTCCATATGCATTTTAATAAAGTCAACACTAATAAAAGTCATATAACCGATCAAAACAAAGTGTGTTTGTTTTGGGAAAGGAAATAATATTAATAGTGAAGTCACAGATCTTATTTTTGGTTAAAATGTAAATTCATAGGTTAAAGAAATTCATAGATTAAAATACAGCAGCCAGAGTTTTGATATAGATCTGCCAAGCTGTAAATAAAAGATGGAAAAATTATATTAATAACTCTCCAGTTCCTGAATAGGTCTACTATATCTCATTATGGTGACCTCCTCAAGTGCTCCATTATTAACAGGAAAAAAAATTAACTAACATCAGCAGACAACAGGATGTCTTACAGTCAAAAACACAACCCTGTGAAATCTCCGTCACATGCATAATAGGCCCGGGCCTACACATGCACTTTGTCATCTGACCTTCATAATGGTATCAACAGATGGATGATGTAAGAACCACTGTGTTACAGAGGGGAAAACTGAAGTTTGGAGGTTAATTTGCTTATAAAACTTTGCCCAGTTGTTGACTAAGGGTGGCCCTGAAGATTTCTTTCACACTAAGGTGAAAATCCTCAGAAGCAGATAAACTGCCATCCTTTACGATTTGTAAGTTAATAACCTTAACTATTAGCAGGAGACAGGCCAAGTCCCAAAACCACACCTCCGTGGCTCATTAGTTTCCCTGTTACTTCTACACTTGGTCAGTTTGTCTTTCTAAAAGTATCTCTGATTTCTTGTTCATATCTCCTCTGTAAGTAAAACTTGGTCATTGCTATCAACCAGGATGAATGACGGTCTGACCCAGCCACAAATAACTATGCCTAATTTTGACGCCTGCTCTAGTTTGGTCTAGCCAATGTGAGATATTAGACAATAAAAAGTTTGGTGCCACAAAATGGCTCAGTAGGAAAAACACTTACGATAAACCTGACTACCTGATTTCCGGCTTAGGAAGCAGTAAACCTGCTCTTGAAAGGTATCCTTTGACATCCAAGTTGATTTTCTGGTGTGTGTGCATGCAAATATACACACTAAAGAAAGAAAGAAATCCAGTAGTCCTAAAATCATGCTTATTTTCTCCATAACTTGGCCACTTAAATCTCTCTGACTACAGTTAGCAGACATCGTTCTTGAACTTTTGCAACAACTTGTTGGCTAATAATAAGCATAATGTGCCTAAATTACCAAGATGAAGCCATAAGAAATAGTTTTACAGCTTAAAAAAATTCTGCTTGTAAAACATTTAGCATCAAAGTGATACAAGAAGAGAGGGAGATGAAAACAGACTTCTAAGCATACATTCGGAAGAAGTGAAGGCACAGCCGTCATTTGAACAAGGATGGGAAAGAATTCTGCTTCCTTGGCTAGTTCTAAAAACCCAAATGGCCCCATTCCTTCAATGCCTAGATGAGCTAAGAGTTCCTTTCTGAGCCGGTACACACCAAAGCTAGAAACATGCGAGAGAAGGGTGTGTGTGTGTGTGTGTGTGTGTGTGTGTGTGTGTGTGTGTGTGTGTAGGGATCAAATGAGTCCTCTAAATGCACTATCAACATCATGTTTATTGAGCAACAACTCTTACAAGCCAGGTAAAGGGTGAAGGGTCCAGCATGGTAGATACTGGAGCACAAGCCTTGTGTGTGAGAAGTAACCGAAAACAAGAAGGAGCATAAGACTGAGATCCTCTTGGGCATCATCCCCATCCTGATTTTCCTGGGCTGATTACTCCATGGCATAAGCAGGTATCCATACACATTATCATATGTGTGCACAGACATGCAGTATATACGGCATACCTTTTGAAAGGATTAAAGTTTCCAATTTTTTCAAAATTTTACAGTAACTACAAAACTTAAAATTAAATATAGGAAGGATTTTAATAACTTTTTTCACTCTAGAAATTAAATATGCTGATTCTTCTGTGACATAATTTTCCTCTATACTTTGACACTGCTTTTAAAAGAATAAAAAAAAGCAAAACTAAATGCATTAAAACATGGTGCAAATCTTGATGGCAAAGTTTTATTTAAAATGTAACCAATAAGGTTGGAAAATGGCTTAGGGGGTTAATACTCAGCCTTGTAAACAGAAGGTCCTGAGTTTGGTCCCATGTTAAAGCTCCAGATGGAAATGGAGCCTGGTGGGTGGAGCCTGGTGGGTGGAGCCTGGTGGGTGGAGCCTGGTGGGTGGAGCCTGGTGGGTGGAGCCTGGGAAATCCCAGAGCGAAGCAAGGAGGTGGAAGCAATCTAGGATAATTTTTCTTGAAGTCACCCTTGGTCCTCCACAGGGGCACATGTGCCCTCTTATACACAGACACAGACACACAGAGACACACACACACACACACAATGAATGAATGAATAAATAAAGTTTAAATATATATAAAACTAATAATGCTAATTTTGCCATGGAGTATAAAAGTTTTTTTCTTTTTTAACATTCTACTTCCTTTATAGACAGCATTACCTGAAATGGTTAATTTTCACCACTGACTTAACAACAGAATCTTTATTGTTTGATTTTAACTCATGCATGAAATACTTCTCCATTTACCCATTTTCTATAGAAGAATCTGGGAGCAAGTCTAGGTCAATGTCCTTAGCCTGTCCATCTCTGTGAGGCATAATCAGCATGTACACAGTTAACATGATACATTTACATGGAAAGAAAACCCAACCTATGAACTGTAAAGCTATATATCAATGTCATGACCAAAAGTAAATATGAAAAGCAACTTGGATTCCATCAACCATTAGCCTCAGTTATTCTGCTTTCTCTCATAAATTTAGGGCTATCTGAGAGCAGCCCACATGTGGCAGGGAACACATGTAGTAGGGGGCTCCGGCAAGAGCGATCGCTTCTGTCTCCTTGCAGGACAGATGTCCAGAACCTAATGTGTAGCCACGACCATGTTTCAGGAATGCCTGAAGATGCCAGGGATCCAAGGCTAATTACAGGTATTTTAACCATTTTGCAAAAGATTACATTTATCCAGTTCATACAGGCATACCCAGATGATTTACTACTGGTCTGTTTCGGAAGAAACCAGTCACAGAAATTTTTTTTAAAAGGCACCAAAAAAAAAAAAAAAAACATATAATTTCCTTTCCTGTGACAGAATCATAACAGTTTGTTTTACAAACGAGCCCATGAGAGAATAAATTAAATAGCACATTTCTTCTCATAGTTTAAGACAGCATAGTGGTTGCTTTCTTCTTCTTTTGAAATGAAAAACTCGTTCTGATCATCTGCACCCCAGAGAACCTTTAAGAATACGATGCACTGAAAATAATTTCCTAAGCCAATTATGTTCATAAACCACCTCCATTACCTCTCCCATTTTACAGTTAAAAATCTTCCAGTGCTGGCGTGAATTCCATCTATGCCTGACACATTCCAAGCAGAGAAGATTAGTGCCACGGAAAAATTTACAGGTTCCGTTATCCGTCTGTTCCCAGTGACTGCCTTTCAGCAAAATTATCTTATTCAAATGAACTTGTGGGCTGAAGTAAACAAAGCTGTAGCCTACTGCTCTCAAATACTTTTCATTCATTTCTTTCCCTTTTCTTTACTTAGACTTACAGCACGTGCCATAGAAAGAGCGCATGTTAAATATTCCTGGAGTGTCACAATATGTAATACAATAAAACAGATTACAGCCCTACCTTTCTTTCACAGCAGTGGTGCCAAGCACAGGTACACCGGAGCAATCAATTTGTTCTGCAGACAGTAAGGCTCTCCCAGAATACTAATGCAAAATCTCTTTTCTTTCTCCTTTGCCTTGACTCCCCAATGCCCAGGTCCCGACCAATACAAGGAGGAGGGCGGTGTGTCTTCTGCTGAGATAACCACAACTACTAATCAAGTGTACGTGTACAAGGGCACGGGATTAAACCTCCACCAAGCCTGAGTCAGGGTTTCAGAGCAACTCAGCACATGCACAGCACAAAGTCACACACACACACACACACACACACACACACACACACGTGCCATGAAAACACAAATGTGTCTACTTCTATGAACAAATTCATTATCCTTTGCCATACCTCCTTTTTCTTTTTTTAATTTCAGGGGCATAAAAATTTCCCCCTACAGAACTAAGGGTTTATATCTAGCAGCATCAAACATTGTTCTTCCACTAGTGAGACTCATGATCTGTATTCTCGTCATCCAACTGTTCACTGCTTTTAAATTAACACATTTTTAAAACTGCAAAATCTAGTGTATTAGTGCAGTTCTCATGGATATAAATTTCAAGTATCCACACAGGGTTAATAGACGCCACATGGATTCTTAGAAGTTTACACTTAAAAATGTAGTAGCTCAAGTGGAATTCAGAATGAGCTTGTATATTACTAATTATGAAAAAATCCATTTATACTAACTATAACCTTGTGCTTTTCAAAAAATATCTTCAGGTCTCAAAAATGGTTTCAAGTTATCTTTAACACTTCATAATCTTGGTGGTACAGTAGCATGTTTGATTTCATAAATTTAGAGTTTTAAGGTTTCTTTGAATGGAGCACATTCATTTGGCTTATTTTTTTCTTTAATTCAGTATAGGAAACTCATGTCACTCATTGGTTGGGTGATAACGGAAGCTGAATACTTTTCTACAAACACCCATTCCCTCATTTTCATTTATCCGCCTTAATCTCCAAATAACTTGAAAAGTATCAAAAGTCAAAGGGCTGCTGATTGAGCAAATTAAGACCGGGACAATCTGTATGAGTGAAGAAGCTTATTAGGAAGCTTCCCAAACCAACTCTGTCTCATATAAATAACTGCCTTACCAGCGTTGAAACACATTCTACTCTGCATGTCCCTTGCTCTTCTAAAAGAATCAGTTGCCACAATGAAGAAACACTAAGGAACTGAATAAAGTACTGCAGTAAGGCTTAATCAATACCGATGCGTTCGTCCTTGACACGCTGACCATGTCACCAGGCTCCTGTCATGTGATATCATGTCATTTCTCCACCTGGCTCATGACCTTGTCCTCCAAATGACCTAAAGCTTCCCTCAAGTAGCAGGAGGCCCCTCCCCGCTGCCTCAGCAAGGTCGAATGGGTCAGCTTGTCCTCATCTATAATCCACCACCATTTGTCAGCAGGGAGACTGCAGGAGGCAGGCTTGCTACAAGGGGAGAATGCCCAATTAGGCAGCTGTCACACAAAGCATAGGCTGCAAAATTATCCCCTGTCAAAAGAAAGAGCAGCTGCGGGTGCCAATTACAGCAACCTTTCAACCCTTTAGGTACTGGGAACTACACAGAAGTAAATGAAGAACAATTAGTGATAACAAATCGATGGATTAGGACAGTAAATTAGAAATTACTAGCAGGTGAGCTTGGGTCACACCTGACATTTAGGGCACACCAGACTCCAGGCAAGGGCAAGGGGGCACTGAACCCGTTTCTCTACATGTACATTTCCCTTCTGCAAGCCTTGAATCCTTTAAAGAACCCATGCCTGAAAATACATGTTTGGATGTACGCATCCTTTTGCTTTAGACGGGCCCTAGAAATTGTTTCTGCACAGCAGGAAACCACTCCTAAAAAACAAACCCAATAAATTCTAAATTATCCTTAGACAATTTACCATGTTATCCTCTCAGTTAAACTTTTTAAATATGGTCAACAAAAATTTTTAAAAATCTGCTCAAACAGTCACATAAAATTCTATATATCTTTAAAAGTGCATGGCCTGTTTCTGCCTTGGTCACATTTTTAGATATAAAATAGCTATTTGAGAAAGTTAGTAGGTACGAATTCTGAGAAAGTTTCCCATTGATATCATAATGTTGATTCAAAATTTCTTTACATAAATTGACTTTGTATATTAAGAAATAACTAATATGCTATAAAAACATAAGCCATGGAAGTATTCTTAGATTACTGGGTTCCACTACCACAGAAGTGCTGTACCTGAAGTCTCAAGTCCAGCTAACCAATTCCCCTGGACTCATCCTTTCGGGACAGGGCAGATGTGATATAGCTCGGTCCTTGGTAGAAGAGGAAACAAGCCAGCATAGTCCACAGCAGAAAGCGATCCAAGATGGCTGCCGATTGCTCCTATGGATTTGTGTTATCATGCCTTAAAATGTCATGCATGCTCAGAAACAACTTCCTTAAAGTCCACTTCAAACTACAAGGATGTTTTCTTCCCCTAGAAAACAGAACACATCCAATTCTCAAAGAAAAGGGCTGTAAACATGCCAAGTGAGGGTGTCACAAGACCCTCTGAATGGGTAAGGATCAGAAAGTGAGGGGTAAAGAAGCCCTTTCCTCACCCACCACCAATGTGGTATAAGTTACAGTTGCCAGAGGGAAAAGGGCATTCTTAATTTCTAACTTCTGCCTTTTGATAAAATGTCCCTAGGTGTCTTGGAAGGAAAACTTATCCATTAAGTTCATCTATGAACTTGGTTTATCCATTTGTTTTATCTTTGTTTAAAAAAAAAAAGAAAATGAACATCTATAGAATTTTTCTTTATTTTAGAATGTGGCCCTCTGAAATCAGACAAAGAACTCAAAGGAGGAAGCAGACAGGGATGAAGGAGTTAATGCCTTTAGAATTCAGTTCCCATCATACATGGGTGACTATCTCTTTAAATAATTTAAATCCTCTCCATCAACTACAAAGCTGTTTTGAAGCCATTTAGCTTTGTTCTTTACATGTGTTCTAATTAAGAAATGACCTTGTCATCACACTCGCCAGAAATCCGGGATTATTTCCTACAGCAAAAATTCACAAAGCCCCCAAAAAAAGAAAGAGGGAAGAAGGGGAAAAAAAAAAAAAGACTTCTTCCTCAGTTCCTACTAAAGGAAGTTTGGCTGGCTGAGAGCTGAGGCTGCTGCACCGCATAATTTTTTCTGTTGTTGTTGAATGTCACAGGGCGGGTTAGAGTGACCTTGAGCTGCACCAGCAGCACAGCAAGGGTCGCGATGCCTGCAGGCGCCCTTGTTCTGGATTTGCCAGACAAAAACCTTCAAACTGGCTGAAGGACATCTTAAATCTCTTCAAAGGTTTCCCGAACTAATCTGCGCTGCTCTTAGCAGGATCTGTGCCAGTGTGAGAAGCAAAATTAAAAACAAGGTCTTTGACAGGATGTTGTCTCCCCTTAACCCTTCCCCAGCAGAGCAGAACAGAGCAGATCCTGGCATGCATTCCCGGGAGGAGAGAGATGCTTCACCTAGAAGCGGGTCTTTCATAACCAATTATGTAAGCAAGCAAATCGCAGAAGATGGGACATGGATTAGTCCTCAAAAGTAAACAACCCTTCCACCGTGCTTAAAGAATTTAACTTGAGTTGTTTTTATTTATTTAAATTTCTGACTGTGTTTCAGTGTTGGGGATGTAAACCTTACAGTCACAATTCTGTCTTTGAGATTTGTAGCGCAATGACAGGCTAAGGCTATTGAAATATTTCCTCCACACTAATCTCCAGAATTTTCATTTTTTGAAAAGTAACCTTTAGCTGGTTGAATCAATCACAAATTTCATGCATAGGGTTTGTGATTCACTAAAATGACAAGAAGTAAGTTGAATCGTGTCACATGACTGCTTGTTATTAGTGTGACAGAGGCACTGTTAGGAGGCTAAAAAAAAATCATCATAATGCCCAAAGTAGACACACTTAAAACAAGGCAAAATGGCTTCAGCATCATTATAAGAAATAAACATGACATTCTGTTATATTTTAACATTTTCTGCACATCAAAAGGGAAAGTATTACACTAGCTGAGGGTTGCTATGGTTTGCAACTGTCTCCTTATGTCCATGTGCTAGAAACTGCATCCTTGAGATCATCTGTTAACAGTAGGTGCAGGTAGGGCCTTCGCTAGGTAGTTAGAATTAGAAGGGGGTGCAAAGGTGAGGCCCGTAACAGCACTGGAAGCTTCATGAAGCACAGAGAAATGCACTCGGCTAGCAAACCTCTTCACGTGACCCCCCAAGAGGCCTCAGCAGATGCCATCGCAAACGGCTGGACTTCTTACTACGCACAACCGTTGAGAAAACGGAGGTCTGTTCCTCAAAGATTATCCATGCTCCAGAATTTTGTTACAGCAACTGAAAAGAGACTGAGACTAGGCCTCAGACAGGACCCTGGCAATGCCTTCGAAAATTAATTTAGCAGCTACAGTAGGCCAGTTTGAAAAATCATTACTGTGCATCAAAAGGGAGGGTGAGGGAGTAATTGAACTTTCATGGACAGCTAGGTCCTGTGGGAACCATGCCCACCATCCACTGCCCCCAAGTCTTTACCTTACTTTCGAAGTAACTTTAGGCCATTCATTAGCAATGCTCAGACTACAGGACTACAAAAGATTCTCTCTCTCTCTGTCTCTCTCTCTTTCTCTCTTTCTCTCCCAGCTCCCTAGTCTTGTGGTCTCTGCACAGTGGCTCTATTCTCTCCTACCTGTGAGCTTGGGGGTCCCTTGTGCTCTCTCTGACCTCAAGCTATCTTCCCTGCTTGGCTGCTCTCCCACCTTAAGGCTAAGTGGCTTCCTCCTCACCTCCATTGGGCCAAGCGTCCATGAGTTTCTGCCTTCCTCTCTCATTCTCAATAAAGTCTCTGCTTGTACCTCTCAATGAGCTCTCGTTTCAGTCTTCAGCTTAGGAACACAAGACCCCAAGGAAAAGCAGCCCTGCATCATTAGCTACTCAGAGATAAATAATTCTGTGGAATAAACTGGACACTGGGCAATACTAAAAAATGCGGCCACTAGAATGCATATATTTACATCTAGGATGTTAGCTCAGCATCACTGGAGATAAAGTACATTATGATAAGTTTTAAATACTAGTTACCTTAAGTTGTGGAATTTTGAACGCTGAAGTTTGTACATTGTTCCCTTAAAAAAGAATGAATAAATTCAAAAGCCTCACTTTCTCTCACTTGCTTTCATATATACTCAGATAATACAAAGGGCAGTGATACCTTGTCAGTATGTAACACGAGAAGTCTATAATGTGCATGGGAATTTCTTCTTTGCTCACTGTGCAAAAGGTCAGGGTTTCTACTACGCTAACTACTGTGACAGACAAAAGTTCTCTAGGAAGAGAGTTAGGGTACAACTAGGCTTTAGTTCTTTTATGTATATGTAGGAGGGGAAGAGAAGGGCAGTTATTCTAGGCTACAGAAACGTACTTTAGGGCAAGACAGAGCCCAGTGTGACACAGGAAGGGTGGGCCCCTGTGAAAGGAGATTAGGCTAAAGAGACTACTACTACCAAGGCCTCTGAGTGAAGGCCACACCAAGGAGCTGACCTTTATCTGGTGGGGATAGAAGGTTCACAGGAAATGATAGGATTAAATAAATATTAAAAGAGAAACAAAAAATAGAAGCTGTGGAGTTGTTTTGATGACTTTTAAAAGAACTCGTAGACAAATTAGTGCAGAGAAGTATACACAGTCAAATTAAGGCATAGGGAACAAAGTAAATAAGTAAAACACAGCTCTGAAAATAACGTAGTCTGGCATGAATGTTAAGCAAGCAAACATAAACAGCGCTGCAAATAGATGTTCTTAATAGCAAAAGATAAAAACAATCAAAGCCATTACTATATTTCAAGTCTGGGTACATAAAACATCAGATTTACATGGTTTGTAGAAAGTTTCAAGGAAAAATTCCTACAGAAGTATTAACAAAGTCGAATTAAAAACTGTTTGGAACTTGAAGTTCGTACATTTCAAATATCATTTCTCTTTATTGGGTAAGGATTTTAATATTAAGAAAGTAACTAGACTGAGATGTCTCAGCAGACGGTAAAGCACTGTCCACATAAGCACAGGTACTGGAGTTTGGATCCCCAAGAGCCTAATGAGGCAGGTGGGTGTGGCAGGTCTGCTGGTAACTTCAGTCTCAGAAGATAGAGACTGGAAATCCCTAGAGCCAGCTAGCTGGCCAGTCAGATTATGCTTCCTGTTGCAGGCTGGATTTGGTAAGAGATCCTGTCTCAAAAAGATTAAGGTGTAGGCGTGATCAAGGATGGTTCCCGATATCAGTCTTGGGCTTCTACATATTTCCCTCACGCATGCACCCACATGCAAAAATGCATTCACTCATGTGCATACATACACTGCGTATACACTGGACATGGAAAAAAAATAAGAAAATAACATGCATGTACCTTTTCAGAACAGTGTGAAGCAAATTTCTTCCCTTCTTCGCTCTGGGTTTTTGTTCATTTGGTAAAGAGTCTGTGCCGCACAGGCTGGCCTTCAACTACTGATCCTACTGCCTCAGACTCTCAAGTGCTAGGATTACAGACCTGTGCCAGAGTGCCCGCTCAAAGGAATATTTTTTTTGGCTATGAGAAAGCAGATTAGGAAGGGTCTGGCTTCAATTATACTCTGGTTGCCAGAGCTAAGAGTTTTATCCAACACTAATGAGGGAAAAAAATTAACTCAGCAAACATTTACCAAGGGACTACTATGTTTAGGACATGGAATTAAAACATAAAAACTCCCAGCATCCTGCGGGCTTTGTGCTTCCAGATTATCACTCATAATCATACTAAGTCCTCGAATTCCAGCTGACATCATCATACAATTAAAAAAAAAAAAAAACTATGCGTAAAAGAGCTGTTAGTAAATCAAGCGTCTGAGCAGCAGCCATCTTGGTATCACCATCCCGCTGAAAGGTCCACCCTGCATTCCCAGACCTCTCAGGGAAGACCCGTGTTCACGTAACTGGAAGAGTCGTTAAATACTCTAGAGACAGACTGTCCTGCTAAGACCTCGGGAAGAATTTAACAGACTATCAGCCAAGGGAAGAGAGTAGCAAGTGAGAAGGAACAGGCGTGACCAGGGCCAAGGAGGATTCAGCCAGCGGGCAGCCTGTCCTCAGAGAAGGAGAGCTGGAGTCTGGGATCAGGTTGAGGCCTGCAGAGGCCAAGGTCATGCCAAGGAGACAGGGAAGGCCTTGAAGGCCAAGGCACAGCCCCCCCCCCCCAAAAAAATCTCAAATCCACGATGCAATGTCACTAGTGACCAAACTTCCACAAAGTCTGGAGCGACAAAACACAGCTCAGGAAAAGTATTGGGAGGTTCTCACGTCATATAAAAAGAAAAAGCTCATGAAAGGCAGCGTTACTGACAGGGCATAACTAGAAATGACCTTAAGAGTATCCACAAATAAAATGACTTCTCCTTGAGTAAGCACCGCTGTCTTGTGACTGCCAAGCTTATGCTAGTGATATGTTCCAGCACATTCTATGTCTAGACATTAATAGAAGAGTAAGTAATACGATAGACGCCAAAGACCTTAAAAGAAAACTTACTAATCTACAGATACTAGGTCGCATTGAAAGGATTGTATAAAATATTGGGTTGGCAATTAGGAAAGTGAGTGTCTATAAAATTACAGTTTTTGATGTGTGGGCCAGTGACCCCCAAAGGTCCCCAGGACTCATTTGGGAGGCACAGGAGGCAAGATGCTTTCATTGCTAAAGTGTCCTGGCTTTGGACGATGGACCTGTCCAGAAGCTGTTTGCCACTGCCTTGATGGCTGTGGAAGAGTATCTCTGAGCATTTTTGCACCTCAAAATTTCTCTGTTTGACTTGTAACATCAGAAATACTGCGATTCAAATGACCTAAACAAAAATCCTTAGGTCCTCAGTGGTTTAAGAAGAAACAGGGGACCTGGGAGAAAGTCTGAGAATCAGTGATGGTTTACTGAGTTAAAAGCCAAGACATACAATCTGGGTCGTCTTCCAACTATTCCAAATTACCTATTTTCGTATTCCAAAATACATGTCTAATTTCAAGGATTTCCACTGTAACAATGGCAGGTGGAAAGCGCTTGCCTACCACGCACAAACCTCTAGTACTGAAATCGCCAGTACTGAAAAAAAAATGTTCTTCATGCAGAAATACCCTCACGACCAAGACAAGGAAAGAAAAACTGACCTTATTTCATTTTCCATTTTCATGTGTGTGTGAGGATGACGGTGCATGTATATATGCACACATGCACATGCAGACCTGTGGTTGATATTAGGAACCATCCTTGATTACTCTTCTGCCTTATTCTTTAAGACAGTGTCTCTAATTGAACCCCAAGTTCACTGATCAGGATGGTCTGGGCAGCCGGGCTTGCTCTGGGGATTCTTAGCCTCTGCCTTTTGAAGATAGAATCAGAGGAGGGCCGCCCCAAGAAGGCATTTCATGTGGGATTTGGGGATCTCAATTCAGGTCCTTTTGCTTGTATGATAAGCTCACGAAGGATGTTCTTAAAAACAGGAGTAGATGAGGGAGGACTAGCAACCTGCCTCATTTTGCAGACAGTATCACTCTGAATTTGCCATATATAAAGTAACAGATCCAAACGTTTGCAAAGGCGCCAATGCATGTGAAGAGTGGAGGCTGACAAACTACACTTGACTGGGTTCATAATCTTTTCAGGAAAAAAAAATGTGCCAACTACTGAGATAATAGTTCGGCAAAAGCATGGATAAGGCGGAGAAAGCACTGAAGGGCAAATCTGGGGAGGAGACCAGAGACACAGCAGGAAAGCACCTCTAAGGAGGCTGGTTTCAGAGCTGCTGTGCAAACTGGCTTCTGGGATGATCCAGGGCTTGGCCGACTAGGAAGAAATCTTCACATTCTTTAAGGAGCAGAAGAAACGTCAGCCTGAGAGAAGAAGCAAGTACATGTTCTAGAAGCATAAAAGTAACCTCACAGAAATTGACAGCCATTAGAAATTTCCATAGAATGTGACAGTAGTTTGATGTCCTTAGAGTATGATGAAAGATTTGCACATCTACTCAGTATGTCTTTCACCTAATTTTCAATCTGAAACAGACCGAGTCTTTTAAAAGGCCAGTGAAATGGAAACATTCGAACAAAAACTGGCCCGTCAGTGTGGACACATCAGATAGAGGGTAGTCTACGGTATGACACGGAGGAGGGTGCGGAGAGGGTGCAGATTGCACTCTGACTAGTTTTTCTATAGATCAGATCTAGCTCTGATCCCTAGCCCAGCATTTCAGTTTCAGAGACGTGCAAACTATAGCACACGGTTGAAGCACAAGTGTGCAGAGACTAACGGAGAATACCAGGTTCACCACAGCTAACGCGAATGAAAAAGACCAGGGTCTGTGCAAGAAGGGAAACTGACCGTTGGGTTATCAGAGTTCTTCCATGTGTATTTGTGTGTGGAGGGGGGAAGGTTGCGATGTGCATGTATGTGTGTCTATGGGCAGGATGTGTACATATACACACATGCCTGTGGCACTGACATTGGGTATCTTCTTGGACCGTTTTCCACTTTATTTATCGAGGCAGATCTCTCAGTGGTACCCACAGCTCCCTGGACAGTATGGTCTTAAGGGTACTGGTCTCCCGTATCCTTTGTACCTTCCCACAGCTGGCATTCCCAAGGGACAGGGGGTTCAACGAGACAAGTGCCTTATCAACTTTGCCACCTCCCAGCCTTACAGGGAATGTTAAACCTTATCTTACTTTCTTCATTTGTAACTTTTCATGGGAGTCAAGGCACTCTGGGTAGGCTTGAGAGGTTAGTGCGGCAGGGAATTCATGTCTAGAGTAGCTAAAGCATAAATCAAAAAACTTAAAAAGGCCATTTTTAAAGATAATCAAATTTGGAAAGAATGTCAATTTTATTAATATTTTCTATTTATAATAATAAGTCAGGATTGTAGAGGAAGGCTTGCTACTTTTCTTCAGTCATTATGCTTATATAAGACAACCTCGAGTTTCAGCCCTCACCTTCCATCTTGATTGAGGCAGCATCCCTTATTCGCTGACTGCTAGTCTGCCAGTCAAGTTGGTCTGAAAACTTCTAGAATTTTTCTCCCTCCCTTCACAGGAGCACAGAGATTATCACAGACACATTCACAGTGGATTTTGAAAATCTGAATTTAGGTCCTCACACTGCAAGTGTTTTATCCACTGAGAGGTCAGTCCATCTCATAGTAAATTATTTTAACTAGAAAAATAACACAAATGAAGAGTTCTGGGGCCAAGAGACTGAGTGAGAACTCAGCAAAGAGTGTGTGACAAGGCTCTGACAGGGGATGGTTGGCTGTGATGAACGGAATTAAGAGTGGATGGAAGCGATGTTGGAAATTAAGCGCACTTCATCTGAGCCAAGCATCTAGATTTGCTTACCAGAGTCAGCCATGAAGCCAAGGAAACACCAATGGGACAGCCAGACTGGATGGTGGTAGCTGAGCTGATTTATGGCAATTAATTCCAATGAAAATGACTTAAGTTACAGACCGATCTGGGTTTTGTCTGAATGTTTCTACAAGCTAATTTACTTAATAAATGAGGATACTGCACTAAACTCTCCCTGTGGTGACTTTGTCTTTTCTAGTTTTAGGTACCCGGTTAGTACCGCACAATAAGATATTTCTAAGATGGAGAAAACTCTCAAGTAGCATCACAACAGAATAATATTACATCACCCTATGTTATTACTACAGCTAGTGTTCTATTACTCTATCTAGTTTATGAATGAAACTTCATCACAGTATGTATGTATACTACAGTACTATACTTAGTGGATTCTGTACTGTTCCTAGAGTTTGGCACCCACAGAGCAGTGACAAGGGGAACCTCTGTTCTTTCATAAAGTGGTGGGAAGTTATATCCACGTATTCATTCGGGGGTGATCCATTGTACCACTCACTCAATCACCGGCCATTTTTTTTTTATCTTTATAGGAAGAGCTCTACATCTGATAGGAAAAGTTTAATACTCAACACATGTAAAAGGTCATTTACAACTTAATCAAATTTGAAAAATACACAATGAAGAACTCCTTACAGTGAAAAAGCATGTACCTGTCACAATAAAAATCCCCTTTAATGAGAAAATGATTATATGCAAATGCTTAGGCTACACTGACTTGTGAGCAATTATCTAATTCTACTCAAGACATTGAGTATAATAAATACTGCACATGGAAAATGAACAGAGTACAGAAAGTATATGTGATCCTTTAAAATTTACCTTTTAAGGGCAAGTTTGTTAATTACCAGGTAAGATCACTACATTTCAACATTTCTTGCAAAAATACATGCAAGTCTGGCACTGAAAGTTTTACATATTCTTCATGTTTATATAGTTTTCAATTTTTAATAATCTCATTTTTCCCTAACTTTCTTCTTTGAGCTTCATTAAAAGGATAGTCCCTTATAACATGGGGGCTGGAAGATACCTCAGGGGTTAAAGTCTTTGCTTCAAAACAAAACAACCTGAGTAAGATTCCCATAACTCACATAAAAATGCCAAGTAGAAATGGCAGCATCTTGTAATTCTAATCCTGGAAGGCAGAGTCTAGAAAATCCCAGAGCAAAGGAGGCACAGCAATCCAGAGTGATTTCCAATGTTTCCCTTGGGCCTCCACAAGGACACACTTAAGTTTCCTCTGGTACACACACACACACACACACACACACACACACACACACACACACACATGCACACATGCAAGAATATTCTGGAATGTGGTTACATATAACTCTAATAATAACAATAAAAAAACTCAAGAACTATATTCAAGTCCTTGATTTGTTTAATACTAGTCTATCAGGTCTTGCTTTGGGGGGCACAATGCCAAATGACCATGCAAAAGCATGCTAAAATGACATCAGATAACTTTGGTCGATTTTCTTGGTGAAATTAAATAAAGACAAGCCATAAGGAGCCACTAGCTGAGCACTGGAAAACCTACAGGTGAAGACCAGGGTTGTTCAAAGGCACCAATCCCGTGTTTCTTTGTCAGCTACACAAGTGAAACTGTGATGTAGGTGCTTTCCTCCCACAGGACAGTCTTCAGTTCTCTTGATCAAAGTGAACTCTTCACAAGTAATTATGAGCAGAACAGCCAATCACTGTGCTTCTCCCTAGTTCCCATGGATTGCTTCTGCCCGGGAACAAGCAGCATAAGGTCCCAGCGCTTAGAGCATGGCGTGTTCACTTAAGTAACAGCTATCCGGAAAGCAGGTGTGTCAATCCAAGCCAAGTTAACCACCTACTTGTGCTAATGCAATCCAATTATCATTTCTCAGAAATGCATTTTAAGAGGTAACCGTTTTATAGAATTCCAGAAGTAATCATTGACCCATATTATAATACACCCACAATAATAAAACACATCTCTATTTTTTCCTCAAAACAATAATTAACTTTTTTATCTGAAATCTGATGACTATTTCGGGTTTTATATTAACCCTCCATTTTCTGTGAGTTTTGGTAAAAACAAATTAAGTATCATCAACCCAGACACTATTTTTTTTCCAGCTTATGAAGTCCTCTCTGTAGAAGTTATCCAGAAAAACACTGCTTTTGCTTTCCTCATGGAGCTCAAGCTCCGCCCCTGTTTGCTGACATTTATTTACCTATATTTCTTCTTTCTTGGTCTTCAAGGTAGGATTTCATCTGATGCATTTTAAAAACAACTACATTGCCTAATGAGGAAATTCACACAGAAGAAACACAGAACCCACATTTGGTGATAGAAGCTAATTTACAACCAAGAAAGACTGTCCAAAGTCCATTAAAGCCACAATGAATAAGCCAGAAGAACGGAGGAAAAGTATTCTCACCGTTGGCCTCCAGGTCGGGTCTCTGCTTTCTGAGAAGGGAAGCCGAGAAGGCTGTTGAAAAGCAGCTCTGATATCATCTACAGTCTTCACATTCTCCGCACTCCTCCAGCCAGCCTCGCATCTTAGGAAGAGCGAAGAGATCATTTGTCAACTGCAAACTGAATTTAGGAATACTTTTTGTGAAGTTAGATAAATTTATCTCAGAACCTTTTGCTTTTCAAATAAGCTGCCTATAAATCCTGCTTCACTAAAGGCACTAAAAGGTACTCGTTACCCAGAGAGATTATTCCTTCATTTAATTGGCAACAGTAGGTGTTCCGATAAAATAAACTATGAAAAAGTTATGTAGTTGCTACATTATATCTATTAAACCATATTAATTTCAACTGTCCAAAATGTTGTGTGAAATTTATTTCATCATGGCACAATGAATAATTCTATGTATTCCTAAAGAGATATTTCTGAAAATAATTTTATAACATTAAATAAATAATAAAATAAATAAGCTGTAATCTCTGACATATTAAATTTCTTTTGTTTCAAATTGCCAATAATGCGAACTTTCTAACACAATAAATATAAGTTGTCCTGGATCCATACAAATAGAGCAAAGTGTGACCCATATTTATTTTTAATAGCCTCAAATTGGCTATTCACCTATCGGCAAATGAATGGTGGTATATATATATATATATACCACGTGATTTCACAACTCTCCACTAAACTACAAATGATACGACAATAATATGAACTGTAGAAGAATCCCGAAATAATGACCCCAAGCACAAGAAAATAGTTTCTCTCTCTTTCTCTCTTCTTTCTCTTTTTTCTCTTTTTCTTTCTTTCTCTTTTCTTTCTTTCTTTCTTTCTTTCTTTCTTTCTTTCTTTCTTTCTTTCTTTCTTCTTTCTCTCTTTCTCTTTGTTTCTCTTTCTCTCTTTTTTTCTGCATCCAATCTTAGACAACATAAATTGATCAAAGAAAGATCACTGTGGTTTTCTGGAAAGGAAGATACACAAGGAGGGAGCTACAGCAGGTGCCAACCTGTGCTGGTAGTTTCATGTCGATATCTATGTCAACAATGCCTACATTACATGTGTTAAACATATGCAATTTGGTACGTGTTACACCTCAAAAAAGTTGCAAAAAAAAAAAAAAAAAAAAAAACCTCAAATGCTTAAGCTAGTTTTTGTCCTTTAATGTAGCAATCCCAAAACTAATATTTGGTCTTTTAAAAAAAAAAAGGACATGAATCTTTTACTTCACAATAAGGATATTTATCATATAAATATACATTAATTCTAGTAGCAAAAACTAGAAATATGTATTAAATTTCAAAAGAACAATTGATGCTTGTCAAAATAATGATATAAGATTATATAAGGGAATTGAGTCATGGATGATTGGCATGGCTCAGCATGTACTAGCCTGACAACCTGAGATTGATTCTTGGAGCACTGATTGATTCTTGGAGCACTGACTTCTGAAAACCATCTTCTGACCCACACAGGAACATCGCAGCATGCAAGTGCCTGTTCTGTTTTCTTTCCTCTCTGTCTCTGTGTGTTTCTGCTATCTCTTCCAAACGAATAAAACATTTTCAAAAGAACATTAAGTCACGTTGATGATTGAGGATAAAAAGGAACCTTTATTTTGTCATAATCAGTTTTAAGTAAACATTAAAAAGGCATTCTTCCCACATTTAAAAGCATTTCTTTTCTTTCTCCTGATTTATATTTCTAATTTCTCAGAAATAAGCGTACATGCCTTCATTTTCTAAAAAAAAAGAAACAAACCATAGGATGCAAACGGCAATACTCTCAAGCTGTCCGCTCCCTGGTACAAGCAGAAACTGAACAGTTCTAAGAGGTGGAGCACATGGCCGTTTGGGCCATCACCCCAGCGCAGCAGCCACCTGCTGAAGAGAGGCAGCAAAACGGAAGCAATCGTGGAGGCACGTGCTCCGCCAGTTAGGAAGCACTTCAATGGGCACATTTGATCTTTACAGCAGGGCTCACGGAGGAACGACAGACACTGAGCAGTCCCAAGTTACAAGTGCTGGACTCAACTCAGACTTTGATTGTAAATTCTGCGGGGCATTTTAAAGGAATTGGAAACATTTGCTTCCCTTAACTGTATCTACTAAGTTGTATTCACGAATAAACCTAAAAATAACTATATTTGCAATTATATTTGGCAGGATAAGCCAGGGCCTTTGGGAATTCACCAAGTTCCTGATACCTTCCCTGGGGAGCTAATTCTGAGGGGTAAGCCTGTCTTACTCCCGTTGGCATTATCTACCAAACCCTAAAAATTCTAGCAAATGAGCTGCTCAATCCATAGTCACATTTCTTCCATTCTTGAGAAATATTACCTCCCATTTTAAAGTTGGAACAAGAAATTAATCATGATTATATCTGTGAATACTGCAAAGAGTGAAATGTATGTCAAAGGATTTCACTCCATGGGATGTTAATACTACATTTTGAGCTTAGTCTTGTTCAGTAACAAACAGCCCCCAAATATGCACATTCTATGAAGAAAACTACCAACTCCCGACAAGAGTCAAAGTGAGTATCTTTACAGTAACAGTGTAAATCAGGCCTGGCAGTGACTACAGAAGATGTAGAAGATACTTCTATGGAAGGAAGCCATAAGATTCCAAGCACTAAGTCTGTGACAATATTTTCCCACATTCTAGAACTATTTATTTTAATGGATAGTCCCTAAAGCTACTATCTCACTTTTAAGATAAACATATGATTGGGGGCTGGAGAGGTGGCTCAGGGGTTAAGCCTCTGCCTTGCAGGCAGAAGGTCCTGAGTTCAGATCCTAGACCCCACGTATAAATGCCTGGTGGAAGTGGAGGCGGCCTGTGTTTCTGGTCTTGGTAGGGCAGAGCCTGTGAATCCCGGGGCAGAGTAAACAAGGAGGAGGTGGAAACGGTCCATGGTGGTTCCGGAATTCGCCCGTGGTTCTACACACACACACACACACACACACACACACACACACACACACACAAACATACACATATATGCGCACACACGCACAACTGAATAAATAAATTTAAAAAAATATAAAAAATTAATAATAAAAAAGATAAATACATGATTATAGGAAAAAACAAATTTTAAAAGTATTTAAATAACACCAGAAGATAATGTAACTACTCTCACAAATTAATATTTTCAAATTTTTAAATATGAATAAATGTTGAAATCGGTTTATACACAAGTCAAATGTGTTTTGAATCATGAGAGTAAAATGCAAATCTATGCAAAGATGTTCAATAAGGATCATTATATCACGGGACACTATGAAATCAATACAATTCATGTTTTAGAAGAATTTTAAATGACATGGTAAGCACATAAGAATGTGATGATTAAAAAAAAAAAAAAACGGGCTTCTATTCAGTTGAACTAAACAATCTGTCAAGCAAGTTAAAAGGCTGGGGATGTGTGCCAGATTTGTACACGGTGAACAAGACTAGTCAGTTCCCACACACACAAAAAGACAAAACAAGGAAACAGAAAATAAAATAATCGAGAGACTCCAACAAAGCAAGATGTGGAGAGGAAGCCACTTCACATACGCCAAGGGACAAACTTTTCTGAGGCAAACCCATAGTAAGTTATCTCGAGAACCTGTAAAAAGGATACGTGAAGGAACCGAGTGTGCGAAGGTTCTGAGTCTGAAAAAGACCTGTCTGTTTAAGAAATGAAAAAATGACTGCAGTGCAAAGAGCAGGAGGAAAGTGGTGAGGAAGAGGTTCCAATGGGAAGCATGCAGCTCAAGTGCCACATGTGTTCTGCAGCATATGCATGATTTAGCATGCATACACACATGCATACACATGCATGCACACGCATGCGCGTGCACACACTCACATACATATGAAACAATAGCTACCTTGGCATCAACAGGGCTAATGCCAGAGTAAGAAAAGGCATTTGGGTTTTTGTTCCCACAATTTCCAGAGTAAGTCACCTATAGATTAAAATGAGAAAACTGTACAATGAGACAAAAGTCTGGCTGCACCTTCGGTCCAGTGTTGAAGCAAAGAAGAGCAAGCACTGGTACAAGTTTTAGGTAAAGAAAATAGATACGGTCATCATGATATTGGCTGCAGGTCTTGGATTCTTGACTAAACCTTGTTTGCTCACATGCTTCACTCACTAATGTGCTGAAGACTCAGATGTTTTTACTGCAAAGATTGTGAGATCATCCTGCAGACTTGCCTTCTATTCCATTAATGCATGAAATAGTGTCTGTTTCAAAGTTGAAACGACCCTTCCTTTTTGGTATAAATTCAGTCAACATCAAGGTAGTGATCCAAGATAAACATTTTTATCCCCTAAGATGCTAAGAATGGCAAAGATAGCATCTACTCAGTGCAAAATCAGCAAAAGACAAATACATTGGGGAAAAGTTACAACTATTCTCATGTACAGGGGCCAAGATCTTCAGTGGTGGTAATCCCAGGACGTCTACAAGACACCTATTCGGAGTAATAATCTTACATAAATGCATATGAGAAGATCCAAAAGTACATCTAATTTACATGCTAAAAACGCCATAAAGTGATTCTCAAAATTGGTCTCATTCCCTTAAAATAGTAGTAGCTAAGAGGATAACAGACTTAAGAATAACTTTAACAAGAGTGCAAAACCGTAAATTCAAAACCACAAAACCTTGTTAGAAGAAATGAAAGATGGCCTAAAATAACCAGAGATAAATAGCAACCAGTATTGTTTTTTCTTGGAACAGAGATTCAACTCATTATAGGGCTACATATAGATGACTGGTTGGTGTCAATCTCTCTAAATTCATCCAATAAAATCATATTATGACTTCTTGTTGTAGCAACTGCTCCTAAAAGTTTTAAAGAAGCAAGAATGTCCATAATAATTTTGAACTGAAGATTGAAGCTACAGGATGTATACTATCTAAAGTCAAAACTCCTTAGGAAATGGGGATGGGGCAGTGGAAGACTTCCATGCAAAGAAAAGAGATAAAAGTACAACCATTATTTTACAACATAGAAAAAGATCATTTAGATCACTGACTGAAGCAACTGTAAGAGCAAAACTTACGAAGAAAGAATATGAAACAATCCTGTGGATTTCAGACAGGGAAAGATTCATTACTTAAGTAGGACTTAAAAGCACAAGTCAAAAACTGAACTATGTGAACATGAAAAATCTTAAAATGACATTAGATACAAAGCAAGCACAGAATGGGGAAAAAATTGTAACTCATATACATGATGAAATGTGATCCACAATGAGTTAAAATCCTTAGAAGTCAAGTATAAGATAATTTAGCCAAATTAATAATTCAAAAAAAAAAAGAACTAGAGCTTAGAGAGATGCTCAGTGGTTGACGCGCTTGTTGTTCAGATCCTAGATCTCATGTAAAATGCCAGGTGAGGATGACAGCCTGCTTGTCATTTCACCCTTAGAAGACGCAGACCGAAAGCCCCAGAGCAGGCTGCGAGGCCACAGCAGCTCGTGGGAGAGCCCTGGGTGTGATGAGAGACCTGGGTCAAAAAAAAAAAAAAAAAAAGATGGATGATTCCCAATATCAACCTTGAACCTTCTACATGAAAGCTCACATATGAGCCCACACATATGTGAACATGCAGAAACACACGCAGACACATACATGAAAGTGGAAAAGTTTCAAAAGCATTTCACCATAAAAGAAGGGTGTTCAGTCAACACCTGCTATCAGAATTGCTAATAAGAGAAATGGTCATAAAAATGAGAACTTACAATGTTTTAGTTTAACCAAAAAAAAAAAGATTTGAAGAAATGGAGAGAAACTGCTACCTTTTATTTTCCCGAGAACATAAAATTGCCCAGATACTCTGGGAAACAGCTTTCCAGTTTTTTACAGACTTACACACATGCACATGCTTATGATGTCACGACAATTTCTCACCCAGATATTTAAACAACAAAGATGAAAACATGTCCAAAACTCGTATGCAAATAATATCAGCACCAATCATCTTAAGTAAAATTGTAAGCAAACCAAATGTCCATCAGCTTATGATGAGATAAGACAAAGGTGGCCCGCCAAGAACTAAAACAGAAGCAAACAGAAGGAACAAATAAGTGTTCAAAGAGGAAGCATCTCAGAGCGAAAGAAGGAAACTGCAAAAGATCCTGCTTTGACTCATTCCACTGCCAAATGTCTAGAAAAGCAAAGTGTAGGAACAGAGAAGATTCTGGTCGCTACAGAAGAGTAGGAAGGGACTCTCTGGAGTGGTCCATATGTTCTGGAAGATTGTAGCATTGACGGTTAGGCTGCAAACTTAAAATCAATTATATATTTACAATGCACGAATTGTATGATATTTACATTCTACTTTCAGTTGCATATAGCAAACACTTAAAATACACCTAGTTCAGTATTTAAAAAATTAAATTTCTTTACAAAGAATGTAATATCAAGTAAGTTGTACTTTTATTTAAAATAATGATCATAATTTAAGAAAAACCTAGTATATTACAATTACTCTTTGAAGAACTCAAAAGTAGATGTATGATGGCTAGTTATGTCCATCACATATTGCAGGGAAAATGTACAGTGTGGTATGAGTGCTGTGGAAAACAGCTACATAGTTATTTAAAGAATGACAGAGTTACTATATGATCCAGAGAGTGCACCCTTGGTACATAGGAGAGGAAAGAAAAACTGCATAACAACCTGTGTCTCCCATCAGTACTGTTCATAACAGCAAACAGCTGGAAACAAGCTAAGTGTTCATTACCTTCTGAGCAAACAAAATGTGACAAATGTGCTCAATGGAATGGCATCCAACCATAAAGGAACAAAGTACTGTCACATATTAATTGCATTACGATAAGGAAAAAAGCCAATGGACAACGACAACAACAAAACCCAAGTGTTGTTCAATTTGACTTATATGGAATGTCCAGAACAAACGAATTAATAGAGATAGAAAAATTAGTTGCTGCTTAGGGGCTGGGATGAGAAGGGAGGGAAATGAGCTTAAGCTGTTAACTGGCATAGGGGCCTTTCTAGGGTTTAGAGAGAGTTTCTCAAACCGAAAATACTCAGCAAATGAGTAATCGATATGCAGTCCCAAACTATGATATGCTACCACAAACTCTGTGGAAAATAAAAAGAAACTGTCTTAAAAAGACACAATATGGTATTATTGGCTACAACTTTGTAGGAAAATAAATGCCAGTATCAGTGAACCAAACACTTTAAATAGGTGAATTTTATGGTATGTAAATTATATTTCAATAAAGCTATAAAAATAACATTCAATTTGTTATTTATTAAAACATTAAAGCAATTTTTGGGTGACAACCTGGAGTACAATTTCAAAGATTTGCTTCTGAGTTTATTTCTCATGTATCTCAGCAGTTTTTAAGCATGTGATTCATTGGGGTTAAATAAGGGCATTTTAACCATGAACGAACAGAAAATGGCATCAAAACAATCAACAACAAAACATACCTAAAGCATCAAAGCAACTTGTGAATACCACATGCTCTGCAAGGCGAAAACGTGTTGGAAAACAGTAACAGTGGGCTGTACATGTTTAAACGATTGGCAAGACTTACCGTGCTCGTGGTAGATTCAATAAAACAAAACAATTCTTCCCAAAGTGAACCAATACATTTCATGCAGTGCCAATCAAAATTTGAAAACTTACAAGCACATTCTAAATTCACCAAGAACCACAAAAGCCTGTTACACGGACTCTAACTAACCACAAAGAACAAAGAGAGGACTTGCCCGGCCACATAGCAGGACTTACTATAGTCTGAACGTTCAGTTAATGTGCTCTGGAAAAGAGATGGACAAACTGCCCGCTGGAAAGTAAGCAGACCATCACATGGAAAACAACTGACACAAACCACAGGGTAGGTCACTAATGAGAAAGGGTGCCGTTCAACATGCCAGACAACTGGTTATCTATCAAAGAGGAAAAAAAAAAGATATTGGGTCCCTATTGTTGAACAACAACAAAAGACACAAATTTCAGAGTTTTGGATAGGAAGACAAGTTTTGAATGTTTTAAAAACAAAATATACAAAACAATGTGAACTCTGAGCTAGACATGGGGGTGCATGGGGGTCCATTGGGTTTTTTATGTCCAGGTTCTTGTGTTCAGGAGTCCAAGGTTGGGGCTTATGTAGAGGATTAAGGCAGATTTTATTAGAGGAGCAAAAGAACAGAATTCATGACATGCAGCCTGTCAAGAAAGCCAGAACTCATGGACTCCAGACATGGAATCCATGAGGGTGAGAGAGCCGAAAAGAACTCATAGACAAGGGGTCCCTGGGGGACAAAAGAGCCAAAGATGTCTGGCAGGGACGAGGGTATTTATAGGGTTAGGCAGGCCTGGGAAAAGTGGCTTTTCCTATTGGTTAGCTCCAATTTCTTCAAGCCTGATTAGAGCCTTCAGTTCCCTAGGTCTCATTGGTCTGCTCATACCCAGGCCCAGCCCAGTCAACTTTTAGGCTGACCTCACTGGCAAGCTGTTTCTTTTGAGGAACTTAGTTTATCTGCAATGGAGAGTTCATCTCTATGTCCTTTCATAAACAGAGGGTTGGGGGAAGTTAGGGACCTTATCTCTGTGGAGGATGGGAACCAGTTCCTCCAGATTAGCAGGGCGTGTCCCTTCAGGATAATCCCAGCAGTGGAGGCTGACCTTCAAAGACCTTCCCAGCATGGCCCTGTTCTGAAACTGCCGGAGTAAAAAGAAAAAAGAAAAACTTTTTGATTTAATAAATTCCAATTTTGTAAAAGCAGCATCCACTAGAAAGTTAAGACCGCTGAGAATGCCAAGATTTTGGCAATGGTTGGCTGGACGAGAGCTTCTGATACATTAGTGCAGTATAAATTGTCTAATGACTTCTGGAAACCATTTAGCATCATCTGGAATAACTGAACATACTCTACACTTCGGGGTATATAAACTAAGAGTCGTGCACACGTACATGAAAATGCATGAAAACAAATGGTGATTGCATTAGGGTTCTCTAGAGTTACAGAACCAACGAATATATGGAAGGGGAACTTATTGGACTGGTTTACGAGGTAGTCCAACCATGGCTACCAGTAACTGCTCATTTCAGAAGCTGATATCCAGGAGGGTCTCTGGAAGCCAGGCAACGAGAGGGAAGGTAAGTTTGCCAGCACTGGGCAAAAGAATCTCCCAGAGCTCCTCTGTTTTATGGTTCCTTTTATCTGGTCTACTACAGGGAGGTTCAATCCAGATATATGGTTGGTCTTTGTACTGAAAATATATTGGTCCAGATAATCTCTTCGGGTGATCTGGCAGTTGATCTGTTAGTTAATCCCAGGCGTGGTCAAGTTGACAACCAGGATTAACTATCACAAATCTAGCCCTTGTCAACTCCAAACCAGATCACACATCCTTAAGCCAGTCTTAATCTCCATATAAAAACAATAAGATTCGTGGTTGTACCTAACATGATATAACTATCCACATACAACTGCACACACACATTATTTTTCTCTGAGTGGCAAAATCCCATGAGAAACACTTAGTCTTTAGTGTCCCATAATACAATATCATAATATAGATTACAACATTTTACCACATTAACTGCAGAATGACATTACATTATATAACATAAATATCTTCTGAGTGTGGACATGGACAAACATATTCTTAATAGACTAAAGCAAAAACACTCATGGCAATTTCAATTGTCGTTTCTGTAACTAGTCACAAGGCCTTAGCTGGTATTTACAACTACCTTCCTTTACTATTCACTCTGTATTTCCTTCGCCCTCAGCAAGCACTTCTGCAGGTCTTGGCTCTTTACTGGAGGGGTTACCCATACCTTCATCCTGAGCTTAATCCCAGGGCATTGTGAGACCAAGAGATGCCCTAGTGGATCTTCTGCACTCCAGACATGCTCTTCCTTACTACCACTGTGGAGAATCAGTCCAATTTCCCTTTGGTGGTCTGGGTTAGGATGGGTATCCTAACACTGTCATTCCTTTCTTAGTCTGTTGACTCAAGGGCATCAGAAGTCCAAAATAGCTGGGGGTGGTGAGGGAGCGTTAGCTTCCAGTTCAAAAGAATGTTTGCTGTGCCCTTTGGCAGAAGCATTCCCTGCCCTAGACCCCAAACTTCTAGGCCAGTAGAACACAGACTTGCAGGAATAAGAAGCAAAACTGCCTAAAGGATCACCAGGGGTGATGGTGAGGGAAACCATTCCTTTTGATTCCTTTTTATTCCTGCACCTGTGAATCCTGGCTATAGGAGACACCGTACCATATATTAGGCACTGATTCAAGGCATATACTGCCTTCTGGAGAATACTGGCCCAGGCCTCCAGACTATTACCACCTAATCAGTGGTATAACTGTATCTCTAAAAAGTCCATTTCATTGTTCTATCAATCCAGCTGCTTCAGGATGATGGAAAACATGGTAAGATCAGTGAATTCCATGGTCATGAGAAAACTGCCGTACTTCTCTAGCTGTGAGATGAGATTCCTGGTCAGAAGCAATGCTGTGTGAAGCCCCATGATGGTGGATAAGGCATTCTGTGAGCCCACAGATGGTAGTCTTGGCAGAAGAAGCATTACGTGTAGGAAAGGCAAATCCATACCCAGAATAAGTATCTATCCCAGAAAGGACAAAGATCTGCCCTTTCCACCTTAGAAGTGGTCTCATGTAGTCAACCTGCCATCACGTTATTGGTCACGTTACCTCCACATTAGGAACTCAGTGTTGGTCTCTGCTGCTGGTAGATTTGGCACTCAGCAGCAGCTCGAGCCAGCTCAGCCCTAGTGAGTGGAAGTCCATGTTGCTGAGCCCATGCATAATCTCCATCTCTGCCACCATGCCCACTTTGCTTATGGGCACATTGGGCAATGACAAGAATGGCTGGGGAAAGAGGCTGCTTGTCCACAGAATGGATCATCTTATCCACCTGATTACTGAATGCTTCCTCTGCTGATGTCATCTTTTGATGAGCATTTATATGAGACACAAATATCTTTGTGTCTTTTGCCCATTTGGAGAGATCTATCCACATACTTTTACCCCAAATGTCTTTCTCATCAATTTTCCAGTTACATTCCCTCCAAGTCCCCGACCATCCAGCTAAAACCATTGGCTACAGCCCAAGAATCAGCACAGAATCACACATCTGTCCATTTTTCCCTCCAGGCAAAGTATATGACCATGTGCACTGCCTGTATCCTTCAGGGTTGTTGCCAAAAGGGGTTGTAATGAAGCAGCTGTCCACCTGAAGAGCTAGCAGAACCATCTGTGAACCAGACCCTAGTCATCTCTTCTTCAGTCAACCAATCACAGGGCGCACCCCAGGAAGCCATAGATACACACTTCGCTATAAGCATCTCAATAGGCTAAGGGACCATAGGCAATTGTGACTTACTTGTGCCTTCAGGATCTACTCAGGCTCTGTATCATTTGTACCACTTCCATTTAATGATAGATTGCTGTTGTGACTGTCCAATTTTATGGCTGCTGGGTCTGATAAAATCCAACCGATGATGTTCAACTCAGGTCACAGGTCACGTGGTAACTTGGTGATCCACTGCCATACGTTCAGTTTCCACTAAGGCCTAGGAACAGGCCAAAAGTTGTCTCTCGAAAGGAGAGTAGTTGTCTTCCAATGATTGTAAAACCTTGCTCCAAAATCCCAAGAGTCTCCACTATGATTCACCTGTGGAAGCCTGCCAGAGACTCCAAACAGCATCTTATCTGTGACAGATACTTCCAGTACTATTGGGTTTGCTGGATCATATGTCTGTATAGCAGCTTGAACTTGCTGAAGGACCTTCTCTTATTCTGGGCCCCACTTAAAGCCTAGCAGCTTTCCAAGTTACTTGGTATTACTCAGGTATGGACTTGAGTAACACACCCAAGTGAGGACTAGTGCTGCCTCCAAAATCCAAACAAGCTCACTAAAAGTTGTGCTATTTTCTTTCTTGATGGTGGGAGGGGCCAAATGTAACAGCTTATCCTTTACTTTGGAGGAATATCTCTGCATACCCCACACCATTGAACTTCTAGAAATTTTATTGAAGTAGAAGGTCCTTGGATTTTGGTTGGATTTATTTTCCATCCTCTGATGCCTTACCAGCAAATCCAAAGTGGTGGCTACCTCCTGTTTACTTGGTCCAATCGGTATATCATCTATATAATGGACCAGTATGATATCTTGTGGAAGAGACAGGTGCTCAAGATCTCTGGGAGCTAAGTTATGGCATATGGCTGGAGAATTAATATATCCTTGAGATACACTGTAAATGTACCGAATGAGCTTAATCACCAGGGCATGGTAAGATCAAGAGTTGGCCTTGCCAACTGAAAGCATATTGCTTCTGATTATACTTATGAACAGGTATGGAGAAAACAGCATTTGCAAAATCAAAGCTGCAAACCAAGTACCAGAAAATGTGCTAATCTGCTCAAGCCACATCTGATATAGCAAATGCAACTGGAGTCACAACTTGATTAAGTTTACAGTGATCAACCATAAGTCTCCATGATGCATCTGTCTTCTGTACAGGTCAAATAGGAAAGGTGTAGGAACCACTAAGCCTGCATCCTTCAAGTCCTTGATGGTGGCACTAATTTCTATAATTCCTCCAGAGATACAATACTTTTGGGGTCTCCCAGAATCAATATCAACTGAGAACCTGTATCTAGTAGGCCTTTTAAAATGTCATCCCTAGTGTACAGTAAGAAAAGGCACTAGATCTTTGTAAAGAAGGACAGGAGAAAGAGTAACATTAAAGCTTTTTGCTATATTGCTAAGGTCCTTCCTCTAGGAGACCCATCCTCCCCTTCATTCAAGGAATTCTGGATCTGTAAAAGGAAATTGGGTTGGTGGGCCATGATTCTCTGCTGCTATGATTCAAGGCAGCTTTTCCTTCATTTGTATTAGAATTGTTCAGCTTGCCACAGATCAAATAAGAGCTTCGTAGTCTTATCTATTTTACTCTTGGGAACGCCATGATTAATTCCAATGCTAAAAGTCTAAGTTAAATCTAAGCTAAATACTGTTCTGTCTGTTATGTACATTACAGTTAGTACAGTTATTTTGCCACTGGTGATTCAATGCTGCCACTTGGCCCCTACTGCTCCTGGAGCTACGTAGATCCACTGGATTTAATTCCTCCAACTGGACAGATGCACTCCTCCATTGTTAATGCTAGTACAAGGAAAAGAGATATGGGAGGATCCTTCATATTCGGCAGTGCCCCTGTCACAGATTTCTTTAATATGTCAAGTCATCTGGATTCTGCCATTGAGAAGTAGATTTTAAACAAGTCAAGCATACCAATTTCTCTGAGCCTTTTAATTCCATCATCGGCACTGAAACAAGGAATGTCTGTTATCTCCAGCTCTTTTTCAGAAGGCCAGACTTTAACAAATACTTCAGCCACCCATTCAAATAAACTCTTGGCACTATTTTTAACTCTATGAGTAGCAGCATTAGATCTAGAATCTCTACTCAATGGACCTATTTCAGTGAACTCAGTTTGATCCAGCTTTGTAATTCCTTCCATCAGTATCCCACAGTCTTGCAACCCCTTCCCAGAGGTATTCCCCAGAATGCTGCTTGAACGTGTTAGAAAAGTCATGCAGTCCTTTAGGAGTATATCGCAACTTCTCATGGATCACACTTTCTATTTCACATTTAGGAGCTTGTTTAGTCTTGGGCCTAGTTATGGGCCTGGAGGCAATCACAGGTGGGCTTGCCTGTGATTTTCTGTGTGATTTTCTGCCTGTGATTTTCTTGAGGGAAAATCTTTGCCCATTTCTCAGACAAATCAAGATTAATTCCCTCAGGCAAAGGTGGAGACAGCAATTCTGCAGAGGGTGGCGGTGGGGACTAATTCCTCGGCTGAAAGAAACCCATCAGAATTTGAGGGTTCAATGTCCTTATCATAAATCGGATTCTCCTACACATCATAATCCCACTTTTCAGAATCACACTCCTGCCCAATCAAAGCTCTCAATGTAACTTTGGAACCCTCTGAGGCTGGAATTTTAATTTACATGGTAACTCAGCCAATCTAGTAATGAGACTTGGGTTTGACTTTCTGCAATTCCAGCCCTCTTGCTACTGGAGAGCAGATTCTCTTCCAATGCACACTTAGAAACTTCTAGATGTTTATGCACATCTGGAGCTGGGCATTTTCACCTCTGAAGTCTTTCTTTTCCCTTCTTACTTTATCCAGAGTTGCTTCCAAGTCATATTTAGAGGCCTCTAGATTGCTTACATGCTCTCTTTCTGAGTTGGATATTTTCATCTCTGAGGTCTTCCTTTTCCTTTTGTACTTCTCCAGTGATGCTAGTAGCAACCAACTAGCATTATTGTTTCCCTTATTTTTACTGATATTGTCAGAAGGTTTGATTACAGAAACACCAAGCTCCTTACAAGAGGTGAGTCACAGGACTGTCCAACATACTTATCTTTTACCAGTTCTCAAAACAGCTCATTCCAAGGACTTTTAGTGTTCTCCATGCGTTAGGGCAGTCTTTAGTACCTGGAGGTTTCACTGTGTTGGAGAGCCAGCTCCAAATATCACCAAGTCTGCTAGCAAAATTCATTCTTATAATTCTGTTTCTCCAGAACCACTTCTGGTACCACAGTCTGTGTGGTTGGGGTTCCCTAGAACCACAGAACCAACAGAATGAATATATAAAAGGAGAATTTATTAGATTGGCGAATGAGATAACCCAACAATGGCTGCCAGTAACTGCTCAGTCCAGAAGTTGAATTCCAACAGTCCTAGTCTGTGGCTGAAGGCTCCAGGATTCCTGGAGAGTCTCTGGACTTCAGTCACATTGAAGGGTTGGAGGGTCGAAGAAGTGGCAGCAGGAGGGAAAATGGGCAAGAGAGTCTCCCAGAGCTCTTCTGTCCTATGGCTCCCAGGAAGTTCCACCCAGATTTAGGGTTGCTCATTATATTGCAAATATATTTGATTCAGATAATCTCTCTGGGTGCTCTGGCAGCTGCTCTATTAGTTAATCCCAGGTGTATTCAGTTGACAACCATGATCACAGTGAGCTCACCGATGCTTTGTAATAGCTACTTTTGCATACGACCATGAGTTCATCCAGTGTGTACACACCAAAAACAAACTCAGAGCAGTACCAATGTCCCTTAGAAAATTATGATGAATAAAAAAGTAAGTCTCAAGAGACTATATATAGAATACTACCATTGTCACAAGCTTGACACAAGGATAAAATCAAATAACATATTATTTAAATATCAATGTGGAAAAAAGCACAGTATGGTGAAGAACAAGGTAAGGGATTCACGCAAATTCAAAGCAGGGTGGGCATAGGTGTTGGAAGGATGGGTGCAGGTGTGGGCAGGACAGGCATAGGTGTTGGAAGGATGGGCATGGGTGGGAAGGAGGGGCACAGATGTGGGCAGGATGAGCATGGGTGTTGGGAGGGGCACAGGTGTGGGCAGGATGGGCATGGGTGTGGGAAGGAGGGGCACAGATGTGGGCAGGATGGGCATAGGTTTTGGCAAGAGGCACAGTTGGGAGCAAAAGGAACTCCTGAAGGAAACAAGCACATGGAAGAACTTTCAGTTTCATGTCAGGTGGGCAGGATGGGCACGGGTGTTGGGAGGGGCACAGGTGTGGGCAGGAGGGGCACGAGTGTTGAGAGGAGGGGCACGGGTGTGGGCAGGAGGGCCACAGGTGTTGGAAGAAGGGGCACAGGTGTTGGAAGGAGGGGCACAGGTGTTGGCAAGAGGCACAGTTGTGGGCAAGAGGAACTCCTGAAGGAAACAAGCATATGGGAGAACTTCCAGTTTCATGTTAGGTGGGCAGAATGGGCACGGGTGTGGGCAGGATTGCCACAGGTGTGGGGAGCACGGACACGGGTATGGGCAGGAGGAGCACAGGTGTGGGAAGGAGGGGCACGGGTGTGGGCAGGAGGGGCACAGGTGTGGGAAGGAGGGGCACGGGTGTGGGCAGGAGGGGCACGGGTGTGGGCAGGAGGGGCATGGGTGTTGGGAGGAGGGGCACAAGTGTTGGAAGGATGGGCACAGGTGTTGGAGATGGGCATAGGTGTTGGCAAGAGGCACAGTTGTGGGCAAGAGGAACTCCTGAAGGAAACAAGCACATGGGAGAACTTCCAGTTTCATGTCAGGTGCTTTGGAGATCATTTTACTTTTGTGCTTCATAATGGAAGAACAGGCTAAGCAAACTTAAATTGAAAATCTCAAAGCTTAAAATGCTCTAACATGCTAACTTTTAAATCCCTAACATGGCACTCAAAAATTTTCAGATTTGGGACTTTGACGATACTAGAACTCAATTAGCAAAGTTTACAGTGCTATTCAGCAATCTATAGAGCTCTGAATTTTTTTTTTTTTTTGGCTTGTGATGATTTTTTTTTTCTGCTCATACAAACGTAAAAAGAACCCCTGTCCCCTCCCTCCCTCCAAACCTCCCTGGACCTTCCTGTTCCCTCCCCCCTTTGCCCCTTCCTTCCCCCCCTCCCTCCCTTTCTCCCCATCTCTGAAGCATCCTTTAATGTGTATATCAAATTTTCCTCAGGGTCCTCCTCTCTGATGAGGTGTAAGGACTCAGTGGCAATTCCTAGAATAGAGCTCTGAAATTTGAGGTGCTTCTGCCTTACCAAGCATTTCAGCTAGGGGACACTTAAGAATATCCTTCTTTAGAAGTGTTACATAATGCAAATGAAATATGCAGCTCTCTCATGACGAATCGGAGCTTTACTTTGCTAAGAATCTTGTTTGGGTAAGCCTCTTCGCAATTTTCACACATGCAATGCTAACTGCTAGGAACAGACTTTCCTTACATAAAACAGTGAGGAAGTGTAAGAAGAGCAGACCTGCAGAGACACAGCTTCAGTCACCAGAGAATGAGGCCACTTCCTTATCAGCAGTCGCTCTGGTCTCACAGATAACTAAGTGCCTGCTCACCCACCACACGTTTCAGAATCATCTCTTGGAGATGGTCATGTTGAAACAACTACTTAAAGTGAGAAATGGATAAGCTGGAATACTTCAGCGTACTGCAGTACTGTTGGCCAGAAGGATGGAAAGAGCTTCATTCATCTTCAAGAGCAAAGATTTTTCCCCCCAGTGAATAATCCCTTCCATTTGTTACATAATACTTTTTATCCTGAAAGCAATTAAAATTCAGTTTTCCCAGTGACACTCCCTCACGGGCCTGGTATGTATTATCGAGCAGTTACTGCCACATGTAATATATTACTTTAAAAATTTTTAAATATGTTGGAGATTCTAGTGATATTCTAAATGAAATGTTCTACTGAAATATTTACAGAGTGACTATTATATGGATGATATTTTAAAGTGCTTTTCAACATTGCAATACACACAGATTAAACTTCTTAGCTAGGTCCTGATCACACATAAACAAGCACACAAGTATGGCTTAAAAAATCATAAACCAACACTTTCTTCAATAGTATGGTTAAGATATAGTTTAGATTAACATCTTTAATAGTAAAGCTAAAAATCATCTTAGATCAAAGAAAGGGGAAGAAAAAACACTCAACATACTGTCCACATGACGTACATGGGACTGATTCTCCCTTTGACCATGAACTACACGAGGAGGCTGGGGTGAGAGTCACCTGCCTGCCAACTACACAGGTACCTTAGAAGGAGGACGACAGCATATGACTAAAGAAAGAGTTAGAATCCTAAATCCACACCACCGGTATTTGTTAAAATAATTGTCTGCCTTTGCAATCAATGCATTCAAAAATGAGGCACTGATTCAAACAATTTTTAATAGGCAATTTTATGAAGTGAATAAAATAGGCACTATTTTCAGCATATGTTCAGCATATACTTTCATTGTTTTTATTTGCTAAATGAAAACACACAATAAATACCTAACCCTATGCAAAACTTGCTAATTTTCCATTCTTTCTTATTGTTGTTCTGCAAATACATAGAGCAGCTTCTTTTATAATTGCTTGGAAACAACACAGCTATCAATAAACTGATGAATAAACAAATAAATTGTACAATGCCCACGCAATAGAATACATTTTTATCTCTGAATTTGCATTTATTAAAAGTTATACTTTAAATCTTTATACTTGTACATTAAAACTTCAAAACAATAAGTTTAAAGTGATACTATTACTAAAAGCAGTACAGCTTTTTTAAACACACACACACACACATATATATTTGTTCATCTTCAAAAAACATATGAACCACTATTTCTTTGACATCATTTCAGAAGTTCACTGGCATCTCCAGCTTAGCCTGTCCACTTGGCCTACACCCAGATATCAACTCCATTCTTTCAATTATTCAGATCAAAAGAGCCATCTGAGAGGCATTTTGCCACATGCGGCTCCAAGCACATTCTGCAGTCCCTACCTAAAAGAAAAAGCACGGGACAACTACAACCACCACAAGACCTGATCGATTCCAGCTACTCCTTGGCTGGCGCAGCCATCTTCATCTCTCCTTTTATTACAATAGCCTTCTGATTATGTTCCTGCTTCTGTTTTCCGTGCCCCTGGTTTATCTAATGAACTGTCAAAGTGATGCTGCTCTACTGCTACAGTGGGTCGTTCTTCGTTCTCCGAAAAGCTGTCGGGCAGCTTCCTTCCTCTTCTAACCACATCTGTGACTCATCTGGGCCACACCAGCTGCAGGCTCTGGACTGGCTCCCAAGCACCTCAGCCTTCACTCGGGCCCACCAAGGCGGGGACCTGGGCAGGACAGAACCTACAGCCTCATGACCTTTCTCCAGGTCTTCTAGGCTTTCGCTCTCTGCTTCAATTTTTATTAAGCACCTATCAAGAAGACACCATCATCTGAATTGCCGAGTCTACTCATCCACTCACGCACCTCGGGGAGGGCAGCAGTGTCTTTTTCCCCCGCATGCTCTCTTCCCACAGCCTGAAAGCACAACTGGATTACAGTAAGTGGCATTTCCCAAGCAGCAGCAGCGTTTCGTGACCATGCAGAGAGTTCATGGAAATCAACAAAACTGTCATCTTTCCTAAAGTGGAAAACACAGTGGCGGCCTCCTCGGGGTACCTGTGCACACCCTACAGTGTACCAGTATAAGTCCTTGCCTTATATGCTGGCACACGCTTACCCACCTGAGGGGTGAATCCTGGTTAGGACGAGCTACCTATAAGGAGCGATGCTTGGACCAATACTAAAGCATAAGTGTGATGCTTGCCAGAGTTCACTGGAAAATGATATCCTCACACTCAAATAGCAAAGTGGCCATACTGCAGCACCCCGTGGCTAGCAGCACTGCGACTTCCTGCGGCAGGGCACAAAGAGAGAAGGCACGAGGCTACTTCCTGGCCGCCACCACTGATCGGTGAGCTGATGCCCACGTGTCCCGGTGAGCATTGGCAATGCCTCAAACTACGTAAGCCCCCCAATGACATACATTTTATTTATCACATGAACATTCTTTCACTATTCACAGATTCCATCCGTGATTTTAGCAAATTAAAGTGAGGGCAGATCTCGGCACCTGGTGAAAGTTGAGTTCTTATTATCTTGTCTCAATGCTGTATGCCAGGAGAATGTCACATGGCAAAACGAGGTTCTCTAATAGAAGTCAGCTCTCTGCATGGGGAGGTTGTCAACATTCTGGGGTGTTTGGCTATTCTCACTTAACTCAAAAGAAGAACACAACCAAAGCAAAAGCAGCCCAAATGTATTATTCACATAAAATGTAAAAGCATGCTCGAAATCCCTGTGTGTCTGCATATGCTGCAGAAAGCAAGAACTCATCGGTAGGAAAGAAAACAAGGAAGGAAGAAGAAAGACAAGTCAGGGTAAGAATTGAGGAGCAGTCCCAAAGCCCAATAAACTCAAGAGACTTCAGCAAGTTCAAAACAGACTGTTAGGTTTCATTTGCATGCACACGCATGCACACGCATGCACACGCATGCACACGCATGCACACGCATGCACACGCTCTGGCGGCCGTCGGAGGACACCGCCACTCATCCCCCAGGAACCCCAGATTGAAGCTGTGGCGGTACACTGCTTCAGTGACATAGTTTGACTCACAGGAATTTTGATTTTTTAAATTCAAAGACAAAGCTTTGGTTAGTGATTGAGTCACAACTTTTAAACTCAGTCCCCAGTACAAGAACGAACTCTCCATATACCTCCTGTGGTCAATCTTGTAAATTTAAAAAATAAAAAATCTTTCAAAGTTACATTATCCCTACTAAAACATGCACTCAGACAGAATGAGACGAAAGCAGATGATGTCCAAAAGTCTTACAACAGCTGGCATACACTCTAGGTTTTTACCGACTTCGATTTGTGACAAATTAGATAGTTGTGGCTCAGAAAGAAACTATTTAAAGTCACCAAGAAGAGGTTCCTTTCGAAAGCCTCTCACCACATTCCCAGGTCCTAACAAAAGCGGGGACAATTCTTCAGCCAACACAGCTTCAAGCAGACACCGACTCACTCATTTGTCCAGCGAGGGGGCGTGATCAGCTCGTACACTGACTTCATCTGCTCGACCCTGTTCCCTTGAGGGGCACTCAACATACATGAAATGGAGCAGAAGCTTCAGTTGGATCTGTGGCTTACGGCTGGATTAAAAATGTGCAGTTACTCAGTGACTAAAGAAGGATATGATATAAAAATTGGTATTTATAAAATATAACTTAATCTCTTGGATTCAGAAGAGGATGAATTATGAATCCCAATGGAATGAAAAATCTGTGTAATTCTCTCTGAGGTACCATATCCTATATAGGCAACCTGGAGAAGTATTATTCACATAAAATGGGGAAAAATGTAATTCCCAAATTCTAAAATGCAAAAAAATCCAAATCTGGGGCTAGAGAGGTGGCTCAGGGGTTAAGTCTCTGCCTTGCAGGTGGAGGGTCCTGAGTTCGGATCCCAGATCCCACATATAGAGGCCAGGAGGAAGCGGGGGCAGGGGGGGGGTGACCTGCGTTTCCGGTCCTGGTAGGGCGGAGCCTGTGAATCCTGGGGCAGAGTAAACAAGAAGGAGGTGGAGGCGTCCATGGTGGTTCCCGAATTCATCTGTGGTTCTACACACACACACACACAGACACACACACACACACACACACGTGCGCACACACACACATACATACACACACACGCACAATTGAATAAATAATTTAAAAAATTTTCTAAAAATCTAAATCTATATACATTATTCACAAGTAGTGAAGTCATATCCTAAAGGATATCTAAAAAAATAAATCAGAACTTACTATGTACCATGTGCCAGGAACAACATTCTATATTAGGGTTTACTATTTCTCACAAAGTCCTCTGAAGTTAGCCTCATTCTGTGGATGAGAATGCTGAGGATTAGAAGGTGATTTGTCCAAAGTCAAGTACCAGTTAAGTAAGTGGCAGACTTAGATTCATACCTAGATCAGCTGTCCTGTTGCAAACCACAAGAGTGTCTCAGTCCTTGTCAATTTCAACTGCTGTGCAGGTAAGTGCTATTTTATCTTGCAGATGGCAAACAGCCTCAAATATACAGAAGACTCACCATGCCATTTTACAAATCAGCTTCTAATTCTAGTTATCATTAGTGTTTTTGAAGTAAATGAAACCAGTTGCTGCTATTAGTGCTAATTCAAATACTTTCCCATTTAACCACAAAACGGGTCGGACAACAAAGTCATGACAGCAAAGTGGAGGAACATGCAGGTGAGAGGTAGAGCTGGGATTTGAACTCAAGCCGGTTTAGTTTTGCAGTGGACTTTACGAACACTACCAACAAAGCCTCCACAGTGTCACAGCGATTGCTATGGTCAGCCAGTGTCCTGATCTCTTCAGGACAGACTGACGAACTGGCTACAGGTAAGACACTGGTCAAGCAATTCTATGCATAGAACTAAGTTGCAGGCACAAATGTAATTCCAAGTCCAGCAGACCCCGTTAGACTCGCTGGATGAAAATACACTCCAGCCGCTGGCAATTTCTACTGGCTAGCTTACCCAGTGCACTGCTTCTGTGAATGCCAAGGAATAAACACCCTGGTTTTCCTTACTGGAATAAAGACTGTTAATTTTTTTTTTCTCTTTTTGCAGGAAAATCTCCAGGATTGCTTTAAGGATGGAAAAGCTGAAGGCTGTTGATATTTGAAAGAAAATCTTGGGCCAGAAGAAACTGGCCCTGTGCCTTCCATTCCATCCCCGTCAGCAGAACCATAAAAGTATAAAAATCCAAACAGTAGTTAAGGGCATATATTTTGAGGGCTCCATATGTGGTGATTCACTCCCAAACTCCTACTTTGGACTTGAAACTTGCTTTAACCTGGACATGTGGTAGAAAACGCTGAGAAAACCTATAACCTGCCACACAGGGAGAGGGAAACAAATCCAGGTAAGGTTTTACCTAATCATTTTCTCTGCGAACTATTTTCCTTGGTGAATAGAAGAAAATAATTACTGACTCCCAAGCAGCACCTTGCATTTTGGGTAAAAACAAACCCAACAGGGGCTATACTTAACCTTATATCATCTAAATTTTTGCAAAAATGCGCTGACAGCAGTGTAAACATCAGAATACACAATAAGCATGAATGGGGCAAAGAGAGGGGAGGGAATGGGATAATTGGGTCAGTAGGTAGTGGATCTCAACTGGCATAAACCTGAATTTAAAAAGCATGAAGCAGGGTTTGACAACTCTTAAAAATTCAAGAAAAGGAAAAAAACCGTTAACATGTGAAGTAGTAAGTCCTAATACAACAGGATGTGCTTGGGAGACACAGTGATCGTCTAAAAATTTATTTTCTTTAAGTTTTTTAAATCAGTATTATTAGTAATATTTTTCTCTGACAATACAAGGAGGAAAAAGCTCTTTATGTATGTCTTCATTTATGTTTCACAGTGCCCCTTGATACAGATGATTTCCTGTCTTTACATATCTAGTGCACATGTTACTGAGAAACTACATGAAGGGCCAGTGCTCAGACATAAAACAGGATTCTATGGCCAACATTTTCCATGCACCTTACTTGGTGCATTGTGACAAAACCCTGTCCATTTACCATGTCTCCATGGGAGATAAAGAGAAACGCTGTTGACCGTCAGACTCATGGGTTTTACATCTGTGGATTCAGGCAAACTTAGAAGGAAAAATTTGAAAGCCATACGTGAAAGAATAATGATTCTTTAAACAATACAGGGCACAGAGCTATTTATATAACATTTACACTGTTTTAGTATTTTAAAATTCAAGTGTGCAAATGCCGTGTCACCTTGTAAGGGACCTGAGCATCTTTAGATTTCTATAGCAGGTCCTGGAATGGAGTTGAAGTTCCACTTCCCATGGATTCAGTTTCCTAAGGTCAACTATGGTTCAATAATATCAAATGGAAAATGATAGGCATGAACAATTTATGTCCGAAACTGCACACTATGGTAACATGATAAAGTCCCACTCCATTTCCATGAGGTGGCCTTTGTCCAGTGGTTCCCTTCTGTGTAGGTTCCCTGCCCATTAGTCAGAACCCTCTTGGACATTAGATTCAATGTTCTACTAACACTTCATTTACCTAACAAAGGTTCACCTATGTCAAAGGAACCATAACGTGCTTCCTCTAAGAGAAAAAGTTTTCTACTTAATAAAAGCAAATCATAAGATATAAGGTTGTCACCATACAAGGAAAGAACAAATCTACCTGAAATTATGTAAAAGACAAGAGAAATCTGTGTTAGTTTTGCTAAAACACCTCAAACTGCAAAAGTTAGGGCCACAATGCATGATAAATAACAAGATAAGAGAGAAGATATTACTGGAATGTGTTTAGGAAAAAAACATAGTGATTACAACAGTCAACACTACTGTTTCAGGGCTCCATTGGGGGCCTAATCACCCCAGAACAGGGGGCTACTGTGCTTTTGTTTTCTAAAATTATGATACAAAAATGAAATTAGCAGGATACTTCCTGCCTGAAATCTAAGTAACCAAGAGGAAGAAAGGCTATGATCATAAATCGCCGAAAAGCTAAGGAAAATAATCTGCGGTCACCAAAGTAAGTTTCCATCAGACAGGATTGTCCAGGAAATGCTGTAAGGTGCTTCATACCTTACTCGCGGACTTCCTTAAGTAAAAGGACAACTGGAAACACTTACATGACAGAAACACTCAGCTTGCAAGAAAGAATATCTACTTGACAATCTGCAGTTACACTTCTATAAAACATTTATTTTTAAAAAATAAGTTATTTTGCAATAACTTACATGTTCTGATATATTTTCAAAGGAATAACTTCAAACCAATTCCTACTCTAAATTTATAAGAGAATTTGCCCATTTAATCCTTGCACTTCCTTTATCATTTCTCTTCAATAGTAGTAATCATTTCAACTCACTTTTAGTTCTGAAATTATAGGATGAATTTTCATAAATGGGTAATACATAATGGCTTTGAAAGTGGAGCGATTCTCCAACTGAACTAGTGTTTATATCTTCGAAAATTTAATTGTAATAGTTAATTCTTATCTTCAGTTAATAAAGGTGACTCTAAATTCCTAATAAAAATGACTCTAAATTCTTCAAAACTCAATATTCCTAAGCATGTAGTTGACTTCATAGAGTCGCACTTATATTTCTTCCTGTATGGAGTTCATTCCTTGACAGTCCTACCTAGCTTAATCTAACGGCTGTCTGGCTGTACTTTTTCCTTGTTCCAGGCACAGGAAGAAGGCGCTACTCTGTCAGGAGGGAAAACCAGTGACTATGAGCACAGACATTTTGAAAATTCTAACAGTTATGCTGGGCAACAAAATGCAACACTAGAAATTGTTACAGGTTGAAAACTGATTAGGTACACTGTAACATTAGTATCTGTTATTTCACATGCATACAAGTCGTGAATATTCAGTTGGTAAATACATACTTTAAAAGTTTGCTGTAACCTAACGGATACATCATTTTATTACCCATATTTATATATGCTCTCATCACCTGGTTCTCTTCCAAGCAAGACAGCTGGTAGTTTCCTAAACCTAAGTTATCAACCAGATGTTTCACTTGCTATCAAGACTAAAATATGTTTTTCACTGTAACTGATACCAAAGTAGTGTATTAATACCTTAAAGTTAAAAAAAAATAACACAATACAGCAAAATCTACTCATGTCCTATCACCGAAAGGCCTGACTGCACGTAAAATAAAACTGGAGTAATGAGACAAGATAAAATACCTTTTGGATGTATTTCTCCCAAATGCTAAAATATTGTGGCCAGAGAACAGGGTTCTTCGACAATTCACAATCCACACACTTCCTGAAAAAAGAAAGGAGGGGGGAGAATAGGTATTACTTCGAATGCATTTAATCATAAAGAATTTTAATACCACGTTTTTTATTCTATAATGGAATTTTAACTATTGACTAAAGTTGTATCAACAAGTAGAGTTCAGGTCAATTCTCATGCATCTTAAGTCATAAGCTACTGTCATCTTATGAAATGACCTATAGTACAGAACTATTTATAAAGACACACTAGGCACCTGCCTTTCTATACTGATAGAAGAGGGTCACCTTTTCTCAATGTGCAAGAAAATTAACATTGAGGACAAAGAGAAGTTTTGCTGGCAGGAGACCTTCCATGAGAAAGCATATTAGAAATATTTGATAGTCACTGGGGAGTCTGAAATGCCCCATTTTTTTTTTCCTCTGGACAAGTTGGAACAGTAAGTGTCAAATTCAGATAGATTCCAATACAGAATGACATGGACACAGCGTTTCAGGTCTAGCTGACCTTTTGGCATTACAACATGACGTCATGGTTCCAAGTTCACCTGTCACGCACCAAGTTCACCTTCCAGAACTGCGCAATTGAGTAACCTCTCCTCACACCCCCCATGAAATGAAAAAATGTTAGGTAAGTTATGATATTATGTTGGGTTACATTGATAACTATCCTGGGGTCCCACAGGGCATAGCTGCAGGCTAGACATGTTTGGTAGCCAGTAAGAGTCCACACTCTGCACTGTGGTAGCTTTGGACACTCCACGTGCATCAGTAGCCCAACCAACTGTTAAGCTGGCCAGGGGTAAGGAAGGTAAGAACCAAGTTCACTGATTCCACTACAGTGGCATCTCCCGTGCTCCCCAGTACCCGGGCTTCCACAGCCTCTTTAATCTCTAATCCATAACCCATGATCAGTTCTCAAAGATCACAGCTTTCCCAAGAGCAAATTCTCACTTACCCGAAAGGAAGCAATCATGTTCATTACCACTTTATATAAAGAGGGCTTTCATACACCGAATGTCTTAATAGGGTGCTTCTTCAGCACCCTAACCAAAAGGGCTCATTCCCATGACACCTCAGGCTGCTCTCACCACAATCTGAGCCCTGATATTCTCACTGAGACCACAAGCTCTTCATTTTCTTTCAATTTCCCTACATTGGTCATGGTGCAAAGGATTTAGATTATTCTCAGTAAATGTCTGCTAGATCATTTATCTTAAACCCTCAATCAACGAATAGAATATACTTAATGCTATAAAACAAAAGGAAGTGGTATTTCCTTTCCTTTGAATTATTTTCTATTTACCCCCACACTTACCCTCAGGTCATCAGTAAAACCACCAGTTCCTATGTTTGTTCTCTTCCAAACCCACCATCAGCCTGCCCGTGAGGTGGGCTGCCCTTCCTCCCAGGTGAGCTAGGGCTCTGGTTCCTATTGTCTGACAGTCCAGCCTCAGCTAGTCTGGTAGCCTGCACAACTGGAATCCTCCAGGTACCCATGCTAGCAAGAGCCAAACTATCTTCCATCAGCAGCTGCGGACACCAGCTGCAGGTGTAAGGCAAAGACACCTAAAGTCACAACTTGCAGCACAATGTTCAGAGGCTTTTGCAAGTCCACAGAAGACATCTCCTTAAAGAGTTTAGAACAGAGACAGAGACAATCAAAGGAAAAAAAAAAAAAAAGACATCCAGGTGATTGGAGGAGGGAAAGAACATTATCATCTTCTATTAGGACACTAGTTTTTCAGCTGCTAAATAAAAACATTACCGAATCATTTTATGTAATAAAATTTAACCTTATTCTGACCTTCCTCATAAAGCAAACAAATCTCTCTATCCAATAAGGGTTCCATTTGAACTATGTAAGATGATAAGCAATACCTTAATTGCATTCATTTACATGACTTTGAAACTATTCTGGGCTGAAGTCATGACTGCAAGGTCACAGAATACAAAAAGTAGAAGGTATGCAATTTACAAGAGAGAGGATTCACTTCAGACAGTGCGGGAGCACCTCCTCCATTCCTCATTAGCACATATGGAATGTTTAATGCAATCAACAGGTGCGATGTCTGTAGCCGATACCGACATGCACACACACACATATACTACACATATATATAACACATTAAGAATATATTTAATTGGTTCACTCCATAGAAAAGTTTTCTTACTAAGTTGACCTCTCTATGTAAAAGTGAAGAACACTCTGCACTCTAGCAGCATTTGAAATCAAAACACAAAACAGGACATTATTTTTCATTGTCTCATCAGAGTTGCTTAAAGTGAAAATGATCAGAAATCTACAATTTACGTAGAGTTATCAACAAAGGATGCGAAGTATATCAGACATTCTCTACAAACAAAACAAACAAAATAGTGGGACAAGAACTGTAGTTCAGACACAGTGCTTGCCTAGCACACACAAGTCCTGGAGTTTAATCAAAGGCCCCACCCTCGAAAGCAATGAGTTTCTGATTTCCTTTCTTTATAGCTGAAACAAGCATATATATATGTTCAGCTAACTCAAGCATCATGCTTCACATATTTCAAATCCAATAACATCTTTAAGAAAAGGAGGGAATACAACAGGCTGAAAGAAAATACCATCGATTTCAGGGGACAATGACTATTTCTCAAAATCTCAAAATATGTCAAAATACACTAAACTATATTAATCCTATAAAGCAGTTTCCTTTACTTCAGTAAATTCAGTTTGAACATAAAGTAGGCATTATTGGCATTTGAATTCACAGAAAAAAAAGGAAGGAAAAAACAAGGGTAGGCTGCAAGCAACTTTAAAAAGGTTCATATAAACATAAACATAAACATAGAGCATTGAATTTCACCATGAATGCGGGAAGCTCTCAGGAAACACTACACCTCCCTGAGAGACATTCCAGGCTAAGGACACACAAGAGAAGGGAGCTTCTTCACATAAAGATCTGCCCACTGATAAATCGTCCACGCCCCAGCAACTACTCAAGACTTGGTACTAACAGGCGTGGAACCTGTACCTACAGTACCGACGAAGCCCAGTGGGTCACATTTGCCAAAAGAGAGGTGAAAGTAGGAGGGAGAGGGGCTGGTAAGGAGAAAGCATGCAGTGGGACGGGAGGGGGATGGGATTGGTTAGGAAGTGGTGAAAACACATCATCTCATTGTATTTCTGTATGCAAGTGTCAATGAACAAAACGTAGTGTTGAATTTGATTTAGGTTTGATATAAACATCACCAGGAAATTCATTTAAGAAGATTCTGTCCACTGTGCACTCTGATACACACACACACACACACACACACACACACACACACACACACACACGATAGATAGATAGACAGACAGACAGATAGATTAGATAGATAGATAGATAGATAGATAGATAGATAGATAGATAGATAGATAGATAGATTGATTAAAGGAAGGAAGGAAGGAAGGAAGGAAGGAAGGAAGGAAGGAAAGAAAGAAAGAAAGAAAGAAAGAAAGAAAGAAAGAAAGAAAGAAAGAAAGAAAGAAAGAAAGAAAGAAAGAAGAAAGAAAGAAAGAAAGAAAGAAAAGAAACTGAAAAAAAAAAGGAGAGTCTGCCCATCTTGCCATCTTGCACGTTCCTGCTGGGAAAGCCAATCTTTGCCATTTAAAAGTGCCTCAAGAAGCAATGACAAGACCGGACCCTCCTCTCCCCTGCAGAGACTGTCCCAGGACTGAAGAGTAGCCCAGGTCATTCCTACCCATATTTCTCCAGGAAGAACACACACTTTGTACTCTATTACTCAATGAGCTCCAATGCCATCATGTGACTGTGTTCTGTTTGTGCGCGCACATGTGTACGTGTGTGCGTGTGCGTGCACACGTGCACATGCATGGGGAGCGAAAGGCTTCAGCTGTGTTCTGTTGCTTTCCACCTCATTTTTTGCGAATGTGGAGGTCAGTGATTTGGAAAGACTAGCTGACCAGGGAGTGATGATGGGGTTCCTGGCTGCCTCCCCTCACTTTTATACATTTAAAACAGACACACTCAAATTTAAATGTTCAATTTCTGTATATAAATTAAGAAAACTCATTTTGGATAATAATTAGTTTAATCTAAAAGCAAATGGATACATAGATAAAATAACTAAAAGCTATCATACTCTATATCAACTTTGAAGTCCACATCATGTTTAGATATTTTGTTTTCTTCTTCTAAGAAGCAATTCAAGATCGAACAACAAACTCCATAACTTTGTAAGAGGAAATTCTTACTCTTCCAGTGATGAGCCCTGAGGCCACAAATGTTGTGTCAAATGCTTTTAGTTACACTTTCATTTGAGCGAAAACTTCTGTCCAAGATTATCTACAGCTAATCTCTCCTTCATCTTCCTCCATGCAATTCTCTCTGCTCTCCTCAGAAGGAAGCAGTTTATGTTCATACACTGGTTGTGATGATGATAGAAGCGGATGCCACCCTTCCTTCGCACAACCTCGTCATCCCTGACCACTAAATGCGCTGCAGTCTTGAACTACAGAGGAGCTGTATTAATGGTATCAATCTTAAGATTTCTAAAGAAAATACCAACTCCAGCTTAACCTCGGATGACTTTGATTCCCATTAAACAAGAATGCATGCATGCAAACATGTCAAATGTCTTAGTGTTTACTTTCTGCATATCATGATAATGTTTCAAGGCTTAGATGTCTTTCCACCTTAAAGATGCTCTCTTTGAGGCAGTAAAGAGATCAGCCCCAGCATGCCTTTGATGTGCAAAGGGTTTGATGCAGATGATGCCCCTTCCGTTGCCACCCTCCATCAAGGAGGCAATATGCTCACCACCCAAACAAACTTGGGACTGCCCCCATCTCAAAGCTGTAAATCTATAGTTAATTCAATGCTACTGTATAATGTATAATGATAGCTATTAAAAAGTTACATGAAACAATGAGCTGTGACTTTTATATCTATCCAGAGTTCTGCAAAGCTCTTTGCCTTCAGTTGGTTACCTTCCTTCCCCATGGCTATTTCCAGCGAAAGGCTCGGCCTGGGCTCCCTAGCTCGCCCTGCTTTCTCGGCCTCCCGACCTAGCCAGAGCTTCCTGTCTCACCCTGCATGGCTATGCAGGTCTCCTGGAGCTGCCAGAGCAGCAACTTTGCCACCCGGAGTCATGTAAAAGAAGGAAGAACAGGGAACATTCACACCCGCATGTGCATCTTTCTAGTTCTCTTTTCTCTTCCCCAGGAGGCCAAAATGAACAGTGTGCAAATAAAACCCAGACAATGCGATGGAGAGACACTACTCATCTGCCTGAAAAAGAGGGATAAGCAGAGACACTCATCATTTCCATCTGCACAATGAAATCCTGGATGGACAATGGTGTTCGCGCAACACAAAGCAACCACAAAGCTAAGGAACAGGTCCAAAGCACGTCAAAAATCAGAAACACCTGCTATGGGGTATGTTAATGCAGTTTTGTCCTGGAAATATTTTCCCTTCCTCCCTCACCTGTTCACCACCCACTTTGCATTCAACTCCATAAACAGTGGTTATCCCCCATTATAAAACCGTCGACGGTTACAACAATGAGCCAAGCAAGAAAGTACAATATTCCATAACTGACATTTACAGCACTGGCCTTGGACTTCTAATCTTTACCAGACGGGCACACAAATCAATCCATCAGCTCATAAAGGTGTGCTTTTTTAACCTCTCAAGCAGATGGGATTGGCCAGAAGTGTCTGGCATGTCAAGCTGCTAATCGCTGCTGCCCTCTTGCACAAAATAACCCACTTAAGTTGAGGCATGGTTGCACTGTAACCGACATTAGTCTCTGGGAAACCCATTTAACTGTCACACACTCCTGCCACTCCTGCTCTCCCTTAATTAAGCCTAATGCCGTATGCTTTGACCTTTTGTTCTAGCCTATTAACCCTATCTAGTACAAGTTCAATTATGTTAAACTAAAAACTTTGCTGTAAAATATTAAATGCCAAGCTCGAAAAATCACAAGAGACCTCTTCCAAACCTTGAATTCTGTGCACCTTGATACTTAATGCAGTCAAAAATGCCAGTGCTCTCCAAATACACTGGTTTTCAGAGTCGATGGGATCCACACTTCTCCAACCTCTGTGGTATGAAGGGACCAAGCCAGGAATCATTACATTACATCACAGCACTGCCATGGTTCTCTAACTCCATGATGTCTCTGATTAGAGCTAAGCTGCCCAGCGCTGGGTTTAGGATGCTATTTTATCTTTCAGCATCCTCTAGAATACTGCACAAATAGTACTAGAACAAAATAGGCGATGACTTCATATAGTTTAAAAGTAATTTTTTTTTCCTTCCACCTCCCACATGCTGAAACTTCCTATCCCTTCGCTACTTTTTTTCCTTTCAAAAGTAGTGAATCTTACGATCATTGACAACTGGAAAATCCAGCAACACACAAGGCAAAATACAAAGATGATTTTTCTTGAATTTCCTGGTGTTTCATTGACAGATTCAAATGAATCAATGACTTAAGCTAACAACTGCAGAATCACAGGATAAATTCTTGGCTCACATATCTTTTTAAATATATTTTTCATTATTTATTGGGCAGAGTGAGCGAGCGTACAACAGTGTGTGCGAAGTTCAGAGGACAACCTCTGGAAGTCAGATTTCTCCCTCCACCACGTGGTTCCAGGTATCAAGCTCAGGTCACCAGATTTGTGAGCAGGTGCCCTATCTACTTTAGCCTCAGAATATAGCTTTTTTACAACTGTATGGATATGGATTTCTGTTTGCATTTACAAGCATTCCAAAAATCAAAACCGAAAAAGAAACTCTATACCTTCTCTGTAAAATAAAATCAAATGTGGTCCAAACTAATGCGGTATCATTACAAAAATATTTTAGCTTTATCATGTCATAATATCTGCTATTTATTTTCTTTCCATATGTTTTACACAACTAGACAAGAATCTTTATGGCTCTCATCGTGATATTAAAAAAGTAAAGATCGGTAACATAAAATTAGACATTTCTATGACTATTGTAAGAAAATGCATATTAAGGACAAGCAAGGTGGCTCAGAGGATAATAGTTTTTGTACACAAGCCTGAAGACAAGTGTTAAATCCCTAGAACCTATGTAAAGGTGAAAGGAGAAACCCTACCCCACAAAGGTACCCTCTTCCCCATATGTATACTGTGACAAAGAACGTGTAAAGAATAAAGTTTTAAAAGAAAAAAATGTGAATTTAGTTTATCATACCAAAAAATTTAAGACAAGATCTTATCTTTTTAACTGTCCAAAGGCCCGACTGTTCTCAAAATTAATCAATATTCTCATCTACTGCCTTTATTTCTGTGATATCTAATGAAGGTACCCTGTCATTAAATGGATTGTATAAATCTGCACATCAAGAGCATTTAGACTTGTGCTGAAGAAATTAATCATTCTAACTATGACGGGGGAGATCACAAGAGTGAAAAGGCCGTGAGCATGGTCACATTGCTGGAATGATGCCCTCAAAGAAATCCTGGCAATCATATAAGAAATATACATGGATGCATATAAACTGTGAAACATAGCAAATAAGTGGTCAAAGCCAAAGAAGCACTTGTTACAAAAGACATCAAGTGCCAAGCACAGGTGAACGGATACTTGATAAAATGCTCATCTCCACAAAGCAAGAAAGTAGGTTAAAATTCTTTCAAGAGCATTTGTTAAAGATCAGTGCTATAAATAGCTCTCTGGATAATTTATATATTTTACTTGGCATTGAAAAATAAATCTCTGCACTAGAAATTTCTGAGCTCTTTTTCAACTTCATTTTATTTTCTGCCTCCCATCAGCAATTATTAATTATTAATCAGCACAATGACATTATAACAGAAAATTCACCTCTTCAGAAGAACAAATCCTAAGCCTTAAAATATAACAGAACATGTAACAAATCAGGTTTGAGATCATTCATCATTCTTCATGTCCTCCTCACTTTTTAAGCTTATCAAACAGGAACATTTACTTTAGACATGAAATTCCAAGATGTCTCTACCTTCCCAAGCAATCAAACGCACACATTATATATAATGTGCTGAGCTGGTGGGTTCTTGGGACCACTAGAAGCTAAGAGCTAAGGAATTGCTCAGAAGGCTAAGAAATGGTTTGTTTGAACCTCTCATTTCTCCCACCTTCCTCGAAAAAAAAAAAGAGAGAGAGAGAGAAAAAGGAGAAATTAAGCACTGCCTACAAAGATTTTGCTATATGTCTTCTAATTTATTAGAAGATATTTTGCAATATCAAACAAATTGCTTCAAATGTCATTTAATTATAATGTCACCAACAGTTATTTTCACTATATCCCCTCATAATTAATACGACTGAGAAGAAGATAAATTTCGAGAATTCAATGACATTCCTTTCAGAAGTGCTCATTGAAATAGACCAAAGAAATGCAAAGCAGTTATTACTCATAGGTTATACGTGATAACGAACAGCTGCCATGTATAAATAAGCAAAGGCCGGGATTGGTACAATTCAAGTCCACAAATGTTTAGAGGCAACCTTATATGCTGCAGGGTCCTAGATACTGAAATATGTCCATGAACAGGCTCATGAGCTTAGGGTCTACTTAGGCGGTCAGGGTATGGTAAGTCAGGGAACAGATAACACTGTTGGAAGAGCCATGTCAGAGGACTACAGTAAGCCTGCCAACTGTACAGCCATTGTCACCAGAAGCAAGACTAGTCCTTTCCAAGGGCAGCTCAGTTGATCAGTGTGTGGCCAAAGGCTACTCCTGCCTTCCGTTCTCTTGCAGGAGTGCAGACTAATGGATTCCTAGTTCAAGACACCATCTCCCCACGTTCCTTTCACCTCTTATCAGTATTTAGAAAAGGGTTCTGTCCATTCCTTGGGCATCAGTTCTCAACTGAGTCAAAAGACCCCTTAGACTTCCATCAATAGCTTTGGATCATTACCCATGGGTAAGAAATAGAGAAACCTGTGGCTGTTTTGGTCACACCGAGGTGCCTGATTGTGTTATGTCCACAACTAAGAAGTTCCCCCACTGCCTTTTAAACAGAACTGAAAATGTGTCTCATCAGCATGAACATATATACACACCTGTACTAGAAAAATTCTCTTTTTAAAAATCGGCTTGATATCACAGGCAAGCCACAGAATGATGAAATGATTAACTAAGACTGAAAACCACATGACAAGCAGGTAGCAACATCAGGATGTAAATGGCCCCTTCTAACTCAGAGCTGCCAGACACAGCACTAATTATCACTAATGCTTCTTTGGCCTTAGCGGGAACTTCACTGCTGGATCCACTGCCAAAGGTTATTCCTTCGGTCACTCCTGTTACACAAACCTTCTTCCTGGCTGCTTCAACAAACCGAAAACAAACAAAACCATGTGTAGTAAATGCAGACCTGCCTTTTCACCCTGCGTCCACTCGGTGCCAACTGATCGACTTCTAAGGATCCAATCCTAGGGGTTCTCCTTCATCCTTGTGTAAAATATGTAAAGTTGTTCGGGAATTTCTAAATGGACTGTGAGAGAAACTACTAGGTGAAACAATCATTTGACCAGTTCTGTAGCATGAATCCCCAAAACGAACAAGGAAAAAGAAAAAAAAAAAGAGAGAGAGAATCTGAAAATTAAGGGAAAACAGAATCACAGAGAAAGGAACAAGAGAAAAGGAAATGGCATGGAGCTCCTCGCCATTTTTGAAATAACAGAAAAGCAAGACAAGATGCCTCTAAGACACATCTGCTCAAATCTACAGCATCTATAGCTTAAAAAAAAAAAAAAGTTCCCCAACCTAAAAACATAGGATTCTATAAAATGATTTCATTTTGGGAAACTCTAAGCAAAAGATTCAAAATTTAGAGGGAAAAAAAAAAAAGTATAGGAAATGGGAATGCTTCGCCTAGGCCACGTGTTAGCAGGAGACAGGAGGGTCATCTCTGAGCAGCAGAGCCGTGGCCTGCCCTGGGTTTTGTCTCAATAAAGCAAAACACCCGGAATACTGGAAATGAACCAAATGGTAAATTAAAAACTCCCAGCTCAACCCTCACATTTTCCATCATATAGATTCAGTCTATTTCATTTTTTTAAAGGCAGGGGTAGGTTAAGGAAATAATACATAAACCTATCAAAAACCGAAGACTATTCCCACACCCCCAGTTGTTCACTTTAACAATTTCTCTCTTTTCTTATTTAGCCAAAACAAAACATATTCTTTTAATAAAGAACAGATGCAAAACATTCTTTTGCAGCTTTTATGTGAATCTTCTGTTTCCCAAACATTGACCTGGCAATTCGATATCCAAAGCACACTAGAAAATATTATGTATGTGGACTTTATAGCTCATTCCATATCTCCAGTACAGTTTCACTGTGAACCTCTCCGTGAAGCGGGAAAGGCTCAGCTAGAGTGGCTCGAGGTTCAAAATTCCATAAATTTTAAATGAGTCAAGTAAACAGAGGTGCAGAGGTTTACAACTCCATTTCTCAGGGCCTCCACAATAAAATCGTATGCCTGCTATGTACCTAGAAATACACTATGTGTTACAAGTCTCCCTAACTCAAAAAATTGCTTTCTTCACCCAGGTCTGCATCCAATATGACCAAGGTTCCTTATCGCTCTACTTCTAAAAACTTCACAAAGGTTATTATCCATTTCCTGTTTGTATTTCAGCGTTTACAAGCACAGCACAGAATCTTCAACAAAATTATAGTAGGTAAAGAAAGGGTAGTAAAAAAAAAAAAAATCATGTGAAGAATAGCCAAGAGCTGGAACTTTTCAACCAGGAAAAGTGGTGGCTCTGGATTTGCTACAACTGCTCCCTGAAGTGGACAAACATATTAGCCTTGGGAACATGAGGATCAAGACCATGACAAGCTATTTTAATGAATTGTATCAAGAAACACGGCTGCTTTCGCTGCCTCCAAGAACATTGCAATATTTCTGTGGTTCACTTCAGCAGATCAGCAGAGCCAGTGTCGGGGTGAGGGAGCGCCTGGCCAGCTGCCCTTGGGGGACATTCCCCCTGGTGAAGGGTAGGCAGCAGAGAATTAACACCCGCTGTCTGGGAACCAAGGTCAGCCAGCGCCTTTGGGGGGTGGGGAGAAGGCCAGGTTATGGGAAGCAGGCTGGGGGAAGGGGTTGGGGGGGGCGCTGGTCCAGCTGCCTGGCTTTTGTGGTTACCAGGAAGGAGCAAGATTTTCTAATGGCTCCCAGAACATCAATAGCAACTGCGTTTCTTTCCCCAAAAATGGTAAATTCTCATGGAGGATGAAATTATGAATGAAGTTCTCTGTGATCTCAGTTTCTCTTGCATCTGTCTATCTGGGTATCTTTGTCTATATACTAGAGGAAATACTATCTATCTGGGGAATTGTAAGGACTCAATTTTTTTTTAAATGTCTACTCTTTTTTTTTTTTTAACTTTTCTACTTTTACAAGCATATCGAGTACTAATCCCTGCTTCCCTCCATCTTCTCTCCCTCCCATTCCTCCATCAATCCCACCCTCCTGCCCGTCTGTTTCTATGGATCCCAGGGTTCCCTCTGGCTTGTTTACTCTTGTGGGGGAATCCTAGAATCCACAGATGCAGACAGGGTGGGAGGCAGAGGGATGGATCTATGAAGGGAAGGGAGGGTGAGAGGGGGGAGGGAGGGATGCAGAGATATGTACTCAATATGCTTGTAAAACTAGAAAAATAAAATAATTTAAAAAAATGTTTGTAGGCTGGCCAGAATAGTTCCAGACACGAAACAATTTTCCCCCAAAATATTAGCTCTCTTCATTTCCCTTCGCCACCTCTCAACAATAAATTAGTTAAATAAATAAGAAAAAAGAAAGAAAGAAAGACATGAAGTTGATAAATCTTATATTCCAAATTCTGACCCAACCACTTCAGCTCCTTTGAAGAAACCACAGGCTTGAAATCATGTCTCCTCACTGTAAACAAAAGAACTTCCTTTTTATCATATCACACACTGATTTAGTAAAATCTACACTAGGAAAAGAAATGTGAACTAACAAAACAGAAAGACGATTTTAATACACTTTTGCAAAAATCAAACCCAAGTCACATGATCCACTGTGCAAACAGACTCCCTAAGATAAAAACTAAGAAGCTGACTAATTCCTTTAGTGGCTATTTCTCATATCCTCACTTGTGGGTCTCACAAGTTTCAAATGCTTTTCCTTCTATTCTTCTTTCCCATAATTTGGTACTTTCCAATATATAAATTGACTCCTCACTATGAGATGATTATGAACTCATAATTCAGGAACCGAAAAACTTAAAGAACATACTTTTCACAGACCAATCACCATCGTTTAAATACCATTTCTGCATATGGGGACATAGCTCAGGTACCCTATAGTCAACACACACACACACACACACACACACACACACACACACACACACACAACTCCCTATCAATTTCTGGACAAACTCCTCAAAAGAAAACCCCCGTTTTATGATGAGCCTCTAAATCTCAAATTTTGATTGAGGAAGTTTCAGGCCAGATTTGTTGTTCCTACAATATAGAAAACACAATTATATTATTCTCATTTTAAGCCATATATAAACACAATTCCCTACCTTACTATCGTAATATTAAGTTAGCAGCTAACCTTGCTTAGCAGTGGCATTTAACATAGCCACATGTTACATGTAGGCAGAGTCAACAATTAAACGCACATAATCGGGTGCAAGAATGAGAACTCCAGTTCCCGTCCCCAACTCCCACATAAAATGACAGGTGCAGCTACAAGCACCTGTGATGCCAGCACTGGGACTATGCTGGTTGATAGCTAGCGCCAGGTTCAGTGAAAGACCCTGTCTGAAGTGAACAGAGTGGAAAGTACTAGAACAGATACCTGAGACACCCTCCTCAGTCTTACATGCATGAACACACACACCTACACACCCATGGGCATACACCACGAACACACTCACATTCGCACATTAGAAGAAGAAGAAAAAAAACAAACATTAACTCTTAAGAAGTCAGCTTAATGCTAGAGACTTATGCAAGCTTTTCTCCCATCTTTTCTAATCACCAGACAGTTATACCTGCGCCTCACAGAGCTAGTGTAACATAATGTAAAATCCTCAGAATATCACCAACAACACACGCTCCAAACTGCTGACCTGCAGGTTTCGTAAGGAGTCACCCCATCATTGAACATTTGACTAAGACATTCTTAATTAGAATCCAAGGCTGAGAGACTCCTTCTCACCCACGTTCTGAATGAACAGCGGTGAATCCATCACAGCTGTTTGGTCCCCATGGGATCTCAAGCTGATGCCTCAATTCCTAACAGCCTCCAGTTACATATTTCTTGAAACTTGGGCTCAGTCACAATAGTTAAGGCAAATGGGGAACACTCCTTTCATTCCTCATAGTATTTCTGCTAAACACCACCAAGTTAAACAAGATAGATTTCAATTTAGAGCTTCTGATACCCTGAAGTGCTTCTGATACCCTGAAGTGTATAAAGTTATAAACTTAGAGAGCAGCCCGTGACAGGCTGGCATTTCTAGCACAACTATTTGCCCCGTCAAAGAGGCAATTCTATTCCAAGTTGATTAACAAAAATCCTTTATTCTTTTTAATCCCAGCCTTAGCCTTGTTAATTGAGATTGAAAGGAGGAAAGGTGGGAGAAATGATCAATGACAGGTGGATGTGCCTCAGACACCTTCCCATCTGGTATCAATGTATGCCGACATTCTTCTTGACGCTATTTCAACCCAAAAAAAATCAGATGAGTCATAATTTCTTTAGCAGATAGCTGTTTATACCATTGTCTTCAAGAAAAATCTATCTTAAAAAAACTGCCATATTTAAAAAAAATCTTAAAACTCCTAATGTACGTAGTAGGAATTCTTTTTTCCATAACTCCAAGAGTCATTCTTTTCTACAATTCAGTTTGTAGCCTTCACAATTCTTCAGCTTTGCCTTTTGCTTTGTCACCCCTAGAGTTCTAGGCTAAACATTTAATTCTAGCATAACCCAAGGTATTAGTATTAACAAAATCCCACTGTAATGGGAAGATATATCACAATTAAAAAAAAAATCCACACCTGTTCTTCTCTACCTAAAGAAAATTACCTCAAAGCAAACTAATGACATAAAATACCACAAGTTTTAAAATGTTTTATTCATAAGATCCAGAAGAGAGTGTGCATATCTGTGTGAACTTCAAGGTTCATGATACTATTTCCTAAAACGGCTACAAAGATTGGGATAAGTTCCTACATGCCTCCATGTTATACACAGCAGGATGATTTCAAACTACCTTTCCTACCTATGGCAAAACAAAAGTTTTGTTCTAAGTAAACTCCAATCTTTATAATTCCATACATTCAGTAGCCATCAACCTTAAACAAATTTCAAGGAAAGAAGAAAAGAGAAAAGAAATGCCTCAGATGTCAATTTGGGAGGAAACCCAAAAATCTTCCTCCCTTTGGTACCTTTTGAGTAAGGAGATGAGGCATCCTTTCGGCGCCTTTTTTCATCAAAACATCCCAATCACCGAGCCTATTAAAGGCTCCCCGGTTTAACCACCCACTCCTCAGTATTGGTTTCTATGTCTATACAGATGCCTAGAAAACAATAGATTTAAAAAAAAAAAAGACTTTTAAAAGTAATTTCATAGCCACTCATCTTCTTCCAAGAAAACTAAAACTCTCTATACTAATCTGATACTCAATTTGGACCTTCTACTTCAGATATACTTAAGGCATATTCAAGCACTAAATGTGCATTTGCACAAATGGGAAACTTGTCATTTCTTCCCCTCTACAACCACTATTTATATAATATTGCTGGCCTCAGAAGAGGGAATCCATTACCATCAGCAATTTGTGTCCCTGCTTCAGCATCGGATGCAAACAGGATCCGGAAACAAGATCCCTCTCCTCCATTTACTTTTCCTTCATTCCAGCCTCTGCACAAAATCCTGGGCTCCACTCCATTGGCTGCTTCATCGCGGACACGCCCAGCTTCTAACTTCTCAAGTCTTGGTGCCCATCCTGGTGTTAGGTTTCTGATTGTTGTTATCCGAATACTACTGAATGAATGTGCTCATTCCCTGCCCTGCACACCCCTGTGGTCTCCTGCACAGTTACAGTTTCAAAAGGGGAGTCCTACACAGTTTCATTCACAGATCCCAATTTGTACACCCTAAAAGTCACTCTACCACAAGCTGTTGACAAGGTCTCTTCTGACTCTTCAATTAGTGGTCCAGCAGGGGACCTGGGTGCGCAGAGCTTTGCTAAGAAGAGCAAATGCTTCTTCCTCAGTCACCATCGCTGTGACAATCCATCCTCTTGGTAAAGTACAAAAGCCACTTTTGAATCCTGTCAGTCGCCTGCAAAGGCAGGTGGAGAAAGTCCACGGAACTTCACCCCACGACAAACAGGAAAGGAAGCCCATCTTCATGGAGCAGAAGTGAAACATCTGAGAGCTAGAAGCTGCTGATTTCAGACGAGGGACAGGAGAAGAGAAGAAAGGAACATGGACCCAGAGACAGACTGCTCTGTGCTTCTCTATTAGCTTGCGCTTTAAAAAATGCCAGGCACCTAAAGGCTGAAACAGAGAAGAGATCCCTAGCGCAATTTAAAAACAAAGTTTCACAGATAAAAGATTCGATGCCACAAACATTTGCTTAGCAAGAACGACCTTTTAACCCCATTCACTAAAATATTATTATTTGGGGGGAAGCCTGGAGTTACTTAAAACTTCTAGTGTTTGAAATGAAACCCCAATACGTTAACATCCTATCCTAAGACACTCTGGTCTCACAAGTCCTTCTCTGTCAAGATCCTCAGTGCTGTGGAATCAGCGCAATTAATAATACCCCCCTTCTCTGTCTAGAGAGCCCAGGACGCACCTCCTTATCTTTCCATGTGTTCCGTTGGATTGACATATTTTGCCTCATCTGTCACCTTCCATAAAACTCTGCTTTCAGATATGAGCTAATTCATTTTTAGTTGTCCTCAATGTTCTAAAATAGTGAGGTTTGACAGAATTAATACAGTGCTCTAGTTCTCTCTGTTCGAGTGATGTTTAATTAAAGATCTTGGAGGCCATCTTTCAGGCTACCCCCTTACAAGAGGAACACTACTTCCTCCTAGGCCAGTGTGATTAGCCACATGGCCAGCACGCTGCCTCCCCATGGTCGCCCTTACTACACACAAACTGCCGCCAAACAGATAACCGCTTTATTTCAGAGACTCGGCCCTCTCATCTTTCAGTCAAAACTCCACTTCCGCCTACCTTCTCCCCAACCTTTTTGAATGTCTGGAATTTCTGTAGCTGTAATGTTCTCATGTATACATTAATCATGGTTGTGATTTCCCTGGACCTCAAATAGCACTTGAGGGTATTTCATTTGGAGGCTTTCGAGAAGCGCTGATAACCACACAGATGATTTTTGAGGCTCTCGGATCCACTTTGGAACACATACTGGAAATGCCCTGATTTAAATTTTTTGTTAGAATTAATATCTTTTGGAGAATAGCCCACTTGAGTTGATATGTCACTATTTTCTATGCTGTGGGTGGCCGGGATAATTTAAATTGGCACTTTCTGTTTATTGCTTAAATAATTGTTCTCCTGGATGGCCTTTGGAAACCCTGAGCTTCTTAATCATTTTTTGACGGTAGAGCAAGCCCTGAGAGGCACGTCAGTGTAAGCAAACTTCCAGAGCAATAAACTAACAAACAGACTCTAGGTGGTGGTATAGGTTATTTTTTTTATCACAATGTTTTGCTCTTAAAACTGCAGGAGTCGGAGGAGATTGGCCTCATCCACACACAATTCTTTAGTGCTCACTTCCAATGCTGTCAGATGATTAAATTAGGAAAATCCAAGTTCTCCAGAGTTTGAACAGAGAAGTGGTTCTGTGTCGTCCCAGAGACATTAAACATGATTTAACTATCTCCAAGACACTATCACAATATATCATTTCTGTAAAACCAACAAGAGAACAGTCTCCTTTTAAAATAGAAATATGCGTGTGCGTGTGCGTGTATCATTGTTCTGTAAGTTTGCAAAGAAGTCTCTACACCAGACTGTGAAACAGACTAGAGTAACTAATCCCACAGTTTGCAGATAGTGCCTGGCCCATTGGCTGAGCCTCCTCCTTTGTCTCTAGAAACTTAAGTCCTCCCAAAGAAGGTTACTCTTGGTGACCAGGCCACAGCTCCAGGGATCAGTTAAACCCTATGGACATTAACACACTGCTGATCACAACCTCAGCAACTCACTTGCAACTTGAACATTTCAGCACAGGCCAGGAAGAAGTCCTGCACTCAGGGACCGGGCATAGGAAGCCCCGTTGTTTAAAAAGTCTACTTATTTCACCGGCTCCTCAACAAAGGTGGCAAACTGACGATTAAACATTGAATGATAGCATCTGGAACATGCCACCCACTTGCTAAACCTATGATTCACTAATAAGCAGGTTCAATGTAATTCATAACCTTAAAGAATTACCCAAAACCCTTGCTTCACAAATCCCAAGACACAGAGAGATCACTCGTATATCCGCGTTATCATCGATGCATACATGTTACACACAAATGTTCACATTCACATAAATATCCTAAGAATCTTCTTCATTGGACACCACAGATGGTTTCTCTTTCTCTGAAAACACCATTTCCTTCACATTACCACAGAGCAGCAGAGCCTGCCCCATACCATCAGAGGACTGGAAAGTTCCTTCACAAGGAACATTTGAACTTTTCCCTTCAATCAAATGTCCCACTAAATTTTTTAAACGTAAAAGTACCTATCATTCTGTTCTTTGTGGACCTCCTGCATCCAGCTAAACCACTAACACGATAGAACGTAGAAACTCCTGCAATGCTTCATGGATCAACATGTGTCAGACTGCACGGCCCGTCCTCCTAAACACACTGGATTCCTTTGTTCCGTCAGACTCAGCTGCAACTCCTGATTAAAATTTGGAAACTACTTTGGAGAGGATGCGAGGGTCCTGGGAGCATCTCCACGAGGAAGGGGTTCTGCAAATCCAACAGTGTTCCCCAACAGCCAAGGGGGACCAGGTACCCAGGAGGGAAGAGCGGTCTCCCAGGACTTGCGCGGGGCTCGCCCTAAAGGTGGATCCGGGGTTCCCGGATCAGAGGTGAACCTAAGGCTGCGGCCTCAGTGCCAGGGGCCTCGCCCTCGGGAGGCCACGAGCGGGAGGCCACGAGCGAGTGCCCGGCAGGCCGGGCCGGGGGTTCGGGGTTTGGTGCCCTCTCCCCACGGGGTCACTTTTCCCAATGGGGAATCGAGGAGCCCAGCGCCGCGGGGCGCCCGGGCGCAAGGAGGGGAGCTGCTCCGGGCGCCTGGCGGGCACCACTGGGCGCCAGGACCGAAGCCGCGCGGCGCCCCGCGCCCCGGACGCGGGACTCCGCCGCGAGGGGCAGCGGAGCGGGCGCGACCCCGCTTCCCGCGACCCGGCCCCCCGCGATGGTCCGCGCGCCGGGCGGCCGCGGCGGCGGTGCCCCCTCCGGCCGCGGCTGGCACCGACAAGCTCTGGGCTTCGCAACTCCACAACTTGCCGGCCGCGCGGCCGGGGGCCGCGAGTTCCCGGGCGATCCGGGGCGCCGAGCCGCGGCGGGCTGGCCCCGGGCATCCGCGTCCCTCGCGGCGGGCGCCGGCTCCCCGCGCCGCCCCGGCCCCGCGCCCCGACGCCCCTCCTCGCGGGCCTCCCGGGCCGCCGCCGCCGCCGCGGGCCGCGCTCCCCAGGCCGCTCCGGGCGGCGCGGCGGCCGCTCCCCCGCTCCGCGCCGAGCCCCGGGGGCCGCGATCGCCACTCACCCAGGCCGCCGCGGCGCCGGGCCGCCGCTCCCGGAGCCTCCGGTCCGCACGGCGCCCGCCGCCTCGTCCTCGCCGCCCGTCCCCGGCCGAGCTCCGTGCTGCGAGCGGCCGCGGCCGCCGCGAGGCCACGGGCGGGGTGCGGGCCGGCTCGTCCTCCGCCGCCGCCGCCGCCGCGGGCGCCTCCGCGCCTCCGAGTTCGGGGCTCTGCTGCAATGTCTGCGAGGCTGACTTTGAGCCTCGCTCGCCGCCCGCCCGCCCGCCCGCCCGCCCGCCCGCGGCCGCGCTCCTCCCTCCGCCGCCGAGTCCGCGGCGGCCCGGTCCCTCCCCTCGCCGCTCCACGCCATTCAGCTCTTCAGCCAAGTTTCTTAACCCTTTTCTGTCCCTCCCTCCCGTGGTCGCGCGGGCCGATCGCGGTCCCCAGCGCTCGCGGCCACCCGGGAGCCCCTCCGGGGACCCGCCGTCCTCCCCGCCCGGCCGATGGCCACCTACGAGGCGGCGGCACCAGGACGCGGCGAGAGGACCGGATCGGTCCGGGAGGCGAGGGTGCTCGGCGCGCCCGAGCTGTCACCCCGGGTTCCCCGGCTCTGCCCAGCCGCCTGGACAGCTCCCCCCGCCCCCGGGACCGGGCGATCCTTAGTGGCACCCGACCCAAAGCACGGGTTTGGGGTACAGAGTGGAAACCGGGGAACCCTTGCCGGTCCTGGAGTCCCCTGCCTCGCTGCTGAAGCCTTAAGCGTCTCACCCCACAAGCACGCGTTTCCTTGTCCCCCTCCCCGAACCCCACCAATTTCAACCTCCTGGTCATCTGGGGGACCCACGGCGCGGGAACTCTAGGTCATTTTGAGCCCATGCTCAGCACCGAGTCTGCACCCAGGAATACATGTGGCGCGGCTTCCAGGGAAAAACTAGGAAGGAGACCTGAGGAGTTCCCCGCCCGGCTCGCTGGACGCACCGAGGATCCCGCGAGCGGGGTTGATCTTCCGCTGCTTTGTCACCGCGAAGTCTCTGGCGGAGTCGATCAGCCAATCTACACCGTCCCGGGAAGACGCGGACCGAACGCAGGGCACGGCGCGGCCACTTCTGCGAGCTGCTCTCCTCCGCGCAGAGTCCCAATAAATAACAATTACATCACGAGGCCAAGGACCGAGGCAGCGCTGTGAAACCTGGGTTTCCCGCAGCCTCATCTGGCTAAACCCGCCTCTAAATTCTCAGGGAGTCACAGATTGGTGAAACCAGAAAGTGGAGGGAGGAGAGAATCCTACGAAACCACAATCTCGCCCTTTCCTCGTATTTTTTCTTTGCAAAGCGTCTTATCACCCCCCCTGGCATCTAACTAGAACCCCGGAAGGCCCTCTTGACACGGCCCCTCTCCAAATGTCACATTTTTGACTCTTAACATCTTGCATTCGGTTACTCGCCACGAGTACAATCGCCAGAGGAAAGAAATGCCATTGTGGCTGAAATTGTTTTTGCTTGACATCAGAGAGCTACAGCACATCCCAGTCTCACCTCAAACTCTCAAATGGCACGCCTGTGCTCAGACACTTGAGGGAACAGTAGAGGAGGCTCTCCTTCTACGTAGGCTTTCATAGCCTGAAAGATTTCTCTAGCCTTTGGAAACGAAGTTGCTAGTGCACTTAAAAGACAAAAATTATCCAAGTCATAAAACCCATGGCTTTTAGGTAATGGGAGTCAAATTTAAAAATATGACTGAATTCTGGAATATCTTTTCGATTTTGAAAGTGAAAGCAATTTTTCAAATTAATTCTTAATAAATCCAACTCCTAGTGTGCTCCGGGTACATATTGAGGTAGATATTATGCTTAATAATAATGGTGTATTTAAAAAGACATACTACTTAGCACCTAATGATCCCACCGTGGGGTTTGTTGACATTTAATATAGCTTAAATCTCATATAATAGCATATTTTTGACATATATCACAGTTCAAAATCGGCCTAAAGCATATTAGTAGAGTCTGTATCATTAATAATGGTGCATCATTTAACCAGGATTGATTCAAAGTAAATAATTATGATTAAGCGATCAGCCTAATTGGAACTTGTCCCTATAAGGAAGCCAAACTTCTTTTGAAAAACAAAAACTGTTTTAACTGTTAGAAAAATGAAATCTCATAAAATAATTTCAAAAATGTGTGTTTTCCAGTAAACTAACCATGTAGGAGTGTGAAACTCTGGGCTGGAAAGATGGCTCAGAAGTTAAGTTTCTGTGTCGCAAGCAAAAGGTTCTGAGTTCAGATCTCAGATCTCAGATCCCATGTTTAAAAAAAAAAAAGCCAGGAGGAAATGCTGCAGCCTGTACTTTCAGCCCTGGAAGGCAGAGCCTGGGAAATTCCAGAGCAAAAGCAAAGAGAAGGTAGACCAATCCAGGAAATCACCCTTGGGCCTCCACAGGCACACACAATGTCCTGTGACACACTGCACACACACACACACACACACACACACACACACACACGCAAAAAAAAAAAAAAAAAAAAAAAAAAAAGCATGAAACTCTACCAGAGGAGTAATGCACGTATCAAGGTATAGGACATGGGGATTGATATTCGAGCTTCTCATTTTGTAACCATCTTCAAGACTGATTGGCATCTTGAACTCTTTTTGATATTGCCTTAGTGTTAAGCAAATCTCCCACTGCTTGTGGAATTCAGTTTAACCTGACCTGCTAATTGTGTGGAGAATACTTTATTGTTGCTCTTTCTTTTTAAAAATGTCCAGAACTTCATTTGCAAGCTAAGAGGGTATACTACATAACTTAACAATGCCTATGTAGTATTTTGTATTTTGAAACCAAAGTACAGTATCTGTATTTTGAAACCAATTCTCACTTGAACTCAGTGGAAAGACGTCATTCAGCTTATATACAGAAACACAGGGGTGCTGTTTTATCTCCATACTTTAGGGTCACTATGCCTACATGCCACAAATGCACAAAGTATCTGAGAAAGATGGATTTTCATGTGGGCACTAAACCTCTCATATCCAGCATTTTCCAGATCATTTTAGGACTATTTGCTTGTCAGTTCTACCTTAGAATATCAGCCTACAAGCACGGGGATCCATATCCCTCTTGCTTACACTGGGACACCTCCAACGCCTGTCTGTGTGCTCATGAACAGTGGCTCCAGCAGACGTTGGTCAAAGGACACATACCCCAAAGGACAGAGTGTTTATTTCTTTCTGGAGTATGGAGATGAGGCCAGAGAGTCCAGGAAAAAAAAATTTTTTTACACAGAAAATACTGCTTCAACTGGCTATGAAAAGGGAAGAATTTGCTAAGTAGGCAAAATGAGAAAGAGGTTCTCAGGAAGAAATAGACAATTAGCAAATAGACATGTGTAAGGAAGTAAAAATATGCTTTGAGAAGAATTGAACCCCTTCTTGTACTTGCATACTGTAAAATGAGCTGACAGTGTGTGTGTGTGTGTGTGTGTGTGTGTGTGTGTGTGTGTGTGTATCATATACACATTAAAAACTCTAGCACGGTCATGCTATTGGTTAGCCTCTTGAGCAGGAATAACAACAAAAATGTGGTATAAATCACAAAAGCAAGCTACATGGTTACTTTTTAAATTTATAACAAGTTCTTCTTAAAAGTACAAAGACACGGTGTCAATTTAAATTAACACAGCCTGTGAAAATGTTTCAATGTGTACTACATAAAAGTAATGAGATATTTGACATTCTTCTGTATTTATTTATTTCTTTATTTCTTTATATTGACAAGCACAGATCAGGCTGGCCTCAAGCTTACAGCAATCCTCCTGCCTCTGTCTCCACAGTACTGGGGTGGCTGGTGTGCTCCTCCATGCCTGACTCTTTGATTCTTTTGAAGATTAAGTCTTCAAAATCTAGTCTTTTCACACATAACATATCTCAATTTAGATTAGGATTCAAGTACTCTGCAGCCACTATAACTACTGAGTCTCACCCTGAGTGATGGTATGGCTCTAGATAATGTAGAGATTGTACGAAATACCTTTTGTGTCACGCTTATGTAGGTTTGGGAGTATGCATGCGTATATGCATGTTTGCATGTGTGTGGACATGTGTGTGTGCAAGTGAATGTCACATATTAACAAGTACATATGGAGGCCCTTGATTAACATCAGGAATCATCTACAATCATTCTTTCACACTATTTTTCTGAGATACGGTCTCTAATCAAACCTAGAGCTACCCAACAAGACAGCTTGCTCTGAGAATTTCCACTTTTGCTCTTTGTCTTCTGAGGTTGGAATTACAAATGGGCTCTCATACCTATCTGGTATTTTTCATAGGACAAGAGGATCCAAGCTCTTACTCTCTCCTCCTTCTATTGTAAGCCCAGCTGATCCATTTCCATAGTCTTGTATGAGATATTTCATGGTATTCAGAACATTTTCTTAAAATGAAAATCTGAATTTCATGACGACCATGATCTGACATATGGATTACTACTACAGAATCCCATTTTATAAAACCCACTGCCATATAGCAAGTCTTTTCATTAATTGTAAAGTTAGCAAAGTTTTATTTCCTGTGTCTTCATTAACCATACTGTGGTTACCACTAACCCTATCACTCTGAACTTCAGTGGCAGCCTATAAATGTAAACTGTCTTTGTGACAGAAGTAAATGCTATCAATTTGGGGCTGTAAGCCTTAAAAAGAGGTCTTCTGTAGAACATAAGATTGCCTCTTGCTTGTTATACTGTCAAGCACCCTTGCTGTTGGAGCCCAGGGACTAGTTTTTTAATCCCTCCATGACTACTTACTTGGACGTCAAAATCCACTACAACGTGTATCAGAGGCAGCCACCCAGCCCTAGCTGCAGCATTAGCATGTGAGGCATCTCTGTGGGTAGTGCGATAGGTCTGAAGACCTCAAATGAAGATATTTGCCCAGTGATATTTTTCCTACCAAAACAGGACAATCTATTTCTTTACTAATGATTCCTGGAAACTTAATCTTAAAGAAATGCTGTGTATGTCTGGTTAAGCCCACTCACTTTCCTTCCTGTTCACTTGCAACTGAGGGGGTTCGATCTTACCAGTCAGGGAGGACATAGAGTCTGGCAGATAGATGGTAACCATCCTACAAATGGGAGATTGACCCCCCCACACACACTGGGGTCTCCTACTCTTATTCCATCTACCTTTCAATCTATTCTTATAGTAAGACTCCATTTTAACAGACTTTTATTTCTGGCTAGGAGGTGACCTCCAATACCAATCAGGATGGAGCCAAGGGTGGTGCAGGAACAGCATAACTGAAAACAACAACAAACCATAATTCAGAACATCAGAGACCCTACATTAATTACTTGGAACCAGACCAGCCAAATTTCTCCCCATCCTAAAGCTCAGGGAAATTTGCGGAAGAGGGGGCGGCAAGATTGTAAGACTCTAAAGATGGGGAGGAGCAATGATACATAAGATACCCCACACAAATTAGGGCCGCAGTAACCATAATAAGACTTTGCATGACCTGAGCAATGACTGACATATCAATGAACCCCAAAGTCTAGCATGGATCACAAGCACTAGGATCCTTAGAGGCAAGGGATTGACAGTCACAATAGTGTTCCCATACTAAAGGGGAGCACAAGAAAGGGCTCTAAGCAATGCTACTGAGTCCTTACACCTCATTAGAGTGGAGGACACAGAGGAAAGTTTGACATTCACATTAAAGGATGCTCAGGGATTGGGGGGGAGAGGAGAGGGGCACTGGGAGAAAAGAAGGTAGGGGGAGTGAAAGGAAGGGGAAAAGGGGGGAGGGAGCAAGGGAGACTGGGGAGGGGTGGAGGGAGGGAGGGGACGGGGTACCTATTAAGTTTGTATGATTGGGAAAATTAATTAATTAAAAAATGCTATGTATGGAAATAACTATATACAAGCAGCTAAAAATGTGCAAAAAAGAGAGCAGATCTTCCAAGGAAATGTAAATGGGGATGATTCCTTCTTGCTCCTCCTCATGACAAGGAGGTACACAGAATGGTTAAGGAGCCAAAAAACCAAAACTCCCCATGAGGTAAGGTATCTCTGTCCCTTGTGATGACATTCATATTATGGGATGTGATTCCTTTTAACGAAGTATAATCCTATTTAATTTGGGAGAAATTTGTCTAAATAGTCTTCAGTGTCTATCTATTTTTCCAAATTATATGGGGGTATGTAGGGAAGATAATATAATACAAAAATAAAAATATAGTTAATGGCCATTATTTGTGCAATTTGGTTGAATCTGCAAAGTATAGAATAGATACTAACCTTTACTCAAGATTTGTTTAGTTTTAGAAAAGAGTTTTATAGAACTCTCTCTTCTCAAAACAAAACAAACCTATCTTCACCTTCAATAAAATATACAATAGGCCCATGCGCATGTGCACCTCTCTCCCGGGATTTCATATCTCGCCTGAATAAATAATTGTTTTCCAACCACTGATGCTAGGCGATTTGGATATATACGTGCTCAAAAAATCAGTTAGAGCTATTCTTCACACCATGTACAAACAAACTCAAAATAGATCAGCCAGTTAAATGTACAAATGAACTAGAAAATTCCTTGAAAAAGAATACAATAGACCATCTATGATATTTGAATATGTAGGTGACAACTTGACAATTTAGGTCTGAGCTCTGGGCACATCTGTGGAGAATTAGTGGTTAAGGGAGGCCAAAGGAGACTGTCTGATTGATGTGGGAAGACCCAGCCCACGGTAGGTGGGTCCATTCCTAGGACATGTGAGTAATATGGAGGGAGTTGTTCAGCAGTTTGGCATTCTTCAACATGCTTTTGCAGTCTTATTGTCCAGTAAATGAAGTTTGTCCCTCTCTCAACAATCCTGTGCATACTGTGTGACCACTTCCCTCCGTTACTGTTGTTGGTATGAGCCCCCCTGCCCAGCTGCACTAAGAACTGTAACTGGATAATTATAAGCCATAATGAAGCCCCTCATTTCCCCTAAGCTCTTTGGTCATGAATTTACTAACAGTGTTCAGGCAAATTGCAACAACATTCTCATGCCATTGGCAAGACCGAAGCTTCTGAGATATATCAAAAAAAAAAAAAAAAACACACATTACAAAAGAAGAGTGGACCTTTTTTTTCAATTTGTTCATTTTGTGTTTGTATGTGTGTGTGTCTATCTGTCTCTCTGTGTCTGTGTGAGTATATTCTGACAATGACATACGATAGCGTATAACAGTGTGAATATGCACATATGTGTGCTGTACCTAGGATTATACATGCACAGGGGCCAGAAGAGGGTGTTAAATGTTCTTTCTGATTACCCCCTTCCTGTCCTGTGAGGCAGGGTCTATCCCTAAACTTGGAGCTCCTGTCTTATGAGGCTAAAGGAGGATGGGATCTGCATTCTGGTCCTTATCACTGTAAACAAGAGCTCTTGATTACTGAGCCAACAGTGGAGAGATTGCCCTCAGAATGATAACAAAATGTGTCACATTTCAAAAGATACCATCAGGAACATGAAAAGACAATCCACAGAGCAAGACAAAACATCTTAAACTTTATCTTATAAAAGATTGCTATTATATATAGATTGTTATTTAAAGAACTCACAACTCAATAATGAAAAGACAAACATCATTTTATGAGTGAAGTATCCAAACAGATCTTTTTTCTAAAGAGGATACACATTAAGCACATGAGAACATGTACCACATAACTAACTAATAGGGAACTACAGATCAAAACTACAATAGTATGATACTTCACACCAAGTAGGAATAGATCTAATAGCAGGTTAACATAGTGTTGCCAAGGAGAGACAGTGATTGTCTGTTCTTGTTAGCCCTGTGCTTTTGAGACAAGTTGTCTTTTGTGGCTGTGGTAAGGATACTGATAAGGCTGTAGATATCTGAAGGCTTGTCTGGGTCTGAAGAATCATGTTCTAAAGACAGTCCCTCACATGATATTGGTGGGAATCCTTGGGACCACAACTCATGGAAGTCTCCACAGGTTGCCTGAGTAACTACCCTGTGGGACTGCCAATATCCACTGACATATGTTATCTAGGAAGAGCAAAAGACAAAGTCATGGCATCCTCTGTGACCTGGTCTAATTCACACACAATTACTTCCATTTTATTCTAATTAGAAGTGAGTCACTAGGTCTATTCCACACTCCAGGGGAAAGTCATCTCCAAGGGAGGGGTACCAAATAATCTGTGGACACATTTTAACGCTGTTACGGTAGGAGGTGAGTAGTTTTCTACTCTGACTAGTTAATCTCTTTGGTTTCTCTAACAAACACGCATGGTGTAAGCTCCCTCCTTCCCTCATGGGAAAAGAAATAAGAACCCAAGTGTCTTCCTGACAGGACACAGACTCTATTGCCCAAGATCTCTGAGTGCTATCTATTCCTCTGAAATAGGCCCAGATCAGGGCTGGTAGGCTAGCAACCAATAGATTAAACATGTTTTCAGGTACTTGCACATTGGAGGAAGAGAATCATCATATTAAATTAGGAAGACAAAGAATTAGTCATGAAGCCACAATAATTAGCATAACTTTCTGAACAGGACTAGACAAGATTTTCTGCCTTGACTTGGTTGACCTACCTGTAGACCTTGTTTCTCTCTCTCAAAAAAAAATTCTTTTTGTTTTGTTGACATTCTTGGATTTGCCCTTGAGAAGTTCATACTCAACAATTTTTCTTAATAAATATATGTGAGGTAGGCGCAAGGGAGGGCAGGTTTTTTGTTGTTTATTTTCCCCAAACCTCATGGATTTTGAATTTTTGTGACACAGGTTTCACAGTTGCAAACTACAGCAAGCAAAGTTTGGGATTTCTTTGGCCAGCCCAGGCTTTCAAACACACAGCAGGCTTGATTTGTTTCCATTTTATGTGCAAGCTACCACTGTGGAGAGAGTCTTGCTAGACATGGCTTTCAAGCCGGCAGATCCTCCGGTTTTATTTAGTAGGCTCTGTGCTCAGCTCATCCTTCTAGCCCTTAAATTAATGGTGGCTACCTTGAGATCAACTGAAATAATAGGCTTAGGCAGGGAAGCAATGCAATTTATCACCTCTAGCCAGCAATATCACTGCTGCTTTATGACATGGTGAGAGTCTTCCCTCCTGCCGCGCCTGCAGTTTCATGGGCGCTGCTCAAAAGTTCTTCAATTTTAGGGTGCAGAGCAGATCAGTTTTAGCGCCACAAGACCCAAATCATCTTGACTCTCCATCAGAAAGTTAGCAGACAGAGCCAAGAGAGTGCCTTCCGGGCAGATCTTGCTTTCTTCCACCTCTGAATCCAGTGTTTTGGTTCTAAGTGCAGGTCATGTAACTCATAGGATTCTGCAGGAAGTAGCCAGTAACTAATATGAACTATTTTGTCTCTGTATTGGGAACTTTTTCTACCATTCATATATAATGCATTAGAGCATCTGTCAGCAAACACCTTGTTCGAGGTGAGCAAATCCAGCCTATCCAATGCTTTCTTTCCACCACACTGAAATTGGACTTTCATCACAGCCAGAATGCTTCCTCTAAAAAATTGGTGGAATTACCACACAGAATCCCATTTCTACTACCACTTCCTACACTGGCCATGATTCTTGACTTCCAGAAACAAGCTTTGCTCTTCCTAGTCTGAGCAGAACTAGATTTATTATGACAAATAGTTATCTCACCTCTTCTAGTACCCTTTATCCAGGCTTGGTGATGCAGAGGGAAATGCATCTATACAAAGAGTTTACAAAGTGGCAACCATTTGTCACTCAGAACTAGCTTTCTATCCTTGGAGCAGAAAGGCTACTTTGTTTTTTTTTGTTGTTGTTGTTTTTTTTTTAATTTTTTTTTTATTTATTCAATTGTGTGTGTGTGTGTGTGTGTGTGTGTGTGTGTGTAGAATCATGGGCGAATTCGGGAACCACCATGGACCGCCTCCTCCTTGTTTACTCTGCCTGGGGATTTACAGGCTCCGCCCTACCAGGACCAGAAACGCAGGCTGCCCCCACTTCCGCCTGGCGTCTATACGTGGGATCTGGGATCCGAACTCAGGACCTTCCGCCTGCAAGGCAGAGGCTTAACCCCTGAGCCACCTCTCCAGCCCAACTACTTTGTTGTTAGTAGTATCTTTTTTTATTCTTTCACAGTTTCATGCATGCAGGAATATTTAAGTTCATTTCCACCCCATGTTACCAGAGTCCATCCCTTCTCCCATTGAAGTCCTTCTTTTTGGTCACCAGTGTTCACCCGAATTGCTTATCTTTTGAAAAGGGTTGCTTTCATTAGCATGCGCTTGGACACTTGCTAAAGCATGGGCAATATATCAGTGGGCACACCACTGAAGAAAGCGGCTCCTTTATTCACAGTCATCCTTAGCCATGAATAATCATCCCTCAGAGAAGGGGAGCTACCTACCCTATGAGGTCTTCCTTCTTCCATGTTGAAATGCTGACAGGCCCAATCTTGTGCATGTCTTGTCAGTTAAGTACTGTCTCAGTGAATTCACGGGTGCAACAAACCTGTTATGTCCAGAAGACTCTTTTTTGCAGTGGTGCACTTCCCCACTTTCTGACTCCTACATCCCTTCTACCCCCTCTTCCACGATGTTCCCTGAAGATCCCCGAGCAGGTGATATTGGTGTCCTGTTTAGGGCTGAGCACTCCACCGTCATTTATTCTCTCTTACGTTGGCCAGTCATGGTCCTCTGTATTGAACACCCTCCATCACAGAAAGAAGCTTCCCAAGCAGAAGCTGAGAGATGTGCTGTTCTGTGGGCATAAAGAGAAGAATCCAGAAGACCATTTGATGCCACAGAAGACAGAAAGCTGATTTGGGCTCATGGTTTTACTGGCTTCAATTCATTGTTGATTGCCCCGTCACTTTGGGCTGTTGCGAGAGGCATAGCATCATGTAAGTACATGAATAATGTACTTACTCTAATTAGTCTCTACCTCCTACAATTTCCATGGTCTCCTAATAACACCACAACTGAGGGCCAAGTCTTCAACACAGTTCAGATCTTGCTAAACACTGGTGCTTCCATTACCAGTGAATCATATTTCTTTCCACATATTGCTGTTCAGAACTCCCCAATGTTGCTAGCTACCTTCCTTGGGTTAGTTAGATACATTTACTTGATGAAAATCAGGTTCCATGCATGACCTCAGTTTCACATCTATCCCACAGATACCTGCAGCACTCAGCGCTAGAACCTCTGGGAAACTATGCTGGGAAAGACATTGATGTTGTCCAGTGTGGCATTGCTCACAGGCTGTCACCGTGACCAAAGGTTATTTTGATCAGTCATAAAATTTTAGGAAAGTCATACTAAAACTAGTAAATTCAGTTGACTTCTGTGTAGTAGTTACTCTTCATGCTCCTGATAAATTTACTATCAAACAGTTTACTAAGAAACAAGGGAATTTATTCTCTCTTAGGATTCTTGGCTGCAGTTTCTTATCCAGCTTATCAACACTGAGAGAGTTAGCCACACCATATCCACAAGACTCCTGAGAGGGGGACAATTCTCCCTTTCTAACTCAGCACATCTGGCCAAGCATATGAAAGAATAGCAACTTACTAAACCAACTCCCTCCATCTTATTCACCTGCCTACGGACTAGTTCCAACCACCATGGGTTCAGCTTTACCCATCAATTAGAAAATCTTCTGTAGGCTTGCTTAGAGTTTAACTCTACTACTAATTCCTCCTAACTATGCTCAGAGCTCAAGCCTTCAATTGCCAAACACCTGTATTTAACCTATACATTTATTTTATGTGGCTTTATTTTTATTATTTTTTTGAGTGTATGTAAGCCATGGTTCCAGGGACCAAACTCAGGTCATGAGTTTTGGTGACAAGCCTCTGCTCAACCATCTTGTCATGTCTATAATGTCCTTTTATCAGATATTCTGCCACATTTCTTTCCCTTACACTCCCTACCAAAGACATGTCTAAGGCACAAAGCTCATGATAAAGGTTCCAGGAGTTCTTGTGGACTATGCCTTCATCCTGATGCTCCACCAACAATGTGACTTAGTTTGTTTTCTTGGACCACGGTTACTGGTCTAATTCTCCAAAGGAGAAATTTAGCTGACTTTTGGCCAGTCAGTGGACTAATTCTACCCTGGTCTAAATAGATATAACCATGGAAGATGAGCTCATTTAGCACAAGGAGTGTCATTTCTAAGTCTGAGTATAGGTCTGGTAAAACTACAAGGGTCAGATGGATATAGCAGCTCAACAAATATGTCTAGTATAGTCAATATCCTATATAGCAAGTAAACTAAAATCTGAAGTATTGTTACAACATCATTAATTTTCTTTACAAACTTTCTGCTGGCAAATTAATTTTGTGATTGTCATATACTAAACATGTTGGTTGCATGCATTCTTTTGACATTTATTTGCTGAACTCCTACTAAGAGTCTTGGGGTGCATTCTATCACTTTTCTCTTGCAAACATAGGAACTGTTGGTATATTTCTTCTGTGGTACCCATAAAAGAAAAAACTAACATTGAGTTTGATATTTTTAATGAAAATGTAGCTAAGGAGGATGTTCAGGGGAAAAGGTATCATCTTACATTTTCACAATTTAAGGAATGATTTCTTCTTCTGGGGAAATGATCTTGGAAAAAACTCCTGAATGAAAAATAAATGCTGTTTGTCTCATAATCAACACTGATTAGCTTTTATATATAGGTACTCACCACAATGTATTGTCATCCAGTCATGGTTGCGATTGTTATTTATCCCTTTCAGAAGCCCCTTCATTCCCATTGGGCAATGTAAAGTGATAGGGTGGCATCTCATCAACTGGAAGCGGGTCCAGGTGCCTCCCACGGAATGTGTGTGTACGTCTACAATGCATGTTGACCTTTTCCTGAAACTACAGTTAAACCTCTACATCATCAAGACTGCATCATTTCCCAAAAGTTCTGCATTGCCATCTCTGGACTTTTCTTCTCTAAAGAGAAATCTGTGTTTCTGATGTCCTCTGGTTTGTGGGCCCACCAGAGGCCTGTGAGTGTCTTTAGCAGCTGTGTTTATTCCATCATGAGTTCTTCTTTGCCATCAGCGCTGGCCTTAAGCAATGCAATGAAATGCTCAAACCACTGATACCAACATAGACACTTTTTTTGATTCACTTTGAGGGTAAAACTTCTCTAGATGCCCAGGTAACTTCATACTAACACTATGTATGTATTTTCATTGACCTTAACATACCGTGAATTATTTCATGTGCTCTTAAGAAGGATTACACCCAATTAGACAATGTCACAATATTAGTTCTTATCATAAAGAATTCTAATTGTATACTCATCAGAAGTGCCCTTTTAAACATATACACATATAAAATTTAAAGTAACTTATAATAACATAAAATTATATATACATACTAACATGTAATTTTTAAATTTATGTAATTGTACAACACTCTTTTGTACAAATAGAGCAATGTAAGTGGGTTGCCTTTTTATTTGTGTTCCTCAAATATTTTACATGTAGTCTGTCTTCCAAAAATTATTTTGCCATTTTGCTCTAAAATAATCTTTTGTATTATTGGGATGTGCTGCTGCTGTAACATTCTTTGATAGTTATCTGTTATCACTTTTTTTTCTAAGCTGCTGACCTCCATTGAACATCCGCGCATACCAAATGACACCCAGGGACAGGAAGGGTGAAATAAATGTTAAATTACTAAATGGTAAGTCCAGGCCCTGTGACTTAGAATCATGGATGGAGTTGTGCTGTTACATGGCAATTTCCAGAGCATTACTGGCATGCTTTTTGTCTCTGTCATCTTATAGTAATATAAGCCAGGTGGCCCTTGAAGCTCATTTTACAAATGAAGTGCTAACATCCACTAATTAAGCACCCAGCCCCAACAAAACAGAGTTACTAACAGTCTGCACTGTCTTTGGTAGTGCAGGAAAATTTTATTCATAAATCCAAGACTCTTTCCATTTTTCCATAAGACTTCTTTAACTACTTCCTGGATAGTCATAGACCTGTGCTGTACATATTCTCAACCTCTTACTCATTAAAAGCTTTAATGTAGCAGCTTACAACTCATTCTGTATAAAGCATAGGTGTTTTTGTGTTTAAAAATCAAATAATAGTCATCTTCTCCCATTTTTCAACAGAAAAACAATTATCAGGTAGTTTTCTTTGTGTGTGTGTGTGTGTGTGTGTGTGTGTGTGTGTGTGTGTGTGTATTAGAGTGTCCCTGTGGAGACATGGATTGCTTCTACCTACTGTTTGCGTCACTCTGATATTTACCAGGGTCCACCTACCAGGACCGGAAGTGTAGGCTGCCACTGTTTATGCCTGGGATCTGAACTCAGCCTTCTGCTTGCAAGACAAAGTCTTAACCCCAGAGCCATTTCTCCAGCCCCAGGTAGTTTTCTTCATCAAATTTTTCTCATACTTGGCCTCCAGTTTGTGCTATCATTTTGTAAAACTGAAATCTTATTTCATAAGGTATTGAATTTATAGAAAACATAAAATCATTTTTCAGTTTAATATAACAAGATCTCAGTATATTCTGGAGACAGCTTGCTACAGGCATTTCGTATGCTGAACAAATAGAAAAACTCGATTTCATTCATTATTCAAGAAACCTGCTGTCTTCTATGTTCTAGATATAGCAATGATTTAGGTACACTAATCCCTGTTTAATATGAGGGTAAAATACTGTGTTAGACTTCTATGTGTTTTTACAAAATTTGTCAGAAGAGAATTGAGAAATGGGAATTGGTGATACGCTATAAGATAGTGGAGTTCTATTTATTACTAACTAGTTTTTTTTTCAAATTTTTTCAATTACTTAGATGAACAAGAAATTCTAATTTTAAGACCATTCTTTGGGGAGGGATAGTATTCTGTCTTACATCAAACAACCAAATTACAGCTCTTTCTGTGCAGGAAAGACCTGACACACTTAATTAATCTACCCCGGAAGCCAGGTGGCCTCTCATTGCTTGAACACATCACATGTTTAAAGAATGTATAATTTAATCCTGTCTGAATGATGTATGAAAGAGAGAAGCGACATAAAATAGCCAGAATGCTCTGAAGTGAACTGGACTATGTAATTTGTGCATACGCATTCTTAGTATCACCTTCAAAGGGTTCATGAAAGGTAGATGGAGAAATTTTAGGATAATTTGGGAACTCTCAGGCAGCATCTGCTGCCTTCTCCATCTCAATGAAAACATGCTCACTGGGAAAACAGTGGTTTGTCTGCTAAGTTAGACACTAATGTAACATTTGCTAAAATAATCCCTTTAGTTTGGGCAACAGTGACAATCGAGTGTGCTCAGTGGCTCCTTTGCCTGTATTCGGAGCGTTTGGAGTTAACTGAGCACAGCTAATTCTGACATGGCAAAGGACTTTTTGTTGAAACCTAGGCATATGCATGTCTCATATGCATTTCTCATGCTCTGTTGTGTTCAACTCTGGTGAGGAGAGATAAGACCGGCCATTGTGATGGCATTAAAGGTCTCTCGTTGACATATCTAAATACCATGTCAAAACCATCTCATTCCTCATGTCCTGTTTTTCGATATGTACCAGATCCAAAGCACCATGACCACATAAGGCTCAGGTGAATAATGTGGATTAGTGATATTAACCAAGTTCAAATGCTCTTTGAATTAGCCTATGCTAGTTCATATGCAAGGGCAGAAACTCCATATATAATAAGAGTTGAAAGAACAAATAAGTCATATCATAATATACTATTACTTTACAGAAATTAGACTTTTAGAATCATAACTGATTCTCACTTCTAAATTGCAATTTAAGGCATATTATGTGTTTGAGTATACACGTATGTGTTATATTACCAGTGTGCACTCATGTCCTTGTATTACTACTCACTGAAAATTAGGCAGTAACTACAGGACATAAAGCTAAACCACAGCCATATATTCTGCTTTTCCTGGTACTTTGCTATAACTAAAGCTTCATTCAGACACGTACTTGGAAAAACTGATTTGCATGTGCCCTTCCAGGAGACATAAATAGCTAGGTCATTGTGGAGAAAACCTTCTGGGCTTTGGCACCATCAAAAGCAAAATGTTGACCTTTTTAGTAGCTCTTGCTCTCATCAAAGCCTGAGATGGTCTTCCTTCTATCCTTGGAGTCTTAAAACAATCTTTTCTACTTGGAGAGTCTCTTCAAATAATCCTGTTTGCATAATAAGATTTTCATTCTGGTATTTGTTTCTTTTATTTTTGTCAATATTTACAGCATCCAGACTAGAATATGACCACGTTTCCCTATACCTTCGTCCTGTTAGACCCTAAGCTCCAAGCAGCCAGGGGTTTTGCCAGATCTCGGAACAGCTGAAGAAGATTAGTGAAGGCAGTGACTGGAGATGAGGTGACAGGACAGGGATGGAGGGGTCTGCAGAAGAAACACTGTTAGCAGCCTTTAGTGGTGACAGGAAGAGAAACAAACAGGAGTGCAAGAGGCCCCGACTCTGCCAAGCAGTTAGAGAGACTAGCCTTGATCTTCCACTGGTAACAAACTCAGAAGCTAAAGTGCATTCCTGCACTACCTCCTACATCATGACAATCTTTAAAATGAGCTTTTTTCTTCTCTTATTTTATATCTTTTAATTTTGTTTGTTGTGGTGGTTGTTGCATACATGGATATAGTGAATTTATGGTATTTTCATCCCTTAATCTCCAATTCCACCTTTCCTCCTTTTGCCCTTACCTTCCTTCCTTCATCTCTCCTGCCAGACTCCCTCCTATTTTGAAGTCTTTTTACTTGTATGGTCCACTGTGCTTCATATAGCTGGCCTTTGATGACACATTCCTGATATGACTTTATACTCCAGCAAGTATAGATCAGTGTGTTTACCATTGAGAAAAGCATCTTCCTTTTATCAGCATTAGTTCTCCTCAGGCTCTCAGTGAGGCATGGAACTTCTTGAGATTGTTTCTCCTTCCTGTGGAGGTGTTGATAGGGCAGTTCCCATGTAGTTCTTATGAAAATGCATGCACCTTCCATGAAATCATGAATTCCACAAGGAGATAATGTTCGGTCCACCGCCGTCCCACTTCAGGCTCTTACAGTCTTACTGCTCCCTCTTCCATGATATACCTTGAGCCTTGGGGTGAGAGTGAGTATGGTTTAGATGTCCTGCTAGGGACAAGCAGTCCACAGTTACTTATTTTCTGCATTTTGGCCCATTGTGCTTTTCTGTAGTAAATGCTTTCTGGTTAGAATAAACTTTTTCATAATAGCATGCAATTATACATAGTGAGAATGCATTCTTTGTTCATCAATATATTGCTGAAGTCTGCCATCTACAATCATTTCTCTGGACATATCCTTCTTCGTCGTTAATACTAAGACAATAGTTTCTCAAGAGTTTATTTCATTGAGGCTCAGGCACTCTAGTAGATTCATACTGTATAATTAAAATATCAAGGACTATTGCTACACATCAATTCATGGTTCAAGAAACTCTCCCCTTCTTGATAACCTTTCACAAGAATTAGTACCATGCCCAGGACACATATAAACGTCTATAAATATTTAAGTGAGTGACTAATAACACATAATGTTTACTTGGGACTTATAGATGTCAGACATGGTATAAAATGGTTTTTAAATATTGTGTCATTAAATAGCAATTGCTATTATTCCCATTTCATGGATAAGCAAGGTGGAACACAAAAGATTATATAAGTTGTGATGTATAACACAGTTGGTAGGTGGCAAAATTGGGATTTGAGCCAGACAGACCTGCAAGTAATGCCAGACTTCCTCAGTCTATATGACTTTAGCTACCATTACTAAAAACACATAATCTTAAATGACTGTTTAACATTTGCTTAATTACTGTCACTTCAAGAGTATAAAATTAGCTAACTGTGGGCAGAAGGACTCAGGGCACTAGCCAGCTTTAAAAACAATTTATTTGTGAAATGGTAAATGACTTTTGCTTGCATTTTACTTGAAATTGGGTGACATGCTCTATCAGAAATTTCCAACATATTTTTAAACTTAACACATCTACATGATAAAAAGGAACTTCAGATGACGAAGACTTCAGTGAGGAATGATAAGCGAAACACCAGATGCTTCATATTTTCAACTGCAAAAAATATCACTAGAAGCCAGCTGTATCTTCTAAAATTTCATGATGTCATCATATGGCTTCAGGATCTCTTTAGTTAGTTCACAATTGTATTAGCTTATCTCTGCTTCCAGTCCTGCACTGAGCCTTAATTGCATAGGTTTGTTTATAACATTGTTAGAATTAAAGGTCTCGTATTTCATGTAAGCAGACTCTTACAGAACAATGCACAAAAACTTGCCACCCTGAGCAATCCTTAGTGACCCGTTGCAAACTGATGTCACTGTCCCAGTTTTCCAAAGAGGTCACTGCTTCCTGGCATTGAGCTATCACACTAGTGACTCAGACTTTTTGATCTTGTTCAACTTTTCCTGAGGAGGTCAAGACTTGGATGATGCTTTCAAAGTGCAATGGAAGCAAAGTGTTGCAGTTCAGCAAGTTTCAATGTCACAGTAAAACTGACCGTGTTTCCCCAGGCATTATTACACTGTTAGCTTCAGATTTCGGTTACATGAGAAATGGAAATAATTTTGTATCTTCCCAACTTCTGCTCTGAATTTCATTGTTCCATCTCTTTGGACCATGCTCAACCTCAGTTACTTTTTCCGATTAGTCTCAACTCCATTATCTCTGCATTCTCCAAAAATTTTTTGATAAGTCAATGTCAGATATTTTGTTAGAGATCACAAAGATTAAAAGTAGGATCTGTTATTTTCCAATTAAACGTAAAACCACCAACAATTATGACATAGCAGAGGATTGTCCTCAGAGCTGTGGGACCAGCCTGGATCTTCAAAGGGAAGGATTGACAAATTATCTGTGTGGGATTGCTATCCCTACTTGCATCTTCTGTTGAAGATGGCCTTTCTGTCTTTTAGTACCTTCTGTGAGTAAAACCTATCTGTTAAGACTCTTCCTCACACAATGAAAAACTTAATACTCATTGGCTGAAGGAGGATGAAATCAACTGATTTCCTCATATGTCTGAACTATATGAGTAGAGACCGACTCAGATGGGGCTGAGTTGCCTAAGAGGACAAATAGTGCCCTGCAGGTCTTAGGTCCTCTTCGCTGGACTCAGCTCTCCATATTGATTAACTTCACCAGGGGTTTTATTCCTAGAAACATCTCCTCTCTTTAAATCCTCAACTTACTAGACCAGCAGAAAGAATGGATCTGATTCCTCAAATGGAATCTGACTCCCCAAAGTGTTTCTAGCTTTAATTCACCTGGATTTTGTTCCATGGGCTTAAGGGGCATCAAGTCTCTGTCTAGAACATGTCATGTCCTGATTGGACAATTCTGAGTCATGTGTCATCTCTTAAGTCAGATTGGCATGTTTTTCCAGAAATCATAAAAATCTCAGATGCCAGGAAAAAAAACAGATTTCCTCATCAAAGTGGAAACAGTCATCAAAGCAGTATAAACAAATATTAGAAACCTTCTTAACCAAAGGTGTCCAGTACAGTGCCCATTTGGTTATCTGCTTTCTTCCTTCTCTGACTATTTTCTCTTTATGTTCACAGTTCTTTTACTCAGCACACCAAACCATTAGTTTCTTTTGGAGCTGTTTGCCTCTAAGTACTCATCTAACATCTGGCCTTCCCATACTCTTTCTTGAGGGTCAGGAGCATTCCTCATAAGCCTCACAGTCTTTGTGTCTTCCAAACACTATTCATTTTTTGCGCTTTTTTATTTAGTCAGATCCCGAGTCATGAACTTTTTCCACACCTGCTACTGTATTTATTTCATCTTTTAAAGTCACTCATGTTTGGGAGTAAAAGTTGAAAAGTCGAATGAAAGACTACTGCTAAGCATCTAAGCGGTCTCTTCCACAGTTAATATCTTTGGGAGATAGCAAAGAAGAAAAGCCAGACATGGGTCATGAGTGAATGCATTGCTGTGAAAAAATCAGAGATTAGAAGAAATTCATAAGTTAACCTTCTTAAAGTAATTTGGTTTAATCATAGCACTCAGCTTTTTCATGAAACATCTTTATAATGCAATTATCAAATGAATTTATTTGAATTTTGCCTCTCCTTTATGACCATGCCCACTGGAGTTGTTAATGAGTAGGGATATGATTGTGGCATGGTGGCAAAAGAGCTAAGGATATGAATCAAATGGTTTTGATAACACATATATTCAATAGCAAGTGCTAAATAATTAATGCATGAGTGTATACAAGCCACAGAAGACACAGGCACATACAACAAAATTCTGTTGTTATTAGTGGTCTTGGGTTTCCGGCTATCATCCACCAATGATTTTTATAATCAGATCTTACAATGGTAAAATTCATGGTTTTTCAGATGGCATGTCCTAGAAAATGAAATTTGGAAATTAGTGAATATGCATACCAACCTTTTCCACTTGATAACATAGCCATTAAACTACTCTAGAATGAATTCTGAAATCTGTCACTTATTCGTTTGTTGTGTGTATTTGTTTATTATTTTTACAGGAAGAAGATAATTAGTCTTCTGAATACATATCAAAGGGCAGCAAGTTAGGCAATAAACTACAGTACTGCCTGAATCCCACATATTTATTTAAAGAAAATTATCATGCATACTTAGTAGTGGAATGCATATTTGAAATCCACAGTATCTCATATGGAATTAAATTCAAAAGAAAGACAAGGTGCATGGAAAATTAAATTTCCCTCTGTCTCTCATTCAACTCATCAGTTTTCTTCAGGAAAAATATCTTTTACAGACATTCTCAATACTTTCAAATGTACATGTATCTACAAGCATAAGAGCATTATATGTACTTCTAAGATAATTATGCAAATTACTTTTCATTATTAATATGATGATAATAAGCTATATTAACTACAGTGCTTGAGTTAATGTCAAGTCATTGGCTGGGTTCGACTTTCTAATATGAATTTTGACATGTAGAAAATAGTATTACAATCTCCATGATCTTAACCATTGCACAATTAAAAATATTACTTTAACCAATAACTATATGAAAAAAACACCAATTAAAGGCCAAATGAGAAAATGATTGTGCTCTATAAAATAAGTAAATAGCAATTAAAGAATAATTAATATAAAATTTGTAATGTGTAGAGCTAGCCAGTTGTTGAAGCCAGGAACCTGAGAATCCCGTCTGAGTCAGAATGCTAAAGATCAACTAATGACTAGATAACTTTTTTGGGGACCAATGAAATGGTTAGGGTTTGAAGATAGAAAATAAATCACATTCCATTTACATATAAGAAAAAGCATGGACATTTTAAGATGTCTGAATTCTCCTTCCACTTTGTGACTTCCATCTTCAAACTCCTCCTCATGAATCACTGGGATCATCCAGACATGGTATACGCATACTATATGTAAAACAATACCAGTTCAGACCTTGAGGAGAGGAACTCAACCATGCACATCAAGATGGTGGCAACGTTTACGTTTCTATTTGTTCTAGAATTCTTAGAACCAGCTGTTGGACCTTTAACATAATTACAACATAATTCAATATTTGGAACATGTCACCCATTGGCCATCCTCTCAGATAAAAGGTTCAGCTTCCAAGAACTCGGGATTCAGATGAAGTAAATGATCCCAACTTCCATAACACTCGAGATAGTCTGCAGGCGCAGGTCCTAAGTAAGAATCACTTTGATAATATAATAGATATGGAAAATGCATCTGGTCTTTTATCAAAAGGGGCACTAAGCCATGTAATCCATTTTCAAGATTTGTCTGTATTTATGGAACTTTGTTGGGCACCTGTGAGGAGGGACCCATGTGATGGGCATTTACGAGGAGGGACCCTTCCTTGATGGGAACCTGTTGAAGAGGGACCCATATGACGGAAAAACACCTCATCAGTGGTCCCACAGCAAGGCTTTTGCTGACAGATTCCCCACTAGAGTTCTGATTACTTGGGTCTGATTACTTGGCTACTTGATAGAGAAAATGACTGCTTAACAAAAGTAGCTTTCCTTTTCTTTCTTTTTGGCATATGGGTGCAGTATAAGGTATGAACTCACATGTGTGAATACAGGCATATCAAGGCCCAATATTAGGGGCTGGAGAGGTGGCTCAGGGGTTAAGCCTCTGCCTTGGAGGCAGAAGGTTCTGAGTTCAGATCCTAGACCCCACGTATAGATGCCGGGCGGAAGCGGGGGCGGCCTGCACTTCTGGTCCTGGTAGGGCGGAGCCTGTGAATCCCTGGGCAGAGTAAACAAGGAGGAGGTGAAGGCGGTCCATGGTGGTTCCCAAATTCGCCTGTAGTTCCACACACCACACATACACACACACCACACATACACACACACCACACATACACACATACATACACACATGCGCACATATGCACACACGCACAATTGAATAAAAAAAAATTTAAACAAAGACCCAATATGAATGTTGGGTGTCAAACTCAAATCTCCATTTTATTGAGGCAAGGTCTCTCAATAATATCTACAGCTTGCATTGGGAAACCTTGTCTTTGCCTCCCAGATGCTTGAGTTACAAACAGCCTGGTATTTACATGAGCTCTTGAGATCTGAACTTTGTTCCTCATGCTTGGGTGACAAGCAATTATTCATTACTCCATTTAAACATAGCTAAGTCCATCAGAATTAGATAAGGTCACCTTCTTATTTTAATTCTTGGTGGTCTAGAACATTTATCTTACATCCCCAATGTCTGGTTGATAAGCAACTCTGAATCAAGGCTGGGCCAAATCTCTTTCTCAAGGTTGAGTGAACCTTTGATTATGTACATGAAGTGTGCTAGTTTGACCAGTTCTATCCTAGGCAGTGAGTGCGGTGAATAATTTTATATTTTAAGGTTGGCCCTCGGGCATCCTAGCGTTGAGGAACCAGTCACAAAGACTTGTTGCAACCCCAAGTGTCTTGCTCAGATGATGGGATGGAGGAGAACAGGGCTGGACAGCTGAGTTCACTGGGTCATATACAGAGAGGCTAAGGATGTTCAAACATGATTGGCTGGCATGTTTCAACAAATTGTCAATCTCAACATTGTTCATGTCAACAAAGGCTGCTAGGTAAACCACCATTCAATGCAAGTCCTGAGACCCTTTCCCCTTTCGCCCACTCATGTACGTTTTTTCATAAGACACAAGTGTCAGCTGTTATTTGTAGAGATAATTTTTTAAAATCTTTTATTATTTATTCAATTGTGTGCGTTTGCATGTGTGTGTGTATGTATGTGTGTGTGTAGAACCACGGGCGAATTTGGGAACCACCATGGACGCCTCTACCTCCTCCTTGTTTACTCTGCCCCGGGATTCACAGGCTCCGCCCTATCAGAACCAGAAACGCAAGCCGCCCCCGCTTCCGCCCGGCGTCTATACATGGGGTCTAGGATCCGAACTCAGGACCTTCCGTCTGCAAGGCAGAGGCTTAACCCCCGAGCCACCTCTCCAGCCCCTATTTGTAGAGATAATTTAAGTGTAAAGACTATTCTGTGAAATTCATTGCATCAGAATTAAACCTGAAACTAATCCTAAGTATTTACTTGGCTAGATTATTGACCATCACAAAGCTTAAATTTATTATATTGACCTAGTAAGAGATGAAATTTCCTGGGAAAAGGATGGCTATTTCTTTAGCATCAATATTTTTATTTGACCTATATATCAAGTCCAAACCACATTTGTTTTTAGCCATCCTTTTATTAAAAATTGTTGTTTCATGCTATCGTTTCAGATTGCAAAATCATCCATCTTTGTGGGAAACTATGGTAAAGCATGCTTGAAGACCCTTTCTCATGAACCAGCTTTGTTCCTCTTGATGGTTGAGTGTGGAGCCTCTATAGAACACATCTAGGTCATTATCAAGAAAAATGATTTTTTAAAGCTCTATTGGTTGCCAAAACACTATTGTTATGAAAAGTGAAATCTTCAACAGCTCCTAAAATAATTGACTGGACATGTGTTATATGTACCCCAATGACATAAGAAAGAATTTCATTTAATCAACAAAATAGATCCTTCACATAAAACTTGGCCTCCTACAATAATCACCAATTTTATAGTGAATGCAAACATTTAAAAGCCTTCCCAATCCAAAATTGTATTTTAAGTGGTCTCCTTTCTTTCTTTTATCATAGTACCTGCTGCCCAAACTAAATTGTCTTAGTCACTTGTAAAGTAGACTGGAAAGGTGGCCAGTCTAGGGGAGCTTTCAGAGGCATTAGCTTTCAGAAGCATTTCTTCCCTAAGCTTTTTTGTGTACAGTGTGACTATCTGCTCGGTACCGCGTTCCTAGGATTTAGTATGTGAACTGAACTGGAAGAAAGGAAGCATGGTTGAAAGAATTTGATTTTGTTTGTTTATTTGATTGGCAGGTTTTTTTTGGGGGGGGGAATAGGAGGGATCAGACTGAGACTTAGGAATCTTTAGGCATCACATGAGCAAGTCACTGGTTTTTGGTCAGTTTTCTTATTTACAGGAGAAAGGACTGAATCCTACCATGTCTCTCATTCCCTTTCTTGTCTTGGAGAAACCATGACTTTACCAATGTACATGCCAACGCATGCCTGCAGTGCGTTTATGTGGGACCGTTTCCTGACACTTCCATTCTCATGCAATGTGAGATGGTTTTTATTAGGATTTCAGCCTAGGCTTCATTTTTATAAATAGCTTTCCACTCAGTTTTAAATCATCCAATCTTTCATTCTAAAATTAAGTGAAAATTTCATGAACAAAACTTATTCTGCAGCAATGAAAGTATAAAACGATATGATACCATTTTCTCCTTCTTTTATAGGGATTCTTGACTCAGCTAAGAGGTATGTGGGTGTTGATGGTGGTGGTGGTGGTGATGATGGTGGTGGTGGTGGTGGTGAGGTGTGTGTGTGTGTGTGTGGTGGGGTTTGGAGATGGTGCATTCTAAATATTCAGAAGCGATGGGCTGTCCACAGCCACTCTTAGCCTAAGGCATGAAACTAAAACCACTAAACTTTTCAAAGTGAGAACTATAAAAAATGTTACCTGCCACAAACTGCATAATAAATAGGTAAAAGGATTACAGAATTTACTGTGCTGAAAAATTAGAATTTGGTCTCAAACCTATCTGAATAAGTTTTATGAGATTCTTCTTTACCTTGATTTTCTCATTATCTTGATCCTGAAATTGATTCTGTTGTCGACGGGCAGCCACAGGATCAATTACTTTCAGCTGAATCTCTTTTTTCCATCTTGATCATTTAGTTGGTTACAGTCAATCACACTAATAACCTATTCAATTGGATTCAGCAACAAGACCACTGAAATTCTGAAATTAGCTGCTTTGCATATACATGGGTTTTCTACCATATCAGCTCAGGATAAAGGTCAGTTTTGCCTCCATTCATTTATACTTATCAAAGGTTTTCTGACTTTCATGCCTGTAGACTATGGAGTGGGGATCTCAGGTAAACTAGCTTCTTTCAAGTTGTCAAAGGAACGAGGAGATAACTTGGCTTTTGAAAGGAATTGCAACATTCAATCTAGCTCTAACTTCATTTCTTTTGTGCACAGACAGATGGATAAACAGTCAGACAGACACACACATACATGCAGAGAGACATTTAAAAGTTTATTTTTTAATTTTCTGGGTTTTTTTATTTTTCGACAATTTCATGCATGATTACAATGAAATCAATTCATTCTCACCTTATATTACCCAATCCTATCCCTCCTCCTCCTGTTGAAAAACCTTCTAATATCCAATGCGTCTCCCTCCTCCTGTCTTTTTCTGTGGGTCACTCACTGAGTTTCATCATGGATGTTTGCATTAACATGTGCCTGAGCACTTACTGGAGCATGGACGATGTATTGGTGTGTGTAACAGGGAAAAAAGGGCTCTCACAGCCAGCATGAGCCCCAATAGTCTTTCAGGCAGGGGTGACGCCTCATGAGGTCTTCCCTTTGCATGAGGAAATGCTGATAGGTTAATCTTATGCAGATCTTACATTTATAATTAAGATATAGCTATCCAACTTTATAAATATTTAGGGAAAAGAATAAAGTTACTTATAATTTTCTTGCTCAAACAACTATTAAAATATTAGTTTGGTTTTTATTATAACATTTTTCTAAGATATAAATGTAGATACACATGCTCAAAATGCAAACAAACTGGTTATTATCTATACAGCTCACATATTTATTTGTCCATGTCTACCTTTGTACACATTTTAATGTCTTTAGAAATATGTGTTTCATATTATGAATTCTTCTGTTTTTCTTCCTATTCCTTGGAAACAAATTTCAAGAATGTGTTTGATGTCATGAATATATTTATTAAGAAATCTTCAAAAACACGTTTGCAAAGTCAATTTATAATGTCATCAAAACCTGATAATATTTCATTTATAAATTTGTTACTAGACATTGAAGTTTGCATTTAGGATTGTTTCTTTAGGTTTGAGTTTCTAATAATTCTGTACCCTAATGAAATAACTATGGCCTGATTTTCATATTTCTTATATTAATAACTCCATTGACTCCTAGGCCACAGTAATCCACTCAGATCTAGAGAACTTCCTGTTTTCATTTCACTTCCTTATCAATTAGAGAAAAGCTCTCTTTTCAAACAAAATCCTCTCTTTATCACGCCCAAGTTAGTGTCTTCAAGCCTGACTCTCAACTGAAAAGTAATTGGATTGACTGATGGCAGGTAAAAGAATGTTTTGATTCTCACCCAGTTTATAGAAAATCAAAATATTTTTTCATATGAAATAACCTGTGGGGTGTGTGTGTGTGTGTGTGTGTGTGTGTGAGAGAGAGAGAGAGAGAGAGAGAGAGAGAGAGAGAGTGAGAGAGAGACTTTCATATTTTTCTGCATAAAAATAGAATGTAGATTTTTTTTTTACTGGAAATATGGTTGGAAGGTTAGTTTCTCTTCCTCTTCCTAGGAGAGAAATCTTAATTTTTCTGTTTCTTACTATCTAGAACCAGAGGAGAATGTGTTACCAGATTATGCTAACAAGGTTTGAGGAAAACAAATGAAGATGAGAATTTTTATAAACTATTGGAAGCCACTTTTAAGACTATTTAGAGGTATACTTAGGTTAAAGGTATACATTTCCTACAAGAAATTCCATTCTCAATGGATCTAGATAATGAGGGGCAGTTATATTCAGCTAATTATGCTAAATGAAGAAAAATTCATTGAATAATGTTCATCAGATATGATTTGTAATAGGAATATATTCCAGTAAGAGGAATACAAAATAATAGAATTCTACACAGTAGTTACATGGAATGCATAGATTTGCAGGTAACAAATAAAACTTAAAAACAAGTTTAGTGAAAAAGTATGTAAAACATGATTACTTTCATATAATATTTAAAAACAAGCAAGATCATGTAATTTATTGTTTATGGATTCCTACCATGTGTAGTAAATCACAAACATATAGGTGATAAGATTCCTTTCTTCCTCAAATTACAGCTAACATTGAAAAGAGAAAGGGAAGGATGAGGGAAATAGAAAGAGGAGTGGTATAAAGAGAATCAGTGTCTTTTAATATTCTAACTCTTAAAGCAATACCTAGCATGCATTTTGTATCTGTGAGGTGACTAGAAAAGACTTTTGGCCTCTTTTACTTATGGGTTCTGCATTCACAACCACACCAAAAATATTTTTTTAAAAATAGACATTTGGGCTTTCTGGGCCCAGGTCTAAGTCGCACCAACATGGCTAAATGCACCAAAAAGGTCAGAATCGTAGGTAAACACGGAACCCGCTACAGTGCTTCTCTGAGGAAAATAGTAAAGAAAATTGAAATCAGCCAACACACCGAGCACAGTTGCTCGTTCTGTAGCAAAACGAAGATGAAGTGACAGGCCGCGGGCATTGGCACTGTGGTTCCTGCGTGAAAACAGTGGCAGGCGGAGCGTGGACCCACACCACCACTTCTGCTGCCACAGTCAAAACTGCCTTCAGAAGACTGAGGGACTGAAAGACCAGCAGAACCATCCAACACATGGGTTAATTTATGTAACAGGAAAAAATTACATTTCGATCAAACATTTATCACTTCTGCCTAGTCAGTGTAGTGTAACATTTATTTAAAAGCTATTGCAGCTTATTTAAAGACAAACTAAAGTGTTTGGGAAGACATGTGCAAGTTGTGTGTGAACATCAAGTCGCATTTATATAAGGGTCTTGAGTGTTTAGGGGTTTGAATTTTTTTGGGGTGGGGGGCGGGTTTCCTGGGACCATTCACTACAGGTTATAAGGGTGGTTACATTTATCTACACTCTCTTTTATTTCATTTATTTATTTTTTATTATTTATGCAATTGTGTGTGTATATGTGTGTGCGTGTATATATGTGTGTGTAGAACCACGGACAAATTTGGGAACCACCATGGACGCCTCCACCTCCTCCTTGTTTACTCTGCCCCGGGATTCACAGGCTCCGCCCACCAGGACCAGAAACGCAGGCCGTCCCCGCTTCCGCCCTACGTGGGGTCTGGGATCCGAACTCAGGACCTTCCGCCTGCAAGGCAGAAGCTTAACCCCTGAGCTACCTCTCCTGCCCACATTTATCTACACTTTCTACATGCTTGAAAGTTTTCAACCTTTTATCACGCCTTTCTTATTTACAAATCATTCTGTCAGTTACCAGGGAGGAAAGATATCGTGTTTGTTTTGCGGTCTGAGTCAGTGGTGGATGGTGGGGAATGGATTGTGAGTAAAGGAAGTGCACTTGATGCCACCGGAAATTGTTCTGAAGGGAGGAGACTTCTTGGGACCAAGAGGACCAAAATGCTGATACACATTTTTTGTCAAAAGAAAGGCATGAAAAACTCTTTTCTTGGTTCCTGCCCTACCAAACCAGGTAGGCATCTCCCGCAAATCTTGGCAGTACCTAGATATAGAAGAACTATGGATGTCTCGTATCCAGAAAGGGGCAAGTGTCTCAACTAATCACACCTATTCCTCAATTTGGTTATATCTGAGAAGTGTGACCCTGTAATACTGTTAACCACAGTGTTATTCATAATATAAACTCTTGGAAAATCTTACGTTGCAGCAGCACTGAAATAGACAAATTACTGTCATTACATCCATACAATGGAATGCTCTACAACTATTAAAAATAGAATACTTTGCAGCCATTAAAAGTCAGGAGGCCATTGAAATATGTTTTCTTCATATACATAAACAAAATATTCACAATGTATTTTGTTCTAGGAAAAGGATGGAATATGATGTAGAAACATAATCATGTCAATTTTATAAAATATGTATGTATACCAATGACCTAGAAAAGAATTTAAAATGCTATCCATATGTTTTTATTTGTTCTTTACTTATTTCTATTTTGAAAGTGCCTTGCCATAAACATACTTATTTCCCATAGTAAAAAATAAAATTTAGAAAAAAGTGGACATGAAATTGTGAACAGTCTTCTATTCACTCTTGGACATCTCAAGGGCATTGTAGGATCTAGCTAGGATTAGCCATGGTCTTTCTTGTAGCATTTGTGTGTGTGTGTGTGTGTGTGTGTGTGTGTGTGTGTGTGTGTGTGTGTGTGTGACTTATTGAGGAGCAAGACATAACCAATCCAGTAAATGTGTTGGATTAATAGTCAGCCACTGAAGGTCTCTAACACCTGGGCCTACCTTTTGCTTCAGCTTTCTCACCTACCACTCCTTTTGTTCAGCCCACTGGTTGACCCTCTGTGAACTTTGATCCTCTGACCCTTCCACAAACTTTTCTTTCAAAGTAAGCCAAAGACACTGTCCATATTTCATCGCCATGGGGTGTCGTTGAAATCACTTACCCCTCACATGTCCCCATAGCCTATGAGAATCTTGAGGATAGCTATTTTCTTACTTTTCTTATCCTTTATATTTTCTTATCCTTTAGCCCATTCATGTCCACCACAAGTTCTGGAACATTTTCAATAATTATTTGTTCAGCAAATGAATAAAGGAGAGTGCATAGCGTGGAAACAATTTGCAACTGCAAGGTTGTGTAAAGTAAGCATTGTTTGCTACTACAGGTACATTTCTGAATGACATACACACATTAGTCAGTTCATGTCGCCTGTAGGGACTGAAATGCAAAGTCAAGATTATAATGACAATTCAAAAACTCTGAACAATTGACTAAAATCTGTAGGATTTAAAATGATTTCCTAGTCTAAACAACAAGCAAAAGTCAGAACAAGTAAATTTTGAGGTATGTTGAAAGACAAAACCACTAGACTGTAATAATAATGACATGCAGTGTGAAACATGTCCAGAAAAATTAAGCGGCGTCTATACATAGTGAGAAATGCTTAGCCAGTGCCACCATCATAATGTCAAGGCCATTAAGCATCTTCTCCGAGAAGGAATGCAAATTATAGTGAGCCACTGAGAGAGGTCATGGATGTCAGTTTCTGGTTATGAAAACTCATATAACATGGGATGGCTCACGTCTTCACAGAGCAGGAAATGCCGCAATGACCTGCATACCATCCAGAAGCCTAGACTAAGCCAGCCTCGTGGAAGGTTTTGTCCCATTTGGGGCTCTATCTTTTTTTAAAGTGATTCGGAAAGTTGGAAATGAACCAAGGAAGAGCACCAAAAATAATTAGTGTTGGCAAATGGACCCATGGGCAACAACAGGGAAAAGAACTTGGAATTACTTGAGCTGGAGAAGAAATTGCTGCAGGGTGACCTCATAATCATTTCCAACTGATGAAGTGGTCCCATCAGGATAATAGGTGCTGGGTACAGAGGTGCCAATTAATTGTTTTCCTCCTCACTTCCGGTTTCCAAATTCCAAAACCAAGCAGAATAGGTCAATGCAGTCAAGGGTAGACACCAGCTTTAAGACTCTTCAACAGTTATGGTTTGTTTTGCTTAAGGGTGACCCTTGGACCTGAGATATGAGGAAGGTTGCCTAATACTTTTTTTTTCTTCCCTCCCCTTCCACTCCATGATATTCAACTCACTGTACCTCACTTAACCCAGGGCCTAAACAAGGACACATTTGGGTCGCCAAGGCAAAACAATTCTGAGATTTACAAGTAGAGTTCACCTTTGGTTCAGGGAATAGAAACAGGCAAGAACACAGACCAGCAAAGAATGTTGATCCCAATCTTAGCCAATAAGAAATCGGAAAAAGAGGAGACAGAGAAAAAAGAACAGAGAAGAGCAGAAAAAGGATGAGGGAAGGGAGAAAAGAAGAGGGATTCTCTAGTATATTTTCCCAGGCAGTGTAGCTCCTATGTCTAGCTTCCTGGGGATAATACAAGTTTCTGAGTAACAAGTATTACCCTTCCCCTCAAAAGTAGGAGCCAAGAATCAGGGGAAATCTGTTTCTTAATACATAAACCAATTTATCAAAAGGAAGATTTCTCTTGAAACCAAGAATAGTGCCGAGCGTATCTGAGAGAATGGCACAGTTCTTTGAAGGATAGTTTAAATTTTTCCATGGAGATCCTCTAGCAATTTCAGTCATTTCATCAACATTGTTCAAAGTGTGTTTCTATGTGTCTCTTTCCATGGGCCGTTAAAAGTGTCAGATGAACCAAAAATGGTTCTCAATTTAGAGGAACACTAGGTTGAACCAATCTAAATCATATTCTATGTTGAAGGTTATAGCAGAGATTTATCCCTTAATTTATTGGTTTTTACTTATTTTTGCTTATTTATATGAGTGTGTGCATGTATGATGTAAGCCTGTGAATGTGGACATGCAAGTAGAAGTCAGAAAACAACTTTGTGGAGTCAGTCTCTACATCTGCTTTTATGTGGCTTCTAGTGACTGACCATCAGGCTTGTGTGACAAGAACTTACCAGCCAGTCATCTGTCCATCCCATCATTTAATACTATAATGTTAATTGTGAATGTCTGTATTTCTCAGAATTTTCTATCTTTCTCCTCTTTCTTCTTAAAGGCAGAGTATATTACCTGCCTGCGATTCATAGAATATACTTTAGTAAATGCTGCCTTAGCTAGTTTCATTAACTTAAACCCAACATGGAGACAGAGAAATGTTGGATTTTTGTCTCTAAGCCTCTTTGAGCTCTATTCCAATGACTAAGTTTGGTCCAGTGACTCATCCAATTACACTCTAATCACAGCTTTTCACCAAGCTAAATCTATGAGTGACTGGTGGAACTTTATTAATGCAGATGATGTTGGAATCCTGTTGACTACATCTCACTGACAATACGACTTGGTATTGACAGTGTGTGCTGACAAATTTGTGGAATAACATACAATCCAAATTAATTCACAACTGATTTTATTTGTAGTCAGGAGCAATAGGATTGCTGTTTTGGAAGATGCTGCAGAACATAGTTTATGATTAAGAGATGATGTTTTATTTCATTTCAATTTAAAATGGTCTTACTCTTCTATGTTGTAAGAGCACACAGTGCAGTGGAGGAGGAAAAATTCATGGTTGTGATTGCATAACAAGTCGCATTTTGATTTTTCTCTGTAGTAGCATCACAGCACACTGAAAAAAGAGAAGAAAAGACTTTCTCACAAGCAAAGACTATTATGAACTCCAAAGGGGCTCTTGTATCGCTTGTCGAGTTTCGAATCAGAGCCTCATGTCAATTTGCACATTCTGATCATGCTGTCTGGGAAGTTTTGGGTTCCTAAGGATAATCAAGGGGCGTCTGCAACATTACACTCCATTCAGTGCGGTGCTTTGGCAGGAAGTGGCTGTTAGAAATTGCTTCCCTCGGCAGGGAAAGCTGCTGAGGCTGCACGGCTCGCTCGTGGAAGCAGGGCTCGTTCAGCTGCTTTAAGGGTTTTGCAGCTTGGATGGTTAGTCCAGAGGATGGTAATTAAAAGATCCCTTCAAGGGAAAGAACTGCTTCAAGGGGGAAAATAAAAAAAGAGGGAGAGATTTGTGGATGAATTAGGAAAGGTTCCCAGTTTGGCGCCACGTGCTGGGAGAGCGCACCTGATTGCCTCGGAGAAACCCACTCTCCTTTCCTCTGTGCTGTGGGACGGCGAGTGTCTTCAAAGTGGCTCTGCTGGCACCCTGCGTGAGTACCACCGCGCGCAACAGGGCTGGGGAATGAGAGAGCAGATTGAGTTTCCGGCTCTGACGTATTTGCTTTGGCTGCATTGTGAGGAATCTGCCATCGACCCTGAAGATTTACCAGCCCCGTTGGGTTGCGAGGCCCGGCTTGACCGCAGCGACCAGCTTAAGGTATCTTCTGGAGAAATGAAAACTTAGTGATAATCAGAGGCGTGGGTGAAGTCTGGCCACACATCGCTGGGCACTGCCACAGCGAAGACGTCTGTACTCTGAAGCTTGCCAGAACAAACAGAGCTAAATATACACATATTTCTGTTGCTAGTCAGCTCTCCAGCCTTCCACTACTCTGCTGAGAGATGTAACGCTTTCAAACAGAGCTACAGAGCGGGTGTGTACCCCTGTACCCACAAAAACTCATTCTGCACAACTCAGATTCATCCAGGTGATGATGACTTGGAATAAATGAAGAGAACGAGGTCATGGAATAGCTCCACATGCCCGTTTGCAGCTAACAGCACTAAGGACCACAGCCCAGACTGGGAATGGACTGAGCAAACTACTCACGGCTTATTCTAGAACTTTCAATTAAAAACAAAACAAAACAAAAAAACCTTGTTATGTTAGAGTGCACACACAAGCAAGACAAGAAACACAATGATAAAAACAACAAATAAGTTTTTCCTTCCCCCAATCGTTGTCTGTCCCTGTCATGGGCCACACAGTAGCATTGTCTAAAGAGAAGCGGATCATAAGCCATGTTCTCCCCCCCCCCCAAAAAAGAGAAAGCTTTCTTGGTAGAAGAGTTTTCTGGATTGTGTGACAGATACAGACAGACAGAAGACAGCTGAGCCACAGGTAAGTGGAGAGAATGAGGGGCACCATGGGTAAAGACAACTGGGGATCTGATCTGCAAACAGCCAGCCAGGTGGGATTTCATGATAATGTTAAACAAAGACAGACCAGAAAAAATATAGACAATGGCAAAGAGTGGGAATTTCAGACACTGGAGTGCCTACAAGGCCAATTATTCAGGGAAAATGCATATTTCATCAACCAACCTAGGAGTAAAGGAAATGGAGGCCAAAATCAAAATGAGATTTCACTCATCGCATTATCAGGACATTTTCCTTTTTTGATTGTGGTTTTCACTGTGGGGAAAGGATGGGTGTGCACATTGCTGCAGACATGTGAACTGCTGAGATTCTCTTGAGAAACACTTGACAAGTGTGTCAACATCAAATATGTACGTGTTTATACATACAGAGATGAACTACCAGCTCTACGATTCTATGAATTTTATTCATAGAATAAAAGTTTAACAAATAAAGGTGATTATATTTACTAGATAAGTAAGAAAACTAGAAATAATCTGAATGTATATACAAAGAATTGTTGAAAAAAATTCTGGGACATTCATACTTGGGTCTTTTATGTAACTATTCAAGGAAATGCATTAATTGCTCTCTTGAATGATTTGTAACCATGTGTGACTAGTGGGAAGACCATCATGACAGAAGTATTGGAACCACTAGTCCTTCTCTGGTGAAATGACAGCAAATTCTTTACTTAAGTGTTTGGCTGTCTGATTAAGAGAAAGATGTCAGTGGAAGAAATAGGATAAAGGAGAGGAAGCCAACAGTGTGTACAAACTAAAGTGATTTATAGAATTGAAAACCATATGCTGGGCTGAAGAGATGGCTTAACCTCAGCCTCACAAGCAGAAGGTTTTGAGTTCAGATCCTGGATCTGGAAATGATAGCTGTCTACACTACTGGTCCTGGAAGGCAGAGCCTAGGAAACTCCAAAGCAAAGCAATGAGGAGGTAGAACAATCCAGGGTGATTCCTGAAGACATCCTTAGACCTCCATAGATTAACACAGTACCCTCTGATACACATAGAAACACACAGAGACATATACACAGACACACCCGCAAAAAAATGAAAACTACAATGCTATGATATTAAATAATGTCATAGGAGGCTATAAGAGCAGAGAGGTATAAGAAGAGACGACTTCTGAAGTGTTTCAGACAGTAGGACCTTCCTGTAAATCTCACTCTCCTGGATGGTTTTGTAGTGTTACATTACAATGAGTTTGCACTATTTTTCCATCAGAAGAATAACCGATGATGTTTGTGATTAGCTGAAATCCTTCACATCAGATGCTCCTATTGCTTCTACAAAACTATTTTCTACAGATTATTGAAATTTGGGATTGAGTTTAGAGAACGGTGCATTTTGGCCTAAGTGCGCATTCTTTTTGCCTCCTGAACTCTGGATCTATTCAAATCTCATCTCCTACGGAGGGGATTCCGTGCAGAACTAAAACATGATGACTTACTTTGGCAGCAGTAAGAAAAAGAGCATTCACGCCAGTGCCAAAATGATAAGCAATAAGCTTCGGTGGTGCGTGGAGCGGTTCTCTGCTGCTTGTTCTTTCTTCCCTCAGCAGAAGCAACAGAAAATAAGCTCAAGCAGCAGTTCACCAAATTAGTTAGTCCCCTCACTTGCGAACAAGTCACACTCTACAGGGAAATGCTGAACCCCAAGCTTTTGCATTCTGAACAGAAGAGCCTTTTCGCCAACAAAATCAAAGGGCAGTCTGGCTGTTCCCAGTTACCTGGAAATAAAATTCAAGAATACTGGTGCATATCTGCAGATGACTCCAAAATTATCTCTCATAGACTACCACCAAACCCAAAGTGGTGGTGCAAAATCAGACATTTGGGCTTTTTCTAATCCTTTTTCCAATCTCAAAAGAAGGTAAAATTAGCAAATGGTTATTGGAATTCTAGAAACAAAAAATGTAGGAAGAAGTAAAGTGAAGAAAGCCAAGCGTAGGCTAAGCAGTGACTATATGAAACATATATGGTGAAATCTGATGGCTATACAGTCAGATTGACTCACAGTCTGACAAGTTATAGTCTTGTTTATGTGTTGTTCTTTCTTTGACTGACAGTGGTTTGCTACCGAGAAAAGCTCCAAACCAATTACAACTTACAGAATCAGTATCACGGGGAGATTTCACAGTATTCTGATTGGTCAGCACAAAGTAAGTGTGAACCCTTTGGAGAAACAGACAATGTCCTGTAAGTTGAGCAGTGGTTTACCCACAGGAAAATAATGCTTAGCAAACAAAAGAAATATTAGTGGCACCCTGTGTTGAGAAAACCCTTAGCAGGAACAGTTTTGGATCATACTGTAACAATTTTAGCTTTATCATTTGTCATGCTTGACTAGTACAAGAAATATAAAAATGTGGAAGAATTGATTTCTTCTGTCTGATTTACTAAAGAATTGTACTGTATATACTTAACAAAAAATGATTCCTGGGAATAACCATGATTTGAGTTTTATTGTCACTGTTGACCCCTGATACCTGGTCAGAAAGGTGGGTCCTTCATGTCTATTGTCAGCCATTTTCAGTTCATGCTTCCAGGAAAAATAACAACACATACCTCTGTAGTGTTCCCAATTATTGACTTGAATTCTCTTAGATGATTTATTTCCTTAAAAACACACAAGTGGACTTTCTTTTTGGAAATTTGCTCTGACAATTAGAACAGGTATCCATTCTGGTTAGCAAATCATCTTTCAGGTTGTCCGTATTAGTTACCTTCTACTGTGGAGCGAATGATCACAAGTGTAGCTACTTGAAACAACATTTGGTTTGTCTCACAGTTGTGAAGCTCAGCCATGCAGACAGACTCAAGATAGTGTTGTCTAAGGTGCAAATCAAGGTGTCAGGTGGATTAGCTGTTATGTGCAGCCTCTCGGCAGAGTCCACTGCCAAATTCTCGGAGACGGCTGATTGAAGCCATCTCCAGTGCTTGGAGGAATGGGGTCTCCCTGTCCTCACTGGCTTCAGCGAGAAGCTGCTCTAGTTCCTGGGGCTTGTCCCACATTCTTTTACACATCCCTCCACCTCAGCCACTAGTCCTTCTCAATGCTACGAGTCCCTCTGACCTACTTTTAATGCCACCACTCAGGGAAAAAAGAAATGGCTTTGCCTCTGAGGACTCCTGTGATTAGATCAGGCTCATCCAGATTAACCACCTTTTCTTAAGGTCAGCTGTGCCACGTGACTTAGCATCATCTTGGCAGTGATATCTTATCAAATGTTTAGTTGTCAGAGATCAAGGCAGGACATCTTAAATGATTCCAACGTCTACGTTAATCTGTTTGCTAAGGATCAGTCAAATCATCCATACTGCTTGTTTTTTAAGGGTAAAACATGGTAAGGAACAATTATAGAAGATTTGGGAAGCATTTATTTTAGAAATACTCCCTGCTACCTGCTTACTTCTCCTAACCAGCATTGTTATGCCTGCTCAATACTTTAATATTTTTTTTAAATTTTTTTATTATTCTTTGTTCAATTGTGCGCGTGTGTGTGTATGTAAGTGTGTGTGCGTGTGTGTGTGTCTGTGTGTGTAGAACCACGGACGAATTCGGGAACCACCATGGACACCTCCACTTCCTCCGCCCCGGGATTCACAGGCTCCGCCCTACCAGGACCGGAAGCGCAGGCCGCCCCCGCTTCCGCCTGGCGTCTATACGTGGGATCTGGGATCCGAACTCAGGACCTTCCGCCTGCAAGGCAGAGGCGTAACCCCTGAGCCACCTCTCCAGCCCCTCAATACTTTAATATTAGTAAACATGGATTATTTTATTTAACATTTTCAATGTTTCCGTGAAGAGAGGCTACTGTCTGCTTCACTTTGGGGTCAGGAAACTGGTTTAGGGTTCACTTATTTCCTTGTCCAGGATTACCAGTCAGTTAGTGGTAGAATCAGGATATGAACTGTGACCTTCACTGTCTCCTCGGTTTGCCACTAATTTCCTGGTTTTTCAGCAGTGAGCCTAAAATATCAGACTAGGACTTGTACAGTGGAATCAAAATTTCAAACTTTTATTTCCTTAACCTTTATGTGCTGTTAGCTTTACTGTTATATTTCATATAGACATACATAGTAGGCATTATGCATATCACAACATTGAAAAAAGACTTAGATTTTCAGTAAAAAACAGCACTTACCACATTTCAAATGCAAAGGAGAACTTTGTCATTTCGTTCCATGGATTGTAGCCTGTATTTCTAGTATAGATGTTACGTTTACCCCATCAAGGCCACAATTGGTTATAACCAGTATATGTATTACTAAAGATATTACCTTTGACCTCGAAGTAGACCCTTCGAGGAAAGAGGGATCCTCTGAGTGATTGAATTAGAAAAGGAGACATCTGGTCTTTTGGGGCTGACGTTTAGGTAGCAAAATGTGGACGAGCTTTCACCACCACTTACACTCTTGGCAGGCTGCCGGAAGCATGCGCCAACCTGTCAGCCACAGGCCTACGCTGGGGCCATGCGAGCATTGCGCATCCTCTGAGCCCCACCTAACGAGCTGTGCTCATTTATAAAACGAGACACATGACGAAATCTCACCCTGGAGCCCTGGCCTCTGCGGGATCAAAAATGGGCCCTGCAACTTCCCATTAGATCGAGAACTGAGAAGATGCTCCAAGACGCCAGTGGCCACCGTTCTATGGTTATTCTACGGCCAATGAAATGAATTGGATAGGAGCCAATTCAGGGGGATCCTTATGCTGTATCTTTGATAGCCTACATATTAATCTTTTCTTCTTTTATGTGTAGAAATGCAGATTGACAGCTGGTGGAGGGAGTTTGTCAGAAAAACAACCTTTTCTACATCTCCAAATTACCCAGTTAAATTTTATGAACAGGTCTAAGAACTAAAATTCAAAAGGCTAGAAAAAAAATTTATTGTATGTATGAGTTAACAATTATAAATGTTGTCACTCAAAAGTTGGCTAATTTTTAACATTTTATGTGAAATTTATGAATTCCTATAAACCGTTTATATTTCACTTAGCACTTATTTGAACATTAAACATTTGTTTTAATGCAGCATATTAGTGTCAGAACTTCCAAAAGCGAGAAGTTAAATTACTTATCGTCTTGAAAGAAAATAATATTCATTTGCACTTATACCATGAAGCAGCAATGAAAAAAATCAATTTTAAAAATATGTCACTTTGGAAAAGACTTCTCTTTTCTTTCACACTCAACGGTTTGTGACTTTCATATATATCATTTTGCTTTTAATCTCAAGCTCCTCTACAGAGACTTACATTTAGAACATGAGTTGCCAGGGTCCCAGGTCAAAGTCCAAGCCAACAGACTGGTACTGTTGTCCATAGGGTAGCAATAAAAACTCAAGGCCTTGTCATAACATCCAGAACTTACACCTATTTAAAGGCCTGATATCTTTATTTGAGTGTAAGTTCTTTCCAAAATAACCTTTTAGTGACGCAGGCTTTTCCAATTCGATCTTTAAATTTTATTTATTTTATGATTACTATTTAGAAACGACCAGTCCATTAGTCTCTAGTGATTAATTTTTAAAAAATGCTTCAGGAGCTGGAGAAATCGCTCAATGGTTAAAGTCTTTGCCTTGAAAGAAAAAAGGAACTGAGAGCAGATCTCAGATCCCACATAAATATGCCAGGTGAAGGAAGAGTCTGGGAAACCCCAAAGCCAAGCAATAAGAAGGTGGAGCAATCTAGGATAATTTTCGTATGTAACATTTTGCTTTTAATCTCAAACTTCTTCAGAGGCGCACACACATACTTGAGTGTCCTCTTGCATGCATGCCTACACACACACACACACACACACACACACACACATATGTTTTACCCACGCACGCACGCATGCACACAATTCCAATAATCTCCATAGAAGACATCTTCTATATGACTGCTCAAGCATGTCACAGACCCAACACTGAAACATGCTGAATATATAGTCACCGAGCTAGAAAGTTCTCAATAAATCATGCTAGTGTTAAAATCATGAGGCTGATTAATCCAAAAATCGTAGTTGGGAAGAACTTGTATCTTGAACTCGATTTGCAAAGCAAACTGTTATCAAAACGATCTCTTGCTAAACCTATCCGTAAAATGTATATGCATGGTCTATGGTGACCAGACCATAGCTGACGTTCTACACCTTCATTTTGGGGAGATTGCCATATTGCTGCTCAGGACATTGATGCACAATGCTTCCTAGTAAATAGCATCAAAGAGGGGCTCACTGATATATTTTAAGTCCAAAGAAGAAGTGAATTAGAAAATCACATTCTAGTACACATTCTAGTTATTGGTGAAATAGCTCAGGTGGGTAAGGTGCCTTCTTGCAAGCTTGGTGATGGGAAATCCATCTCCAGAAGAGCTCACATAGTAGAAGAGAACTGAAAGTTGTCCTCTAACCCATCCACATGTGCCATGCATGCATGTATGCTCTTTTTTCTCTCTTTCAATCCTCAGTGAAATAAATAAATAAAATATCAGAAATAATAACCTATCATAGAGGCATCTCATTTGGTAAAAAGATTAAATTCTAATTCTTTAATTGTTTTCCAATAAACTAGGTGAAGTTGAATTTTTTCAAATGACAAACAACCTGACATATAGCCACTAAACTTGTGTGGATTAGGCATCTATACAGGCTTCCACAAAGGTATTTTATTCCTTGCTGACTATGAAGAGGTAGAAGGTAGTAGGAAAAGGTTATAATAGAATTTTTCTTCTTCCTTATCGCAGTATGGATTTTCCTTTCTTGTTTGGATGCTAGAGGTGTTTGTGATAATTTTCAGTAGCTTTTTGCTAGTTATTGATAGACCAGCAAGAAGATGAGTGAAAGATATGACACACAGATCACTCTGAATATACATTAGCATCAAGCTACTGCTGATATATAGGAGCTAAGAGGGGAAGTCCTGTGGTTTTGAATCCAATGAGAACCTATACTACATCCTGTATCTTTAGTTTTGTGGACCAAAGGCATCATGCTGCAAAGGCATCATGCTATGGTGAATACACTTTTTATTTATTGTTGTCTTTTACAATTATTTTCAATGTCAATAAATTACTTAATTTCATGAAGTAAATAAATAATTACTCTGGAAAGAACATCAGTCAACTGGTGTCAACCTCCCAGAGGAGAAAAAGTCCAAAGCTGAGTTGAGCTTAAAGCTGCTAAGGAGCACATACTGAAGGTAAGTTTCGAACAAACAGAGAGACAACACTGCAAAATTAGAAGAAGGGCATTTTTTTACATTGCAATGATACGTGTTCCATTGGAAGTTGGGCACTAGTAGATAACTGTTTCCCTTTAACTGAGAGAGAATGTTTTGCGCCAATATAGAGATATGACTGGACATAAGACGGATGCTACTGAAAGATTATTGAAAATGGACTCAGATAATATGTGGTCAGTTAGATGATCAAAATGGCCTTGAACTCCGCAACCCAATGCTTCCACCTTCTAATTTCAGGGATTACAGGTGCACACAAGCACACCTGATTTCTGCCTACAATGATAGCACAGATATGGGCCATTTTAAGGTATAACTTTAAAGGTATAGTTAAAGGCAAATTTTTTTCAGTCATGTTCCATGGTAAGAAATTGCTCATTCTTTCTGAGATTTCTAACAAGCACACATTAGTTGTTTCCGCATATTGGAATGCTCATTTTTTCTTTCTCATCATATCATGATAAAACCATTCCTGCCACTGACAATTTTGTTTGTCAGAAACAATCTTTTCTCCTTAAGAAAATGTTTACATTAGGAATGCATAACGATAAGCAGAAAGGAGGCCAAGCCTTTCAAAGATAGCAAAAAGAGCTTAGAACTCAAACTTGAGCCTAAATGTTAACGATTGTAATGGTGTGAATTTGTGCCTCATTTGTTCTTCCCTAAAATGGGAATAATATGAATACACTACAACTTCCTTAGGGTGGAAGAAATGATTAAATAAACATAAAAAGCTCATAAAATATCAGACCTAAACTAAGTATAATTGATGCTATTCCTTGTTCCTTAATGGAAATTATTGTAAAAGAATTTGAGAAAACTACTAGGTTCCCACCATAAAATACAGATAATGGAATCACTTTTATATCAGTGCTCCACATACAATGAGAATTGGATTAATTGTGGTAGGATTCAAACAATTCTGCAGATTTCAACCAACGGAAGTGTAGGTCCTCCCTAATTTAGAAATTCCTCTTCTGCAGAGAGCTGGAATCACTGAAAGCTCATTTCTCTACTCAACAAAAACTTGCAGACCACAGAATATATGCCAAGCATTGTTCTAGATGCAAGGGGTATATCGATGAACAAACACTCCATGTAACAATGGGCCTTTTGTCCAGTGACAGGTAACTTGTCGCCGTGGAGCAGATGGTTCATGAGGGCAAACCTGTGTAGATTTCCATAAGGGCATGTGAGGGACACATGAAGGGGTAAGTGGCTGAAAACTGAAAACCAAAGATACCAAAGGTTGGCAAGGAGTGCCACCTGTCAGGTGACGGGAGGCCCTGGGTAAGTTTACTTCCTGGACAATGTGTCCGGGCCTCTAACACAGATGGGAAAATATTCCTCCACTCCCATCCTTTTTCTCCTTCTGGGACTCAGAATGCACCTGTTTAATGTTATTCCCATGGTTCATTCCTCAGTGGCCTCCAATAGCCATCCCAAGATTCCTAAGGGTCAAACTTATTCTAAATGAAAATGCTCTAAGCAGCTTATTTGCAGATAACATTTGGGAGCATGATCCATTTGCCTGTTGGAGTTTGTATTTTTATTATTGTAGCAATGGTTCTCTGCTTTAGAAAATGCATGTCATAAATGCAATAGAGCAGATGGTGACATTTTCACTTTGTTTTGTGTCCTACAATTATTTCCTTTAGATAGTCACTACATAGGTTAAAGTGAGTAGCTTTATTTTCAATAGTGAATTCTAACATATCTTAAAGGAGAACACAAAACCAAATGGGTGTCTTAAACCTGGAAATAGATTCATTGACTAGACATTGTGCATGATTTCAAATTAGAGCAAAGAGGTTTACATGTTGTTCACAGTGGAGAATGGCAAAGAGGAACAGGATCTTTTTTTTCCTACATAATTTGCTACTGCAATGGACCAGCGCATGACAATCTATGAAAATATAATCTGTGTCACCTTCAAGAGAAAAAATGCCAAGTCTGGAATGAAATTCAAAATGTTATTTGCTATTCTTAAAGCAAATTAAATTCATTGTATTCATGCATGAAAATGTCATAGAATTAAAAAAACACACATGAAAATAGTATAACATAAATAGAAATTTAGACAGAGAGAGAGCCCTTGTGTATATTTACAGTTTATAAATATATATCAAAAATTATTTATATCCACTATTGCAAAGATATTATATAGTCAATATTTATATAAGCAAATAAAATAGATAAGGCGGTAATTCAAGAAAAAAGTCTGGGGGCTGGAGAGGTGGCTCAGGGGTTAAGCCTCTGCCTTGCAGGCAGAAGGTCCTGAGTTCGGATCCTAGACCCCACGTATAGACATGGGGAGAAACAGGGGCGGCCTGCGTTTCTGGTCCTGGTAGGGCGGAGCCTGTGAATCCCTGGGCAGAGTAAACAAGGAGGAGGTGGAGGCGGACCATGGTGGTTCCCAAATTCGCCCGTGGTTCTACACACACACACACACACACACACACACACACACACACACACACACACAATTGAATAAATAAGAAATAATAAAAAAATTATAAAAAAGAAAAAAGTCTGGCAAATTTTAATTAGAATTTTTTTTTCCTTTCCTCTCTAGTAATTCAATTTGGAATAATTGTTACTCCAAAGCTAGCTTTTCCCCTGTCTACAACACTATCTGGAGAGATGATTCAAGTATTAGAAAACAAAGATGTTATACAATGCTTATGCACAAATAAAAAATGTCCAATTTATGATGCTAAGTAAAGATACCTGATGAAGCAGATAATGTCAATTGCTATCTTGTGACTTGAGACTAAACCACCAATAAAGAAAAATGGATTTTTCTTACATAAGAACTTCCTTCAAAACTATTTGATGCCATCTTAGACTTTCTATAGCATTGCCTCAGTGCTGCCAGGCATCTGGTTTCTACCACTAGACTCATCCGCGTTGTGTTTTACTGAACTAGTTTTGTGAAAGAGGCTAAGATCTTATACCCTTCCTTCACTGAGTTGCTTCCAGACACACATTAACATTGCAAACTTTACATGTCCAGAGATCTATACTTTCATCTTATCTGTACTTCAAGGACTGGAAAGTGTTCAGAATCGGTCTGTCAGGCTCCCATCCACATCCCTGTTCTTCTGACATCTGATGGTGGGTAGGGTCAGGGGCCTGGAATCACTAACCATTGCTTCTGTTTGAAATCTCTCCTCTGCAGGACTTTAGGGTGGTTTGCTTGTTCATGTATGTTTTATTCTTATATATTTTTACAAATGAATACAGTGAATGTATAGATCCACTGTATTCACGTATTTTCACACCTCAATCCCCAATCCCATTCCTCATCTTATCTTTATAGTCCATCTTCTTCCTTGCCAGTCTCCTCCTATTTTCACGACTTTTCTCATGAATGGCTTCCTGAGTTTCATTGGGGTTGCTTCACATGGATGGCGTGTGTGCATGAGAACCTGCTGAAGCATGAATCATATATCAGTGAGTACACCACTGAGGAAAGCATCTGTCCCCAGCCCTGCTGCCATCAGTATTAACCCTCGACAGTCTCTCAGGAATGGGGTGTGATCATTCTCAATCCCTGAATAAGATTACTTCCTCTTACAAGTGTATTTGAACTCGGAGGAATCACGGCTTTAGAAAACTAAGAAAAGAAAGAAGTGTGTGTGGGTTTGTGTGTGTGTGTGTGTGTGTGAGAGAGAGAGAGAGAGAGAGAGAGATTGAGAATGTGCACGTACATGCCACAATGGAGGTATTCACAGCGAAGATGCTGGAAGAAATATTTTCAGTTGCGGAATGTGTGTTTCACATGATGGAAGAATTAGAAACAAAAGTTGGTGTGAGAGTGTTACTGATATGTTGTCTCTTCGACATTTTCTAGGCCCTGGGGTCAATAAACTGTGAAAACCTTTGTATCCAAGCCTCTTGGTACTATTACATGCTATTTCCTCATCATGAGAATCTGCTCTAATGAGTTTGTTGGGGATATCTCTCAGGGAATAGACAACTCAGATAGAGGCTACCTTTTACAAATGCCCAATAAAATAGTCCAAATGTTCCCTCTGAAGAGATGGAGGTAATCAATTAAACACATGTATGGCCAGTGAGGTGGCTTGCGTTATATGAATTAACATTTATATGATTCTTTTTCCGGATATCTGCAACTTATTTCACCTCATTTGCTGCGGAACATTGTCCTCCCGATCTGACTTTCTCATTCTAAGTAGTCTCCAGCTGTGACTTACACAAAGGTTTTCTCATGTGTCATACCATTCTTGGACCTTATTTCAACAAATATGGTCTAGGCACCATGCGCTTCAGGGAACAGATCAAGCACTGAGGATGCTGATGTGGAATGCAGAGCCAGGCCTTCTTAAAAGACGTGGTGAAGGGCTCAGGGCTTGGGAACAAGCGTGAGTACCTGAATTACCTTCCTAGAGCCCATACTAGAAAGGAGAACTGCCTCTCAAAAGTCCTCTGACTTTGACATACAGGGCATGGCATGTATATGTCCGTAACACACACACACGCACACATGCACGCACACACGCACACACACACACACACACACACACACACACACACACAAATCCTACCTCTACCACCACCTCTACAATCACAATAATTAATTGATTATTAAAAAGCCAAGCAGTGGGCCACACACGTCATTGATGGAATTATCATAGAACAACTGTCAGAGGCCTGGAGAATCAACAACAAGCGGAAAAACACCTATGACAGTGGGAAACAAAGTTGACCTGCGTTGCCAGGAGGAGTTCGTTGGCAAGGGTCAAAGGATGAGGCAAGGTGTTAGTTCCTAGCAGAAGGGATATGTGGATAAAGATCCTGCTGCATTTTGTCATACTCTTCTTATAGAAAGTGCCAGTAATAGTTCATAGATCTTTCCATCACATCCCCCACAATGGTGCCTCCTAGAATGAGAAAGTCAGATCATGAGGACAATAAATGAGGTGAAACTATATATATTTGTATGTGTGTGAGGGGCTGTGTGTGCGGGTGTGTAATTATATGAAGATTAGCTTTAGCAAACATTTATGGAGCTACCATGGCAATGGGGTATAGAATTTTCCATCATCCCAAAGATCTTCAAGTTTACTCTGTAGTCACACTGACCTCACTTGTGTTCCTATCCCCAGGTAACTACTAATCTGTTCTCTTCAGTTTTGTAGTTTCATGATGCTATGGAAGCAGAATCACAACATTCGACCTTTTAGGATAACTAGTTTTCATTAAGCAAGAAACACTTAAAACCCATTCACATTTTTGTATATTATTAACAGTCTGGTTCACTTGCTTGTTTGCTGATAAATGACCATCAAACGGCTTACGGGAACAAGGGTTTATTCTCTCTTACAATTCTTGGTTACAGTTCTCAGTCCAGCTTGACGGGAGAGCATGCACCAACATCAGGGCCGAGGGAACTAGCCACACCATTACCACATAACAGCTGAAAGATGGACAATCCTTACCTGCCAGACTAGCATGTCTGGCCTAAGTGAATAGAAGGATGCCGCCTTCCTCAACCAATTCTCATTATTTATTCACCTGTTTAGCGCCCAGTCCCACCCACCATAGGTTGGGCCTTCCCCATCAACTAGACAATCTCCTGCAGGTTTGCTCTGGGCTTAACCCAACCACTAATTTTCCACAAATGTGCCCAGAGCTCAAACCCTCAACCATCAAGGTGACACCTGTGCCTAACTATGACAGTCCTCTTTATTGCCAAGTAGTATTCTATTCTAGAGACACATCAAAGTGGAAACACTGACCCCGAGAGACATTCAGATTAGTGTGAGTGCAAACGAGGTTGAGGTGATCTTTGCATTTTGAAGAATGAGAAACAAGACAATTCTGACTCACGAATGATTTCTGCAGGGGCCCCCAATATGCAACACCACAAACCCTATATGAATATAGGTCACAAAATTAAAGAAGTGAAGAAACAAATAAATAAGAGGAAATGTAAATACAGAGTATTTTACGGACTTTGATATATATATACATATATATATATATATATTTTTTTTTTTTGGTGTTCTCTCAGATAGCCAGATGGCTGCCTTTTATTTTCCACTTTTCAATCTCACTGTTTGCACATAATGTGATGGTCAGATTTGAATATGAGTGTGCAGATGGATTGAGGGTACTTTTTACTTGAGATCGCTCATTAAAACATAATTCTAAAAACAAGCTTCCAACAACTTTTCTTCCCTCCGTTCACTCAGCAAAGCACATCCATTTAGCATGAGCGTGTTAGGACGAAATGAAGCCATCAGCTCAGCATCTGTAATCTGGGGAAGGAAGTTTTGCTAACATTGACTTAACAATGCAGAGAAAAAAATTTGAGACATGTGAATATTTGATTTTCTTTAAATCAGCTTTGGAGAGTGGTGACATGACAGAGGTTTACCACTGAAGGAGATTTCAGTACCAAGTCATCCCTATCTGATTTAACCTGCTTGATCAGTGTAGTTCTGAGATGATCTTATGTTTATCTAACTTTATGGGCTCCTTTACCTGCCCTATCAACTGACTAAGGAATCCTGCTAATCCCAAAAGGCAGATTCTGTTGCTGATCCTTCTACCAGACTTCCCGTCATACTGAAATCTTCTGATGCTGGTTTCAAGTACTAGGGTAACACAGATTAATACTTCATGGATGGAAAGTTACTACAGGTCTTTGATATGTATGCTCAGTGAAATTTCAAACACTTAAACATGCAAGAAAAATAACAAAACACAAAGTTTGGAAAATGGGAGAGGAGAATAGGGTGGAAAAATCTGCAGTGCTGTTACCCTTCCAATGCTGTTCTGAAGCCCTTCATAGTCATGGGAAGATTGTACAGTGCTTGATTGCACATGTGCAAGTAGATACATTTTACAGCTGTGTTGCTTGACAGTTGACTTTCAGAAAGGTCATGTGAATATCCACGGGTCAAATAAAGCTTCTAAGAATTTCTGCTTAGATCATAATTAGATGCACAGACTAAAAGTGGTATGTATGCTTCTATTTTGTAGTGTTATTAAGATATATAACTGAAAATATGAATATAATAAAGTAATAATTTCCCATGCATCAAGTATTGCAAGAACATTTACTCACATGAGAAAATTTGCGTCTGTTGTAGAAAGTGAGAATCATCACAGATTACACAGTCTTGCCTGCCTAGTTCAAATCAAATGGAATTCTGGCTCCTAATTCTGGCTCTTTTTATTCCTCTTCTCTTCCTGCTTCTGCCAGCATTTTTACAATAAACCATCTGAATCCGGGGATAATGGAAATTTCCACATATATTATACACTTATGTTTAACTTTAACAAATAGACCTAAATATGCTTACTAGTACCAAGGACATGCAAACCTAAAACAGAAAGAAAAGCAATTAACACTTTGTCGATTATTCATTATGAATTAGAATTGCTTCCCTAGTAAGAAAAGATTTTCTCTGTTAAAGTGAGAAATTCTTCCAGGGTCTACACTTCATTATATACAAAAGCCCTATATTCTTATGTGTTGCCTTGGAAGTAATATTGTACCGGCAGGTGTCATAACCTTTGTTCTGCATAGATTTATGTGACACTGGAAAAGTCCTTGTAGATTTCAGAATTGGTCTTGTTGTATATGAAATGAGCAAAAGCAATTTGTCATCCTCTTGGGATTATTTAGGTGTGCATATGTTTCTGCATGGACTTCTTAGGTTTTTAATAATAGATAAGAAACTCGGAGTGTGTTCTGTCTAACTACTCCTCTAGATACAACATTTTCTCGACTGTGATTCCATGACATCTATTTTCCTGCCTGCTCTTTTGCTTAATCCTTTTGTAACTGATGACCTGTCTTCCACCGAATTCCCTCAGGATTTTCTTAATGAGCACATGTGCTTATAGATAAAATGACCTATCACAGTGGCAAAATGTTTCCTCAGACAACGCAGAGAGTAAGGTAGAATCCGTGTTGCCTGAAACCAAAACTGGTAAGTTTTAAGTTTCTGAGGACAATTCCATCAACTTTGAAAAGCAAAACAGATACAGGGAAGCCTAGTATATTGATAAATTGAAACAAAACTGTTTCCTTTAGAAGAACACCAGCTTTCTGACTTGGGGATGAGAGTTATACTAGATATATAGCTAAATACAAATGTGGGTTAACACTTTTTAATTAACAAATCTGTAGAGATGGTTCAGTGGTCAAAGCACTTATTATGTAAGTGAAAGGTCTTGAGTTTAGATCCCCAGATTCCACATAAAATGGGAGCAGGTGAGGTTGGGGTGTCCTGTCTGTCATTACAGCCTTGGAAAGTGAGGGTTAGGAATCCTCAGCAAAAACTGGCTGCCAAGACTTGCCCGACTGGTGATTGGAGACCCTATGTCCAAAAGGTTGAAGCGGAAGAGCAATCAGAGGTAATTCCCCTCATCAACCTCCGGTCTTTACCTGTACACATACAAAGATGACCGTAGAAAACAAAACAGTGGAAAAACTTGATTTATTTATGAAAATCAGTCAAAGGAGCTTGGAGAAGTGCTCTGGTAAATGTGTTTTCTCAAAAAAATGAAGGGTATTTTTCTAAAATGTACTTGAACACATGGCAATGTGATTAGGAAGGCTGGTAGTAGAGATCAAATAGGGACAGTTCTTCTGAAAGTGTGTGTGTGTGTGTGTGTGTGTGTGTGTGTGTGTGTGCGCGCGCGCGCGCGCGCAAATATAGCAAAGCAATAAGGCGAAGAATCTGAAGATTACAAAATACATTGTGTATAATATTTGCAAGACCAATGAAGAGATGTAAGTTACCTGAACTCATGCATTTCCTGATTGGTAAAAAAATTGATATGGAACACCTGAAATATCCTGCTGAGTCCCACACTGCAGCTCTGTAATCCCAGCTTCCTGCCTAAGGCAGGAGAATCACAAGTTCAAGGACGCCCTGGGTAGCTGAGTGAGCTGTGTCTTAAAAGAAATAAAAAATATATAAACAGAGGTCTAGGGATATGGTTCACTTGCTTAGTATGTGTAAATCTTTAGTTCATCCCCATCACTGCCAAAAGAGAGAGGAAAGTAGAAAGAGGGAGAGAGAGTGAGGGAGAACATAATTTATAATAATTGATAATCAAAAATTTAACTGTAGTATCAACCAGATGTATATATTTTCTTGAATTTATTAATTAATTTTATTGATGTACAATCACATCTTCATGTATTTCAAATGCTGCCTTTTCTAGCTCTTATTGTTTTGTGTATAATATACAAATATTCAAAACGTAAAATGCATTCCAGCAATTTGCATTATTGTAAGACCATAAACCATGAAATATCACCACTAAATATTTTGGTTTAATGGGCCTGGTGTTCTGCTATATATTTATGTTAACTCGCTCTTAAAATGTCAAATGAAACTCAAAAATCTGTTGAGTTCCAAACGTAGAACTATTAATTTTATGGCCTAACATCTGATTAAATTTAACTGTGTTTCTAAGAGCATGCAGTTTCTACGCATTAGATGGGCTGTTGAATTCCATTATTTTAAGTGGAATTGAACCCCATTTGCCAAATATGATAATATCCTAGAAGAGACAGAGAGACATGGGAGGGAGAGAGAGAGAGAGAGAGATTAACTGTAAAAGCCAGAGGTTCTGTAAGTTTCTGCTCTGCTCTTGGAATGTCAGCCAAAGCTCCCAATGCTTTCCAGTGTCTGCACACTGGGTAAAGGAACAGAGTATTGAAAAGAAAGCATCCTTACTGGTTACTCCTGCATTGATGAGCTTGTATAAATACAGAGACTTAAGCAGCTAGTGTCTAGGTCCCAGAAGCAGGCTATCAAATGGGCTCTGTCTTATTGAAGACTAGTTTTTGAGGGAATGGGATTTCTGTCTAGAATCCTGCTGACCAGCTGATGAAGCAGAACTGCAATTGGCGCCGAAGACAAAAGTTTCCAGTGGCTTTACAAGCAGGAGGAAGGTTGCTAGGGACACACGGCACTATCCAAGGGGAAGCAATGGTGGGTTCCGATAGCCGTGTTGTGCACATGAAGGCTTACGGGAGAAATTTAAGTTTTAGGATCTGACATTGCATTCCAAAGAGCTGAACACTAAGCTAGTGCTCAGAGAAACCCCTCGAAGGGAAGAATTCTGGATGTTGGTGTAAATAGTGACACCTTTTTAAACTGGTGTGGCTGGGAGGAGGGGCATCGCCACACAGCTGCATGGATATTGTCCCAATTCTACAATGACTCTACGCGACATTGAGAAAATTTCCCAAAGACGTTTTTTAAAGGAAAAATTGACTTCTTTTATTTTATCATAGTATTCTAGGAGATTTTATTGTCTTACGAGTAATTGTGGACTTACCGTAGTCATATGGAGTTCCTGTGGAGTTCCTTAGAAAAATACATAACATTTAAATAAGTGGTATGAAATTCAGCAATTTTCCAACTTTGTGCACATGAAACATAGGCGTGCACGTGTGTGTGTGTGTGTGTGTGTGTGTGTATCAGATGACACTTGCGTCTGTATGGCTTTGACACTGGGAATCATCTTGGATTGCTGGAGTTTCTCAATGCTTTTGCTCTGTGGTTTCCTAGGCTCTGCTTTCCGGGAGCTGCATACATTGCAGGCAGCACCATAGGCACCAGACATTTCTACTTGGGATCTAGGGATCCAAACTCAGATCCTTTTGCTTGCTAGGCAAAAGCTTTAACCTCTGAGTCATCTCCCCAGCCCTCTCCAACTTGATTTTAACTCACTGTAACAGATGATAATGATTACATTTAGCTATTTTAAAGACGTAATTGTGCAATTTCTAAGAATGATTACCATATTCCATTTTTTTCAGAGAAATGTAGCTCAAAATGTGCATGATAATTCACTATTTCACTAATCCTTTATCTTGTTTTTGATCTAAGTAAATACTTGAAAATAATTTATAAAACTGAAGAAATAAGTTTATAATATGCACTATGTTTTCACAAGTTTTATAAAAGCTTTTAATGTAAATTAGTAGTATTATAAGCATTTTATGAATGAATTTCTAAAGACACCTAAACCACCCCCTATCTCAAGGCTCAGAAACCCTGCAGAAAGGAGAATGGTAAGCATGTAAGAGCTGGAGGACAGAGAGAGGTAATGCCAAGCGGTAGCATGTGTTCATATCAAGGCCACCCAAGAGGTCAATGCAATGATGTCTACTGCCATTAGACCTCTACAATAGCTGGTCTATCAACATTTTGCCACAGAACAGGGAAGATTCCATGAGACAGGGTGCTACACAGAGAGACTTTGTGGGACTGTGGCTGTCACAAGAGAAGAGGAAACTCTTTTCTCAAAGGTTTACACACAGAGTGGACCACACTGGATCACACATCCAGGGTGACGTGGGAGAGCGAGGGGAGAATGAGTGAGGTAGAATGGGATGAGTTGGGGGAGTAGGCAGTGGGTGATGAAAACACATAAATTCATTGTTAATATCATTTAAAAATTAGATAAATTTTTAAAGAAGAATGGATTTCTTAGGAGAAAAAGAGAGAAGATGATTTTTTTTCCTCTTTCCATTTTCATGTGTATGAAAGTGGGGATTACACACATGTGTGTATGGATGTTTATATGTGTAGATATACATGTGTAAGCCCAAGGTTGATCATCTTAGAAATCATCCTTGCTCACATTTCCATCTTACACTTTTGGAAGCAAGGTTTCTAATAAGATCCAGAGCTCTCTTATAGAGCTCCTCTGACTAGCCAGTTGCTCTAGGGATTCCAGGAGCTTCCTTTTAAGGTTAGAATTACAGGTAGATCAACACAACCACTTGTCATTTTAAGTGAGCTGCGTCTTAAAAGAAATAAAAAATATATAAGCAGAGGTCTGCTTGCACAGAAAGCACTTTACCTGCTGAGTCACTCCCAGTACTGATGTTGAAGAGTCAACCTCCCTTCCAGTAGGATAATGTTAATGCTTATGATGTTGTCAAAGGTCTAGGAGCATACATTTTTATTTAATAAACTATGATCCTCATTGTCTGCTTCCAATTTCTTCATTTTGGCTCTTTTCACTACAAATTAATTTTAAAAAAATCTACAAGCTTCATGGCTTAGTTGCTAGCAATTATTTTTACTATCTTACCAGTAAGCATATATTATATGAGAAAAATCTATCTTTAAAATGATCCCATTTATAAGAAACATATTTTAAAAGGCTTTCTAATTGCTTCTACAAATTCAAATGTTTTCAATGAAAAGTCTAATTAAAGTATGCAAATAAAAGTCTTAGCCTTGTCTAATTTAAGGAAGAAACAATGACTCTGTTGCACACTGCAGGTCTTTTGACAATAGTGCTCACACGCATTTCCATTTTTCTCTAACTACAGGAAAATGACTGGCTTCAGAAATTGAATTTTAAATGATTCTAATGAAGCATTTACATAACTTTAAAGTGACTATAACAGAGCCAAATGGTAATTAAAGTTCATAAATACACAGTGACAGCATTCAATCAGCTATTTTCATCTGCATATTTCAAAGCAAGAGAATGGGCAAAACCCTGATTCATATGAGAAGAGAGAAGGAAGAGCAACAGGAAAGGGAGGAAATGATTTTAGGAAATTAAGTGAATATTAGCATGTAAGGTAATGGAGAATAATTTTCTGCTTCAGAGAAAAATATGAAAAATGTAATGTTTATAATAGACTTATGATGAGGTAATAATATTGACAAAATAGCTAATAAAATGCCAATGGATACCACCAAATTAAACTGGGGCAATTAGACTACATGACAGCAGAAGTTTCCATTGAGTCACTTGTAAAATGAATGTTTAAAATAATTTTGACAAAAGACATTTCAAGAAAGTGATACGCTCTCGTGACGAGTTAGAGAACTTGGCCAGCATACGTGATACCCTGGCTACCATCACACTACCTGTGAAAGAAAAAAATCCAAATGTACCAGAGTTTTCATTTTCTATATTGACTGTGTTTTCTCCATGTGATAGGAAAGAATAGGAAGACAAGAAGAGAGAAAGGCAGAGGAGAAGAAAGAAAGAAACGAAGGAAGTTAGGGTGTGTGTTGGGGGGTGGAAGCTAAGGGAAAAACCATACAACTAAACAAGTAGGTGCTAGTTAAGCCTTCTCACCCTGGCTGGAATGTGTCAATTCACTGTGCCTGGAATGTACCCTCTACTCCAGACTTATCTCCCTGACCCCTGACCTCCCCATCTAAATGACCTTGGGAGATGGAATTTCAGTTAGTCCACCTGCCCCTCACTTCCTTCCTCTAAAAGTCACTTAGACTGTCAGTGACTGCAGAGACTCCAGTTTCTTTCCTAACACAGAGCATCCCCTGCCACCCCCCCTCCCCAGTTTTTCGTTTCTCAAATAAAGTTAGCTCTGCCATGGAGTCACTCTTGACTCCTTTACCCCGTTGACCTCGCAGGAAAAACACATGCACGGTCTGTGTTCTCATCTTGCTAAACCAAACACTGGTGGTGACAAGCTCTCTGGAGTCCTGAACACGATGACCTCATAGGTATTTCATCTGAACCCTGAACACAATCGCTCCTAAGTCAACGTGTTCCATACCTAATCTATTACCTCTCCCTTCCCTCCTTCCCACTCTATATTCAGAACTACAGATGCCATTTGTCACATCCACATGACTAAGTATCTCGGCACCTTTATTGACATCTACACCTGATACAGGGTCCCTCTGGGGTCTGTAGGTGTCCAGATTCTTGTTTTCATTCATGAGTTGAAGACTGAAGCTATGACATGCGTAGAGGATTAAGGCAGAGTTTATTAAAGGAGAGAAATAAAATGGAACTCATGTTTTCCAGGCATGGAGCACCAAGAGGGGCAAGAGAGTCAAAGACGGCTACTAGGGTCCGGAATATTTATATTCTTAATCAGGCTTGGGAAAAGTGGCTTTTCCTCAGCGGTTAGCTCCAGTTTCTGCAAACCTAATTGGAGCTCATTGGTCTGTTCATATTGGGGCCCAGCTCAGCTGACACTGTGTCTCCCACCTCACCTAGGGCTTATTTACAATGGGGGACTAATTTTCATATCCTTGGGGGAAGTTGTCCAGGTGAAGGATTGGAGTCAGTTCCTCCAGGTCAATGGGGTGTGCTCCTTCGGGGTCATTCCAGCCCCGGGATGACCTTCAAAGACTCTCAGAGAACTGTCCCAGCTTGGCTGATCTAAAATTGTCTGACACCTTTTCTTCCGATGCTTTCCAGTGTTGGACTGTCAGGACCATCCCCCGATGTTCTGTCCCACAGGCTCCAACGGCACACCGCTGAGCCTCCTGCTTCCAAATGAATGCAGATGCCCAGGCCCTGGCCTATCAGCAGCTGAGGTTAGGTGGTCCTCTTCTTCGCAAACGCAGTCCCTTTACCTTTAAGTTAAAATGGGCAAATGTTCCCCTTCTCCCCCAATTCCACGGCCTGCGGATGGCAGCAGCCTTTCCCAGTGATTTTACCCGTGCCCCAGGGTCTTGTTCCATCAGTGTCTGAAGCCCCCTTCCTCAGTCATGTATCTATAGTCAGCTTACTCCTTGAATTTCACAGACACCGAAATACTTACTCCCATAAATACAAGTTTAACTTGGAGATTAGAGAGAAAAGCCAAAGAATGGTGTTTACATATTAGCAATGCAAATAAGTTCAAAGGAGAGGAGAGATAATTATTCTGAAAATAGCCTCATTTTGCCTTACACCACGGATAGTCTAACCTTGTTTATGAGTCTATTTCTTGCTCCTTTTTATCTGGTTGAGCCCTCCTTTCCCTTCACCTCTCTGTTTCTAATCTTCTTACATAAGACTTTAATTTTTTTTCTACCACTTTCTAAATTAATTCAGCTACCCTCACCCTAACTCATCAAGTCACACAAATGAACTTCTTTTCCTAAGACAACAGCTGTCATCATCAATGAGAAACTATAAATCAATTAAATAAATAATTATTCAAAAAAATAACAGCAAGGATTTGATTCATATATCTTATTAGATATATATCCTTAAGAACCTACTCTCTGGGCTAGAGAGTTGACCCAGGTAGCGCACCTGCTAGCTGGAGTTTAACTCCCAGAAGCCCCGTGGTGGAAGGAGGTCATTGACTTCTCAAAGTGTGGTCTTATCTCTGCCCATGCACCATGATGTATGTGTTCGGTCTCTCTCTCTCTCTCTCTCTCTCTCTCTCTCTCTCTCTCTCTCTCTCAATCTCTGTATCTTTTATACACAACAAAATATTAATTAAAAGAACCTACTTTATACTGAAATTTTCAATCTTTGTTCTCAGAGCATTTCCCTAGTGCGTGTGTGTGTGTGTGTGTGTGTGTGTGTGTGTGTGTGTGTGTGTCCCATACACAGATGTCTACCTTTCTAATGTTCTAGAGGCTGGGAATCTTTTGCTTTGCTTCAAACACGGGATGGGCATATCTTGAAGGTATTGTGGACTCCATTCCAGACTATTGTAATAAAGAAAATACTGCAACGAAGTAAGCCACTCTCTTTGCTTATACATACATACATATATATATATATGTATATATATATATATATATATAATTGCACTATAGTGTGTTCTATTAAGCATGCAAAAGTATTATGGATACACATACATATTTTTAATTAAGAATGTTTATTTTCTAAAAATGTGAGTAGTCACTTGAACCTCCATTGAATTACAATCATGTTGCTGGTGGGGGGGTCTTGCCTCTGCATGCATGAATGCTGACCGGTTGGAGAGGTTGCTGCTAAAGTCTCAAAGAATTGTGACAATATATTAAAATACAACAATAAAGTTTGTGGTGTCACTTAAATCTCGTACATGAAAGATTTCTCTGTGGTATGACATGTGATAGCATGTTAATCACAGTAGAACCTTTCTTAACCTTAGATGCAATCCCCTCAAGCCCTAATTAGACAGTTCTAGAATAGGGCCATGCTGGGAAGGTCCTTGAAATTCTTTGAAGGTCTTTACAGGTCATCCCCAACTGCTGGGATTATCCTGAAGGAACACGCCCTGCCAATCTGGAGGAACTGGTTCTAATCCTCCACAAAGATAAGGTTGGAAACTTCCCCCAGCCCTCAAATTATGAAAAGATATGGAGATGAGTTCTGCATTAAGGGTAAATTCAGTTCCTCAAAATAAACAACTTGATCACCAGGTCCACCACATGGTTGACTAGGCTGCCCGCCACCCCCTCATGAATAGACCAGTGAGATGTAGAAGACCAAAACTTCTTATCACATGTGCAGAAACTGGGGCGAACCAATGAGGAAAAGACACTTTTCCTGGACCTGCCTAACCCTATAAATACCACTGACCTGGACCTTGGGTGTCTTACCCCTCGTGGACTCCATGTCTGTGAGTCTTCTCTAATAAAAACTGTCTTAATCCTCCATGCATGTTCTCGTTTTAAACTTCCACTCCTGAAAACAAGAACCTGGACATAAAAACCACTCCACACTGCCTCAGTATGAACATTAAGACAGGGTTCCATCCAAACCTTCACTGTCATCTCAACAGTTCACAGACTCTTAATTTTTTTATTATTATTTATTCAAGTGTGTGTGTGTGTGTGTGTGTGTGTGTGTGTGTGTAGAACCATGGATGAATTCGAAAACCACCATGGACGGCTCCACCTCCTCCTTGTTTACTCTGCCCCAGGATTCACAGGCTCTGCCCTACCAGGACCAGAAACACAGGCATCATCCCTCATATCTTCTTTTGCTCAGTCCTGTAGCTGGATTACATTTTTAGGCTTTGCTTCTAATCCTTGGACTCCTACTGCTTCCACTACATCTGTAGTTACTTCTTTTTCTGAAGCAGTACATGAAGACTGGAATCAACTTTTCCAACTATTTTGTCAGTGCTGGAATTTGATAGCCTCTCAAATATCATGAATTTTGTTCTTAGGGGCATTTAGAATGAAGAAATTCTTTCCAGAAAGTTATTCAGCTACTTCGCCCAGGTTCATCTCTATCTATGATCACCCTCTATGAAAGCAATAGCCATATGAAGTATATTTCTTAACTATAACATTTGAGATTTGTTATTCGTTGATTAACAGCTATAGAATTAGGAAGGTGTTAGTAAGCCTGAGAACAACACTCAACTCTTTCTACATATACATGACGGCTCTTGGGTTAACAGGAGTATCATCAACAGCAGCAATGTTTTGAGTAGAATCTTTTTCTGAGCAGTAGGGCTCAATACTCAACTTAAAACATTCAGTAAGCCATTAGTCTGTCATCTGTGATTTGTTGTTTCATTACCAGAGCAGAGCAGAGATGTAGTGTGACTCCTAAGGGCTCTTGAAGTCAGAGTTAGTACATGGATTTTACCTCCATATCATTGGCTGTATTTTTCTCTCACAAGTATTTTTCCTTAACAACTTCTCCATTAAAGTCAGTGCCTGGCTTCCTTTGCAGCTATAAAAATCTGAGAAGACATCATTCCCCACGAGCCTGTCTATATTAACATTGTATAGTTTAGTGAGGCTGTCTTCATCAGCTATATTTGCAGGAGTTTCTATCTTTTGCTGTAGCTTCTTTATCAGTCGATGCTGTGTTATTTTGTATTTGATTGTCATGGAGACAGTTTTCCCCCCTTGAACCTCAGAAGACAATGTCTGTTGGCTTTCTCTTTTCCTAGTGCAGCTTCCTTACGTCTTTGGTTTACACAGAATTGAAGAGTTAGGACCTTGCTCTGACTCAGATTTCGACTTAAGATCATTTTACAGGGTGATTTCATTTTCTAGTCAGACTATGAAAACTTCCTTCATATCATACATTCTTATTTTGATTCTTTTATATTCATTAGAGTATCACTTTTGATGTCCTTCAGTAGTTCTTTCTTTGCAGATATGACTTGACTGCTTGGAACAAGGGGCCTTGCTAGCTTTCAACATATCTCCTTAAGCTTAACCATTTCTAAATATTTTTATACACAGTATTAGATAAGCGGTTTTCACCTGAAAAGTTAGAGACTATTATAAGGCTACCACTAATTGACCTAATTTTAATATTGCTGTATCTCAAGGAACAGGTAATTCCAAGAAGAGGGAGTGGGTATTGAAATCCTAAGGTAATGGTATGAGGGGGTAGGATCTTTTGGAATTCATAGTTATAAAGGTGGACCTGTTATTAGTATCCTTAGATATGGGGGCTGGAAGATCCCTTGCTTCTCCTACCATGTGAGGATATGGAAGATGCTGTGTACCAAGAAAATAGCTCTTAGTAGACATTAAATATTCCATTGCCTTGATCTGGGATTTGCCAACCTTTAAACCACAAGAAGTAAATGTCTGTGGTTCATAAGCCACCAACCTTTGTTGTATTTTGTTTTAGCAGCTGGATAACACCAACCTAAATTTTGACTTGACCACCTTAGTCTTTGTTGAAGAGAACCATTCAGAACATTTAATGTTCTTCCATAAGTGGGAGAATTTACCTATAATCTTGGACGTCCTCTTTCCCGGGAATGCTCCATCTCTCTGTCTCCCACAGCATATCTGAGAAATCATATTTACATGCCACTCACCCTCTGCCTGCCAAGGCTCCTGATGGAAGATGTAGGCTAGAGTTTTGACACCATATCTAGTGCCAGGCATTGAACTTCATACTTTGATATGCCTGATAAAAGTGACAGTTGCTGCTTCAATGGAAAATCTCTTGATTTTATAGGATAGAAACTGAAGGGGAAGGTACTCAGTTGTTTTGTCTTCTCCATACAGCTAGTGAGCAAGAGTCAGAGTTTGACCTAGAGTTGAATTCTTTGGAGACATAACCTTTTATATAAAGAGCAAGAATCATGGTAAGTGTTTTGGAGAAACCTCTATTTCTGCCACTTGGTTCTTGGTTGCTGGTACATTCCACACAAAAATCTGTTTCTTGAATGTGGTGTTCGAGTTACGACTGACTTGACTAAGTTCAGCAGGTAAAAAGAAGAACTTTTATGCGTTGCAAAATGAGAACCCTGACTACTTGTGCACATTGTAATAAATTACTCCAGGCTTACATGGACTTAAAGCAACATGCTGTGAAACAGAAATTTCACAGAAGGTTAGATAATGGTAAGCTATATTCAATGGCAAAGTTATACTTGCCACAGTGACTTCCATCTGAAAATATAACAACTAGGCTAATGACCAGAAAGCAAGCAAGCAAACAAGCAAAATCAACCAAGGAAAATGGTTGAGGTCCATCTATAAAAGCAATATGTCACAATTTCTTAATACTTATTTATTCATAAAGTATAGTAATAGTCTGATAGCTCAAGAATGGATGAATGCCTCTGTATCATACTGTGAAAACAATAAATATTTTGCAGAAAGCAAATGTTTTTATGATCAATCTGTTTGGACAGACCAACTGATTTGGCATTAAAGCCAACTATTTAAGAGAAAATAAATGGATGAAAGAACAATATGGAAGACAAAGCCTATTTATTCAATTCATCTTGAATTCAGAATCTTCTAATGAGATATTGCTAATGGAAAACACAACTGAAAAAAATAAGAAAGCAAGCCACATACATGCACAGCAGCAGAACAAGATTTAGCTGATTATCATGGGCTGAAATTTTAGGACAGAAGTATGGGAGACAGTAAAACAAATTATATCCTTTGAATTTAAGGGGCTAAAAAGAGATGCACAATTGTGTGTCAACATCAACTTACAAACGTGATTAAAGCAAAAACAAAGCAGTGTTAAAAAAAAAAAGCTGTACTGGTTGAGAAATAGAATTCCAACTTGTCTATAGGCATGCAACCAATATTGGGCCAGTGGGTAGCTCCACCCCCAGGCAACCTTGATGAACTGAGCAAGACCAAGACCAGATTGTAATCCCTGAAGCCTTGGTGATAAGCACACTATGGTGAAAGGATGCAAATTACCCTTGGAATCATAAGGCAGGTACATACACTGGTTATATGAGTAATATGATTCAAACTAATTTAGGTCTGAGCCAAGCAGGAAAGAAAGTCCTTTGGGTATTCAAGAAGAACATTTAGACAAAGCAAAACAAGAAGGGGAATTTGTGCTTAGCAGGAAGCTGTTGCTCATTTATATTTTATCAAAGACTTAAAATGTTGGGCAAAGAAGTCTGTCTCCAGTGAGCACAAAGAGAAATTGGAATGTATGTGTTTCATAACTGAAATAATCTACTTGGAGAAAAGTAAGAGTAAAAACATTGGAAAGGTGTTTTCTTTAGGCTTAGCAATACCAACATAAATGTCTCTTGTGTCTCATTGGGATGACTCATATGATTTATGGCTCTTCCTGTTAATCGAGTGAATCTACCTCAATTACATAGATTGCTATGAGAAATCATGAGCCATCACATTTTGCTAAATGGAAAATACCACTGATCTTGTTATGGGATTTCTGTCCAGGTTCTTGTATCCCAGACTGAAGATTGAAGTTCAGAAATGATTGAATAGTTTAAGTGAAATTTATTGAAAAGCAGGGAAAGGGACACATGATTGCTGGGGAGAATCAGGGGCAGCAAGGAAAAGTTTCTGACTGCTGGGCCAGAGAAGCAAGACTTCTCCAAATCTTGTGCTGAAGCTCTGGAGTCTAGGTGTACCTTTTATGAGCTTTTGGGGAATCCAAAACGGAAACTTTCTGTTGGTTTCTTCTCTGACCTCTGATTGGTGGTTCCTGGTGGGGCAAGTTTGAAATTCATGCTGGCAAGCTTTGTGGTGGACTGCTGGTGGGATGCCTATGTGCTGAATGTGATGTAGGCTTCAGGTCAGCTGCTGCCTTCTACATAGTCTTGTGGCCTTGTTTTATTTCCTCTTCATTCCCTCCGTTCTCACTGGCTATGGGAATCTACCACTGTCAATCTAGCAAGAACCGTTGAATAATGGGAAGGGGCCACTTTTTTTTTTTTTTGTTATGCACATGCTCTAGTACTGTTAAATGAATATAGTAATAAGAAATGGAAGTTTGAATTAGATCTATGTAGTTTGAGATATATGACTACTAATTTGCTAGCTGAATTATAAATTAATGCTGTAATTGTCTATATTTCTAAACAACAGTGCAAGGAACTACTTGGAATACGTTTTACAAATTCCAGTTGTTCCTTGCAGGTTCTTAACCAGAGAAATGCATGAAAGGACCACCAATCCAATGGTATTCAAATATAAGCAGTATCATCAGTTCATTGGAAACATGGAAGAGATGTGCTATCAGAGGGAAGATAAAAAAGATACCTTATCTCTTTCTTATGAAGCAGGTTCTTAGTGTTAGTAGAATATATCAAGCTCCTGAATGCATCTTAAAAGTCATTTTGTCCATCTATCCATCCATCCAAAAGGCTAAGATGCAAAAATAATATGATCACAGAAGGTACACGGTTGGTAGACACGTGGCTGGGGCATATTGAGAAACATGACAGAGACAAGAAGAGAGAGATTGGCTAGAAATCAGAAAGATCTTGCAACTATATGAGGCTATAAAATCTGATTGAGAAGCAAATTTTAAAATTTCGTGGCCATGGGAAAAATCTAGTGTCTGCAAAGAATAGATGAAAATAATATTGGCTGGGTGTGACAGAGCACCTGTTATCTATGCAAACAAGACATAGGCAGGAAGAGGTCAAATTGCAAACCAACCTGTGATAAATGGTGAAAATCTAAGCAGTAATATTCATAAAGACAGACACATGTAGACATAGATATAGACACACAGACACAGCATGCATATACAGAGACAGACACAGTACAAACTACCTAGACATAGCATACACACACAGAAAAACACAGACAGCACACACAGACACATACACACACACACACATACACACACACACACACATACACACACATACACACACACACACACACATACACACAACACACTCAAAGACACAGCATAGACAGAATTTTAGCTAAAGAACAGAAAACATACAGGAATGAAATGTTATAGTTTAGGATTCTAGAGAAATTCATATGCAAACAGGAAGTGGTATGAAGGTTTATGTATAAACTGTAAGATAAAATTAAGTTCACAGAGCCGGTGAGAGGACTCGGCAGGGAGAAATATCTAATGCAAGCCCAATAACCTGAATTTGATCCCTGGAACTCTCATGATGGAAGAGGAGAAAACCAACTTCCAGGGCTGGTCTTTTGACCTCCACAAATATACTGTGGCACATGTGTGTCCCAAACCCCTCCCACCAATATGAATAAATACACAAAAATGAAAAAGTTAGGTTAAAATTAAGTTTGTGGAGTTAAATGGTTATTTTTTCATAAAATGATAAATTTGATTATGTCACTACTGAGATTATATGATTTGGCAATTAAAAATGATAAAAGTAATCAGATAACAGGGCAGCTCATTCCTTTGTAGGATGACCTTAAAGATCACATTGAGACGCAATGCACAAAATCCATTCGTTGGTACAGCCATCAGTCAACAAATATTAATTGGCCACACTTTGCAATGTATCAGGGCAAGTTGTTACAATATGAAATGCTAATTGAACACAGAGTACTTTTTAAAAATTTATCCTGCATGGAGATCGTAAAAAATCCATTGGAAGTGTTGAAAAGGAGACAAATCAGATTCAGAAAATGTCATGACTGAAAAAGCAGATTTAATTGGGAACTGGAAATAGAAATTGAAAAACAACCAAGAGCCAGCGAGGAGTTGCATTTGGAAGCAACTGTATTTATCAGTGCTCTGTAGCTCACACATAGAAATGGGGTGTGGGAAAAGTTGCAAGGAAGAGGACTCACGTTGTTTAATATGCACCACGGGGCTGTGATGAAGCTCAGTTGATAGAGTGTTTGCCTTGCCTACAGGAACCCCTGGGTCAATACTAGCAGCACATAATCTGGGTGCGGGGGACACACTTTTAATCCCAACACTGCGAGTGATCACAAGTCCAAGGTCACATTCTTCAGTTACATAATAAGTTCAAGGCTTGCCTGATATGCATGAGAGCCCCTCTCAATAAAACAACAACAACAACAAACAAAAACCAAGACAGAACACAGCATTCTGTATCGTTCAATTTATGCTCCAATCAGGTGCAACCTACAGGAGAGAAACCAAGTCAGGAATCAACCTACTAGTCTATGCTATGAGTCAACAAGCATCTTTTGACCAACTCCTGTTTTGCATTACCTTTCAGGTGCCGTGATTCTAATATGAATAAATTACCGTCTCTCTGATAAGCGAAGCAGCCACATGTGAAAAGGAAAAAAAGGCAAAGAGAGTGGATGGATAGTGGGAGGCAGGGGGATGAGGGCTCAAGCGTCCCTAAAACAGATGAGGTTGAGCAGCAGACTAAATGAGGAAAGAGACTCAGAAGCCAAGAAGGGAGAGTTGTGTAATTGGTTATCAGCAGTGTCAAATTCTGTACATAGGTCAAGGAGCATCAACATGGAGAAGTGCCATTCGTTTTGGCAGTGAGCATGTTACTGGAGACCTTGGCAAGCCTCGCTTCTGGGAAGTGGCGTGGGTTGGAGCTGGGCTGGATTGCGTTCAGGAGTATTTTCACGGAGGAACTAAATGCCTCTGGTGCACTCTAGGAGTTGGGAGAGAAAGGGGAGGGAAGCAGTTGTAAGAGGATGTGTGTATCTCTTGAGGCCCCGGGATATGTGAGACGCAGCAGGTACCCACAAACACAGATTTTTTTTTTTTTCAATTCTGTTTGGTGAGAAATCTAGCATGCACGAGTAATAAGGAACTGGCATTTACATATGAGGTTGCCTTTGTTAAGCTTGTTTGTTCTATCTCGCCCTCCAGTGAGTCACTGTAACACTGACCCTGTATTGAAGTCAGCAGATTCTATTTGGAGAGTTGTGGTGATCGTGGGGGACATTGTTAAAAATGCTGACAAAAACATGTATTCTCGCTGATCCTGATACGCTAAACACCTGTGTTCATTAGTTTCAACTACTGACTATGAACTCCAGAGCAGGCAAACACTCTGTCTGAGTCAAAGAAAAGAGAAGTTTGATCTTCAGGAGCTGAATGTTCATGACACGGGAAGACGTTATAATACTTTCTATTTTGGTTTCCTCTCATCTGAAAAGACTTTTAAAAAAGAAAAGCGGCTCCGCAAATGCCAGCCTCAATTAAAATGCTAAATACAAGTTGCGGCTTCCCCACCTCTGCCAGAGGGAAAATGGCCAACATGCCAGCCACCTGTTTTCCTTTATAAGCTCAGGACTGCTGCCTCTTGCAGACTTCTCCTCTCCGACACCAAATATCAGCGCGATGATGAGTCAAAAGTCATCATCAGCAGGAGCTCATTTACCAAGAAATGACACTCGGTAAGGACATCTCTGGGAAGGACATCATTAATGTTGACAAAAGTATCGGGGATTTTCTCAGGCATAAATAAGGGAGAAGAGTTACGGGTAAGGAGTAAAGAACTTGGGTATTTCCAAGGTTATGTGTGCCAGCAGGCTGGTGAAGGATGATGGGGCAGAGCTTAAGGACTCATGATCTGTGATGACTTAGCCAGACACGGTGAAGGTCACAGAACTAGAAATTTAAGAATCAGTTACGAAACAGGTTCAAATTGAAGACTACGAGTGAGTGGATTTGGAGTCAGTATGACCTGGATTCTGGTGACAGCTGCATCATTTATTAGCTGTGGGACGCTATTCAAACAGCTTAAGTTTCTAAGCTGTAGTTTCCTTATCAATATAGGGTGAATAATATTAGTGCTTCACTCAGTGGTAGTTTAATCCAGAAGCAGATTCCTAATAGGTGTTTCATAAGTCATCATCTGTTTTTCCAGACTCAAGCATCCTCAATTCCTTATGGATCAGGAAAACACAGAGCATTAATACCCAGTAAAAAATAGGACAGCAAGCACGCTATGATCCTTATCTATAATCCCAGAACTTCTGTGAAAACGTCTGTTTGAAGGCAGGCTGGATTACATAGCAAAATCTTGTCTCAAACAAGCAAACAAACAAAAATGAGATAAATATGAGAATGAATGTGAAAGTGAATATTTGAAATGGTTTGCTGTGGTAATGGGGATTCTCCTGGAGAAAAATAGAGTGAGCATAAAATTCAACTTAATCCAAAGAGATTGAAGTAAGAACATTTTAATTGGTGAACAGAACCCAAAAAGATAATCCTAAAGTTATAAAAGTTTTATTCACTTCTAAAATTTAATAAGATTTTACTAACATTAAAAATAAAATTGTGTCTATTAAATGCAAAATTAGCTTTATTATACATATAAAGAGTCTCAGTGCTCTTGTTCAAATTAATCGCAAAAAATTATTCCAAGAAGGTTCTATGGGACATATTAGCACTCTCCGTATAATAACCGGTGCCCTTCTCTCTACCTATCAAACATCCTTATCTACTTTTAGAGTAACTGGATGGCTGAACCACTTTAGCAATTAGCTCATTTATAGTCCCTGGTTTCTCGTTTGGAATTGAGACCCTGGAGCCCTCTCTTCCATCAGTGAGACCAGACCTTTGCCAGTTCTTAGACCCCATAGCTAATGTGAATTATAACTCTCATCCACTTTTTCTAAATTTTACCCATTTTAAGGGGAGAAATTTGCCAGTTTGAAACATGCCATCCTATCCTCCAACAGAACCCACAAAGAAAAACCTTCACGTGCTAAGGATAGATTGGTAATTTTCCAGGACTGCATGGTAGATGGTGAAAGCTCTTTGGATCTCAGCAAACCCTCGAGCTAAGCTATACCCTTAAGGCGAACTGAGAAATTCATCCTGCTATATCCTCAACTTGACTTGCTGGGGAGAAGTAGACTCTACATCTTACCAAATATATATTATTATTCTGTGGTGGGAATGAAAGCTGCAAAGGACAGTGGAGAACCTGATAGCATTTGCTGAGTTCACTGAAATTCTACTTGGAAGCGTTGGTTATCCCTGGTACCTGAAATCAACCTCTTTGCTTCTCAGGAACCCGGCTTCAACCAGTGAGCTCCATATTTACCTTAGAGACACACTCTACTTTTCTATGAATCTCCTGAGGTCCCGCTCTCCTTAAAAGACCTGAAGTCTGGGAGGCAGGGAAGAAAAGGAGGAAGGAGGAAGGAGGAAGAAGGAAATCAATCAGGGTTTGTGCTTTTTGCATTTGTCAACCTATAAATCAGTCAGCCTTCACTGGCAGCTCTGCCTTTGTAGAATGGAGGTAATTATAGATACTGGTTTGAAAAGTGCTTTGATATCCTCAGATAAAAGAGGTTCCAAAAGGGCAGGGGATAATTATTATTAGCAGCTCAATGGTACAGAGTTTTTTTTTTTTTTTCTCCATATGTGCCTTCCTCCAGGGAAGCTAGATCCATCAAAATAAAACCCGATGAGAGAAAAGGTACAATAGAAAACTATTTAAACAAGGAAAATGGCTTCAAAAAGAGGAGCCAGATGAAACATGAAAGTGAATGATAAAATGAAAGCGACAGTAAGCTTCCGAAGGAAGCGCTGGAGTCTGGTCGTGAATGAACATGTTCACCTCACGCAAAACTTGTGAGGAATAAAGGCATCTTACCTTTGTATAAAACCTGTCTCGATAACCATCAGACCCCTTTGTGACGCGAAATGATACTTATACACTTTCCAGATGTTCTAAGGATTATTTCTAGATTCTATTGGTGAAGGCTCTTTGGCCCTACAACAGTTCTTTTTTTATTATTATTATTTCCGCTCATACAAACTTAACAGGTACACCGGTCCCCTCCCTCCCTCCACCTCCACCTCCCCCTGTCCCCCCTGCTCCCCCCTCCCCTCTCCCCTCCCTTCCCATCCCCAAGTGTCCCCCCCCCAATCCCCGGAGCATCCTTTACTGTGCATGCCAAACTCTCCTCTGGGTCCTCCTGTCTGATGAGGTGCAAGGACTCAGGGGCATTTCCCAGAACCCTTTCCTGTGTTCCCCTTAAGCTTAGGAACACTACTGTGATTGTCAGTCCCTAGCCGCGAAGAATCCTAGTGCCTTTAGTCCATGCTAGACTTTGTGGGGTCAATAATGTGTTGGACATAGCACAGGTCATGCAAAGTCCTATTATGATTTCTTCAGCCCTAACTTGTGTGGAGTATCTTGCAAATTATTGCTCCTCCCATCCTTGTGCTCTTACAATCTTACGGCCCCCTCTTCCGCAAATTTCCCTGAGCTTCAGGATGGGGAGAGATTAGGCTGGCCCAGTTCCAGGTGGTTGATATAGAGTCTCTGATGTTCTGAATTATGGTTTGTTGATTTTTTTTTTCGGTTTTGCAGCTCTTGCAATGCCCTTGGCTCCATCCTGATGGGTATTGAATGTCACCCCCTGGCCAGAGATAAAAACCTGTTAAACTAGAGTCTTGTTATAAGAGTATATTCGAAGGTAGATGGAATAAAAGTAGGAGACCGCGGTGAGAGAGGGGTCAATCACCCATTTGCAAAATGGTTACTTTCTATCAGGCAGCCTATATGCCCTCCCCTTCTGGTGAGATCATACCCCATCGGTTACAAATGATCATGAAGGAAAGTCTGTGACCCTAACCAGATGTCTCATTACTTACTTGCAGTCCTTGATGGACTATTTTCCCTGCTGTAACATGGTCCCCTCTCTCCTTGTTTCTGGTGGGGTCCTCCTTCCCCATCCCTCCTGTTTATAATCTTTACAATTACTGTAAGTATTATAGAGATTTGTCTTTGAGTGTCTCTAAGTGGGTTTGGTACTAGGATCCACCTATTAGGGAGTACATATGGCACTTAATTTTCCGTATCCGGTATACTTCACTCAATATAATTATTTCTAATTCCACCCATTTCCCCGCAAATTGCATTAATTCATCATTTTTGATGGCTGAGTAGTATTCCATTGTATAAATGTACCACATTTTCCTCATCCACTCGTCAATTGTTGGACATTTGGGCTGATTCCATGACTTTGCTATTGTAAACAGTGCTGTTATGAACATGGACGTGCTTGTGTTATCGAGGTGAATTTTTGCTGTATGGGGGGTTATTCCATAGCAGGGGCATATGGCATTTCAATCTTTAACTTCTTTAAGAATCGCCAGACGGCTCCCCAGAGTGGTTGTATGAGCCTGCACTCCCAATGTAGGAGAGTTCCCCTCTCTCCACATCCTCTCCAGCACTTGGTGTTGTTTGTATTGTGGATTTTTGCCATTCTGACGGGGTGGGATGATATCTCAGGGAAGTTTTGATTTGCATTTCCCTGATAGCTAAGGATGTGGAGCATTTTTTAAGATATTGGTTAGTTTAATTTCGTCCCTGGTAAAGTTTCTTTTAAGTTCCAAGGGCCATTTTTTAATGGGCCCATTTGTTTCCTTGGTGTTTAGGTTTCTAAGTTCTTTGTGCACTGTGGATAATAGAGCTCTATCAGATAAGTGGTTTGTGAAGATTTTCTCCCATTCTGTGGGTTGCCTTTCCTACAACAGTTCTTAATCCAGAAGAAAGAAATCAGAATATTGAGCATCAGTTCATGGGATCCATTACGAGTTTCCTTGTTGGACTCTGGATTGCAGGTAAAATTGTGACTTTTCTTACCACTCAGCAACAATTATCAAACAATTATGTGTGGGTGTTCTCATAGGCATTGGGTTGTTAACTAATAGAAAACAGACAGGGGAAGAGACAAACTATAATATTTAGTCTCTAGCTACAAGGAGATAATGTAGTTGCCAAAATAAGTCACCAAAAGCCATTGATGAAGGAAGTATTATTTGATACTTAGTAGTTCATATTATCTTCATGGAAGTTTTCCAATTTCGTGGATGCAAAGTATTTTTTTTAATGGAAGCATTCCTACGTGTGTCTTTTGAAACAAGAACATATTATATCATGTCTCCTTTTTGATAACAGAGTTTAGGCACGTGAAAGTAGGAATCATGCTTTCTTGATTTGCTACTTCATTTACCACATCACATTGTCTTGGACAATGTTTACCTATTAATGACCAATCCAGTGAGAGTTAGGTAAGTAATTCTCTTGCCTGGAGGATGCTCTCAATATTAGAAACAATAATTTATTTAACAGAGACACAAGGACTTACCCAGAGAACAAGACAAAAAGCTAAACTTATTTATAAGGACACCATCACTTTTGCTGAATGACATACTGATACGGTAATATGAAAACTAGTCAATTTGCTACATCACAAGGACAATATGTGCGATACAATTGCTGAATGTGTTTCTGCTGATAATTAAAATCCATTAGGCTCAAAACAATTAGGAAATAAACACTCCTTCCCGATAGTCTTAGGGCCCCAGTAACATTTACAAATTAGTTTATAGCTGAAGAGTTCTTTTCAAGTCTTTATAACTACTTTCTTAAACCATATGAATATCATTTCAATTTGCTTTTTTTCAATAAATAGATGGGACCAAAAAAAAAAAAAAAAAAAAAAAAAAAAAAAAAAAACGAAGCAGGTCAGGAGGTCCTGGTGACTTACACAGCCCCTGAAGCCCTTCCTGTCACCTTCCTCCAGGCTGCAGGTAAAGGTGCGAGGAGGTCACTCAGCAGTGTGCTGACACACCAGAGGAAAACCAGTTGCCACAGTGATAAGCAAGAAGAGAACAGGAAAGGGGACAGGACTCAGGACAATTAGGACCTTGCTTTATTTCCTTCCCAAACAAAGTGTCCTTGGAACAAGGTCACAGGGTCAGAGTGGAGGAGTGTTCTGGAACGGAACTGCAGAAAAGGAGGCAAGAATGGACTATACCTCTCTGTCGGTGCCCTTTCATTTTCTTCTACTAGCCTCTCCTTTGTGGGGAAATCGGGTGTATTTTTTCGGCGAGTATCAGACGTCTATGTGTTTATGCAGAATGATCCTAAATTAAATTAAATCTTCTTTTGGCTCTTTGGGGTCAAAGTAATTTATGTTTACCTATTAATGACCAATGCAGTGAGAGTTAGGTAAGTAATTCTCTTGCCTGGAGGATGCTCTCAATATTAGAAACAAAAATTTATTTAACAGAGACACAAGGACTTACCCAGAGAACAAGACAAAAAGCTAAACTTATTTATAAATAGATCAATGTGTCATGTCATGAGGTGTAAGCTTAAGAGCAGGTTGATTCTGGCACTTTCCTCATGATGTCCTTCTACTTCTAAGTGAGGGGACAAAGAGGAAACAAAAGTATGGATTTTGCCTCCTGGGAGGATGCTATATATTTTTCTTAAGAGGTTCTAGATTTATTTTGGCTTTGAAGGCAGTGTCCTCCACTCTGTTCTTGTAACTTCCCCAGAGAAGCCATGATGCCTGGCCAGTCTCCTTAGGGTTGGGCAAGGTCAGCTCCTGTTCCTACTCTAAGGAATTAGACACTGGAGCTGGCTTGGCTCAAAAATAGCCCGTGTCCATGCTGTGGAATCAGCCTCATATCACCAAGGCCGAAAACCCGGTGCCAAAAGCGCTGCTTTCAGAAAGAAAAGACTCCCAGCCTTTCATGCTGCTATTGTGCAAGTTCTTAATTAGTCCTGAGAGCACCAGTAGCTAAGAAGCCAGAGAGTATCGTGACGACCAGGATGAGTGCTTCTGGAAGAAGCCAAATCACCGCCCCGCTAAAGAGAGTATTTGCTTTCTCCTGGCGGTGAAGACGCCCAAAGTAACAAGACTTTGGATATTTACTGGTAGTGAGCCCTTTGCCCCTAAATCTCTATTCTTCATTGTAATGTACTATGGCAGGTCCACCTTTGCTGTTTTCAAGAAACTGATCGTCTCGACAACTTAATCCCAGTAATGACAAACTTGACGGATAGGCAAGAATCTCCATTAGAGAGGTGCACTTTATACTTTGAGACTTGTCTGGCGCTTGAAATGTGCATTACCTCTGAGTAAATGAACTTTTAATGCAGAAGAGATAAAAATGCAGTCAACTGAGTACAGAATGCTCGGTATTTTCCCCCAAATCTATACTTAGTAGAAATCATACTTTTGAAAGACATTTGTGAAACTATGATTGTACCATAGATAATGATTCATGAATGTTGTTTCATAAATCACATTCCTGGCTCATGGAGAAATACTTGTATCTCCCTCCCCCCTCTTCTTTTATTTATTTATTTATTTGTTTTTTACAGACAGATGAAATGATAGTCATAGATTCAATTAATGGAAGGAAAGTGAACTGCAAACTGTGGTTACTTGTACTCTGGCAAAGTGAATTATTCATGAAAACTTCTCTGCAGGTTTGCAGTGCCAAAGGTAGCCCACGGGAGGCCTCTTCTCAGCCTTGGGTCCAGGAAGGAAATGCAAAGTGGATAGCAATTACTTCTGGGATGTTCCTACTTCATATCTGCTGTCTGTCTCACATGTACAAAGTATTCAGGGCTCTATCAAAGCCTTTCGGCTTTTCAAACTCTTATATGAGTCATTCCAGTCCTCTGATGGCACTGAAGGGTCCCAGGGTCCCCAAAGTTATTACTGCTACATGTATGAATGTACCCCTCCCTACACACACATACACATAGACACAGACACACACACACACCACACACCATACCAAATATGCTATACACAAAATATGGGAGGAAAGCTCTCTCTACATAGAACTGATTGCCTTTGTGCTGAGTCTATGAATGACTGCCACATTTATCATCCTGAACATAAGGGTTTTATTGTTTGTTTGGCAAAGCAGACAGCTGAGTTGGTGAAGTGCTTGCCTTGCCAGCATGAGGACCCCAGTTTAACACCCAGGTGTCACAGAAAAATACCAAGGGTGATAATGCACACTGTAACTCCAACACTGGGGCTCTCGAGACAGGAGGTCCTTGGTGTTTCCTGGTAGGCAGGAACTTTGGTACTTCTGCTATCAACTTGGCATTTGAGGGTGGATCACTGGCACAACTATGGAAAATTGCTTAAAGGTAGGGCTCTGCCCAAATCTGTAGGAGAGAGTCTTAATTGAATTATCAGTGTGGGAAGACCCAGTCCGTGGTACATGGGACTATTCCAAGAATCGGTGGGTAAGATGGAGATGGCTAGTTAGCATTCTGTCAAGCTGCAAAGTGAGAAAGTAAGTCATGCAATACTGGTTCTGACACTTGTCTCAGCTCTTTGCTTCGGATGCGGTGTGGCCAGATGTCTTGGCTTCTGTTGGTAACTTCCTGCCATGGACTAAAACCTGGAATTGTGAGCTGGAATAAAACCCTTTATTCTCCAAAATGGTTTGGAGTCAGATATTGCAAAATGAAGCTGTGAAAATAAGACAGTTTTAAGGAAAATAATGAATAGTAAGTATGTAACACAGTCTCTGGCATAAATTAACCACTATTAGTTTTGTTACAGCATGCATTGCTGTCCGTACACATGATAGTACCAGCTAGCAGTGTCCCGCCATGGGCAGCTTCGGGGCTTCCAGCAGTAAACGCTGCCTGAGCATCCTGGCTTTCAGTACTTGTTTCACTTTTTTTTGTTGTTGTTGTCAATCTCTTTGTTGTTAATCTGTGAATCTCGTGCATTAGACACTGTGAAGTACCTGGAAACTGAAGGAAGCTACCTACATAAGCAAGACTCCTGTTCTGAAGAGGTCTTCTGTAGAAAAATGATAAAACATAGAAATAATATATAGAGTAAATCTAATTTTTGCATGTTTGTATATGTCTGTGTGAGTTTTCGTGTATGCATGTTATGTAGGCATGTATGTATTATGGGAACATGTCTAAGCATGAGAAGCCTGGGTGTCCTGCTCTATCATTCTCTGCCTTGCTCCTTTGAGATATGATCTTGCACTGAACCAGCAGCATAGGCAATGGGCAGCCATTACCAGAAATCCTCCTCTCTCACAGCCAGAATGGCTACTTCTGTACAGTTAGTTGTACATGGATGATGGGGATTTGAACTCAGGCTTATATGCTTGTATAGCAAGTACCCTGGCTCATGGAGTCTTTTCTCCAGCCCTTCAAATCAGTTTCAATAATGATAAACCCCCTGTAAAAAAGCAGATATTATGAAAACAGACCAGATATAGAATGGAGAGTTTGCACTCTGAGGATTTTAGGGTCCATCCATCTTGAAGGAGGAACGGGCACACGTTGTTAAAGTTGTAAGTCATCGTGATGAGAAGAAGCAAAATGGTAAAGGAATGAACTTGAAGAGATGGAAGTTGGTGGGAGACCAGGAAATGGTACTGAAGGCCGGGGTTGTAGTGGAGGAGTTTAGAACTGGACTGACTAGGGGAATGGAAAGGCCTGGATAACTCAGTTGGTGCCCAGGGGTAGGAGGCAGACACTTGGCAATATCGGGTAATACTATTAACTGTCATAATTGGGATTAGAGGGTTTTACTGGCATTTAGTGAGTAGAGGCCAAGAATGCTGCTAAATATCCTCGTGTGAAAGCAAAGAGCCCTCTCAACAAAGAATAATCACCTAAAAATGTCAGTAAAGTCGAGGCTAAGAAACTCTGAGACAGACCACACAGGACCTCAAAGGGCAGGTGAAATGCATGGTGGTTTATCTGGGGGAACAAGAAGGATCTGCTGGAGGATTGTTAGAACAGGTGTGGCGTGATTATATTTACTTTCCTACAAACCCCCCTGGCTGCTGTTGGGGAAGAGCAGCTGGTTGGCCTTTGCAGAAGGAAAGCGAGAAATGGACCCCGCTTGCCTTGCCATGCAACCCGGCCCTTCTTGAACTTTGATCCGGGGAGTGAGCTAACTGGATGAGAGTACAAGGCCGAGAAAACAAATGGAATTTCAGAGAAAAGAATTATGATTCTTTTTAAAAATGGACTTTTGGATCCTGAGCAAAAGCTCCTCCCTTTCTCCTTCCTGGTAGGCAGGAGTGTCGGCTGCCCCCAGCCCTGGCTGACCACAGCATCTGCGCCCTCCCCTCCATCCAGCCTTCTAGCCCTGCTCCACGCCTTCTACTGAGAACTGCCTCTCAGGAACGCTGGAGTTGTCCATCCAGCTAGACTCACCCTAGAAGCAGGTGATCACTGCTCACCCGATTATCAAGGTCCTTCCCTGAACCACTGTGACATCTCTTCCGTTTTATTGTGTTCAGTGCCATGAAAATGAGACATAGGTCTCTTGCTTTGAAACTTCATTTCTAACAAAACCCAGAGACAGCATCTCCCCATGCCTGATTCCTGCTATGTGAATAATGTGCTTGGGAATTTCCAAGATGATCCAGGTTTCATACTATTATATTTGCCTTTTTTTAATAGGTGAAAGGTTAGGGGACTTACATGTGTGTTTGAGTTGGAATGTACATGGTTTCCTGTGTGGGTATTCACGCGGTAGAGGCCAGAGGTTGATAATCATCCCTGATCGCTCTTCTAACTTACAATATTGAGACAAGGTCTCTGATCAAACCTAGAGCTTACTGACAGGGCTAACTCTGGGGATTCCCAGTCTCTACTTTCCAAGGCGGGAAGTACAGGCAGGCAGTCAAAATGACCCGGTAATTTGCATAGGATTTGGGAATACAAACACTGGTCTTTTGCATTTTAATTGCTAAACCATCTCTCTGGTTCCTATATTTTATGTTTCTGGTAGAAATAAATCATTATATATCTCTACCACTATATCACATAACATTCCTAAGTCCTTTCTAAAAAAAAGTAGGCATTAATAAATCTGATTACCATCTGAACATTCAATGTGCCTGCCCCTCCCAGTATGTAACACAATACATCAGGAAAAGTCTGGTTGAAGAATAAAAAAATAAATTAGTCATGGCTTGATACCTGTGTATGGGGCACTTAAAGCTGAGTGTGTCAAGTCGCTCACATGCACCAAGTATAAGACAGGGAAAGGTAAGCGTGCACAACAAGCAGCTTAGGAGAACAAAATGTACAGAAATACACTGCAAACCACACCAGATCTACTTTCCTTGAGAATGCCCCAATTACTAAAACTGTTAAAGAAGGAAAAAAAAAAAAAAGAATCATTGGCTCAGTAATCACCAGTTTGCAAAATCTGATTAAGAAAAAAAATAAATAAAAAGAAAGGACTAAAACTCACACTGGAAATTTTAACTCTACTCAGAAAAAAAGCTAACGATCGAGTGGTAAAGGCATGCATGAATGGTTGACCAGAGTGGACAGTTTTTTAAAAACATTATCCTTGTTTCAAATTTTGATTGTGTATGACTTACACACATATTAAGTACATAATCATATTAAATACAAAATTATTCTCTTGCTTATTTTCCTTAATCATCTCCTCACTGTCTCCTTTTGCTCTTCCTCCACAAAGCAGTACCATTGCATTAGGAGGGTGAGGGCAATCTAGGTAGGAAGGAAACTCACGATCCTCCTAAACCCCTCTCCTTCTGTGCGCAGCCACATTTGTAAGCCTAGCAAAGTAGGTCATCAAAATCTGAAGGGAGATATTAACTGTAATGCCTGGTGCATAATAGAGCACATTAGAGACAGACTTTCAGTCTTAACTCTTAATCTCTTTTCCAGCTTTGGAAGACTTAAAAAATCTGATATTCCAAGCACAGCATTATTCTTTCCAGAGCTACAGCTGTGCATTGCTTTCTATCTTGGGAGGTTTTTTTTTTTTTTTTTTTTGCACAGGTCTACTGAAATGCAACACAAGGGAAATAGTGTTTTATCAAATTTCAGGGGAGGGAGAAGAGTGTTCCTTTTGCTGTAGTAGAATTTTGCTGGAGTAGAAATGCTGTATAGTTACCAAACAGAAAAATAAAAATAGAATTTTAATGGAAGGAGACTAGTAGTTTTACACTTATATCATACCATTTATTCCTTATGAACTCAAAGACCTTTACATATGGTTCTCATCCTACAATTCACTTTTGGGAACTGTCCAGACCACTGTCAAAGTTTCCATTTTGCTCCGTGAGCTAGGTGGGGATAGCAAAAGAGAATCAAGTTGGATGGATTGGTACCTAAGTTTGCCTAATGTTCCAGGAAAATCTCATGAAGTAATTCTCTTTGTGAGACATCAAAGATTAGGAGCAGAAGAAGCTTTGAAGAACTAATTAGTTCACAAAGGTTTTGCTCTCATGAATGGACTAATTTATTCATAGATTAATATGCTCATAGTTTAATGGGTTATCTTGAAACAGACTAGTTGGTTCTGTCTTTTGTATATACCCCCCTGAATTTTTTACCTTAGAACTCTGCAAAGCTTCCCCGATTCTGTCAGCCCCTTGGTGGTGGACTTCTCAGCCTTCGCCAATGTAAGAAACAAATATGTTTGTGAATACCCATCTCAGGTATTCTGATGTGGCAGCGGCAAATATACTAAGACAGAGGCTTTTGCAATGACTACCAGATGATGAAAGTATTCATGTCATGACCTCTTTTTTATGTCTCAGAAACTTGTGGTAGGACTCAGATCCGCTGAACCCTTCCTGAGTGCCCTAAATCCTACATTCAACAGCTGTTGCTGGGGGCCAAGAAAGATTCTAAATACTGTATGTGGAGGTGGGGCAGATTTGTTTTTGTGGAGCGGGAGACAGTCTGAACACACACACACACACGTACACATACACACATGTAAATGCAGATGTACATATGCACAAAACACACGCACATGCAAACACATACATGCATACACATACACGCATGTACACACACATACACATGCACACATGTACATGCAGATGTACATATGCACAAAACATACACACACATGCAAACACATACATGCATACACATACACACATGAACACACATACACACACCTACCTACATGCACACATATATACACAAATACACACACATAATACATGTGCACATACACACACATGTACACACATGTATACACATACACACATGTACACACATGTATATACATGCACACATTATACACAAATACACACACAATACACATGCACATACAAACATGCACACACACACATGTACACACATACACCTATGCATACACACATGCACACACACGTACACACACATACATGTATACACACACACACACACACACACACACACACACACACACACACACGGCAAGAAAGGACATACATACTATAAAAGTAGCTAGTTGAAGATCTGATTATTCCTGAGAATGGTTCCTCAGCTTGCCTGGGAAGGGCCAGCCAAGCATGAAAACAAGATCTAGTCAGAGAAGGACATTTTCCAGGTGCTGGGAACTGCTAGCGTTACAGACCTAAATTGAGTGGACTTGCTGCCTATGGCTATTGCAGCAGATTCTACAAAAAAGGAATCCAACCAGTATGAGCTTAGTGTAGCAGAGTTCTAGAGATCAGCAGTCCCAATGCAAATACCATTGAGGTGAAATTAAGATTTTGTCGGGGTCACCTTCCTTTGACATGTGTCTCCTTCCTTCAAAGCCACACTAACAACATTATCAAACTCTCTTAGAGTCTGGCTTTCCTACCTCCCTTTTTAATTTTTTTTAAAATTTTAAATTATTTATTATTTATTCAATTGTGCGTGTATGCGTGTGTGTGTGTGTAGAACCATAGACGAATTCGGGAACCACCATGGACCGTCTCCACCTCCTCCTTGTTTACTCTGCCCCGGGATTCACAGGCTCCGCCCTACCAGGACCAGAAACGCAGGCCTCCCCCGCTTCCGCCGGCGTCTATACGTGGGGTCTAGGATCCGAACTCGGGACCTTCCACCTGGCAAGGCAGAGGCTTAATCCTTGAGCCACCTCTCCAGCTCCCTTCTATCTCCCTTTTTAAAAGAAGGACTCTGGTCATGGTATTTGGTCCACTAGATAGTTCAAGAGACTCTTCTCATCTGTGATGGTCGACCTCATCACAGCAGAAGATGTTCTTTTGCCCTTTGGTGATATAGTCGTGGGATCTGTGAAGAGCCATTGCTTTGTCTGCTAGGGGCTGTTGTTTTGTCTACTCCTTTCTGTTTGAAGGACGGGAAGGATCAGAGCTGAAGGAACATGGTAATAACATACAAAATCATGGGGCGAAGTCCTGCTTTGAGTCCCCGGGAGCAGTTTCCAGGGTCACTGTCCCACTCCATTTAGCTCAATTTCCCCCACCTGATATTGGCACAGGAAGCAGCATATATTTAAGTTTCCGAGTTTCTGACCTCCCTCGATCACAGGTAAGCAAGTATTCACATCCCTCAGTCTAATTTCTTAGTTGTAAGTACAACATAGAACTTTGCTATTTCATACTATCTTGTGTTATAATTTTTTTTTAAAAAATCACAGAACTTGAAAGAAAATTTGAAATTTTGTTTTATTAGATCTCTGATGCTTGCAGAAAAATAGTTTTTAAAAAAATGCCAAGACAATAAGAAATTAAATATTGCTAAGAAGCTGGACCTAGGACCAAACCTGATTTTTTTTTTTTTTTTAGTGTCCTCTTTTAATTTTGTGTACATCATTAATGGTTTGGGTGTGCATTACATTCCCTAATTGTGACTGTTTTACTGCGAGGGTTTGTGGCTGGTCTGATGATTCTCTGGGCAATCACCTGCTGCTTTGCTTGCATAGAGGACTAAATGGTAAATAATGTTTGTTCATTGAAGGGCTGGCTCAGTTCATTGCCCTTTCTTGTCTCCAGAACAGATATGGCGAAACAGAAGTATTTTGATTTAGAGGATGCCTGAAGGCATGTAACATTTTTTAGCCTTTTCAAGATGCTGTCAGTGGCTATCATGCCACAAGACAAATCACTCATCTTTTCAAAGCCTTGAGACTCTCTTAAAAACATCCTGGGGAAGGTATTGTATATCTCAAGCCTGCCATTCAAAGTACTTGGAATCTATTAGTCATTCAGATTAGCCTCTGCAGTTTCCTGTTAGATTTTTTTTACACATATGTGTCTTCATATTTTGAAGAGGTTCAAGAATTTTTAATTATGACTAGCAAACACCATCTCCCCCACAATCTGATCTGTAAGAAGGATCTGTAGATAAACCGTTAGCAAAGGAAACTCAACACATTAGGAAAGAAAGGAAATAGCTTTGATGATTAATAGGAATTTCGTTATATAGATTAGAAAGTAGCTTGACACCAGTGGGTATGTTTTAACCTTTAGGTTTTTACTTCTGGGCATTGTAGATAATGGAGTAACTAACAGCAACTTCAAACTTGTCCTAAAAGTAATCTATTAAAATAACTTCTGAGAAATGCAGGAAATGGTGAGACAGGTTGATCCACATAAAGTGGAACAAAAGAGTTTCTTACAGTCTGTCGCTGGTAAGCTGGCTGGAGCAGGTCCCAGAGGGCAGAACTGGGTGGGTCCCTTGGGTGAGGATCAGGCTTATAGAGTTCAGGGAAGAAGGTTGCTAGTCTCTCAGCAGGTGGAAGAAGACTGAGCTACAGGATTTTCTGTCACTATCCTTGAACTTTTTTCTAGATGCCCAGAGCAGAAACATAACTATTTCAGGGTCCTTCCTTAAATGGTAAAAAGCAGGCATTGCTCTTAACTACTACCATGTACCTTACTAAATACAATTTATAATCTTGCATGTGCTGTGTAAATCAATATATTGGACGAAATGCAAACTATGGACTGTTTGTATAGGGGCCAGCTCCCACAATATTCCGTCGATTAATTTAACTTCCATGAGAAGTTGAAGGGAAAACACATAAAAGGCAGATTTCAATGCTAATCAATTTCAATGCTAAATTGTTTTTTAACATATGCTTTATCATACTTTAATTTCTGCCTTAGAAAGTTCTTAGAATATATGAACCCATATCATGACTTTAAAAAATGGAATTACAGTTGCTGGATTGTAAAGCTGTGCTTTCTATGGTAGCTGCATGATATAGTTTTAACTTATCCAAAATTAAGAATCTGCGGTATGCTGGGGGTAACTTAACACGCCACAATATGGTCCCAGGTGCTGGCAAGCACAATAGGTACAAAGACTTTTAACAGGCTAAAATTCAGCCACTATTTCCTGATCACCTATGTGAGGCTCAGAGGCCTGTAATTGACCTTTGCACTCAAAGAATTTAAGATTAAGGGTGAGGCAAACAAACTCACACTACCCCCTTCTCTTTGTGCTCTTGAGAGTGTGCATGTGTGTGCGTGTGTGTGTGTGTGTGTGTGAAATCAAATATGAGACTGAAGAAAATAAATATAAATGGGACGCTGAGAAATTGTTTTCAAGAAAGCTAGGGTATCAAAGGTTTAGAATGGAAAAAACAGTCGCAACCATTGTGATGGTGTTGATGGCATATAATACTTACTGAGTGCCTCCTGCGTGCCCAGGGAAAAGGTCCAGCCTTTATGTATATTGTCTTAGATCAACTGTCCAGCCCTCTGTTCCATTTTAATAAACTCAGGTGATTGAAAAATGTCATACTTAGTGAGCAATATAGAGTCAGGGTTCAGACACAGGTATGGCCAAGTGTAACGTCTACATTTACCACCAGAAAATATAGGAATAGAAACGTGGTAGAGCAGTTTCTTGAAAGTTTGCACAATCGAGGCCATAAATGTGATGGAGTTCTATTGTAGACTTTGCATGGTAGTATAGAAATCTTAGACACCCGCCAGGATAGAGTAGGCAACATCTCAAACTCCTCGGTAAAGCTATATCTATCTATCTATAATTTTGGAAAATGTATGCTGCTTTGCACATCTGTTCTTACTCTAGTACTGGGCCTAGTAGATAGGGTGTGCTTGACATTTATCAAATTTCCATTTTTTTGGTGGGAGCATTAGGATCCAGACTTCTCTTCTTTCCTTCCTTTGCAATCTTCCAGAAGAAAAATAGTTAAGACTCCAAGCCTTCTTTACTAGGTTTTTTCCTCCACATCAAACACAACTCAAAATTCAGGTTTTTCATTTTGCTTTATTTGTACACATCTTTGCCTATTATTTGTTTGTTCATTTGCTTACTTTTTTATGGTGCTGAGAATGGAACCTAGGGGCTTGTGAATGTTGGGCAAGTCCACTGCCAGCGAGCCGCATCCCCAGCCTGCATCTTTATTGAGCAGCAATGATGAAACAAAGCCAAGCCAAAGCACCTTTGCTGCAATAGCGTACATGGAGGGGCCTCCAGTACAATGTGCATCAGCAACAAAGAGAAAATTCATAATGCATTTAGAAATAGGAAGGATGTGTGCAAGATATCATGCTTACGCTTCCAAGACCTGAGGTGAGGAAAGGATTTACTAAAAGGAACAGAGCTATCCCCTGCCTTTGTAAGACTTTAGAAGTAGAAGGGAACAGACAGCTTGTGGCCTATGAAGGAAAAACAAGAGAAATGGATAATAGGTGAGTAAAGAGATAATATATGAGCTGCCAATATGTGAATAATTTTGGAGTTCTCTTGTGAGAATAACGTAGCACAGACAATAACAATACATGTAATAATGAGCGACAAAGCTTTCCTGCAAGGGACTACTGAGAACTAACAACTACAAAGTATTTTTTTTAAATTTTTTAAAAATTTTATTCAATTGTGCGTGTGTGCGTATGTATGCGTGCGCGTCTGTGTTTGTGTAGAACCACGGAGGAATTCGGGAATCACCATGGACGCCTCCACTTCCTCCGCCCCGGGATTCACAGGCTCTGCCCTACTGGCGTCTATACGTGGGATCTGGGATCCGAACTCAGGATCTTCCGCCTAGCAAGGCTGAGGCTTAACCCCTGAGCCACCTCTCCAGGCCCAACTACATAGTATTTTGAAAGATATGTTACACATTTCTCCATTCAAAACAATTCATCTTCTATAATCAAGAGCACTCTATTACCCGTAGATAAAGGCAAAATTAAGGCTAGGAAGAAATCCCAAGTAGAAGTTAGGGTGTCATGGAATTGATTATGTTGGGTAATAACTACTTCATCTAACTTTGTGTTCTACTAAGTATTAGTAAAGATTCCTCATCCTTTGCCGAGGAGTGGTCTATTTCCTGTAAAGAGGATTTCCAGATGTGACAAGAAAGGAGTTTGTTTTTCATTGCAGGAGAGAGAATGGCGCTGTTCAGAGATAAGGAACGAAGAGTCTTCTCCTTAGAGAATGAGCTTTGCATCTCTCATATTCTGTTGATTTTACCTTTATAGTGTCTCTGCTTTGTTAGTTTCTTCTTCTCGTTTCCTTCAGCTTTTCATGTGAAAGCGGGTGACTGTCACATTCACAGTGTCATCTTACAGAGGAAAGTACTGGCCCTTCAATGTCCCTATCATTGGTACAGTTATCCAGGAAAACCTCATCTCAAGCTGCCTACCTTAGTCTCTTCTTAATCTACAGTAGCATTGTTGTCTGTTTCCTACCCCTCCCCTCCCCTCCCCTCCCCTCCCCTCCCCTCCCCTCCCCTCCCCTCCCTTCTCCTTGCCTCCTCTTTCCTCTCCTTTTTTCTTCTCTTCTGTTACAGGTAAGTGTGCACTAGAAAAGGAGACCAAATGATAAGAACAAGCTAAAAAGTTGTCATTAGCATTTCATGAAGTACTGAGAACGCATCCATTTGAAATTCTCATTGATCAGAAACTAAGAAATCCACTGATAAATATGTCTGTTTTATCTTTACTCCCAAACATAAATTCAATCAGCCTTGAATCTTCATGCTTGAATTATTACAGGAACTGTGACTTCTTTGAATCTTGCATCTCAGCTATGCAAGCTACAGTCATCTATGTTTACACTTTGTGCAAGAGTCCTGAGCAGGTGGCAGGATCCTGGGATTGAGAGGCAAGTGGAACGAGGAGCGGAGGAAATCACGCTCTGTCTGGGATAATTGAGGCTAAATCTGGAGGCCATAACTGCATCTCTCTACGTCTTGAGCGTGCTGCAAAGTATCTGACTGCACCGCTTTCAGGGCAAAGGTAATTAGGCATTCTGGAGGAGTCCTCCTATTTTTCAGATTGAGCAAATCCCAACCAGGTGCAGCCTTAATTCGAGGCCTCGGGAGGCGGCATTGGAGAGACAGCTGTGGATGCTGAAATGCTGCAAAAGTAAACAGTAAGCACGGCCTGTCATGATAAGGAGCAGGTCCCGAAAGCCAAAAGTGCAGTCTTTCGGTACCGGAAACACTGTTGGCATGGAAACAGAGAAAGGCATGCTGTGGTCCTTTTTAGTCTCGCTGCCACCCTGGCTTGAAATGGGATGTTCCGTGGAAAGCTTTGCACAGAGATACAAAGGTATGTTTTCATCCTGAGGTGCTGCTTCAACTCTAAACCGGAGCATTGTTGCTGAAGGATTTGTATTTCTTGTTCACTTCTTCTCTTCTAAATCATGCAGATCCGCCATGCGAGCTAGCTTTCTGTTGTCATGAGAAAAATGCTGGTGATATTTTAATCTCAAGAGGGACGCACTGTTTGTGGCTCATGATGTCAGAGGTTTCAGCTCATGGTCAGCTAGCTGCATTGTACCAGGTTGGTGCAGACGATAATTCACCCTCTAGCCATTTCTCTTTTCATGTTTAAAGATGCCTGTGTGTGTAGCTCTTTTTTGGCATGGTGTGAGGAGTGTGCTGCCAGGGAAGGATGATTAGTTCAAGGATCCAAGGACAAAGAAGGCCAGAAGGAGGATGCAAGGACTGGTATACACCCTTTTTACCTACTTCCCTTGTTCCCCAATAGACCTCACTTCACCATGAGCTAACATCCAAGCCCTCCGCACAGGGCCTTTGGAAATACTTCAGGTACAAACTATATTTAGAAACAGGGATACATGATCCGGGGGATCGTTAGGAAGGCTACCATCAGTATAGTCGCAATGAGGAAAGCCAGTGCTCACAGAAAGACTACCTTTTCTTCTGCTGCCGTTTCTCCCTTTTTTTCCCTTCTTTATTGAGGGGATGGAGACTGAACTGAGGTGTTCATGCATGCTAGGCAAACCTTGTATCCTTGTTCCACCCCCAGCCCATCCCATAGATGTTCTCTTGCACCCATGCTGAGTTGGAAATCTGGGTCTTTGAGAAAGCTAATAAAAGAAAATAGTGAAAGGAAGAAACGTTAAAAAAAAAAAAAGCGAAGGGAAGAGATAAAATGAGGGGGAGGACAGGCAATGAGAGAGAAGTCACCACTATGTAAAATTGGGCTCTGGGTTTCAAAGTAGCTTTGGCATCCTTGCAATGAGGGCCTGAGGGCGGGGCAGGTAGGCGGCGGGGCTGAACCTCTCTGGGGGTCCCAGCCTAGCAGGGACTGTGGAGGAGGTGATGGGAGAATCGGATTTTGTTGCTCTGTACCCCAAACAGGGGTCACCCCAGGGCTGACCCCCTGCCAAAGGAGAGCTACACACATAGGCATCTTTGAACATGAAAAGAAAAATGAGCAGAGGGTGAATTATCGTCTGCATCAATTTCAGCTCCTCCCTAAACAGACAAAAGAGCCCAGTGGCCAAAGGTTAATTTCTCAGTGCCCTCGAACTCTCAAGCAAAGCTTTGGAGAGGCCTGGTTTGCTCTTTGTTCCTTGCTCACTGGGTGAACTGTGGTTACTTCGTGGGCCCAGAGGACGAAGCATATTTACCCATCAGCAGTGGACAAAATTTAGGAACCAAAGGAGAGCGTCTCAGTCGGCCCTGGTTGGAGGACTGGACCTTAGTGTTTTCAAAAGGACCAGCGTGTATGTCACAGGTGGCCTTGAGCGGGCAGCTTGCCGTGCCTTTCACCGGCCCCTTTTCCAGAACCCTGCAGGTCTCTTCAAATAACTGAACTTTCAGGTCTGCTGAGCGTCAGTGACTGGAACTGGAAGAATGAGGCGGTTATGGGGAAAAGAGGGTGCCCGACGGGAATCGTTTTAAGCTGCTGTGACTCGTGATAGCAGGGGCATATGTCCTGGCTAGTCTAGCCGGCAGAAAGATGGAGAGGGCAGTGTCTATTGGTGAATTCAACAGCCCTGGAAGGCTGGGTGTGGAAAAAGAACGAAGGAGAAGAGGAAACCCAGTAGGAAGGAAAAGGAAAGGGTCAGGTTTGTGGAAAGGGTCAGAAAGGCACCAAGCAGTTTCAACCAGAAGAAAATCCCTCTGCGAGGAAGGACTAGCCCTCTAGGGAGGGGTAAACAGGCGCAGAACATCACCGGTGGCAGGAGGAATAAGGGGGAAAAGATGGGTTTTGAGAACTGCCTTAACAAAGAACTTTACTGGAGGAGGAGCGGTTAATAAGTAATGAAACAAAGTGGCTGTTATGGAGATTAAATGCCCCCGTGTCTAGGTACAAAGTTCACCCTGCAAACTGCAGCTGTCACCCGTCGCTAACCCCCACGCAGCCTTAGAACCTCTGGTTCAAAGTGTGTCTTGTTGCCTTCCTGTTACTAGGCTGCCTGGCGCAAGGTCCAGCCAAGGGTCAGAGTTCAACGTCTGAGGCTCGCTGACTGCCTTCTTTGTCTAGCTCCAGGGAGCTTTTGATAAGCCCCACACTGCTTATTTAAGGCGATTATTACAAACAACTGACAGATTATTTCCCTGGATTCTTCTGCGTATTCTTTTTTTATTTAGGCTTAAATGACACCAAACTGTAATTTCTTGAGGATATGTGTGGACAAAAAGCAATCGATATAAGGACACATGAAAGACAGGATAAAAAAAAAAGATCTATTTCTAAGGATTAACTGTGTTCTGAGCAAATCTAGAAAATGGAGGCCCTTTGAAGTTAGGGCTGGCCATGACAGTTTCAATATGGGTCAAAGAACTTACTCTCCAACCACCAAAGGGCCAACTAATGCTAGAATTAAAAATGAGCAAACTCGCTTCCATGACAGGAGGCTGGTGTTCATTTTGTAGAGTTCCGTCATTTAATTGATCATTTTATTTATCCTCTAAGGCATGGAGGAAAACACACTGTCAAATAGGTTCCCTACTGAGGGTTTGAGGGATCATCACTGCAAAGACTTTCAGGAGGATGGCGAAACACAAGTCAGGATTCCCGTTTTGCAGCAGAGGAAACTGAGTCAGAGAGCTGAGCCGTGGGCCCAGGAGGGCAGGGTGAACCGAACACGAAGCCAAGATGACCGCAATCCAGCCTGGAAGCCTTGGCCTCTAGAACTTTAACCTTCCAGCTCACTGCCGCCTTTGATGTCCCTTAAAGGGCCCTGTTCTTCCTTCCTCAGTTTTATGGACGCAAACGGAGTTAAAATAAAATGCAAGAGGCAGGCAGTTGGGGAGATGTTAGAAACAGGGCTGCAGGGGAGAGTTCAGGGAACCGGCTGACTCCACCTGGCCTCCAGCCAGCCCCGGGTGATTCATGCTCCATCTCCTGAGCGCAGGTGCCAAGAGCAAGGGGCTTAGCTTAGCCGTCCAGTGGGTCGGTTAGAACGTGGTTCTTCGCAGTGATAGCCTGGATTAATATTTTACCTGCAAAAGGAGCAAGGCACAGCTTTGCAGAGATGCAAGGGTCTCAAAGAATTAAAAATTGGACTTGTTTTAGATTCCCTTTTCTTTTCACTAGAATATAATTCAAACATCACAGTCTTCTTGCAGATTTCTATCTTAAGGCCTATAATGTTCTAGTAACTTACTGAGAAATTTATTGGGAATACACCGCGCGCACACACACACACACACATTTAAACACACATGTAGAGATATATAAACATGAAGAAATGTGTCTACAGTATTTGCCATAGTCTCATGCTGTGCTATGAAGTGGGCAAACATATTAATTTGTATACATTTCGTTCTTTTTCCTCAAAGAATTTGAACTGCAATAGAACAGAAAAGTCAAGAAAACCCACAGCTAGAGACCACAGGGCCACAAGGAAGGCGCTAGTGTCAAGGAGGAGCAAGAAGGACTGAATATTGGTGGAGCATCATTAACTCACTGGGACCCAGCAGAAGAATGTATATTTGACCTGTGGTAAAGCCCTTCATCCACACAATCACTGCAGGAGGAGATCTTATCTCCATTTCACAGATAACACTACAGACGCTCGGGGAGGTTAAAGATCCTTGTCCAAAGGCACGCCATCTGCAAACAGGGGTTTGAACTTAATCAGCACCTGAAATCCACATGGAGGTGGAGAAAAAGCGAAGCCAGGAAGAAGAGAAACAGCAGCCCTTGCAAAGGCAGATGACAGAGATTGTGCCTCAGCCTCTTGGAGAGATGGAGGGGAGGCTCTGGGTCATGGCTGGCCTTGGAGGATCAAGGTGTGGAGGTCAGAGACCAAACGTTGAGGCTGTGAAAGAAGTGTAGGCGGCAAGTGGAAGGGCGGCATCTACACTCTTAATCCTTTTAATCCGTGATGACTGAGAAAGGATTGAACAAGATCAATTTTTTTTTAGTTCCACCTTTCACTGGCTCCCTGTCCTCTGAAGCCACCTGTGCAAGGACTGTATTTTTATCTTTGCCTTAAATACATGTCGGACTACAGTGGCAACGTTCACATTCACCTGGGCTCTGGGGAAGCGATGCCCTAACCTAGATACCTGGGATGTCTGGCCACAGCCTCTGTTTTTCAAACACTGATCAGTGTTCACTGCTGTTCATTCAGGGTGTCCGATTTTACAACACGGGACCCTTGTGTCTGCTCCCACACACCTGCTTCTTCTCTGCACTCCTTCCCTTAGACACCACACCCTTTCCTTCAGTCTCCCATGATAGAAATCTTGACACTGCCTCTGACACCTTCTTCGTTCCTGCCCTGCAAAGCCAACACATCACCAGTCCTCGGCGTTTTAAGCCTGAAATGACTCCAAATCCACATGTTCTTTTCAGTCCCCCTTGCCGATATTTTTAAGTCTGTGATGGTCAGTTTCAAGAGTCAGCTTGGCACTTGAGAACTGAGCCCTTAGGATATATCTAGTTAAGATAAGTCTGAAGGAGATTATTCAACTGATGTGGGAAAACTCAGCCCATGGTGGGTGAAGTCACTCTTTCCTTGGGCAGGTAAAATGGAGAGAGAACTAGCTAGGGTTTGGCAGACTGGCAAACTGGAAAGTTAGAGAGCAAGAATGAACCGTTAATCCTTTTCCCTCTTTCTTCTAGTGGATATGATATGGTCTGTTTTCTTGACTCTTGGTGCTGGTTACTCCTGTCAAATCAAAATCTCCTAGTTCTCCTCAATTGTTGAGTTCTGTATTGACTACAGAAATGCAAATGCAGAAACAAGACAGTGTCAGAATCTTAACTCACGTCATACAGAGAGTCATGTTCACACCATGTCTGAACCCGAGTCTTCATTATGTCCAGGATTAGAAAGACAATGGCCTATCTCATCTCGCTGCCACACTGATATCCTCTAAGTATGTCTCTGTTGCTGTCACTGCTAGCGGCGATTTATAAAGTCCAGAGCATATGGAGTCATATCTGGTGGTAGCTGTTTGTGGCTTTAAAAACTTTACTATTTCCCCTATGTGTACAAAATAGTTTGCAAACGGATGACCATAAATCCACATTGGTCAACCGACCTATTTTGTCATTTGGTCCGCAGATGTGTGAAACCACTGCATTCTAAATTTAGAGAAGTTGCGGGTGTTTAAAAGTTGGATGTCTCACACAAGCATCAAGATCTGTGACTCTGGGGAAAAGTCAGGATCAAAGAGCATGGGGAGAGACTCCCATGAGGCAACCATCCAAGCTGTTATGGGGGAGGGGACGTTAGGGGAACAAGTCCTTTACCGTCTGATGCTCCTCAGCATCATGAGTCAGGCTGGAGACGTGCACTGTTGCTACAGCAAGGATGACACTTAATGTCTATGACCTCCCTCCCCAAAATCTGGAAATGGATCAGATCTTGAGAAAAAAAATCAGGAAGCCTTAGTTACGAGGTATCCCATAAGCCTATATTCTTCAAAATGGTGAAGATCATTAAAAAAATATAGCAATAGATGATAAAAAAAGATAAGAAATAATAAAAATGTTCAGTAAGATAGCTCAGTGGATAAGGTGCCTGGTCTTAAGATAGGTGACGTGGCTTTGATTCCCTGAAGCCCACATGCTGGAAGGAGAGAAATGACTTTCAAAATTCCTGCCATGCACCATGACAGACATGTAGGTACTTCTTTACTGTCTTTCATAAATAAGTAAGTAAAGATACAATAAAATAAGTATTTTTTAACCTTTGCGAAGAACTGTCAAAACCAAGTGGAAAAAAGAAACCTGTTTTCTACATGGGATCATGGAAACAAAAAAAGATATGAGGTAAAACCTTGGAAACTACTGACTTCTCCAAATTTTAGACTCAGTGTTTACACGCTTGTGTGAACCAAATAATAAAATATGTCGGTTAGCCAATGTGGAACTTTGGCATTCTGTTTACACACTATCCACTGCATCTCCATTATTTCACTAATTGTGCCAAACACACCACAATGGTTATAAGATGCTAAAAGAAACCGGTATGTGGAATCTTTCCATACCACAGTCACAATGTTTCTAAAAACTGATTCTACTCCAAATTTGGAAAGTTATTTTAAAGAAAACTGATCAAACCTATAGGAGGACTAGTGTATAGGCAAGATATATGTTCTGAATCCTTTTTAGTTCCTGTTTTTGCAGTATTGATACTTGAAGGTGGTATCCTTCATATGGACACACACAAACATTTTTTTCACACACTGAATTTTTTATACATATATATGTAAGTATATTGATATGTATGCATGAGATGTACTGTACTACTTTATCATGAGATCATATGTAAAAATATATATTTGAGATATTGAGAAGCAGAAGATTTTGAGAACCCAAGGGATAGCTTTCTACCCTAGTAATTGAAGTACCAGATCTGAAGGTGAGAAGCAACTTGTTTCAGGAGTAGAACCTTGTCCATATGGATTCATCCTTCACCATCATACCAGCTCTGATTTGTCATCAAGGCCTAAATTTGAAGAAGATACATAGGAGCAGCCACTTTTGCAGAAGGTGCTAATACCAATTTCCTTATGTGCTCTCTGCACATGAACCATTTTATAAAGATGCATATTCATTAACAAATTCAAAGGTTTCCTCCTACAATCCTCCAAAACGAGTTCACAGGTTCCAAAGTAATAATGCTGCAATTAATCGGTATGGAAGGAAGAATATTCCTTGTGACCGTCCCAAATGTTCCGATTTATACATTACTTTCACTTTATTAATTTCATTTTGTTAATTATTCCCCACAGTCACCTTCAGGGGTACATTGTTCTTTTCCCAGTTTTTCAAGGTGAAGAAATTTCAGCTGAAAGAGGCTTGCTGACTTCCAGGGGTTATCTGGGGATTCATTAACAGAATAAAAATTAGGCTCTAGTTAATGTCACTAAACATCACCATTCTTAGCTCCCTGCTTCTCTCTATCCAAAGAGGCTCTAAATAAGAAGATAACATAATTAAATACCTTTAGGGAAAACACAAATGAATCCGTTCTGCAGAAAAGATGAAGATTACCAGACAAAGTAAGATAGCTGAGGAATGCATGGTGATCAGGAGGAAGCAAGGTAGATTGTAATTTGTAAGAAATAAGACAGGGCAGGCTGGGGATGCTCTGGTCAGTTCTCAAAGACAGAACTCAAAGCTCGGAAAGACCAGGAGGATGCTGGCAGCATGACATATGGAATCCATGGCTATTCTGGGGTACTCCATTAAAGATCTGTGGATACCCACCCCCCAAGGGGCAACATGAGCAGATGCAATGAGGAAAGTGCTCAGATAGCCCCTTGTCTGTTAGGTTCAGAAGGCAAAGCTAAGGCAGATGGAACTGACTTAGCAGCGCAGGCTCGAGGTTTGTGGCAAGTTGCAGTCAATGTTTTACAGGCTCGCCTCCATCTGGAAGTGGACAGATGTGGACTCTGTCACTAACTGGGTCAGCTGCATGGACCCCAAATCTCCTATGCTTCTATCATGCTGTCACCTTTTCCCTGATGGTCTCCACAGAAAAGAAAGCAAACCTCAAACATGGAGGACATGTGTGACAGAAATGATGGTTCTCCTATTGCATAAGACAACATCTTGGCATCACACTGTTGGCGAAGGTCCTCTCCGCGTCTCCTCTTGAGCGCATTCTCACAGGTGTGTTTATGAGCCAACCTCTCTGACATCATGGAATTCATAAGAGTGCTTGTTCCAAGGAGATAACAGTCCAATTACGTTGGATAATCAAGGGTTTGCCAGCCCCTTCTAATCAATACATCTTATCTGACAGATGATCAATACTCATGCTCCCCTAAGGAAAGCAGAGTCAAGTGAGGTAAGCAGAACAGTGACTCATAGGCTGATGGGAGCTTGGAGAAACCTACAGGGCTCGAGGGAGTAAATTCTGTACTTCTAGATGGTAGGTGTTAAGGGGAGAGTTGAGAACGTTTCTATTGTGCAGGGAAGGAAAATTGAGAAGGAATCTGCCTTTGTCCACTTCTGTTTGAAATTTGATGATCAGGGCAGCTAGAATCATGTTTTGATCTTCCCATCTTCCATCTTTTACTATCAACATGATCTTTCTTAAAAGACCTCGATGCCTATTGAGACTGACTAGGCCCAGTGCGTTCTAGCTGTACAAACACAGTTGAATTGTCAGTTGAATTTATATTATGAAATATAGGTCTGTTCTTTCTTTTGCCTATAGTGTTGATAGGATATCACTGTCTAGAAAAAATAAGTTATTCCCCAAAGGAATTTCACATCAATTACTAGAGTAACCATTCAAATATCTATGCATGTCTGTCTACTCTGCTTTGTGTACCTCCAAATTTGAGACCAAAGGTAGCTGGAACTCCAGAGTTCATACTGCATACTTAGCACAGGAAAGCATCAAATGAACAATATCTCTCATGCCAAGAAAAGTCTAGGATGTTATGGTTAGTATTAGATTTCTACTACTTTCTATTTTTTTTAATTTTGATTGACATTTCATACAAGAACAAGTGTAATGTTGCTTGATATTGCTTGACCATGGTGCTAACACACACATTGTCGAACATTAACAGCTTTCAGAGCAGCAATTCATCCAAGCTTTTTCATACAGGCAATGCTAGGCATGAGTGTTAAGCGAAAGAACAATGAGATGAACCATCTTTAATGGCTTGCTAGACACAGGGCCTGATGCGTGTGTGCCCAGCACTTGGGTTGTTGAGATAGGATGATTGCTCCGACGCAGTCCAGTCCATAGTGTGAAACTCTGCCTCAAAAATGGCCGCAAAACAAGAGGAGGAAGAGGAGGAAGAGAAACAAGGAGAGGAAGAGAGGGAAGAAGAGGAAATGAGAGGAAAGAGAAAAAGGAGAGAAAGAAGCAGGAAGAGGAGGAAGAGAAGCAGCAGGAGGAAGATAATGACAGCAACAATGACGACAAGGACAAGGAGAAAAGAATAATTTGTCTGTGTTTGCTTCCAGACCTCATATGTCCTCCAGAATATCAGACAGACAGGAAGCAAGAAGTCGGGATTAGCTAATGTCAAAGATGACTTTCATACATGCGTGAATAAGCCATCAAAGAGAATGGCGGGTAGCTACAACTGTGCTGTCTACATGTGGAAGATCAGTTAATTAAAAACTGACATTGAGAAATCCATTTCCTGGGTCATCCTGGCATATCTCAAGAGGACAAAAGCATAAGGTGGCCAGTAGCCACTTTTGTAAAGACAATCAAACCCTTTATCTTCTACCCCGTCTGCTACGCTATAGCACGTAATTTTCAAAATGGAATGACCCAAGAAGCAACCAGAAAAGAAAAACAGAAAGGTCCTCAGACAAAGTTAGTGTGCAACCTCCACCATGCACCAGTGCAATGCTGCAGATGCAAAAGATAAAATTTGAAGCCTAAGATTTTCTGAATGTGAAAAGTCTTGCAATGACTCCAAAATTCTTTTTTTATTATTTTTTATTTATTTATTATTTATTCAATCGTGCATGTATGTGTGTGTGTAGAACCACGGGCAAATTCGGGAACCACCATGGACGCCTCCATCTCCTCCTTGTTTACTCTGCCCCAGAATTCACAGACTCTGCCCTACTAGGACCAGAAATGCAGGCCGTCCCGGACTTCCACCCCTGCTTCCACCCGGCGTCTATACGTGGGGTCTAGGAACTGAACTCGGGACTTTCCGCCTGCAAGGCAGAGGCCTAACCCCTGAGCCACCTCTCCAGCCCCAACTCCAAAATTCTTTAGCTAAGATCACCTTCATTCCAGCTTGAAGCCAGGTATTCAGGGGCCCTGTCATCTCATGCTATCAGCTCCCTCCTACGGCTGCTAACTGTGCCATCTGTCTATACAATGTGGGGAAAGTGTAGTGGTCTCACGTGTGGCCCAGGTCTAGTTTCCCACTTCTCCACTCCATCACCATGGTTCCCTCCTTCATGAGAACATCATAGGTCAAAAGTTAGGACTCAGGATCCAGGGCAAGACAAGTAGTAGCAAAAAAGAATTACTGGAACACCAATATAAATGAGTTAGAAATGATATAGCAAGGTCTGAAATTCCTTTCCTGTTGGTGCCCAAACCATGTTCAATTCAATTGTTTTTCACTTTCCAGGCAGGGTTCGCCAATCACCATTTTTGCGAATAGGTATATATATTCAAATCAGACAAGCATTCTTTTGCTTTGCATGTGTATGGGAGGGTGGTACAGATGTCAACTTGACGGTTGAGGGTTCAAGCTCTGGGCATAATCAGTTGTTCAGTTAAACCCTGAGCAAGGCTGCAAGGAGTATGTCTGATTGATGGAGAGATCTAGTCCCTAGTGGATGTGGCTAGTCCCCAGGCATGTGCATGAGATGGAGGGAACTGGGTAAGGAAATTAGCATATTTCTGTATGTTTGGCCCTTTCTCAACAGTCCTGTGGATTTGACATGGCCAGTTCCCTCAGCCCCTGATGTTTGCGTAAGCTATTCTGCCATGCTAACAAGAGACTGTAACTGGACTACCATAAGAGAAAATAAAACTCCTTGTTTCCACCTAGGCCATTTGGCTGTGAATTTACCAGCAATCGAGCATAGTAACTGCAACAGAGCACATGTATGCATATGTGTTTGTATGTGTGTGGGTGCACGTGTGTGGGTATGCATAAACAGCTGTGTGTTTGTGGAAATACTAGCTGGACATTGAATGCCTTTGATCAAATCCTCTCCAATCTATTAAGGTGGGCCTCTCAGAGGCCACAGAGCTCTCGGATCTAGACGACGCCAGCTTAGCCTGCTTGTTCTAGGCACTGCCTGTCTTTACCTGAGTTCTGGGATTTCCGGCAGCTGCCATGTCTGCCCAGGTTTTAGTGTGGGCTCCAGGATCTGAACTCGGGTCCTCATATTTATAGAGCAAATATTTATCATCTGAGACATTTTCCCAGCTCAACATCTTTCTTTCAAACTCTGCCCTCTTATAGCTGATGCATCTGATCCTGACTTTGGTACAGACCTTTAATGGTGACTCCACAGGATGCTGTGCTTTCTATTTACAAAGTCATCCATGGAGGGAGGAAAGAGAGCAGCTTTTTTTTTTTTTCCTAACTGAAAACAATTCCTTTTGTGTGTGTGTTTTTCTAAGGAAGACTAAAGGAAAAGTTTTAAAATAAACACATTTAAAAATGAGTATTATTATCTTCATTCTTTTAAGAACTGATGCTCAAAAAACGAATGCGGTGGATGATCTGAGGATGGAGTTTTGGAGAGTCCTCTGTTAGACACGCCTGCTCTCAGGAATAACCCCACCCTCCGCCAGCGGGTTACATCTGGAAGCATAATCAGACGCTGAGCCTATCCAACTCTTTCTGATGACCAGGCAAAGGTGTCAGAGCCCGAGAAGGAGAAAGTCCACTGAAAGAGACTAAGCAGAAGGAGAACTCACCTCCTAACCTTGACTGTATTATGGCAATATGCGAAAAAACAGACAGGCGAATGCTGTGACATGTCGCTGGAAAAAGTGGAGGAAAGCTGTGGCTGTCTTCGGGCAGGGCCGTGTGGGAAACGGTCTTAAAGCTCTGTGTGCTTCCGGAAGACAGCGAAAGTTTGAGTTCAGTGCCGGCATTTAAACTGTGGAGTCGATGTAGCAACGATCCGTGACACATTTTGGCATATTAAATCGCCTTCACAGTACTAATATACCATGAAACTCAATTTAAATATAACATGAGCACAGAAGCGGAGAAGTTGAGAAGAGACCCCTGCTTCCAAAGGCAGCAGGCACATAGTGGGCTTTCCTGAAGCCCCTTACTTCTAGAAATCCCTTGGAAAAAAGCCCCTCCCTGCCCAAGCAGAGGCTGGTCCACTCTTAGCTCTCCCCTGTTTCTTGCACACCGCGTGGAAACTTGTCTCTCTCCACTTTCCAGTCTCTCTCTCTCCCACTTCTCTTCTTTTCTCGGGTATCCTAAAACCATTTCTCACTGGGTTGAATCTCTTGGAATTGGGGACCACAGCAAATGTAATTTATCCTTCTTTCTCATGAGATGTGTGATGCATTTGGGATGTTCTATTTTGTTTATTTATATGTCTCACTGATGGTGGTTGTGATGGAGAGAGAGAGAAAATGGATGGATGAGGAAATAGCTCTGGCAGTTTCTAGAGGGAGCCTTGCAAAGGGGACATGTGGAGAACGGAGAGGGAGAACTAGAATTTACCTTCTAGTCGTGGTTGTATTGTTGCCACAAACAAAACTGAACATGCTTGTGATATGCACCTGACATGCGCTTCTCCACATCTGCCCTTTCCCTGAAGCTGATTGATAATGACGTGGAAACATCTTAGCCACACACTCAGCAGGAGCCTCAAAAACTGCACATAATAATTCAACAGGAAAACTTGAAGCACTGCTGAGAAAAATAAAATAGCTAGAATATAAGGAACATATGGCTAGCTACTCCAGTCTCAGTAGGGAGAATTCAGTCTCTTTTGATTGCTTGATATAGAAATGACTCTGTGGGAATTCCAAATGAATAACGAATGTCCAGGATATAAATAACTATGTATTATGTACTTGTATATAATAATACTGATATCTATTGTGAGCATGAACAGCGGACTTACAGTCCACTGTCTGTGTGTCCTTAACTATGTAGTACATAGCCAAAGATGTCACAGTATAGACACAGTGCAAGGAATTAGCTTGTACCACCACAGAATACATAATTTCTTTAAATTAGTTCAGTAAACACTAAAACATCACTTAATCATGTCCATCAGAAAAATAATGAGAAGGTTGTATGTTCTATTAGAATTAAAATCAATGTTCTCAACCATCACTGTCAGTTGCTTGGCACCAGATTAAAAAGACCAGTGCCTGCCAAAGTTTCCCTTTCCTCCAAGGTCTCTCGATCATAGTTTCTCAACCTTGGCATGAATCGCATTTCGAGCCAGAGCATTATTTGTGAAAGAGGACAGACATGTAACCGCTCATTAGAAACCAGAAGCTTTTCCATCGCCATCAGCTTCCGAGATGGGATTCTGAAGAGCACCGCCAGCCATTGCCAGCTATTCCCTGGAGGCAACGCCTCTCACCCTTGAGGGGTGCAGCGCCAACTGGACTCAAGGGACTTGAATCTTTCCTTGTCTTCATCTTCTTTCAAGTTCCAGCCTCACTCCTTGCTGCTAGCAATACGTCTTCATATCCAACCTGTCACGTACCCTCCCACATGTCCCAGCTTTTCCAAAGTTGAGTCATGGGACATGGAAACATCTTAGCCACCACTGGGGAGACCACAGCAGGCTGCCACGAGCTCCGTGGGCCTTGAGAACTAGGAAATGCAAGGCGCATCTGCCTGGCCGCCCAAGCCTCAGTGGGGAGAAGCAAGTCTATTTTGATTGCTTATAGCATCCGGACGATGTGAAAGGCATATTATGGGGTCAGCTTGAAATAAATGACTGGTTTTTGCATCCTGTAAAATTTTTCTTGCAGAAGTGTATGCATCGCTTATAGACTTCGTGTGCATATTATTCATCATAGATTTCCCATCACTTTACAAAATTCTCCTGAGTCCTGCTCCCTCTGACCTACTTACTTGACACAGTGACTTGACGAGCAGATCCCAGTTACCGTGATGTGTCTCCTCTTTCAGTTTCTAACCACTTTGCTGTTAGATCTCTCTCCTTCTACCCTTGTTGGCACTGGTCCTTTATTTCTCAGTTTCTTCCCTCTCCGTTCCTTTATGCTTTGCTTGTCTCTGCATCTGAGTGAATGCGGTAATCCCCCTTTTCACAACTAGCCCTTTAACACTGTGCGTGACTTTCGTGTCTTCAGGTCTCTAGTTATCTAACCATCTTTACCCTTTCAATATTCTGCTGTTTATTGGCACCTTTCCCCTATATATCAACACCATTACCTGGTCTGCCACTATCCTCGTAGGTATTGCAAACTACTGTCTCAAGTCTCTTGTTTGTTCTCTCTCTCTCTCTCTCTCTCTCTCTCTCTCCCCCCCCTTTCTCCCAATATGCTCAAAACAATAATCGGCCCTCTGGGCTTTCACCATACTTCTCGTTCCTCAGATCCCTTCTAGGCTTCTTCCATCTTCACGAATCTGGCAGAACCGCTTTGGCTATGTAGCTGCGATAACTCGATCAGAGATGGTCTGGATCCGGGGACAGACTGGAAAATCGAACCCTAGGGTCGCTTCCTGGATTTTCAGACTTTCTTAGTAGCCAAGTTCCTGCAGTCTTCTGAGAGTTTATCTGTCAGCTTTGTTGCTTCTTTCTCCTGCTCAAACCCCCAGGAAAGTAAACTCAACCTTCAAAAGCCTGCCTTCAGCCTTGTGTACACGGTCAGCAACAGTCCCGCTGTTCAGATTCTGGTCTTAGCAACTCCTTTTAGTAATAGAACTGGCTCCCTTTCTTCTCTGGGAACCTCCTTCTGACAGGGGGGCTTTCACTGTAGGATAATTTATTCCATCACCTTGAAAGGAGTATCTTGAACTCAAGACATGGCTGACTCAGATAGCAGGGCTAACGTTTCATTTCTTATAAAGCTAATGCCAATGCTGAAGGAAGCGGAAGACGAGAGAGGCATAAGAATAAGAGGTTTATTGTTCCTTAACACTAAAAAATTTATTAGTGTCAAAACATTTACATGAGAATGATCATCACATGAAACAATTCAGCCAGGCATGATTGTTATATACCTATAGTCGTAGGACTCGGAAGGCTGAGATAGGAGGTTCTCAAGTTCCAATCAGTCGTCCTAAACTTCACAGTGAGACTTTGTCTCAAAACAATTATTCCTATTTTTCTTTAGCAAAGGTATAATTGTAAAGGTAATTAAAAATCCATTATTGTAAGAGAAATATTTTAATAAAAATATAATCAAAGCAACTGCGTTCTTTCAGGTTGTTTTTCCTGAGATGTATTTCTGTAGTTGCAATTATGATGTAAGGAAATGTTTACCTGCTGTTTTTTTCCCCTTGGCACATGATTTGCATGCCATCAGAGCAGGGGTTCTTACCAAGAGGAGTTCACTATATAGGCATACCAGGGGTGCATCTGACGAGGGTGGAAATTGGAACCCAAACTAGAAAATCAAAGCTAATATATAAGACTTGAAATCAGAACCAATGTAAAAAGAATAATATAGAGAAAACTCACATGCATATACAATACCATATCTACCAGTAATTAACCAAATAAAACTGGAAAGAATTTAGGCTATAACATAGTGTCCTGTTTTCTGAACTATGTAGAGCGGTCTTCAAATTAGATCAGAGATCTGCTTGGTACTTGGGCTCAGCCTAAGACTTTGAAATCCAAGGGGTGAGGTGAGATCATTAGCAGCTTGGTACTCTTAAATACTTAGGGAGAATGTGTTCTATTTATCTCTCTATTTTATGTATCTCCCTTCAACCTTTGCAGTCATCACAGCATAGAAATAATTATTAAGCAAACACCAAAGTCTTGAGACATCTTCTTTTCTCCTTGGTTTTCATGATCTTTTGCTGCATGGAATAGGGAAATATTTCCTTTGCAACATTATTCTGGGTCATCTTGAAGGGCTGTATGCTGATCTTAATCTGATCAAGTCCTGTTCTACCCAAATAAAAGTCCATGGACCAAAGGGACACGCCCACTTGAGCTCAACCCATGTAAATCACGTGTTAGATCCTTGGGACCATGGAAATTCCGTGGTATTACCCTTAGTCTACATTTGGCCTTTGTGTGTCTCTTCCTGATTGCAGGGCTGTATGGTAATCAATGCCACCAAGCATGGACCTCTTGTAACTTTAAGGAGAAACCAAAATATGATTGTTTATATATATATTACATATAAGGTACTTGTATAATGTATAACTGTTAGCTTAAATATGTTGACTAGAATTTCCACACACATTTGATCAAGGCCATCAGGAAAGAACTACTAGTGGGAGAGAATGGAAGGCGGCCCTGCATGGCACCTTGTTTTCCTTGTCTATATTCTTCAGTACAAGTTTTCCAATGATGCTAAATTCACGTGGACCATTATTATAAATGTATATTTGTCAAGATTAAAATGTGGGATGTTGGACTGGTGAGATGCACTTCAGGTGTCTGCCTTGAAAGCAAAGGGATTGGAATTCAGATCCTCAGATCCCACTCTATGTGAAATTCACACTCAGGCCGTGAGTTCGAGCCTTGGAAGGCAGAAACTGGAAATCCCCAGAGCAAACTGGATAGCCAGTCTGCTGTCGAGCTCTGAGTTTATTTAGTGACTCAGGCTCAAGAAGGAAGGTGTAAAGCATGCGAAGTAGATTCCCAGCATTGCCTTCAGGCCACCAAAAGCATGCATATCTACACGCACACGCATGCCCACACATATATGGATGCGTGCCCCCATGAACACAGAAAAAATGGAAAATAGGCCCAAAAGATCAAATGTAAGGTAGGTTTTACTCACAGTTTGATCAATTTCCAATAGGAAATACTTAGAATTATGATATATGTGTTTCCATTTCTACTCTTGCCCCAGTCCTGCCAGGGTCACGCAGCGGACTTGGAAGACAAGAGTCAGCTGTGGCTGTGCACACTGGAAGAAGTGCTAGCCTGCTGAGAGGGGCCATGGGCTACAAGATGTCGGATCGAAATAAAGGACAAACAATATTCAGATCCTGTGACTTGAGGTCATAGCAAAGAGCAATTTGTAGGTGTGAAGGTTAAAAAGGACTAGTCGCAGCAACAGCAGTAAATACAGGAAGGACAGAGGGCAACAGTCAACAGAGAGCTACACTGCAGGGGGCTGTGCAGCCTTTTAGCAGGAACCCAGAGGTAGAAATATAGATCAGGCCCTCCTTGTGTGTGTGTGTGTGTGTGTGTTTTGCATCCTATAGATAGGAGAAAGGACTAACAAATCTTTTGAGAGGTTAGAACAATGGGATAAGTAGATTAATTATGAACTGAATACTTAAGATGTGAATTTGAACTGTTTTTAAAACCTCAGAAAGAATATTTTTGAATAGATATGACTACATAACCATCTTAAGTGTAGATAGTATTTTTATACTCTTTTTTGTTAGTGAATGAAAAGTGGCTCACAGGTAAAGACCAATTCTTAAAAAGTAGCATTGTTGCATTTCTATTATCTGAATTTATGCAAAGTAGCTGTGAATGCTCTAGAATGTATAATTTCCATAACTTTTTAAAGAGACCTTCCTATTAGCTTCCTCTGAGGGTTTGATATGTTTTTCTATCTTTTATTCTGATGTGTGTATATGTATAGGATATGTATATGTATATGCATACACATATATGCATGCATATTTACATGTATGTGTGTGTGTGAGTAGATGCATACAGAGACCTAAAATTGATATTGGGGATCATCTTTGATTACTCTTCCTTCCCCTTTCTTCCTCCTCCTTCTCTTCCTCTTCCTCCTCCTCTTTCTTCTTCTTTTTGAATGCAGATTGTCATGGTTTGAAATGTATCCCCCACAGTCTCATGTGTTTGGCAAGGTCATGGCACCTTGAGAGGTGGAGCCTTGCTGGAGGAAGGCAGTCACAAGGGGTGGGCCTTGAGGTGGATTAGTCCCACCCTACCTCCAGCAGAAGTCTACCTTTGCAGCAAGCAGTCTGCAGCTCTCAGCTTCCAAGATGTCTGCGGTGACTTAGCCTCCTCCAGCTTTGGCCAGCCAGCCATGCTGGCTTTGAGAGACTGTCCCTTCCCTCTGGAACCGTAAGCTGAATAAACCTCGCTTTCTCCCTTAAGCTGCTTGACTTCCAGTGCTCTCACAGCAGTAGCTAAGAGTAACCGCTACGCAGAGCTTGCCTATATTCTGGAGCTAGCCAGCTTGCTCTGGGGATTTGACATTCTGCCTTCCAAAATTGGAATTACAGGTGGGCTGTCACACTCACCAGCATTTTTACCGAGATCTGGGGATCCGAATTCCAGTTCGTCTGCTTATACAGCAATCACTTTAGCCAACCATCTATCTCCAGCCACAGAGCAATGATGCTTTATCTCGTAGCAAACTGCACATTCTAGCCAGGCTTCAGCAGTGTCTTAGATGGTCACCAAGTCTACAATTCTTCCTTAAGACCAAGGTGAATAGTGAAGTCGGCTTCCTAAGGGAAGTTGGGGAATGATTTGTAAACAGAAGACCGTGAGGAATCTACAATGAACACTGGAAAGCAAGGAAGAACCTAACCTGCTGAGGTTTCCAGGCAGAAAAGCCAATACTTGCTAGAACAGAGGTTATAATCAACAGGGACTCACTCTGGAAACTCCAGTACTAAGGCATTAGAAGCAGCTGAAATTAGACCCTCAAGAAGTGGAAAATAACATAGAGTTCTGGCTGCCTGGTGGTTCGTCTTGACATGGTCATGGACAGCAGGAGAATTTTACTTCCTCTTACAATAGTTCCTGAAAAATCCCTCATAATTAAAATTGTCTAGGAGCCACCTAGCACTCTATGTCCTGGAGAAAGGCACAAACAGAGCTATAAAAGACAAGGGGAAGGTCCCTGTACTTTTGAAGTCTCGCTGTAGTGGAAATGGAAGAAGATTTGCAGTGGAAAGAGGAGAGCAGATGGGATGGAGTAATAAGGGTGAAAATTACATAAATTCAATGTAATTATGCATGAAACTCTATGAGAATAAAAATAAATAAATAAAAAGAAAAAGGAAATTTTAATATATTTGCTTAATATGTAATAAACATATATATTGCAAGTAGTCAGGCATCAAAAACCTTCAGGATGGAGCTGAAGATATGGCTCAGAGATTAAAAATCTTTGCAAGCAGAAGGTCCTGAGTTCAGATCCCAGGTCTCATGAGAAACACCAGGTAGAAATACTGGTGCTGTGCATTTCTAGCCCTGGTGGGCGAAGCCTGGGACATCTCAGAGCAAAGGAGAAATAAAGAAACAATCTAGGATGGTTCCTGTAGTTACCTTTGGTCTTCCAGAGGGACACACACACACACACACACACACACACACCACACACACACACCCCACAGACAAAACCATAAATAAACAAAAAAGAAATGGCTATAGTTTCATTCCAATAAAACTTTATATTAAAAAAATCAAACCCTTCAGGATGTATTTGGGAAAACAGATAAGCTCAGTTCTCAGGGGCCTGACAACTTCCATAACCACTCACTGTGTAGAACATTTCTTTGTGTGTGTTTCTTTTTATTTATTTATTTATTTATTTTATTCAATTGTGCGGATGTGTGTGTGCGCGCGTCTGTGTGTGTAGAACCATGGACGAATTCGGGAACCACCATGGACGCCTCCACCTCCTTCTGCCCCCAGGATTCACAGGCTCCGCCCTACCAGGACCAGAAACGCAGGCCGCCCCCGCTTCCGCCCGGCGTCTATACGTGGGATCTGGGATCCGAAGTCAGGACCTTCCGCCTGCAAGGCAGAGGCTTAACCCCTGAGCCACCTCTCCAGCCCTGTGTGTGTTTCTTACATGTGTTTATTTTGATGAGAGCACAGACTTCCTGTCTTTGAGTTGGCCAGTATGGGTAGGTCAGAAGGTTATTTCAAGACCTGTGCTTGAGAGAGGAGTGGTCGTTGAGACCAGATCATTTTCAACTGGTGAAACGGGCAGCAAAAAGGAAGACACATGGGCCTGGGCAGAGCTGGCAGCTGGAAGCTGATTCCACATGATAGCAAGTCCATGGCTGCAAGTGCCCCACTGTAGCAACAACGTCCACCACACTGAGCACAAAGGCGACCAGACACCCCAAATCCGTGCTGGCCCCAGTTCCTATACTGGTGTGATTTTTCATCCCAGTGGAGACACATGCAGTCATTGTTGATTGCAGCTTGTGTTGAGGTCTCACTGGGGAGATGTGCTGTATCAGAAGTCCTAGGGATTAGACAGTCTGGACTGAAGTTGGACATCACAAAGACCATGGTTGACTGGGAGACAATGGAATGGCACCGGGCAGTGTAGGCCTACCGGAAGTTGAAAGCAGGTGGCACGGGAGGACAGGAGGGAGAGAGCAGTAAACAGGACAGGACTATCTGAGTGGGATAATGGCATGTAAGAGTTCAGAAAGAGAGGATTTCAATTAATTTCAGGACTATTACATTTTGTGGTGTCATGTGGCTCAAGTAGGTAGAAACAGAAGATATGAAGAAAACGTACTAAAAACCCCATGTAAATAATGCAAGTTATTCCTGATGAATTCACAAGTTGAGAAGTTGACAGGTTAAAAATAAAGCGAACGTGTGATGAAAAGACCCAGACAAGAAGTTAGGGAAAAATCCCCATGAGGCAGGAGACTGATTGACATTAGTCTCAAAGTGTAGAGGAATTCTGGTTTAGTGTAAATGTCTTCATTGGAAGTAAGAAGATGCCAGTACAGCTTTCGTTATCCCCAAAATCTTTTGGACCATCAGCCTTCAATTAAAACCGAAGCCTTCTGTGAAGAGGTTTATACTAATGAGGTTGTGACACAGAATGCAAGTTGCAGAAAGCCTTACGAGGGAAGGAGGGAGAGAAACAGAGGCAGAAGTGAGGTCTGGGCTCTGAGTAGGGGAGAGGGTAGATGGTCAAAGGGACTTGAACATTGATCAGAGCCTGACAGTAAACATGAGGTCTGGGAGGATTAGCTGCTCCGTGCTCCAAGTAGAGCAGAGATGCAGGGTGGTTTCTGTACTGGGCTTGGCTCAGGCCCCGAGGGGAGTTGCCAGAGGCTTCGCAGTATTACCAAACTGGGGATTTTTCTCAGTTCCCCAAGCAGAATCTAGATGGAGAAAGTCTTACAGATGCCTCTGAAGAGATCTGGGGTCAGACATTTGCTGATAAAGAGAGTGTGGTCTCCTGGGGATGGGTTGTTTCTCAGCGAATGGAAAGCAGCTGAGTCGTGACTCAGTAGTCCTTTTGAAGAAATTGTAGCCGAGATGAAGAAACAAATCAGGTTTTCCAGCCTCCCTTTGAAACTTGCATCTTGGCATCTCCAAGACCTGTCCTCATAACCTACACCCGACCAAAGAGGCCCGTAAGTACTAGGTTTTAGCCTTCCTCGCTTTGGTGTCTGGTTCAGGCTCCATGATTCAACTATGACCAATTGTCATTTTAACTAAATTCAAAGGATGCAACAGCAAAGACCACCACACTCCATTGGGCACATTAGCACTTAGGGTATTGGTTGGTGGAGGGATGGACCTTGAAGTTCTTGAGTACAAATAGCTAGAACAGAAAACCTGAAGAATACTTTACAGCCTGGAGTCTGGAAGCCATGAATGCTCTGGATAGGAAATGACTCCTTTGTTCTGCAGGATAACTCAATGTGAACTAAATATACATGGATTGAAAATAATACGTTCATTTAAATTTGCCAGGTGGAACTACTTTGATGAAAATTTACCTAAAAAAGCAACAAATGATTTGCCTCTGCATCTAATCAACCAATCAGACACCCCCGTGCTGATTACTTAATGAACTGGAAATCTAATGCAAAAATTTGTGATTATTCACAATTCTCCTCCCCCCAAAAAAAACCCTCCCAAACATTCTATGCTTTTAATTTTTAACAAATTAGATAATATTTTCTTCAGCCATTATAACAGAATGTGTTAATCAGAACTGAATTCCTGGTCAAATTTCTCTGAGCAGCTTGCAAAGCATGCAGTCAAGAAGATGGGAAGTCGATGACTAACCACTGAGCTGCTTTTGCTCTCAAGAAGAACACACAGGTAACTAGGTGTTGCAGTTCACCTGCACGGTTGCTGATAAATCACCACCAAACAGCTCAAGGGAATAAGGGATTTATTTTCTTATGATAGTCTGGTTATAGTTCATAATCCAGCTTGACAGGAGAGATGCACCAACTGGGGCCGAGGGAACTGGCCATATCCTCTCTACATAATGGTATGACAATGTGTCTGGCCAAGTGTATACAAAGATGTTGACTTTCTCAACAGGCTCTCTGTATTTTATTCCAGGGCCTAATCCCACCCACCATGGGCTGGGCCTTCCCCATCAGCTAGACAATCTCCTGAGGTTTGCTCTGGGCTTAACTCAACCACTAATTCTCCACAAATGTGCCTAGAGCTCAAACCCTCAACTATGACACTCTTCTATCTCCAGAAGACTCAAGGAAACATGAAAGCACATGACCTCATGTGTGGAGTGGGTGCATGTCCTCATGCGTGGAGTGTGTAGAGCAACCATATGCTGTTTTACCTGATTTGTAATTGAGCTAATGCAAGCAAAGCACGAGAAGCTGCCCGTGGTGCCCACCACTACCCAATAACCACTCACTTTGCAATCACACGCTAGGTGGTAAATAGCACCTGTCTCATAAGTAAAGGCTTGGATTCCAGAGCATTTTAGTAGATTTCCAGCAGTCACAGTTTTAATCACTACATGAAGAGTGCTGCCAGGTCATCTTCAAATGAGCTTGAAGTTGGCTTGATCTTAAGTCTATTTCCAAGCTCATAACTCAAAACCACAATCAAGAGACAAGTGTGTGATCTGAAGAGCTGGTGTATAAAATGCTGTCTTATCACATCCTAGGGTAAATGTTGCCGTGACAGTAACTAACGGAAGATGCTGCGCATCCCGATAATTCGGACCTTTTGCAGGTGTCTGCGACTCTGCAAGAAGGATCCTTCCACGCTCTGTTAGCACGCGCACCCAGAGGCCCACTGGGGGAGGACATCTCCATGAAAGAACAGAGCACGGAAACTTATTTCGATGATCAAGGGTTGTCACGGGAGGGGAAATATTTTTAAGAAGCCTCGTAAAGTGGTTGTCCTATAGATCTGCCGCCAGAAATCCCATGTTTAAGGGAAGAAAAGAAAGCAGAACTCCAGAAGGGTACAATTGCATTCATGCCAAACGAGCAATGCAGGAACCCAGATATTCTGAATGCTGGGTACACAGCAGGGAGGAGCCAATGTTCCAGGTAGTAGCTGATGCCGGAGGGAGGTAGGGGGCTAGATTTACAACACACATGAAGGGTGCTTCCTTGGCAAATGGGATGTGAGGGTCAGACCTTCTCCAATTCAGTGGCTGGGGGACTACCCAAGGTTGTTCAAACATTATCCCTTTTGGGACAGCACAGGCACTAAACAAAGAAATAAGCAAATAAGTAAATAAATAAAAATTGCAGAGTATAATACCTATTGTACTTCTAAATATGCCTCAAAAATTAAAGATATGTGTTTGTACTTAAACCTGCACACAAAATGCTCTTAACAGCTTTATTCTTAGTAGTCAAAAAATACAAAACATGAATATAACCAAAAGATAATGGATGGGATATGGTATATCTATGGAGTGGAATAATGTACATTCTTAAAAAGAAGTACAAGAAATATACAACTTGAAAATATGCCATAAGAAAGATTCAGTCATGAAAAGTTATCTGTTCAGTAAAATGTTCTATATGAGATTAGGCAATGCTATGGGGACAGGATCTAGAGGAATGGCTACTATGGGCTCAAGGAAGGATCCTGGGGACAGGGAAACTTCACTTGATAGTGTTTCTTTTGGGATGTGAGAATTTATCCTGGTGAGGGTTATACAATTCTGTGAATCTACTAAAAACCACTGAAGTCTAAGGGGGTATGAACTCACCAGAAGGGGAGGGCATATAGTCCGGCAGATTAAAAAGTAACCATTTTGCAAATGGGTGATTGACCCCTCCCATTGCCAAATGCCATATGACCCTGCGATTCCACTTTTGGGTATAAGTATTACATCTACCCTTGAATGTGCTCTTAAAATAAGACTCCAGTTTAACAGCTTTCTGTCTCTGGCCAGGGGGTGACATACAGTGCCCATCACGATGGAGTGAAGGGCATTGCAGGAGCAACAAAACTGCAAAAGAAAATCAACAAACCACTATCCAGAACTTCAGAGACTTTATATCAACCACCTAGAACTAGGCCAGACTTATCTCTCCCCATCCTGAAGCTCAGGGACATTTGCGGAAGAGGAGGTGGTAAGAGTGTAAGAGCAAAAGGATGGGAGGAGCAATGATTTGCAAGATACTCCACACAAATTAGGGCCGAAGCAATCATAATTGGACATTGCATGCCCTGCGCAATGTCCAACACACTATTGACCTCACAAAGTCTAGCATCTGCTAAAGGCACCAAGATCCTTGGAGGCAAGGGATTGACAGCCACAGTAGTGTTCCTATGCTTAAGGGGAACACAGGAAGGGGTTCAGGGAAATGCCACTGGGTCCTTGTACGTCATTGGAGAGGAGGGCCCAGAGGAGAGTCAGGCATGCACAAGAAAGGACTCTGGGAATTGGGGCGGGAGGCACAGGGGGATGGGGTGGGAGGGTGAGGGGAGGGAGAGCAGGGGGTTCGGGGGAGGAGGAGGGAGGGAGGGAACTGGTGTACCTATTAAGTTTGTATGAGCTGAAATAATAATAAAAATGTATTAAAATAAAAAAATAAAAAAAAATAAAAACCACTGAAGTGTATATTTTAGAAGGATGAATTGCATGGAATATGAAGTATTAAATAGAGCCCAAACCAAATAAAGCAAAAAAGGAAAAAGTTATTTTTAGGGGGTTGTAGGAACACTTTAAGGGAAAGCAAATTTTTTCCACATTGATGTTTAATTTATCCTCTCACCTAGAAAATGTTGAAATGATGTTGTTGTGGAGATATGTTGAAGATGCTAAAGGAAACAAATGTCTCATTCCAAATCAATATGTTCTCTCAAGTCTTCCTGCCTTGCATCTGGGGTCATGTAACCACCTATAGACTCAATTCTGCTCTAGGAACAAGATCAATCCTGACCTTGACCAAAGCATGTTTATTGCATTTAGTTCGATATTCTAAGGGCTTAGTCTCAATTCTATTTTTCTGCTGGTCTGCCTCTGACCCAGGATTTGGATGTGAACCTTACTTTCAAATCTGCTTCCCCTGGAGTTTCTGGGTCCATGCCTTCTGCTCTTATGCCTAAAACCTCAGCCAAAGACTCAGACTTCTGACTTTACAGAGCTGTTTCATGCATGAAGATCTGGCACTTGGCTAGGATGGAGTCTTGGTCTGATTTTCTGGATGCTGCCCACGTCCCCCTAACTTTCCTGTGTACCTCAACATGATTAGACCTCAGTGATGTCTTGTGTTGATTGACTGTCATCCCACCTATGACTATCATAGACAAGGAGTCTTGCTGGACTCTCTCACCATTTTTGGACCTGCTTTCTCACTTTCTTTTCTACCACAACACAGTTTCACCAGACCAATCCTTGTACCACTAGCACTGTTCATATGCCTAGATGTGCCCTCAAAATAATTTCAGTTCTGATAAAATGATGCCTTTTTATTCAACTTGTCAGTTTTAGAGATTGGTGCTATTCATTTAATTGAAGACCGAGTTCTTACTAAATGAGATGTATCGTCACAGGTGCTAGAAATATAAAGCTACAAAGAATGATGACTGTCTAATGTATGAGGATATTCACTAAGCACAGTCACTAGATAAGGTGACATTCCATCTTGAGATATCTGACGAATGGACTGTGAATAGGCTTCCTACTTCCATCCTGGAGATGATTCATCCAGGGTCATTCAAAGGCATCGACTATATTTCACGAGATAGAGACAGTAGCTAGAGAATTCAAATGTGAGTGACATTTCCTTAGTGAAATCACGGGGGACTAAACTCCAGTATGCCTGCATCTACAGTTTCCCAGAGTAACAGATAAAGTAGGTACAAGGTTGATAAAGAGAACCATGGTGAATCTAGAGGTCTAGGAGTAAGGACCACTTAGAATTTTCTTCCCAGATTCAGTGTGTTCACAGCGAGGCATATCAAAGGAATAAAGCAGTAAAGCCATACGCTTGGGATGGTGAAGGAAAAAGAGCAAGTGTCTTTAGGAATAGCACCATGCAATCGTGTAAATTAATTTGGATAACTATTATCTGAAACCATTGCATTTCGGCTCTACTAAATAACACTTTTTTGCTGAATCAAAAATATAAGAAGAAAAAGCCATCAAAATTAGTAGTAGAATCATTAAAATGATCAAGGTTAGCCTAGACATGTCACAGACTATTTGAAGGCAGAAGTAGACGAAGCTGTTTTGGAATTCCTGCAGAGCAGTGTTTCACTATGCTGGTACATTATGCTTTCAAGATGGTGACAACAACTATTTCTATTCCACACGTACTAGAGGCATGATTGAAGTTTCCCCCAGTGGTCTCCCAGACAATAATCTCACTCAACTCCTAGTCCTGGGAATGCCACATTTGGGCCTCCAGTCTCATCTGCTGCATTCAGATGATGCCAACTTTTGCCTACAGCTTTCTGAGAGATTTCAGATGGGAAAGTGCCTATGACTTCCCGGGGAACAATACTCTGAGAGGCATTGTGGATCCTCTCACGCTGCTAAAATTTGGAGTGACTTATACTGTTGGGTGACTTTTCTTGGAATGTATGAATTCTATTAACCCTCGATAGGCCCTGATGACAGACCAGCAAACTCATTCCACCCAAGTCTGGCCTGGGTACCATGAGTTTTCCCTCTGACTTCATTTCTAAAAGGGAAATACGTCCCCAAGACAGAAACACGGAGTTTCCCACAGTGACAATGATCAGGGTGTCAGCAGTTACATCAAACCTTATGGATGCACATGTGCATGATGCTGGGCCTCATGGATATACATGTGTTCTGACTCTGAAGCTCATGGATGGATGTATGCACCGATGGTAAACTTCACATGGATGGTTAAGAGAAACTGTGTATTCCTTGTACTTTGCTAATGAGGATACTAATTCTAAAAGTCATATTGAGGGTAATTGTTTTGAAACTGTAAGTAGTTGTTCAGCAAGTCATAAATCAGAGCCCCTGGATTCTAGTGCCTCCTCCTCTCTTTCACCTTTTCTCATGATTAGAATTTTTGCTCATCATGCAATTTTTCTCTGCCTCAACTTCTCTTCCAAATGAAGACTCCCATAAAATATGTCATCTGCAGAATTCTCTGGAGGGAAGACAAGGATCTCAGCCATAACCTCCAAACCCACCCAGCACGCCCTCAGCCAGCAGCCTCATTCTCCCTTTGGCATTCAGAAGACTCTTGAGCCCTTTGCCCTCAAAAATGCTATCAACATAATGAAAGTTGAGATGAAAATTAATCATTTGGTAGCTGCTTCTTCCAACAGTTTTAAGCCTTTCTAAGGGTAAGAGATACCCAGTATTTGCAATGTATTAATGTATTTGCAATAATATAGAGATGATGTAAAGTATATAAGAGATTGTGAACAGGCTATTTACAAATGCCACACTGTTTCATGTAAGGTTTGAGAACACATGGATTTGGGTATCTGAGGGAACTGGAACCATATCCTCATACATACAATGAGATGACTGTTCTACTGAAGAGCCACGAGAAGTGGTTATTGTGTGAGAAATGGAATGATGCTATGCAGAAGCATTTAGAATCAAGGACTTTAAATTTTGATAGTCTCCCTCTGATTCTCCAAACTCTCTGCTCATACCTCTCTCTTACCACTTAGTGTGTTGCGTACTTTCTAGTTGGGTCCCCCACTAGACTCCTGCACATATGTCTTCCACTCTAGTCCTACGACCGGGTCATAAAATTCAAAATTACTGAAGTTTTCATGAGTGAAGAGCAACATAAAATGAAAACAATGAAGTCATTGACCTAATGATGGTTGGGAAATATGTACCTGGTGGTCTACAGGGAGGCCCGCTTATCTTTACACTGAAGATTCGATTGGTTCTCAGTCATGATGAAATCAGTTTGAATATGTCCCCAAATCTCCTTTTAAATAAGGGATAGTGGCCTATGAAACTTAATAGTACTTTTTCATTTATCACATTTGTTTTTAAGGCAATCATTTCTGAAACTCTTTGGCAAAACTTGCTATTGTCACTTTAAAGATTAAGATACTAAAATTTAAGGAGGAGGTAAAATTATTTGCTGAGTTAGACAAGAAGAAATTGAGAGGATACAGAAATACAGCATCTAGGATGCCTCACTCCTAATCCATTGCTCTTGGCAGTAGAACCCACCGCGAAGTTCCGAAAAAAGTAGAAGTAGCTCTTTATACTAAAAGAAAACGAATTTTGGATCCTGCTCAAATCTTGATATCCTGGGTTTCTGTTATCCACCTTGTTGGGATACAATCATTTTTCATCTAGGAGACAGCACTTCTGGATCTAAAAGCACTTTGTGTATTTCTGTGAAATGAAGGATGGGAAGTTCCCTGAAAAGGTTTGAGGGCTTAATTCAATTGATGTTGGCACAATAAACTTTAGGACTCATCCAAATCCATTATGAAGCCTTCTTATGCCAATGGACTTGCAAAACTAGATGTGGAATTGCAACAAGTTCTTTCTGCTATGGGTTCTGAGGTGCAGAGTTGTAAATCCCTGTTTTCTAATGAGAGTTCACTGTTCGTCTTTCTGAGAAAAACAAAAATAACATCTCTGACTTTTGCCTTGTCCTTTATTGCACTTATCAAGGTCTCTGGTTTCTCTGTTCTACAATGCATTACGTGCAGCTATATTGGGCAGTGAGCAATGGAGACTGGAATATTCCATGTTTCCATATTCCCATGGTTAAGGGTAAGACAGTATGGATCTCAGGAAAGAAAAAGTTGTTACTGCTTTATGTGGGCTTTTAAGACTAAATATTTTGTTCATTTCTGTTTTAATATATTTATGCAAATATATCCTAGTTTCCAGCTCATTTACTAACTTCTTATAATTTTCTCTAACACCCCAGATCTCAATGGAAGTTCAGTATACTGTTACACATCTTCTTTTCAGACACTCTAGGGGGAAATAAAGAGTAGTGCAATACTTTTATATAAGGATAATTACAGCTGTAAGGAACAGGAAATCTGGAACCAATTTGCTTAAAAAAATAAAGGTATTAATTACCCCCATGACAAGAAGGGCTGAGAGTGGGCTGTTCTCATGGCATAGTTAGGATCCAGCTTCTCGCTTCTCTGTGTTATGTATTCTTTTAGGACTGGCTTTTGTCAGAGTTAAAGATGAGACACTGGGTCTTAATACCATGTCCAGATGAAACTGTCACCAAGATCAGAAAGATGGGACCACGTGCTTTATATACTACTCTCAGACATAAAGGAGATGCTCCTGGGAGATGTCCTTTTGTAGCAACTGACCAGAAGTACACTGGATTATTGCGATTTAACAAATCATCAGGAATAACACCAGGACTCCCTCCCTTGGCCTATGACAATTAAGACCCATCAGTGAGACTGGGACAGAAGTCCATGTTCTTCAAGCACAACTGAAGCAAACAGTAGCTAAGAAGGAAGAAGCTTGTGGAGTGGAAATTGTAGAATTGAACTGACGTTAAACAGAAGGTGCTTACTGTAGAGTCTTCTATGTATTTAATATTTTTAATCCTTATAAATTCCAGCTGTGATACTTCTGTCTTTATTTGTTATGAACGTGCTAGGATTTGGCAATTGTCATGATCAGTGTGGGTTTCTATAGCAAAATACCATTACTACGTAGCTTCTAAATAACAGTCAGTTAACTTTTACCATTCTGGAGTCTGGGGAATCTAAAGTCGAAGTTCTTGCAGATTCAATGTCAGATGAGGGATCTCTTTCTGATTCTCCCATGATGCCTTCTTGGCTTGTTCTTGAATGGCAGCAGGGCCTAGCCAACTCTCTGTGGTTTCTTTTTAAATGTGTTCAACTCAATCATGGAAGTCAACCCTCTTAAATTCCACCTCATAAAGCAGTCACCTTGGTGACTAAGATTTTATTATAACAATTTTGAGAGGATACATAGGAAAGATACTCAGACTGTAACTTGGGTAGGAATATCAAGAAGGCAGTAGCTCTATACTAGAAGAAAACCTACTCCTTCACACTGTATGGAAAAAAACCAATTAAAAATAACAAAGTAATGAACCCAGAGTGTCTGTCTTCCAACATGAACAAAAATCTTTAGGACCTGTTGTTCCAGGATTTAGGAACATTTCTATATGAAATACTAAGACTCCAAGATATTTCACTTTTAGGTGTTTTCAGAGGCACATCATTTAATATAGGTGCAGGCAGATAAAGAGGGGAGAAATTGACAGTAAGAATCCACTGCCCCCTATGAGGCCTATGATATTACGGAATGAAAGAGAGCTGAGCTTTTTAATTGAGAACAAGGTAAGTAATTATCTTCAATTCTTGCTCTAGGAAGGTGGTAATTAGAGTGGATTTCCACTCTCGGGTCAATACTCCCGGCTCACAAGCCAGTAGAACTCCCCAGCTTGATGTTAACAGAGCAAATAGAACAATATATCTCCAAGTCTGCAGGGAAAGCAACAGCATGATTGGGAATCTTAGCCCTGTAATTGTTGCCTTCTGTGGTTGGAAAACACAGGTAATTTCAATAAGAGAGCTCTACCGTTGGAATATATGGTACCTCAGGGTGTTTTTCAGGGAGAAGGAAGGCCTCATTAGTGGCCCAAGCACATATTCCTTCAAAAAATTATCAAACTTGAAGATGCAAAATAATGGCAAATAACTCCCTGCTCAAGTAATTTTAATTTGGAGGAAATACATTACTTAAAAATAGAAATTCCTACTGAAGGCAAGGTATGAAAACTCTTTAGACTAAAGACCTGCAAACAAGAATAAGGTGGCAGAACAGAAACTAGATGTCAAGCACATTTTTCAAAGTGAAAAAGAACATTAGTGTCTGGAGATACACTCTGGTTTTATGTTTTTATTGTTGATAAACAGATTTGTTGGTTTATATATTGTTGATAAATAGATATTGTTGATTAAAGGAATGTGTTCCATCTTTCTTCAAGGCAATATAATTTTTACTTTCAAAGACCAAGATGATTTTATTGACTACATGTAGAATTGGATATAGCACTGGTCTTTTAGCATAACCCAAAACAATTATGATTAAAACTGATAATTAAAGAACAATCATAAGCAGAGGGAGAATTTGATTTTAAAATTATTTTGTACTTATGAATGTCAAACTTTCACAGAACATGGGATAATATAAACTTTAAAAGTCATCTGATTCAAGTTAGATTCTTAAGTAGAGGAGAAAGCAAGACTTCATAGTAACATGTGATCTGGTTTATAGGAAATTCTGATTTCCTACCTTTATGATTTCCTGTGAAAGTTCTGATGATATCCCAAGTAAAAAAAGGGGGGGATAAAATGAGGTACTGCTTTTGAGAAATGCAACTGTACATCACTAAACTTTTCATGAATTCAATTAGGAATATTTTATTGGTACACTTGAGATTATAAAGGCTCAATCACACTCGCTAACTCTAACACTGTGTGAGTGCCTATATCTCTTTCAACAAATAACTCTTGCACCATAATCAGAAAGCCGATTGAGTCCTGGTAAAGCACCAATTCTCTTTGCACTTTTAATCCCATTCGGATTGTATATAAAAGATACATTTTCATTAGGGGCATTAGCTAGCTAATTCTCCTGCAAAGATTCAGCTGTTACTCGAGTAACACAATCTTTTCCTCCCTTCTGCACTCAGGCTGCCAGGGACTTGACTCCAATAAGTTGTGACTCTGGTTTCCTGGGATGCCACAAGCTGATCTGACAGCTGAACGGACCGTGGTAGCGGCGAAGGTGTCAAGCCATTGCTTCCACACTTCATTTGCTGTGTGCACGTGCTAACTTAAAAGTCCACATTTAAGAACGGGCATTAGCAGATAGTGCAGGTTTCTGTTCTTCTACATGACCCATTGAAGAAGGAAAATAATTTCCTTAATATCGCTTCATTTAAGTGATGCAGCCATTGGCATGAACGCCTTGTGAAAATATCCTGGTGCATATACTGTTTTATGTGAGTGGAAAAGGTAAAGGCTACAATATCTTTAATTCCCTGCCTGAGGCAGAGTGAAGCGTTTTTTTTTTTTTTTTTTGGTTGTGTTTTGCTTTCAGTAAGGAATCACTAAATAATAGTTTGATGCCTAATCTAACAAGATTATAAAGTAGATTTCTAGTGTTTGCAAAACAGTGTGGTGTCTTCTGTGGACTTGAAAAAGAATGGCCATCAGCATTCCTTTAGGGATCTTGGGTGTGATAATATACATTGAAGTGTAAGGAAATTCAGGATCAACAAGATGCAAAGAAAAGCTAAATCACGTACCATGGGGAATCACAATGAACTGTTTATATCTGCAACCACCTTCCAGATTGGAGAGCAAATATCTGTCTCATGTCATAAAATGCTACCCTACTAGATCACAGTTTTTATTTAAATGAGTTATTTTGCTATTGGGGGGCGGTGGTATTTTCCTAACATCAACTCTCTGTTTAGTTTCAAGGGCCCCAGACTACATTCAAATACTAAGCCTTACTCACTATTGGGTGTTCTTCACGTATTGTCCCCCTAACTGAAGAGTCCTGGGTTAGATTATTTCTAAATGTAGGTACTAGAGATTTGAGACACCATGAAACGTGTGCTCTGATTTTATGCAGTTTGTAGCACAGCTAATGGATCAACTTAATACATTATCAAAAATATTACCCATATTTAATTGAATGTAAATGAACCAGAAAAGTTCTACATTCTAAAAAGGTTTTCACAATGATTTAAAATAAAAACTTCCTTAGCATCTGCTTTCTCACTAATTAAATATTTATAAATGAGCATCATTTCATTACTTTTTAAATAAGACAGGCTGAAATTCTATCTGATGCTACTATTGGCACATGAGGTGTTTGCTTTTGAGTTTATCTTGTTGACTTTTGCCAATCTCCCAAGTGGTTTTAACTGAAGGCAAGGTTATCTTGCCATCCTTGATTTGGGGCAATCAGCCATCACAAAACAATTCTTGGTAATAAACATTGGAACGAGAGATCTGCAAACAGCCTCAGAATGATAAATAAGGATATCATTTTCCAAATAGGAAACAGGAGGAGGTTAATTTAGAGTAAACCACTATGAGGTTTCTTACAGAGTTATCATCACCTGCCTTTCAAAATAAGAGTAGTCATTACATGGGAGGGCAATCGTTCATCTGAGCATCTTGTTTACTTGCCTGATTGTTCTCCCCAGGTGGAATGCTTTGCAATAGGTCCATCCGCAGCTTGCAGCAGCTTTCAAGAGTATTTAATGGCATCATTTGGTCAAAGTGCACGTTCTAAAATTGCCCTCCTTTCTTCTTTCCCATCACAGAGACCATCCAAGAGTTTCACGCAGGCCCGTCTTTACATTCTGCCTCTTCCAGAGTTTCAGGAATGCTAGCGACAGATGGATTGTTCTGTCAGTGCGGTAATGCATCGTGATTAGAGATGCTTCCCTCTCTGTACAGAGAAATACTTAATTTATTTTGTAATATGCACAGGTAATTTGAAAAGTTTGAGTGTCATTTCTTTCATCAGTGAATGAGTACCATGAATTCTACTCACTGACTTTACATAGAGACCAAGTGTATAAATGGAGATACCAAATAGTGTTGTGACAAGCACGTGGAGACACCCAACAGGTGGTGGATTACAATTTCCCTAACCTATGAAAGGATTCACTATTCTAAATATTTTAAAAACACAATGATAAATACTGTCTGTATGGCTATATTCTCTTACATGCATTCCTGAAAAGTGAAGGTCAAGCAAATTTCTCTCTACCTAAAAGTCTATATTTTCTTTTTTCATAGTTTTTTACAGTAGTGAAAATAGTCTTCTGATCTTCATTTATTACCACAACTACAGAACAATGCCACAGTTCCTGCTAGCTAGCAGCCATGAAACTTGGTTGGACTAAAGAACGGTGGAAATATACGAGGCAGTGGGATTGGGGAATGCCTGGGTGTGGGACTGCAGCAAGTTCTTATATTAGAAAGAAAAGCAGAGCAATAAAATAAAACAAATATAGAATAAAATCTAACATAAAACAAAACAAAAAAAGAAGAAGAGAGCAAACAGCCCAGAACAGGATTCTACACAGGAGGATGCCAGATCACAACAATAGACCATGTGCAGGCTAACAAAATACACGATATGTATTTTTATCATATCAAGATTCATTGCTATACACGAAACTATAACATAATATATTTTCAATGTAAAGCAGACATTACATATTTTTATCATTTTTTAAAAAGAGTAGCTAATTGATGAGGCTATAAAATATAATATGATGGATAGATTTGAAAGTTTATTAAATAATAGCAAGTTATTGCTAATGTCTTTGGTTCATTTCTTAAATTTAAATACTTTAAATACTTCATGCCTCAGGGGTTAAGACTCTGCCTTGCAAACAGAAGATCCTGAGTACAAATCCCAAGTTCCATATTAAAAAAAAAAAAAAAAAAAAAACAGACAGAAATGGTGGTAGCCTGTACTTCTGGCCTTGGTGAGCAAAGCCTGGGAAATCCCAGAGCAAAGCAAAAAAGAGATAGAGAAACAATCTAGGAGGATTCCTGAAATCACCCTTGCTAATACACACACACACACACACACACACACACACACACACACACACACAATTAAATAATTTAAATAAATTTTTAAAATTAAATAAATGAATACTTCTCAATGCCTTTAATTTATATGTTTTCAGCTACCGCTCTGAATTCTCAAGCTTTCTAGCTTATAAAAGCAATATGGTGATTAAAAGGTTTCTGACATTTTAATGAAAAAAATTTATTACCAGAAGAACTTCATTTTGTATTTCATGTAAATCAAAATGTTTAGTGTTAATGATAGCTTTATCTACATATCTCATCACCCAACATTAATTTCTGCACACGTATATTATTAAATTGCTTTTAAAAGTATTTTCTTAGAGAGAGAGCAGGGACATCTCCATGGTGCATGTGTAGAGGTCAGAGAACAACTTTCAGAAGTTGGTCTTCTCCTTTCTCGGGGATCAGACTCCAGTCACCAAATTTACACACTGGCATCTCTACCTGCTGAGCCATCTTGACTGCCCTAAAATTACTTTTGAACATGGCAATGAGAAAATAATGCGCCTCTGTGCTACAATACATAATACTAAATAAATAAACCTCTTGACTATCAGTTATCAAGGGCACAGCAAACAACGTGCTGTCCAACAGCCCATGGATTGATTGTCAAACTGTGGTGAGTCCTGGGTGTGGTGTCAGAGAAACAAATTTATTCAGACAAGCAGGTACTCAGCAGTAACTCTGAAGAGATACTCCATGAACACTAGTGGCAAAAATTTAACATTTTTTGAATTGACCAATTCATGGTGCCTTGGTTTTCTTAGATTATCTAACTCTTAATAATTCTATCACCTTCTAATGACTAGAGTAGAAATTTAAGTAGAAAGCAGAAAGAGTAAGCTAAACCTCTATAAATTGCATTATTTAAAAACTGTCTCTCAGAAGAGATGGACGAATATTAGATTGACCCTGATGGTTTAAAAACTTGACTGAAAACTCGATTTTCATGACCCTGTCAATACCATTATTCTTTCTTTGGCACTACTTAATCAAAACTGGTTGCAGTAGCTTTTGGAAGTTAAGAAAGGGGAAGAAACTCTGGGCCTGGTAATCCCAGCTACTCAGGAGGTTAATGAAGAAGGATTATAAACTGTAGGCCTGTCAGGACTACAGAGTGAATTCAAAGCCAACCTGCTCAATTTAGAAAGACCTGATCTCAAAATGCAATGCAATGAAAGGGCTGGGGAATGAATCTCAGTGGCGAAACACTCCCTTGCTTGCTGTGTGTGAAATCCTGGGTTCAGTCCTCAGTACAACACACACACACACACACACACACACACACACACACACACACACACACAAATAAAGAGAGACTATGAATCATTGGGCACTTTGCTTGCCGATCTCTTCAGTCTTGAGTTTAAACTCTTAATAAACTCTTTTATGATTGATATTCTGATTATGGTATGACTATGACTTGATTGTCATCATTTACTGGTCAGTAGATAAACTGTTGTGTGTAGTCCAAAGCAGGTCCTAAACACCCCATGTTCACCTGCAGGGAAACGGGGTTTTCTAGGCTGCATTTGGGTTCTTGACATTAACAACTTAAAACTGCAATACGTCGCCTCTCTTTCAGCAGGTACAGGCCAACTGCCACTCCTGGGTCTCACACAGCACTCTGCATTTACGAGTTCATCTTGACTGTGAGAATAGTCTTTAGCTGTTGTCTAAGGTCTTCTTTTTTAAATATAAAGTCACTGAAATAAAACAGTATCTAGAGCCCCATCAGAGAAGAGGACAGCTCATGTGTGAGTGTGCTTTCTCAAGAGGTTACGGACTGTTCAAACAATGAATTAATCAATCAACATCTTCAAGGACAGCTCAGGAATGCCTGTGGCTGAAGGCAAACAGTTGCTGGGGCTGGTAGGCAGGATGGCGCATGCCTGAGATGCCAACGCCACAGAGGCTGAGGGAGCAGGAGGAACGCGCTGGAGCCTGGGAAACACGTGATGGAAGAGAAGGAAGAAACACAAGAAGAAAGCAAGGGGGGGAGAGAGCAAAAGACAGGAAAAAGGAAAGGGAAGAAACAGGAAGGGGAAGGAAAGCGTTCGAAAGAAAGCCTCCAGGATCTAAATTAAAGCATAAATATTTTGGCTTTAACATTTAAATTTCTTCAAGTTCATAATATTTTAAAGTAACATTGTGTCAAAGTCTTAAAATTCAAATTCTGAACAGGATCGTTCAGCATATGACCATGCAAAAGGCAAAAACTGAATACAGGGTCCTTTCGTGAATGTCTATTTTTAATATATAGCAAAGAAGAGAAATACTGAGAATGAAGAACCCCAGTGTAGCCCTGAAATATTTGAGCCCCTCTACTATGTCATCCTCAAAGACCACCAACCAAGTGGAAAAGTGCAAGCCCACACAGGGGCTCCGTTTGCCCTTCTCGACCCCTCTCCCCTTCCCCTTCCAGGATTCGGACAGATGACTTAGGACAGCAACCACGCACTGGTAATTACCGAGGCCCATGATTGTGATTTCCTCATGGTGAAACCTGGATCTCAATATGTTCAATTACAGGTCAAACTTTTCATTCCGCGAAGCAATTAAAACTTGTTTAACAGGGGCTGGAGAGGTGGCTCAGGGGTTAAGCCTCCGCCTTGCAGGCGGAAGGTCTTGAGTTCGGATACCAGATCCCACGTATAGACGCCAGGCGGAAGCGGGGGCGGCCTGCGCTTCTGGTCCTGGCAGGGCGGAGCCTGTGAATCCCGGGGCAGAAGGAGGTGGAAGCGTCCATGGTGGTTCGCGAATTCGCCCGTGGTTCTACACACACACACACACACACACACACACACACACACACACGCGCGCGCGCGCGCGCACATACACACACGCATATGCACACAGTTGAATTAATAAAAAAAAAAAAACAAAACTTGTTTAACAGATTAGAAAGGCAGAATGAAGTCTATGAACCACAATGACTTCCCTTGCTCTTTTGTGTGTGTGGCCACACTCACACCAGGACATGTGAAGTGTTGGTCTCATGTTTCTTCTTGCTTACGGTCAGGTCTCTGCACCTGTCATGGTGAACCAGGCTGGCTGAACTATGTCTGAAGATTCGTGGGTTTCTGCCTCCCATTTCCTGTAGTCTCTTAGGGATTATAGATGTTTACATCGTGGGGGCTGCAGAGATGGCTCAAGGGTTAAGACTCTGACTCGCAAGCAGAAGGTCCTGAGTTGGGATCCCAGGTCCCACATAAAAATGCCAGGCAGAAACAGCACCAGCCTATACTTCCCGCCCTGGTGGGCTTCTGGAAAATCCTGGAGTGAAGCAAGAAGGAAGTAAAACAATCCGTGGTGATTCCTGAAGTCATTCTTGGCCCTCCACAAGGACCCACAGTGCTCTCTCTCTCTCTCTCTCTCTCACACACACACACACACACACACACTCTCTCTCTCTCCAAATAAATAAATAAAACAAAATAAAAAGAAAGGAAAAATTGTATTAAAAAAAGAAGTCCTGCTTACATTTCATCTTAAAAAATGAATTACTTGTAGACACATGGAAGAGATACTTCATCACTGCTTCTATCTGCTATATCTTCATCATGCATCTTTCAGGTCCTGATTAAGAAGAAAATATATCAAGTTCAAAACGATGGAGACAATCTGGTTACAACGACACATGCCTGTCACCCTAGTTACTCAGGAGACTAGAGGACAGGACAATGAGCTCTAAAATAATCTGGATGACAGCGGCAAGCCTTTATTCAAGAAGGGTATTTATTCTGCATGGAATCTGTCTTCACAGGTCTCCATCTTCATAGGCCTCCTAAATGAAGAATAAATGGACACCATGAATGCTCTTTATTCAAAAGAATCTTCTAGACATACAGATTGTACAATCATCTTTTTCATATAATACAATACACATAATCTTAGTAATAAACAACATTACTAGACTGAAGGAATATGTAAAGAGAAATTAATTATTCTTTCACCATCCATGAATTAATAATGAAAGCATTATTTTTTTCATTGCATTGCTAATAAGCAAAGACTCTCTTCTCTTTTTTCACACAAATTCCAGTAACTCAGAATTAGCAATGAGACCGTAGAGAATTTCTAGTGTTTCCTATATTTGAGTTACTGCTCTTTCAAAAAGACTGTTACTGTGAAGAAATTCAAGATTGTCATAAATGTTCATAGGCTTAAAATGCTTCAAGGCTACAAATAACCTTGAGAGAAAAAGTTTTCCAGGGAATGTAATAATTCACATGATCACTTTTGTTTTGCCATGTGGTTATGATTTTCATCTTGATACAATGAAATTTCTCAATTATTCAGAATTCTAATGGTAAAACTGTTAGCCAAACTTATCTACTTCATCTTTCTACCCTCTCTACACTAAGAATGTTATTGAACAATATTTAATAGCAATCGTAAAATAAGGATTATAGCCTGGAAGATTATTCTGAATTATTTTCTGAGTCATTGAGAGCTTAATTAACTCACAGATTATCTCCTTTAATTGGAGTTACTCTCTGTTGACTAAGCTATTTGAGAAAACAGATTACCCACATCTCAAACACTAAGCAGAATTTATCTAAACTTAAGTGATAGCAAACAATTGTGAGAGAAATTCACAGGAATGTTGGAAAAGATATCTGAAAATCAAATGGGAAAGTCACAAAATAAATGTTATATCTGGTGCTTTTGCACACTATTTGTTGGTTCATATGATCAGAAATTATTGGATGCAAATGAACATAAGTATTGTCAAAGAAAGTACCTGGATCTAGATAGAACTGGGGAATGTGTCTGATCCCCTCATTTTATACATAAGGAAATCAAAGCCCAGAGGTTAAATGATTGATCCTGGTTAGTTGCCTACCTGCAATTTCCTTTTCTATGTGTTTTCCATATAATATCTTTGTATTTAAAAAACTAGACAAATATTGATTGACATTTAGCTAGAAGTACACTGGAGTGATCAGGGAGAGAGGCTGCAAGCTTTTGAAGGATTTTGCTGGGTGGCGAGCTTTGCCTACTTGGCTTAGTTTAGGACAAAGAAACTGAAGCTCACAGAAGTCACTGGTATCCCAGATCTGTGTAGTTCAACCATATTCCAGAGCAGACACAAGCTGATCTTTATGGCTAGTGGGTTGATAGCTCTCTAGTACGTTTGCGAGTTATCACATTCCTCAAATACCTACAGTAGACCCTGTTCCTTGGGATAAGCTTTAGCTTAGCAAGAGAAGTTTGGTTCTTGTCCACAGAGAATTCTAATTTCAACCTACTTTTCAAAAATTCTGATATCGTGGGGCGCTGTAGCCCTTCATGGCACTCCATGTCTGTAGGCCATGAGCTCCATTCTTTCTTCTAATAAAATTTACCTTAATCCTCAAAAAAGAAATTCTGATATTCATCACATCCTCAAGAAAAAGAGAGAGGAAAGCTAGAATTAGCACGTCATACTCCATTTCTCCTCTCGAAGTTTCCTGGTGTGTGTGGTCTTGAGGACAAGTGGTAGACACATTTTACAGTGACTTTCTACAATTTGGAAACCCCAGATTTCAGAGTTGTTCTAGGATTGAACGCATTCCTAAAATCTTACATTTTCATGGGTTGAAATAATCCGAATGCATTAAAATTTGAGCATAGCAGAACATTTATTAAAATTTCATTTTTCTTGTTTAATGTTTTTAAACATATTTATTTACTTATTTATTTGGGAGAGAAAGATGATAGAAACAGAGAGAGAGGACGCACACGTATTTCATGGTGCAAAGACAGAAGTCGGAGGACAACTTTCAGAGGTCAAGTCTTTCCTTCCACAATATGGGCCTTCAGGGAATCAAAATCAGGTCACCACGATTGGGGCAGTCGCCTTTCTGCTGCGTTATCCCTCTGACCTGTAGTTGCATTCATTTCTGATTCTGTCCAACAGGGAAAAAAAAAGTGTCAAAGCATTCACCGTAGGAAGTGTGTTACATAAAATCGACACTGTGATTCCTGAAATACAATTCAGAAAGTGTCAACCTTCCTGGTACTGAGCACATATTTTGCGAATAAGAAGGCAGTCAGGAATGGGCACCTCAGCCTGTGGCTTTCCGGGGCCCTGGCATGAATATGTTCGACAAGTTCACATACTGGGTTCTGAGTCTGAAAACAGTGCTAATTATTCCATCACCACGTGTGAGTGCGGCTTGGATAAGAATGATGCCTGTCAGGGCGGCCTGTCCACACGGCCCCGAAGAGGTTGACCCTTGATTTGCAACCACAGCTGCTCACAGCAACACACAGGGCTATTTTCATCCACTCCATTTAGATCCACATTCTTCTCCGTTCTGTTGCTTTAAAAAGCGCCAGGATGCCTGCCTGTCTCCACTCGGTCCTGGCGGGGCCCGTCGTTCAACGGACTGATTTTAATTCCAGCTTAGGCATGTCATCACAAGTTTGTGGGCAAGGCCTCTAAAAGCTTCGGGAGCGTGATGACTGTGTTCTCGCAGCGCAGGCAGGAGCTCACAGCTCACTTTGAAGAGTTAACACTGTATTTCAGGATGATGACGCCCGCCACCACGAAGCACCGATTCCCCAGGGAATCTCCCAGAGGAAACATGCCACCCCTCAGCCCTCAGTCACAAGAGACTCTGACAAGGAAGCCCAGTGATGCTCCAGCGTGCACATCCCCCAGGGAAATGGTGGACTTTGTGCAAAGCTGCCCTGGCTAAGAGAAATCCCTTGAGTCTTTGGTGCTTTAATGGTCAGCTCCAGATCTTCTGTAAAGTCTGCTCTAAACCAACAAGAAAAGTGAATTCCTTCTTCCCAGGCACACCTGCTACCTCTTAGACCCGGCCGATGAAAGTGACAGTTAACTTTCTCCTTCCCTGTCAGACTCCAACCTCTTTTAAAAACAAACTCTGCTGTTTTACTCTCTAGTACGTTTCATGGTAGGTGGCACGAAACTTATGTCAACTAAGCATAGATGGGTTGGAAAAAGGAAATAAGTATCAGATTCCAGTGCTAGCTATTGTGTTTGGCTAAACATGGGGCTGCTGAGCTAAAACTAAGGCATACATTGCTCTCAGGGCTGAATCACTTTGGGGGAGAGGGGAGAAAGAAGGAAGTAATGTTGAGTGATGGTTGTGGGATGTCATAGTTTGAATGTGACTTGCCCGGATAGGCTCATGTGTCTGCATCCTTAGACGGTGTTTGTGTGGGATGGGTATGACCCCTTGGAGAGGTGGGGCCTTTCTGGAGAAGGCTCATCCTGGGAGCTGATCTTTGAGGTGTGGTAGCCAGGCCCTGTCTCCTTCAGCAAGTTGCTCTTGCTTGGTCTTTGCCCTCTTGACGGACCAGCCAGGCCCTCTGCTATGTGATTCCTACTACAATGGACCGTATCTTCCCTCTGAAGCTAACTAGAAGCCAAATAAATCTCCCTTTCTCCCTTCAGCTAGTTGAGTCTGTTGAATATATGGTCTCACGGAAAAAAAAGTGACTGCAACACTTATTGGTACCAAAAACTGGGGTGTTGTTCTGAGACTAACAGAAGTGACATCTTTAAGTTGACAGGCATGTCTGATGGCAAGAGAAGCAGTCACTTCATTTTACCCCAGAATACTGGGGATCAACTCCCCTCCTTATGAGGAGAATGAAGGGGATTATTACTCCCAGAAAGTCTTTGTGGTGAGTAAATTGTGATGGCATAGAAAAGAATCTCTTGCACACATTTAAGAATCAACTAGAGCAAGCCAATTTGCTAATGATCTGTGTGATTTTGGTCAAACTATTCATTCTCACAAAGTATCTTCCTGTCTATGATAAATTGAAAAACCACGGCTGGAGGGATGGCTCAGGGGTTAAGACTCTATCTCCCAAGCAGAAGATCTTGAATTCAGATTCCAGATCCCACCTAAAAATGCCAGGTGGAAATAGAAGTAGCTTGTATTTCCAATCCTGGTGGGTGGAGCCTGGGAAATCCCAGAGTGAAGCAAGGAGGTAGAAGCAATCCAGAATGATTCCCAAAGTCACCTTGGTCCTCCACAGAGATACAAAGTGCCCTCTGAGACACACACACACACACACACACAAATAAATAAATAAATATTAAAAACCATGCTAGCAAACCTTACACTAGTTAAGGCTGCCAAAAATATAAAGTCCTATGTAGAATCCTTTCAAAAAACATTTTATTTATAATAATCACATTCGTATACCATATTACTTTCATTTGTATGATGGCAGTTCATTCCAGTAAGTTTTACATTCATCTTACTTGAAAAAATTCTGTCAGTTGATTCAGATTTAACAGTGTAAAAGAAAATGGTGTTCTATTTAAATATGAAGTTCTGTTTAAACACAGCAAATATTTATTTAGTGTCTACCATTAGGTACTTTGCTGTGTGAAGAGTATCCACATATTCTCTGAAACATGTCAAATAAAATGTAGTGGACACGGACAGGCCCTTTACGAAGGATTGAACTGTTTAGTCTGTAAATGGTAAGCTCCACTTATTGGGTAGGAAAAGAGGAATCGAATGGATAAGAATGTTTCTCCAAATGAAAACATTGTTGTTGAAATCTTAATTCCCAATATGATAAAGGAGGGAGATATGGCTTTTGGGAAAAAATTAGGTTATGAGGATGAAGTCTCATGATGGAATGGTTAACATTGAGATAATTCCCCCATTCTCTTTCTGACCTGAAAGGAAACAAAGAGCTGGTGGCTGTCTACAGCCTGGAGAGAGCTGTGTCCTGCACATCTCTGCTTTGCGTATGTTGTGAGTGTTCATGAGTGGAAACCACAGTTCACGAGGTAGCAATGTTGAGAGGTGGCTGTGTTTTTAAGGGATGGAATCTAGTGGAAGGTAAGTACAGTAATGGAGAGTCGGCCTTCACAGATTTGTGTAAAACTTTTGACACAATGGTGGCTCCTTCGAAGACAAGTTGATGAAAAGATTTAACTTGGTGTTTTGCTGATGTCTGGTTCCTGATTCATAGTGGAATCTTTCAGGAGCATGAGCTTCTACCACTGTGATTCTGCCTGTTGTGACTCTCACCAGAGCTGAGCACAAATCAATCAGTGTCATGCTATTAAGACTTTTACAAGTCTACACTAATCAAATATATTCTTTGTAAAAGTTACCCTGTCTCATGTGTTTTGGGATAGCAATGGAAAAACCAACTAATTCAGTAGTGCTGCCCACATCTTGGTCTCAGACTTTTGACCTCCAGGAATTAGAGAACCGTGGTTCTTTTATTTATGAACCAACAAGTCAAGGTCCGTGCTAGCATCCCGACCCAATGAAGACACCTGTGTATAGATGGAGTTCATAGCTGCTGCAGATTAAGTATAATGTTTAGATATTCTACTCACATTAATCTTCTGCAATTAGAGAAGGCCACATGGACTCAGAATGGCTCTGGATTTGCCATTACCGTGTGATTCCCGGCACTGGGTTCTTAAGCTATTCCTCTTTCCTTTTGTCAGCGGGTTATGAGAATAAACAAGTGACCTAAGAGAAGTGTTCATGATGAGTCACTCTGGATGTTGCTGAACAATTCACAGGTTGTTATAGCAACCGGGTCCATATCTCACACTGGTCTGTTTGACTTTGATTCTCTCCCCCAGCGCCCCCGCCCCGCGCTTTCGCATGACCCTCACTCTAGAAGGTGTCAGATCTGAGTGAGAGGACTCTGTATGTCTGTGTGGGAACACACCTCTCAGGCCTGCCCCCTCTTCCCCCCCTCCCTGAAGTGGCCTGTTCGCTGTTCTCCTGTCACCTTATGAACCCTGTATTCCAACCCTATTTGTTTGTTGTTCTGAGTGCCAATCATGTCAGTAGATTTCCTGATTTTAAAGATTTATAGTAAGGTCTGATTAAGTGAGTATATTTTAATGATTAAACATTTTAGTTAATTTGCATAATTACTTAGTTGCTTTAATAGGATATATGCACAGCATCCTTTATTCCTCCCTTTCCTCTTTCCTAAGAGGACCACAGACAGACTGGAGGCTTATTTCCCTGTTTTGCATCCTTATTCAGATAACCCCAAGCATGATTTAAGTTGGTGTACATCAAAAAGGATCATTTCTTTAGATAAGATTTTGGGGTTTGGAGATGGCTCCATGAAAAAAGCTCTTGCTTAGCAAGCACGAGGACTTGAGTTTATATAGCCAGATCCCAGGTGAAAGGCCTGCCTCAGCCACTGTCTTTAATACCAAACATTTGGAAGGCAAAGACAGGGAATCCCAGGCCAAGCTGGCTAGATAGCCCGGTTGATTGAGAAGCTCTGGGTTGAACTAAGAGACCATGCATTAATAATAAGAGTAGAAAACAAGGGAAAGAGACCTTCAACATCACCTTCTGACTTTCACATGTATATGTACAAATGTTCATGTGTACTCGCACATATATATGTACCCACACACATGTGAACAAGCATCCATGTACATATCCATACATATGCCCTTTGCATATGTATCCATTCACCCCCTCCAAAAATTATTTCTTGGCTACTTTCATTATTTTTGAAAAAAAATCACATGAAATTCACTTCTTTTTAAATATTTTATTTGATTATTTGTTTATTTTGTATGTGTGCATATATCAGAAGGCACTGTGTGTCCCTATGGAGGACCAAGAGTGACTTCAGAATCATCCTGGATTACTTCTATTTCCTTTTTGCCTTACTCTGAGATTTCCCAAGCTTTGACCACCAGGGTTGGAACTGCAGGTGCTGCCATTTCTGTCTGGCACTTTTACATGGGATCTGGGATGTGAACTCAGGACTTTCTGCTTGTGAGGCAGAGTCTTAACTTCTGAGCCATCTCTCCATCCTGAAATTCACTTCTTAACTAATTGAACTTAGCTATTCTTAGGTGAGAATCTTTAGATAAAACAAAGAAATTATTTGTCTCATCTTTTATTTTGAATTTGAAGTACGAATTTAAAAGTATCTATAATGATAGTCTATAGTAAGCAGTTTGTCAAGCATTGATTAAAATGCATCAAATAGCCTGCAAGGAATTCTGAGGGTAAAAGGATTTGAGTTGGAAGAAATGGGGAGTTCCAATCTGGGGATGCAGCTCGATGATATTGTTACCCAGACTCATCATACACTAGACTTGGTGACACACACTCGTAATTCAAACACTGAGGGGGTGGAAGAAGGAAGATCAGAATCTAAGGGCCATTCTTGGCTGCATAGTAAATTCTAGGAAAAAAAATAGAAACTTATTAATATGCATGGGCTACAATTAATGGCAACAAAAAAGTGGCTCAGGTGAGTTTCATGAATTCTTATGAGGGTAAGATAAGGATTTTAACCTTAAAATCTACTGGACAGGGCACAAAACTGAAGCAAGTAGATGGTGGATGAGTGTAATTTCAGAAGCAGCATTCTTCCAGAAGAATTCCCTAAGTCTAGGAAGCATGTGGAGAATATTTGAAGTAAGTAGGACAGAACACATATGTTAGAACGTGGGATCCCACTGGAATCTATTGGTCAGAATAAAGATACATAAGTCATTTCTTCCAACATCTCACCTGGAGAGAGGAGCAAGAGAAGTTCAGCCATCCTCTCAGGTGCATTCTCACCATCTAAGAAGAGAGTAGCAGGAAATCTCTTGACTTCATGATTTTGCAAGCTGAATTTTTCCCTAAGAAATATGCCGGGACTCCATTAATGTCTTCTGTCATCGACACACTCATCGATTACCTATGGTGTTCTAGGAATTGGGAATGTGAAATCAAACAAGGAAAGACTTTGGGATTGGAATCTATGTTACAAAATATCGTGACAAGTATGTACATGAACCATGAAACAACACAGTCCAGAAACTCAGCTCTCTGCAGGGCGGAGTCTGTGGAGGCTTGGGAATGACTGAGGGAAGATGGATTAGCAAGGGTGGGACTTGGGAGCTGGCTCAGCCAGGGAGAGACTGTGTTAACGTTAGCATTAGAGGAGAGACACACCTCAGACACCCAGAGATTTGGTGTGACTGGCACTGAAGGATTCAATGAAGAGATCACCTAGTGCATTGGGAAAGCTGGGGAAGTGCTTTAAGGAAAAAATAAACCTGTCAGATTTGAACTTTCAGGGGATCCCACGATACTACTGATGTGGGAAGTGGACCCCAGGGAGCAGGAGGGGGAGGGGAAGTGAGCCAGATGAACTTCATTTGCTTTCTTGGTGAGGTTGTAAGATTATAGGATCCGGGAAATCCCGTAGACAATGTTTTTACATTTCATCCTGACACTTGATGAGCTCTCTTGTCAACAAGTTCTGGAAATATGTACTGCATGGTAGTATAATTATGAAGATTAATCACTAGGTTTCAGCTTACTCTTCCAGTCTTTTCTTTTTTAGCTCCCTACGCCTTCCCAGGCTCCATTCATTAAATTCCTCCCTGATCCCAGTACACACCCTGTGTGCATCAACCTCATTGTTTCTGTTCCTTCACATTGTCTCCACCTGCAGTGACATCCTTTATTGCAGCCTTGTCCATTGTTCGGCGGGTCACCACCCTCGTACGTATCTTTATACTGCCTAATAATCCTTTTCTCACTCTACCTTACATTACATTTATGTAATTATCAAATACTCCCCACCACCACGCGATGTACTTTAAAGGTAAAGACTTTATATTCATCTGCATAGCAATACTGTTACAATAATAGGCCTGGACCATCCTTCCTATAGAAAGTCCTTTGCCCTTCCCATGGTTATTATACTTGCAAGTTCAACGTACTAGTCAAACATACAGAATGCCAGGCTAACTCCTGACTGTACTACATATTGTCTGAGTGACTTAGGACAAATTATTAAGTTCTCTGAACTTAAATTTTCTCACCTGGAAACTTTTTAGAGTTCTTTGGATAAGTGGAAGGAGGTATTATCCAAAAGCATTAGAGGGGAAAATGGCTTGATAGATAAACTCTCACCCACAAGCGTAAGGATCTACGTTGAACCCCCAGAACCCATGAAGAGCCTGGTCAGGAATGTGTGCATATGTGATCCCAGCATCCGAATGGCAGAATAGTAGCCAAAGACAGGAGAAGCTTGCAGGCCACTGGTCTGGCATACACAATGAAAAACAGCAGGAGACCCTGTCCCAAAGCAGATGTGAGTGAAGCACTGACATCCAAGGTTGTCCTTTGACTTTCACGCACAAACCTTGGCCACACCCACAAATACACACAGGTCATGGTCTTTCTCTGCATCCATTTCCTCTGCTGAATTCCAAAGGTGGAAGAACCAGTCTCCTTGGAAATTTACCCTCTCATTGGTTTGATTTCACTCAGTGCTGTGTTAAAAGTGTCCCAGTCAGGTGCTAGGTATTGATTCCTAATTTGACACTTTAGGGAGGTTGATTAGGCTAAGCCCTTATGAATAGATTAAGAGTGCTATCTTGAGAGAGGGTTAGAGACTGAGAGAAGGGTTCCTGGTATAAAGATGGACTCTCTCCTCTATCTCTCACGTGCGCTGCCTGGCATGTGACGCTTCTGTCATGTCATGTTCTAATAAAGACCCTTGCAGGTATCGGTCCTTCCATTGTGCCTTTTCCAGCCTCCTGGCCATGAGTCAAGCAAACTCCTATTGTTTATAAATTTCCCAGGCTGTATTAGAGCCATGTGAGGTGGAGGGCACTTTTGGCCAAATCCACTTTTGGCCAACTTCTCTCAATTATCCTCCTTGAATGTATATCCTGGGCCATTGCTGGTATTAAACCCTGGAAATTGGGCATTATTTTCCCCATACTGCTGAGTCGAAATACAGAGAGGAAGCAAAGATTGCTTTCATGGAAATAAGGTCTGCTCTTTTATTCAAAAATTATGTTTTCTTGGAAATACTTTGATAGATAAGAATTGACTGCAATCTCACTGTCTTTGGTGATGACACTGCAATTTCTTTGTGGAAGACTTCAGAAAAAGATTGAAATCTTTCCTAGGGGAATTGCTAATAGCACTACATCTTCTTCCTAGCTCTTGTCCTTCCTCTGATGAAACCGAAAACAGGTTATTCTTTGAGATATTGGAGCTACAAAACAGCCAGATAAGCAGACAAATAAAATCTATCTTACAAATAAGTCAGGAGTCCAGGCGCAGTGTTTCAACTACAGCATAGCATGGAGAAATGGCAGACTAAAAGAAAAGATAGCCAGTGGAGAAGAGTTTATTTTTTTTTACATGTCTTACAATAGTTTTTCTTTTACAAAAGAAATGCAAACATAGGTGAGGTTGGAAAAGGAGAAGAGGAGACTAGCTAGAAGGTAAAACCACATACATCCCTATACATACATGCCTGGTGCAAAAAGAAACCTATTTGTATTTGGTTGATGGTACAAGGTATTCAAAAGTAGTTCCACCAGGTAAAAGCATAACCTTGAAATATTGCTAAGGACAACAGACACAATGCCTGGTATTGAAAGAGCAAACCTTAGAGAATATCATTGGCCAAAACTTGCTTCAGTCTAGGGCCCAGATTATTAGCAGTTGAGAGGTAGCTTGAATCCTAAAATTTAATTGTACAGAAGCTATGAAATAAAGCTGATATCTTTTCCTAGTAGATAAAACTTTAAAAATGGTATAAAAATTGAATATTGTCATTTGAACACAACAAATTTTCATTATCTGACTAATGATTACTATACAGTAATTTTCTTATTTACGTATTTAGTTACTTTAGCTTTATTTGTCTAATAGGGTTTAAAGTTCATACGAACAGATATGATGCTTTTATTCACTGTCTATTGAATAGGATACTGGTACTTACAACTAGTCTGTAGATATCTTATGAAGCATCATATCTATATCCAAAACATGTTTCCATGCTAGACTTACAAGTCAAAATGTGAATCTATGCTGAAAGATAATTCCATTTTCTCCCTCGTTCTGTTTTTGTCACAAAAGTAGAATCTCGGATTTCAGCCCCCATCCTCAATTTACTCCAGCAAACAAGTTACAACCATCTTTCTGCCCATGACCATAGTGCTCAAGATTTTCCTGCCCAATCGTATGTATTGTGTAAGGCAACTTGCAATCTTTAGCAGATAGATAGGAAAGTGGGATAGGACAGGGCAAGAAAATAAATGGCAACGCTATTTCATAGGAAGACAGGCCCGGAGAAGTAGAAACTCTTTAAAATGATCTTTCCTACCTTCTTCCTGGCCCACAAATCAGAGCATTAAATGTGATTTTTAGAGAGATTCGGGCAATATTTATGAGAGCCAAGAATACTGGCGTGTTGAGTATTCCCAAGTCTGAGCTGGCATTTTGCCTACTAGTCCATGAACTCTCCCATTGGGTACATCCTGAAACCTTCTTGGAGATTGCAGGTCATAAATGTCCATGATTAATTGCTTATGTTGAAACAAACCAAAAAAATATTTTCAGAACATTCAGATGAGAGTGAAGCAAGACCCTGGCAGGTATCAAGAGAAATCTCTGCTGGGGAACCTGATAGGAGAGCTGGAGGAAAACAGAGCTGATTGGGGCAGCTTATAAAATGAAATTAGTCGGCAATGACATGAAGGACAAGACTAGACAATAGGAACTTGTCACAGAGTGTGAAATGCACGCAAGAAGTCATGTGGGCACAGGCTGTGAGACAGCGGCAGAGAGCAAACAGAGGGGGATAGGAATGCCACAGTCCTGTGGTATCTTTTCTGCACAGAGGAACCTGTGGCATCTACCACTGTGGGTAAAAACCAACAATTCATCCTTTTCCATTTGTGGCTTAGAAAATAAGTTGCCTTCTTTGGGAGTATGGGACCACCATTATCACATACATTGCTGATAGGCCCAGCCAGAATTAGGCAAAAGAGAACCAAGTATTGTTCATGGAGTGCACAGTCCTTTGGAGACATCATGGTTAGTGGATTGTTTCAGAGAAGGGACAAGGTGGAAATGAGATGAGGTTATCTGAAACATCCTCTACCTTCTCTCCAGCCTGTCCTCCCTCCAAAGATTGAGATTTCTGGGAATACAGCAAAGGCAATTATATGATTTATTTACTCATTGACCTATGATAAATACACCTTTTTGGACAGCCACGATTATGGACCTCACTGATGAAAATAAACAGATCCATAAATCTTGATATGAAGATGTATTCATTTCATCTTCCCATGGCTAAAAAAATACAGGATTTAAACATCTTAGGAGATAAGGGGTTTTATTCTTGTTTACAGTCATCAGTATGTTAGGTAAGTTCGTATGTCAACATCCTGAGTCAAGGAAACTAGGCATAACAAATCTGCTGGAATTACTGAGAGAGGAACATACTTCCTGTACACCAAAATCTGAACAAGCTCTATTTTAATCACCTACCCAGGAAATAGTCTCACATTAATTAGATAATCTCCCACAGGTTTGCTCAGAATTTAATTAGCACCACGATGCCACAGCCATCCACTTCTCCTAAGCTCAGCCAGGTAAAAGCCGGGGCAACTACTATTATGCACAGTCATTGTGTAAGCTGGAAGTAGATACTCACAGTTTGGAATATGCTGACTCCTAAACTCTGAACCTTACATCTTTCATCCTCTCTACCCAAAGGAAGAACAAGTGATATTTCAAACATCTTCTGACCCAATTAACTAAGGTGGTATGAACTCTAAAATTCCAAGAGATTCCAAGTTTTTATAATTCTACTCTCCTATGTCAAGCTACTTTTTATGATTTTCCACATGAATTTTCATCCAGGACTAAAATGTGGTGGTTCCTGCTTGTGTGTGTAGATGTGTGAGCAACATATGCATGGGGAGGCCTCAGAGGTCAAATGCGGTCTAGTTTCTCAGTTCTCACCCACCTTTGGCTTTTTAAGACTGTGTCTTTCTTTAGCTTGATCTCATCAGTTAGGCCTGGCTCACTGGCCAGCAAACCCCAGGGGTCCTCTTTGTTTCTGTCTCTCCAGAGATGGGAGTACAAGCTGTCATAGTTAAGCACAGGTGTCAACTTGACAGTTGAGGGTTTGAGCTCTGGGCACATTTGTAGAGAATTAGTGGTTGCCCAGAGCAAACCTGTAGGAAATTGTCTAGCTGATGGGGAAGGCCCTGAAATAAAATACAGAGAGCTAGTTGAGAAAATTGTTATCCTTGTGTACACTTGGCCAGACGTGCTGGTCTGGCAAATAAGGAGTGTCCCTCTCTCAGCAGTTATGCAGAGATGGTGTGGCCAGTTCCCTTGGCCCTGGTGTTCGTGTGGGCTCTCCTGTCAAACTGGATTGAGAACTGTAACCAGACAATCGTAAGGGAAAATAAACACCTTGTTCCCTTAAGCTGCTTGATGATAATTTGTCAGCAACCATTCAGGCTCACTACTACAAAGCACATGCCACCATGCCCGAGTTTAATGTGGGTTCAGGGGACTAACTGCAGATCCTCATGCTTGTGTGGCAAGTTCATTATCAACTGAGCCATCTCCCCAATCTAATGTTGTGAAATTGCTGGTATTCCTTTCTCTAAGGACAAGAAAAGATGAATTTTGCTTGTGGTTTGTTACTACTAGCTATAATACTGCTGCTTTCAAGGCCAATGATTCTGGTCAGGGCAAGGTGTCAACCATTTGCTTTTGAAGTTTGACAGCGTTAGAAATTCATTGTATTCTTAAGGATTCTTTCGAATATGAATGACAGAAATCTATCAAAGCAAAACAAGTGAACTTCATGGTTCACACAACTGAGAACTTCAAATAAGTCTGTGTGTTGCTGTCAGAGTTCATTGTCTATTTCTCCTTCAGATCTGCAAGGCTTGTTTTCTCTTCAGGATCCAAGGTTACCACCAAATTCACTGGCTAGAAAATCTGCCAAAGCTCATACCCTTGAGCAGATGATTGGAAAGAAAAGGGAAGGAGTATCACTCCCAGTTTTCGGGTTCTGAGCTGCAGGGATGATCTGATTGTTCCTGAATGTATCCCACGTGCACTCTGCAACCCATGACAGCGTGGAGAGGAGTCCCAGGGCTCCCCATCAGGTGTGGCCACAGCACGATTGGCAGTCTCACGTTTCCCAGACAGCAAAATGAGAGCTGGGCTTAAAGGCAGCTTAGGGGCTAGACCCCAATATGAAGGAGACTCAGGCCAGAGGACCACCATGAACTTGAAGTCAACCTGGGCTATATGGTGAGTTCAAGTGTGGTATAATGTGAGTTGAAACAGAGAAAGAGAGAGAGACAGAGACAGAAGGAGAGGCTGCAAGATAAAAACTCCAAATCAAGCAAACTAAAACAGATTATAGGACATTATACTGTGTCCCAATTAAACAATTCATGGCTGAGAGTAGGTCAGCCCAGTTATGCACGTGACCTCACCAGATGCACAGATATGCAAAAGATACTCACAACACATGTGTGACCTCATGCCCACATTTTAGAACTGGGTCTCTGGGGACTCATCTTCAGTCGCCTGTGATAAAATGCACTGTCACAAATGCATGTTGCAACCTCAGGAGTCGCTTCCTTGTCCTTTCTGCCAGAGCACAGGCGCTGTGGACACCTATTCTTGGGTCTTTCAGGACAGGGCTATGTCTTATGATCTTTTGTGTCATTCTTGGAACAAGACTGACATTTTGTTTTGGTTTCATTCTCCAGTCAATCTTTGGAACTTGCTTTTATATGGATCTTGGTTTTATATTGATCTTGGGTTTTACGAAGTGATTTTTCCAGTGATTTTCAACTTCTTGGATCTTTCAGCTCTAAATGTCTAAGGTTTAATTGTTTTTCATTGGTCCACATCTGTGACATGGATGAGAAGTTTGAGACCATGGTAAGAGGGAGCTAAAAGTCACTGTAGTAAGCCAATGGAAAAGACATCTAAAAGACAATTTCCTTCAAAGAGATGAAAACTTCAATTTCCATTCTTTACTCTTTAAGTTATCTCAAATTATCTTAAAGAGTATTTAATACTATATAGATAGTCAACAAAAACTACAAAAGGAGCTAGAAAAAGAGACCTAGAAATATAGACCAAGCAGGTATAACAAATGGATCTGGTCTGAGACCTTTTGGCAAAACATGTACAAAATATGCTTCCCCTAGATGTAATGACAGTGACATCACTATTAATGTAACTTGTGGGAGAGAATGGAAAAAAGCCCTCAAGCTTTAAAGAGACAGTTTCAAATATTAGGTGTTATGTAGCATATCTGTAACTCACTTTTCAATACTTGAATACAACAAAATGGTAACATGTTGGCAATAGTGAGTCTAGGTGAAGGTCTGCTGCTATTTCGTGGCTACGTGCTCAGCTTTCCTGTAATTGTGAATTTTTAAAGCAACAACTTAGAAATCATGATTCTCTAAAGTTTCAATTTGTACCTGCTTTCCATGCATTCCGAATAAAGTTCCAATGTTTTGGTTGTTCCAAGTGAGGGCTCACTGAGATGTCTCTAAGTTAAAGAAGGTGTTGGGTTTCCAATGTCAGCCACAGGGATTATGAAACAAAGCAGAGAAGTGGCAGCAGACTTCCTAGTCACAAAAGGACCTTAAATAGAATCCTTAACATTAGACTGTCCCCTCAAACCTTTACCTGGGATGGACATACTTGAATCCTTATGCTTTCGATAATTGTTTTCTGAGAAATCGCATGAGGAAGAACAGTAGAGCGACTAGGCATTCTGAATCTCCACTGCAAGGACTGTGATAGGATTTTCCTTGCTCTACTAGTTCCCTCCATGTGAACTCCAGTCAACCTCTAAACTTCAATGTTTCTGCTTTCCTATTTGCTAAATGGAGGAAATGTCTCACCACAGGTATGATGGGGTCTATTGAGCATTAGAAGTCTAACACAGTGGGATAACTTCTAGCATATATGATAAGACCTGTGGAGGATTAGGAGTCCAACACAGAGCTTCTAGTGTGTCATTTCCTGTAGGAAAGTCAGCTAAAGTTTGAGTCAGTATTTAGGAGGCAACTACTTTCTCATTTCAGGTTGTTCAGGAGATGCATTTTGACTTAGCGTGACTAGCACCAAGACCCCTGGAGTTACAGGAACAGCCAGGGAAGTTCAGTCTTGTCTAGTCTCTCCTGTCATAGTGACCTCTTTTACCAAGTGACTTTGTTCAGGTTTTCTCAGAATGCTTGAAAACTAGCATCTGAAAAATAGATTTCTCAAGACTCTCCAAAAATAACTGCATTTACTCAACAAATGCAGGCAGAAAATCTATTTGATAGAGATTTCATTACAATTGGCAGACATGTTAAAATGGCAAGTCTGGTATTGCCAAATACCTTGCAATCATTTATAACCAAGTAGAACTCCTTTGTCAGCTTATGAACCTCTTATGAATGCTGTAAAAAAAAAAAAAAAGAAAGACTTTATCGCTCTGTCATGAATATTCTCAGTGATCTATGATCTTGTACATTAGAACTGCACAAACATAGAAAACAGGAATTATTTCCAATGAAAATATAAGCTAGCCTTATTCATACTAGATTTTTAAAGGAAATTCAATGGTGTTTAAAATTATCTGAAGTGGGGGGCGCTGAGACAGTAACTCAGTAGTGGGCCACTTGTACAGCATATGTGAGACCCTAGGCTCAATTCCCAGCACCACGAACATATTTTTAAAGTACTTTTTTAAACAAAACCTTTGAAGAACTGTCAAAGAGACTTAGGTTTCATCTTTGTAGACAGCTTTTATTTAACAATGGCTCCTGCCGAAATTTCACCCAAAAATAAACCTCTTCACTCTCAGAAAAGTAAGTGGATGGCTTCTCTTTTTAGGTTCTTGAGTCTTGGATGTCTTCTGCCAAGCCAGAAGTTCCTCGGGACTCTGAACATCCTCTGCCTGTACAAAAATACTTCTTTGAACATCACACAAAAGATATTTAAAATCATTTTATAAAAATGAAATTATTGTATTGCTAGATCTGAGAACGGAAATCCTTTGGTGCCTTGGAGCACTGGCAAGAGGCCAGTATGTAAGTGAGCCCTTTGCATTCTTGTATCAAAGGGAAGCCTGAACGGTTGGAGACATACAGCTCATGCAGCTCGGTTGGTTGAGTGCTTACCTAATATGCGCAAAATCTAGGGTTTGATCTCCAGCACGTGTAACTGAGTGTAATGGCGCACCATGTTAGAGGCAAGATCGAACGCCTAAGTTCATTTTCTGTTACTTGTAAGTTCAAGGCCAGTGTGGGATCCATGAGACCCCTCTCTCTCAAAATAATGAATGAATGAACAATTAAGTCAGTAGAAGTAACCAGGTAGAAGAGACTAGATGCATTATGCTGCAGTCTATTAGTTCTCTGCATTCAACTTAAGTTGGGGTTCCACTGGAAATGAGACCTCTCTTTTCTGATCCTAGCAGTCTCTTGGCAGTGTGGCATGAAGTTGGTGTTCTCGGTCAGGATGACTGGTGGAGGAAATGGACAACAACCTCCCTTTCAGGTCTGGTTGAAGACCCAGAGGCCCCTCAAATAACCTGCCACACAAGTTTTGCTCAGTAGAGGTCCTGACTCCATCTTTGCCAACATCTACTGGAGACAAATTAAGTCAATACACATGTTGGAGAGCCTTGTTGATGGAATCTACTTTTAGATAATACAACTGAGACTTTCTAGCCACTTAGAAATGGTGCTTGTTTCGTGTTTTTAATTTTCTGTCCAAGTTGTATCCCTAGAAGAATATCCAGCACTCTATACATTAAAGCATTGCCTACTTTCTAAATTGTTGGGTATTTTCAGATCCTTCTAAAATTCCTCATCTTTTAAAAAGCTTATTCATATAAGTGTGCTTGTGCACATGGTGTGGGTACGAAGAAGCCACAGTGTGTGTATGGAGGTTTGAGGACAACTTTTGAAGTCGATTCTCTCCTTCCACTTGGTTTTGGAGGTAGAGTTGTTCCTGCTGTTTCTTTCACTGTGCTGTGTATGGGAGCTTCAGGCCAACTCTCTTGTCTCCACTTCCCTCCTCACCATGGAAATGCTGGGATAACAAAAGACAGCCACCACACCTGACCATTTTTTTAAACTTATTTATTTTAGTGTGTGTGTGTGTGCGTGTGTGTGTGTGTGTGTGTGTATATCAGAGGGCACTGTGTGTCTCTATGGAGGCCCAAGGGTGACTTCAGGAATCATCTTGGATTGCTTCTCCCTCCTTGCTTCACTTTGGGATTTCCCAGGCTCTGCCCACCAGGGCTGGAAGTACAGGCCACTGCTGTTTCCATCTGGCATTTTTAATTGGGACCTGGGATCTGAACTCAGGACCTTCTGCTTGGAAGACAGAGTCTTAACCCCTGAGCCATCTCTGCAGCCCCACACCTGACTTTTTTACATAAGTTCTGGGGAATCAAACTCAGGTCTTCAAGGTTGTATGTCAAATGCCTTTACCCACTGAGCCCTCTCACTGGCCTGGTATCCACATCTTAAACTCACAAAGTTAACTATGATATCCTGACTATATACATATCTAGTTATAAAAATAGTATTAAGGAGCCTGCAAATAGATGGAATATTTCTTAACTTCTTTAGATTCATTTGTTTTGTTTGTGAACATTTTCCCAGCTTTCTTGGACTTCTCCCTTCCACTCTGACCTGAGCTAGCTAGTAGAAAAATCTGCCAACATAATACTACAAAGATGAAAGCACCCTGCTTCCACGTTAGCACGCATGTGCAGCTCTCTGACACTGTGAGGATGCACTCCCCAAGCCTTTGTTTAGGAATCCAAGAGCCCTGCAAAGATTGCCATGTTGACCTGTGCCCTTTCCAGTCAAGAAACAGGCAAGCTTGGCCGAGGTACTGTCTGCTCCTGAAGACAGCTAGAAATAACCATGTCTGATAGGATCAGCTATCAGAGGCTGGGCAGCGCTGTTGCGCGTAAACAGCATCCTATCTCTGAGACCGTGATGGACGCAAGACCAGCTTCCCAGCTTCCGAGTTGCCTCCCAAACAGCGAGAAAGACACTTGCGTATCAGCCTTGTGCAAGTAAAATCAGAGAGTCTTGACTTTCAGGTCTGCAAAGCGCCTTAGAAATCATGTCACCTCTTCTTTTTTCTTTTTCCTCCCAGTTTAAAAGCAAAAGCCTGAGACCAAAGGATATATGAGATGTGTGATATTTATAATTGTGACATTTGTATACATATATTTGTAACTACGTCTGGGATCACCACATGCACGTACCTCTCTTCTGTGGTGTTTAAAGTAGTTCACTAGCTTCTCTCTATGTAGCTGACTATGAAAATCCACCAAATGTCTTAAGACGTGGCCTCTGATGTAAGAATAAATATCTGGCTCCACCCTCCATGCAAATGAACCCCCTCCATGCAAATGAGCCCTCCTCACCAAGCCGTCCCCAGTGTGGTTAGTGTATGATATTCTCAGTGTCTCATGGATGCTAAAGAAACAAGCAAGTCTCACAGCCTCTTGTGGGGGCAGATATACGAACAAATAATTAAAAGATATTACAAGTGCCATATGGGAGACCTATGGAAAGTGCAATATTAGCATATGAAAATGGAGCTGCTTAGGAGATAGTGTAGAAAAACACATATGGAAGCTGGATCTCTATTGTAACTTTTTTTTTTTTTTTGTACTGGAGAAAGCAGCAAGAAAGATGATAGGAACGACAAAGGAGTCTGTGCAGACGGAAGATCTCAGGCAGGAAGGAAGAGGGCTTTGTTCCCTGTGAATGTGCTTCTAAGAGCAGCCTTTCTCTTTCCCTGAGTCTTCTAAACTATTACCTATGGCCCCGAAAATCAGTATAAACAAACTGTAATAAAAGAAAAATCTTCTTTGGAGCTGTCAGCAGGAACTTCCTGAGTACTTTCTCCTTCACTCCAAGAGACACCTCAGCCGCTGTGCTGGTCTACATTGGTGCTGTTTGATTGAGATGGTGAGGAGCAAGATCCCAGCAGAGGTGACAGGCGCTGTGTGTGAGTCACCAGGGAGTAGTTGGTGTGTCGGAGGTGAGGAGGGACTTTGGGAGATTGAAAAATTACAAGAATAACTGAGCGGAAGAAAGGCTGTCTCTAGGCCCTCAGATTTAGAAGTTGACCAAGTACTCACTGCATACACCCCCGGAAGGACCAACAGATACATTCTTAGAATTCAGATCTATTAAAGGCCAACATCACCCACATCAAGACAAGGAAGAGTCGTTTGCTTAAAAATCTGCTAGTTTTAGAAAAGAAAAGAAGATAAAGGGAAATATGTAGATACTTTTATTTACTGCTGGTGGAAGCAAAAATGTGTATGAGTGCTCCTAAAAGGGAATTTCTTCCTCTGTGTGTGTGAGTGTGGGGGGAGAGGGAATGGGTATATATTGTGTTGTGGTATATGTGTATGTCTATGCATATCTCTGTGTGTATGTGTGATGAGTTCTTGTGTGTATACATATATGTATGGTTTATATGTTATGTCTGTGTGTGTCTATATGTATGTGTATATTAGGGAAACATATTACAATATAAAATGTGAATAAATAAAGTCAATTTTCTAAATCTTTTCATAGACATTATCAGTGAAATAAGACTGATTATCAAATTATGAAGACACAGACCTTCATCTCTAGAAAGTGATAGGTCTATAGTATGATGTTCATGACACTTATGTGATAAAAGTGGGATAACTTTAGATATTTTATGACAGGACCTACTTTAAATGTGTTATGATGTTTTCATATAATGGAATAATGTTAAAATAGTGTTTGTTAAAAAAAAAATAGTGTTTGCGGGCTGTGATAATGACTGAATGCTTAAAGCCCTCGCGTGAAAGTCAAGAGATCTGAGTCCCCAGACCCCATTTAAAATGCTGGGCAGGTGTGGTGCCCCTCCTGTGATTTCAGCTCTGCGAGGTGGTGCTTGGGATTCCCCAGAGCAAGCTGACTAAGCCACACTAGCCCTGATGGCTGCTCTGTGTGTAAGCAGAGGCCCAGACTCACGACAATAAGGCAGAAGCGTAATGAAGAACGAATCCACATCATCCTTGGGCCTCCGCAGGCACATATATTCAGTGCAATTAATGCACATGGACCCACCCATGCGCGCTCACTCTCCATCTATATACACGCAGTCACACACCGGATATACACAGACATGAAAGAGAAAAAAAAAAAAAACAGGGTTTGAGACAGTTTCAGCCTTGAGCTGACTCTTGAGATGTAGTCCTTCTGGTACACCTAGGAAGAACTTTTCAGTTCAAGCAGACCCCTGGGAAAGCCTGCGGGACATTGTCTTAATTGCATGATTGATTGTGGAAGACCCAGCCCACAGTAAGACTATTCCCTATGCAGGTAGATAAGGTAGAGATATCTGGTCAGCAAACCTTGGCAGACTGGCAATCTAGAAAGCACACAAGTGTGCATTGCTTCTTGCCACTTCCCGGATTTTGACTTTGGCTATTTTCTTGGCTCCTGACAAACTAAAAAGCATACAGACATCCCTTAGTTCTTGACCGTGGATGTTCCCTTGTCTCTGGATACTGATAGCTCTCCTGTCATGATGAACTATAACCCTGAGTTGTATGTATGAATAAAAAAAAATCCCTTGTTCCCTCAAGTGGTTTGACACAGTTATCTATTACAACAATGAAGTTATGAATTTCACTTAGAAAAGAGGAACTGAAATAATAAAGTGCTCACAGCTATGTATGGTACCAAATAAAGGCACAATGTACATTTTTCATATTGTTATTATTAACGTATCTTAAGATACAGAAAGTAGTTCTTTTGTAAATTGAGAAATAAACTTCAAAACTATATTAGTTGTGGTAACAGATGTATGCATGTGTGTATATGTGTGTGTGCATATTTGCATACGTGCCAGTATGTATGTGTTTGTGCCTGCGTGTGTGTCCTTGGTAGCTAAGGAAGACCTTGAATTCCAAATCCTCCTGTTTCCAAGTGCTGAGATTAGAGGTGTTTGCTGCCATGGAGGGTAACTTCTTGGCAAATTTTAAAGATTCCAGTTCCCTTAGCTAAAGGTAAGCACGTGATTGAATATTTCATGCTCTGTGTGCAAAAGGGAAGCACAGAAACTGGAACTCGGGATGTTCAACTTGTGTATGTGATATGTGCTGTAGGCGTCAATGTTACTTTCCTCATTCCTGTTTCATTGTGAATCCTTGGGCTGGATTCTAGCAGGGCAGAAAGGGGAATGGGGTAACTTTAAGGTCATCATCTTGGGGGATGCTAAGCCTCTTGCCAGATTCTGAGCTTGTCAAATCTCAAATTAACACTACACAGCTTCAATTTTTTACATTTCCCTGAATATTATATCACTTTTAGGTAGGAAAAGTTATAACCTAGATAAAACAAGTTTTATGCCATACGTAGGCTTTTGTGTAACCAACAGTAGTTATGTTTATATAGATATAGACATAGTAGTGTAATTTTTACTTTAACATAAGAAATAAATTTTAAATGGATGAAACAAGAATTATATTTTCAAATTTAATTACTGAACTGAATTTCCTTCAAACTAAAGGCTTGACTTGTAAGTCACATTATCACATTGCTATTGCTGAAATTAAGACATGTCACACAAAGGTGAACGGTCTATACAGGGAAAAATTTTGTACTCATAAACTGTTTCAAAATCTGTTATATGAGAATTCTATTCATTTGATCTTAAGCTTCAGAATTCATTTTTGGGTGAGGCGTTTGGTTAGAATCAATTCACTGTTCATAGTTAATATGTGGCAGATAGTTTTGTACAGCAACTTGGCAATTGAGGCTTTAAGCATCTCTTTGAAGATTATTTACGTATTAGACAGTTTCAGAACAGAGCCATTCTGGGAAGGTTTCCCACTGCTGGAATTATCCTGAAGGAACATACCTGGCCAGTCTGGAAGAAGATCCTAATTCCCCACAGAGATTAAGGCCATCAACTTCATGCGACGCTTATTTCTGAAAGGATATACAGATAAGCTCTCCACTGCAGATAAATTAAGTTCCTCTAAAGACACTGCTTGGCCTCCAGGTTTGCCTCATGGTCACCTGGGCTGGGCCCCTGATATGAACATACTTGTGAGTTGTAGGGGAGCAAAACCCAATCAGATGTGCAGACACTGAGCTAACCAATAAGGAAAGGCCACTTTTCCTGGGCCTACCCTAACTCTATAAATACCCCTCATCTTGCCAACCATCTTTGGCTAGCTTGCCCTTCATGAGCTCCATGTCTGTGAGTTCTTTTCAACTCTCTTGCCCCTCATGGACGCCATGTCCGGGAGTTTCATTCTTTCCTCTACACATTTCTGGTCTCAATCTTCGACTCCCCAAAAGAAGAACCTGGACCAAAAAAAACCTGCAACCCTTAGACTAAGTCATTGAGCAAACCTTGTAGGAGTTTATCTGTTTGGTTTGGTAAAAACCAGTTCATGCTCCTTAGAATGCAGATAAGGTAGAGAGAGCTGGTTTAGTATTGGTATCCTGGCAAGTTAGAAACCAGCCCCCCTTCTCTATTTTTCCCGTGGATGAGGTATGGCCAGTTTCCTTAGCTCTAGATGTTGGTAGAACTGTCCTGCCATGAACTGCAGCTAGAACTGTGAGCATGAATAACTAACTTCATTTCCCTAAACGGTTTGGGTCATGGGATGCTTTAGCAGTTTTAGAGCAGCCATTCTGGGATGGTGTCTGAAGGTTTTAGAAGGTCATCCCTCACTGTGGGATTACCCGGAAGGAACACACCCTATTCATCTAGAGGAACTGACTCTAATTCTTCACGCAGAATTCATGAAATAGAGACTAGTTCTCTCACAAATGATCGATTGGGTTGGGTCCTGATATGAACAGACCAATGAGATGAAGAATTCCAAAAGCTTCAATCAGGTTTGAAGAAACTGGAGCTAACCTATAAGGAAAAGCTACTTTTCCCGGACATGACTAAGGGTATAAATATTCAGGATCTTGGCAGTCATCTTTGGTACCCTTGCTCCTCATGGGACTCCACATCTGGAGTCCATGAGTGTCTTTGTCATTATAGATTCCATCTTCAGCTTCTCCATCTCTCTGTGCGTCGTCCCTCTGTGCCTCTCCATTGTGACTTCCCTGAGAAATAACAAGTTAATTTTGTCTTTGCTCTTCTGTCTTTTTCTTATCAGCAGTGCCTGGGAGGCAGGGCAAAGCACGTGAGAGTGACCTTCAGTTAACTCATATCATCTTGACACAAGTGAGCTGAGCTCTACACTGGTAATTTTCATTATTAGCTACAAGAAAAGGAGCTTCTCTCAGTAGGAAGCACACCGTCATCCCCCAAATACTGGTATTTTATACATCTCGGGTGTGATTGTTTGAAGGAGGCTACACGGGAGACAAGACGGAAAGCAGTGGACAAAGGAATCAGAATCACACAGAAAACTGCCAAGGTCAGCTAAGCTTCCATCCAGTACACACTGGAACTTGAACCCACGAGTTCTGCCCTTTACCCTGCTTGAGGCCATGGAAGAGCCTGAAACTGCCCTTCCCTTCTGGGGTTAGATAACTAGTTTAGGCACCAAACAGCCGCGTGTCAGCCAGGCATGCTGTTACTTTACCTCTGCCCTATTCATAGTTTCATCTCTCTCAACTGAAGTCAGAAATTGAGACTTCTGGTTGTAAGGGCACGAAGTGACTCCAGCTCAACTTTCCCCCTGTAAACAATTTTTATGAGCATACCAACCAGGGGCATTTCTAAAACACATGATTGCTTGTGCCATCTCGGCAACTGCCCTCCCTGCCCTGCCCCCATTTTATGGAGAAAAAAAAAAAAAGCCAGACTTTCTGCTCCCTCTTCTTAGCAGGGGGTTCTTGAAACTCCATAAATGTATATTGCTCAGACACAGACTATCAATGGGAAAATAAGGAGTAGCCTGATGAAATGGCTTCTGCGAAATCAGGCTCCTGAAACCCCTTCCTGTGTCTTGGATATTCCAACACTGCTTTGCACTTCAGCGTGCAAAGCTGACTTTGTGTAGCTGTACTAACCAGAAGTTACTGCGTTAAACATGCTAAAACTCTGCTGTCTCAATCCCAATAGCTGAGCAAAGCGCTGCTAATGACTTTGTCGAGTCTGCCATCAAAGGCACTGTGTAAAGATCTTAACTGGGATTTACTGAGTATCCACTATGTGGTTGGTAAACACAGGGCAGGACATCTGAATTCAGCAAAGGACACAGAGCTGCAGTCTGTGCCCTTGGGACTGTTCTTTATAAACATGCCAGAGCAGAGACAGTGACCTCATGCTTCCCGGGGAACATCTTCACCGGCTTGTCCTGGAGTCACCTCCAACTCAACACATCCAAAATAGAACGCAATCCTCCTCACACATTCAGAGGGTCACATCATGCCCCTGTGTGCTGGGACTGGAGATCTCGTTTTGATTCCAGTGACAAATGGATTCTAGGTCTCTACCATCGCTGGCTTACGTATGGGCCTATCGTTTCCCTCTCAGTGGACTTACCATTTCCCCTTCCAATGGCTTCTTCAGGGGGTCCCTCCTCAGCCACTGTCTGAACCTCTTTCTGCCCAGGTTGACTACCTTCCCACAAGTTTATGGCCATTCCTTGTTGCCTACATGACTCAATAAACAATAAACAAATAATTAACCTCTAAGCAAAGCTTTTGCATGATTTGGGCAGTTACCCTTTCCAGACTTGTCTGGGACTAAAACATTGTTGTGGTCTGGATGTTTCTATTTCCCCAAATACATAGGTTACATTCCTGGTGCCCCATACAATCGGTATTTACCGATGGGGCTTTGGGAGGCCATTGGGACATGAGTCATAAATGAGATCACTGTCCTTATCAGACCCCAGTGCTGTTTCTGTCATTGGATGGGGAGGCGGGAAGAGATCACCCTGGAAGCAGAGAACAAGTCTTCTTTAGAACTAGATTTTCTCTTGCCATGATATTAAATTTCCTAGCCTCAAAAATAAGAACAATGAATTACTATACTGTCTATAAATTACCTAGTTGGAGATATTTTGCTCAGCAAGCTGAGAGCTAAAGTGATCATTCAGGAACTAAATGTTTCCTCCGCATACGCTCTATGGTCTTAGAGTCGTCGCTCTCCATATGTCTTTTCTTTCCACTCTCTCAGTAGCCTTCTCTTCCCAGATCAATTAATTTTGACCATCCTGCCAAACTTTTGTATCTCTGTATCTCTCTCAGGATTCAGAACAGGGGGTCAACATTCAGGTCACCTTGGGCTCAATCCAAAGTGGAAGCCAGGCAGATCCTTCCCTTCTTCACATCTAGAACCAAATTTAGGCAGCCTTGGAAGCTGTGCTGGGACAGTCTTTGAAGGTCTTTGAAGGTCATCCCCCACTGCTGGGATTAACCTGAAGAAACACGCTTTATTAATCTGGAAGAACTGACTCTAATTCTTCACGGGCTTAAGTTTATGAAAGGATATGGAGATTAGCTTTCTATTGCAGATAAACTCCACCTTCTGGTCTGTCTCAAGACTAACTGGGTTGGGTCCCAATGTGTACAGACAATGAGATGCAAGGGATCTAACATTCCAATAAGGTTACAGAAACTGGAGCTAACCAATGAGGCCCCCAGGCCACCTAACCCTATAAATATCCCAGACCCTCACAACCATCTTCGACTCCCTTGTTCCTCATGGATTCCCTGTGTGAAATCCATGAGTTCCTTCTCTAGCTTTTTCTCCTTGTCCCCTCACAGATTCCATGCCTGTGAGTTCTTCTCGGCTTCCTTGCCCTTCATGGGACTTCATGTCTGGAGTCCATGAGCTCCTTTCAGCTCACTTGCCCCTCATGGATTCCATGCCTGGAGTCTGTGAGTTCTTGGCAGCTCTCTGGCCCCTCACAGAACCAGTGTCGTGAGTTCCATTCTTTCTCTCCTCTAATAAGCTCTAACTCAATACTCTGTATGTGTTTTGGTTTCAATCTCTGACTCTCAAACACAGTAACCTGGACATAAAAATCCTAGGCCTTCAACAAAACAGCATAAATATGGAAAGAGGAAAGAATAAAGGATGAGATAATTGCTGGACGCCAACAGGCATGACAGCTTTCTAAGGTGACATATTCTGAAGACAGAAGCAAGCTATAGACACACCTCTTGCATCACTTACATTACACAGAGAATTACAGACAATAACTGCATTTATGAGCAAGAAGAAAGGGAATGGGTTGTGGATAGAGATGATGAACTGCAAATCTTTATCTTATAATTAACTTAAGCCAGGGACTTTCCTGTACTTGCTTTAGCCCTCAAAACTCAAACTACGGTAGGAGAGGATGAGATTGGGAGTGTAAACTTCCCATGTTCTCACTCTTCGTGTTGTTTCTGTCAGACATCTTTATCAAAGCACATTTTAAGGGAGGGGTGTGGAGACCCAGTTACACAAGAACAGCCATCCTCTGCCCGACTGAGGAAACTGTTCAAACCCAGCGCATTGTTTCATAAGCTACGCTTCCTAAAGCAGTCAAGGCCAGGGAGGGCATAGGTTACTCCTTACGTAATCCCTGGTTCCTCACACTGCAGTTTTGATCTGAACACACAGTTTCAATTAGTTGCTTGGGTTTTTGCCTTGAGGGGCATTTCAGTTTTAGAACCCAGAGAAGCTAAACTCATCACAGTGTTTCTTTCAGAGCCGCTCTTGATTGCACAGATAACACAGCCCGTTCCCCCCACCTCCTTCCACCCCCCCACCCAGCCACTGAAGCCCAGCTTTGAATCTCATGCTTTTCATAGAACCACCTATTCTCCCCCCACCCCCTGCCCCTGCCCCAAGAAAAAAATATGCTAACGTCCTAACTCCTGGGATCTGGGAATGTGACCTTATTAAAAATAAAATAAAATAAAGAGATCTTTATAGACACATTGAAGAAACATGTTGGGCTTAAGTCAGATTAGACTTAAAGAGACCAACTAAGCCCTTAAAAGAAGAGACTCAGAGACAGACACAAACAGTGAATCTTTTAGGACAACAACTGAAGGTCTAGCAATCAACCCCCAAGGACTGACGTTCCCACCAGAAACTGGAAAGAAGCAATGATGAATCCACCAGAGCTTCGGCAGGACATGATCTTCCTGACAATTCAGCTTGGAGCCTCCAGCCTCCAGAGTGGAGCAAAAACCAACTCCTCTATTTCATCCGGTTTGGGGGACACCATTCTGCCGCCTATGGCGGTTCTTTTAGGGATTCTCAGATCATGACTCCGATCACAAAGATACCAGAGAATCTTTCCATTTGGTGAGTTTCACAGCCTCGATCCTACCGACTGGCTCTGGTGGAGCAGCTCTCCACCGTAGTGGCTCAGCACACGCTGTGTCTGACCATCTCACTGATTAAGAACTCTTCAGTTCTAAGTGTTGAATACTTTTACACACCACAGCCCAGCCCAGATGCTTGGCTATTCCCAAAGGATATTATCAATATAATGACATGGCTATATTTTTTTTTAAAAAAAGGCAGTGTTTCCATCAAATATTGACTCAATGCTAATCATGAGCCAAGCAGAGTACAAATGAAGCCCATTTTCTTCATAACAGAAAGTGAAGTTCAGAGAAATTTTGCTCACTCATCCAGGGTCATATGGTAAGAAAACGTCTGACGGAGTTGACATTTCAAGATCTTTAACAGATTCCACATCCATGAACTCCTCTCCGGAAGGAGGCATGTGATCTTGGACATCTGCTTACCTTACTCCCAATTTTGCTGGAAGTCCCTTGAGAATTTAGCTCCAAGCTCTATGCGGCTTTATCTCTTTTTGGCACACCCCTTCCCCCCCTGAAACGTGGCCATAGGAGGAGATTTATATTTCCTGGAACCCACGGGCCCTTTCATCCTGTTTTTCACATTCTGCTCTTTGCCCCTGAACGTCCATGCCTGGATTCCATGCGTCGTGTTTGCGGGGTGGGGATGTGACTGGCTTCTCCTAAGCTCCACGTTCTGCGGCACATCACGGTCGCTCCCAAGACACTTCACTGGGCCTTCTGGCAACTCTCGCTCTGGAAGAGTCTGGGGTGAGGTGAATGGTTTGCCCACGGCACGAGCATCACAGCCGAGCTCTAGGGGTGAAGCCCAAGAAAAGTCTGTGGAGCATGAATTTGGTTGTGTTTCCTGAAAACGGGAACTTTTCGAGCTGATTTTGCTGGATGGTCGTGGAAAAAATCTAGAAGGAGAGAGAAGGGGGCGATTGTACTCTCAGGCAGGAAGGCGCAGGGCTGTGGTGGGTCTGTGAATGTCAGGACCCATGCAGCTTCTGATGTTTGGCAGAGTTGTGCAAGCATGCAGGGCCGGGGCACAACTGCTCATGGATCTAACAGTGGGCTTTGAACTCCAAGCTTCCAGCGCCTTAGGGATCCAGTATCTCAGGAAGGGTCTGACAATAGTGGGGTTCCCATCTTCCAGGCTGGGACCACCAGCATTCAGAAAGAGCTTCTGGCTCAGAACTAAAAGGAAGTTGTCTCACCTGGCCATGGAAAGAAAGCCTCGGGACCCTGGCATGACGGAGGACAGTACGAGGAGTGAACCCCAGTAATGAGCAAGATGAGTTTCTCAGAATCACGAGTGCTTACAGAAGCATTTGCTCTCCTTTCAAGAAAACACATGAAAGCACATGACATTTTTCACACATTCGCTTCGACTTGTTGAGCCATGATTCACAGCCAAAACATTTGTTTCCATGTCGATGTTTTCTCACTGGACCATGAGCTTCTCTAGGCAAAAAAACAATATCCTTCGTCTTTGCATTCTTCACTTGCTCGGAGTGTCCGCTGCAAGCAGGCGCTAAACAAATGCCTGCTAAATGGATGAACGAGAAATGAATCAATCAGTCAAGGAGTCAACCAGCCTCCAAGGGCTCTTCGTGCAATTAGATTCGAAGAAGGAACGCCAGAGAACACCAGAAAACCCAATGCAATCTGTTTTTGTGAATGTAGCTGAAGCTAGCCCTACCTACCAAACTCACTGAAGGTGGAAGAAGGAGAAAGGAGGAAAGTGGATCACCTGCAAACCCTCTTTAGCTTTTGGTTTGAGTGGATGAATGAATAGATAGCCTTCCTCTTGTATTGGTGTCTGTTCTACAAAATAAAAGAATTGAACTGGCATCTATATTGTAGAAAGGACTTAAAAAGTGTCTTTTGGGCAAACTGTCAGGTAAGCAGTGTTTTCTCTGCTATTGTTTGTTTTGTTTACTGAAGACTCAGAGCATCACCAGCTGCTTCTACTAGACGTGATCGTTCTCAGATACTATGACCCATACCTGGACAATTTGGTTGCACGAATTTCTGCATATGATTTTGCAGTTAACCTGGCTTTTGAGTATCCATGATACACAGACATGAAATACCCTATTACAATTCACATTTACAAGGTTTCATGTGATTTCCTTTATGTGCAATTAATTATTGAATCCTTTTCCAAGGAAACAATGTAATAGTCCAAGAGTTAAGTATCTGGAAAATGACCTCGAGGACAATTAGAAAAACAGTACTTTCATGTAAATTACTAGGTCAGTCACTCTTCCTAACCTCCAGATAGACTAGCCGGCTACAATGGGGTAGAATGACAATCTCATGCCAGGGAGGCAGGAGTTCTGTTTTCACAACAAATCTCTTGCAAACAGTTGGATTTCAATCTTCTTTCCATTTTTAGGCCTCCTGAAAGATCCCTTTCATCTCTTGTCCAGGATGACTTAACTCCTACTTCAATGTTTTTCTCCTAGACAAACTCAGACTGGACATGAGTTTCAGTTCCAGGGATCTTATTAACCATCGATTAGAGCTGAAGAACCCTGACTTTCCCAAGAGACGACTCACGGAGGTCAGGAACCTTCCTCAGCCCCGGGGTTATTTGGCCATCTTCCCTCTTCTTTCCACACCCCTTCTGGAGGTAAGAGTCATGCTATCCTTCCTTCTCGGCTCCTCCGCTGGAATCGAGGGCTTAGGCAATGGGTGTGGACTGCAATATGCCAGTCCCACCCCAGGGTCAGGGCTCACGGCCAGGTTATTCACACAGAGGTCACTGTGGCTGTCTTCTGCCATTCTGCCCTGGCTGAAACAACTAGTCAGACACAGGATCTGGCTCTATTGGCCATGGGGCCAATTAGTCGTGTGACCGGATGGACGATCTGATGACTGAGCAACCCCTCCTTAACCCACTTCCAGGTTCAAGTCTAGAAATACAGAGTTTACAACCAAGAGCAACAGATTTTAGAAGCCAAGAGAGAATAAGAGAAAAAAACACTTTTTTGCATATTAGGAAAAATATGTTTTGCTTTATGCGAATATATATTTTTTATTTCTGATAGCCGTGTTGTGTATTTATTGGATGAATACACCAACTACTGACTTTGCTATGGCTTTTGACAACAGTATCAGAAGGAACTTACCATTCCTGTCAATGGGAAAAAGCTAAGTGAAACCGGATACAAATCAATCAAACCAATGCATATAATTGAAAACCTTCTTGCGATAAAGGTCCATTTTAGAATTTCAAAAGCAATTTATTTGTTCTTCTTATTGTCCCGAAATGTTAGTGTTCACCATGCTTGAAGTGTATTTCCCTACTTTCTAATTACTAATCACAATCCCGCCCGCTTCTCTTCCTTTTGCTCCTCTTCCCCCCCCCCCATAAAAATTGGTCATAGGTCTCCATCCTGCATGCTTCTTAGCTCTTCCCCACTTACTTAACAAGAAGCTTTGCAGTGTTAGGGTTCATTTAGAACCCTGTAAGTTTGGAGAAGTGAGCACTGCACTTAGGTTAAAGAGTTGTAATTGATCGCTCACTTTCCATAACTTTTATGCTTCCTTAAAAATCCTTTCACTCATTTGTGAGGAACTGGCAAGAATTCCAGACTTAAAGCACTTTTTTTTATTTTTTTTGGTGAACTATTCTTTGGTGCTGATAAAATGTATTAATGTTTACAGTAAGATGTGCGCTGTACTGAAATGCACATGGAAATGTGCTTCGGGTGACCCAGCTCTTGAGCATCATATCCTGCTTTATGATTCAGCTGCTCATTTCAAATGATCTTTGAAATAGTCTAGGTAAGGAGAAAGGAAGACAGAAATGCTTACGGGCTACAAAACAGGAAAAAGAAATTAGGACAACAGGACTTCAGAGGGCCTGCGAGCACACTGGTAACCGAACAGGGGTGCCAGGGAACAACTCCCTGCCAACCCCACCCTATTCGTCTTTGCTGTGATGGTGCAATGTGGTCTAGTGGTTGGACCCATCGGGAAGCCCAGGCCTGAGTTCTCACTTTGGCCGCAGACTCACAGTTCTGCACTGAACAGCCTGGGACGCAGCTTCCTGATCCAGCTGACAGGCAGGTTTCCTGGCTGCTGGGCTCAGTGTTGCTAAGAGGAAAGGTTGCGATGGGTGAAGGGCGGCATTGCAGCCAGAGCAGTGAGACTGAGCGGCCAAGGAAGGAGGTGAGTTCTCCGTGCAGCGAGCAGAGCATCCAACACCAGTCTTTCCTGCCATGAGCTGTTGGGTCACATGTTTTCTCATGTATGGATTTTGTTGAAAAGCAGTGGGAGGAGAAGTGAGGAGCAAATGGAACCATCCAGGGAGAGCTCTTGACACTGTCTTGTCTTTGATGTGTTTTCGCTCATTCTTGATATCTCTGTTTGTTTCTGTCCTTTTCTTTCTCTCTCTTCTCTCAGAATTACATTAGAATGATGGGGGAAACTCAACTTGTATAGTGCTGGCCTTGCAAGAATGAGACCCTGAATTTGAGCACAAAATATATGTGAGGAAAAAACAAACAAACAGGTAACCATCAAGGTCAAATATGCTTGTGATACCAGGGCCCCAGAAAGCAGAGCCTGGTAGGTCCCTAGGGTTCACTGGATACCCTCTTCTACTGAGTGAATTTTAGGGCTATGCAACACCCCTCTCCAAGCAAGATGGATGGAATCTGAAGAATGATATACAAATTTGTCCTCTGACTTATACACACAGAAACACACACACACTCACAAATACCCATATACACAATTATACATACATATACATACAAGTGCACGCATACGCACATATATACACGTAAGTACATACGCACATGCACAAAGAAGCAACTGAAGACATCCCTATGTAAGCAAAGGATTCACACACACATGCACAAATATACATACACATATACTTACCAAAACACATAATTATACATACATTCACATATGAGCACATGTATGCACACACGTATACATATTTACATGCACATAAGAACACATGTACACACATTAGTGCATGTGTCCATGCATATGAACATGTATACACAAACACAGAAGTACCTGAAGAAACCCTTACATAAGCAAAGCATTCACATACGTGCATGTGAGCGCATGCACACACACACATGCATACACACATTATAATGTGTGTTTCAACTTTAAAATAAACAATGATTTCATTGCATTTTTTGCATGTGAATGAAATGCCATGTAGCAAGATCTACAAACGTATCTTTAAATGAAAGTAGGTTTCAGGAGCCTCACTTCTGTTAAAAGCCACAATACTGAAGTAACTCAGTTTAGCTGAGCTGGCTGATGCGTAGAATCCATAAATAGTTAAGAGCCTCCAACCCCTGTGAAGAGAAAGTAGAATAGACTGATCTCATGACCTAAAAACACACATAACACCTCAGAATAATTAATTCTTGCATGGTGTTTAAATGAAAGCTTATATGGTAAGAATTAAGTTGTTTCTCTGATTTGAGTTTTCCTTTCAGAATTGCAGTGACATAAATTTGAAAGTCATTGTGTTTTCTTAGATTTCAAAGGGCACAATTTTATAAGAAACTTATTGCTTTTGGTTTTTAAACCATGCCCTTTAATCTATAGAAGCCGTATCAAAGTTATTTCCACTAAGCCTTAGGAACAAGTCATAAAATTTGACAGGTTGTTAAAAAAACTTATATTCCATGTTTAATTCATTAAAAAATTTGGGACTGTTTACTCTTTAGGAGTCATAGATGTAAATATTAATTTGTCCTTTTCATCTGACTGTAGAGGAAGAAGAGGAGACTTATTATTGACCCATTCCTTCATCTGCCCCTTTTCACATTTAGATTACGGAAAGCGGATTCATTCTAGTCTCTTGCTTAGCAAAGCTAGAAAGACGGTGTACTCCAAGAGCAACATTTTCCCTTTGTCTGCTTCCTCTCCTCTCTTCTCTGTTCCCCCTCTTTCTTCTTTCCCTCCCTTCTTTCTCCCTTCCTTTCTCCCCTCCTTCTTCAATACAAAAGAGCTTCAGAGTCTTCACAGTTCAGGTTAGGGAGACGGAAGAGGAAGAGCCACTTTCTTCACCTGAGAAATTTAGAGACACAGAGATGGTCAGGCTGCAGGAAGCAGACGAAAAAAGAACTCACAGAGGCAGGGTGACTGACACCAAAGGGAAAGAAGCCATTAACCAGCTAAGTGAAAAAGTGGAGAAAGACGGCAACTAGACAGAGTGAAGCCTGGTGCTCCTCTTTCAAGGGTATGCATAACCAGGGGATTTCCAGCAGGAGGAGACCTGGGTTGTCAGCGCAGGAGCTTTTCGTGCAAGCTAGGCAGGTGCAGCGGATTCCTCTGGACCAATGGGAGCCAGTGAGGGAGAGTAGATTGAAGAACGAAGTTGATCCCATTTGCATTTTCAAATGATCACCTTGACATCTTCAGGAAATCCACAGAGGGTGAACGAAGGAAGTTCTGAGAGATACTGTGTTGCAGTTCACCTGCATGGTTGCTAATAAATGACCTTGAGATGGCTTAAGAGAACAAGAGGTTTATTTTCTTACCTATAGTCCAGTTACAGTTCATAGTCCAGCTTGATGGGAGAGCATGCACCAACACCAGGGCCGAGGGAACTGGCCACGCTACCACCACATAAGGGCTGAGAGAGGGATGATCCTTACTTTCCAGACCAGCATGTCTGGTACACAAGGATGCCGACCTTTTCAATCAGCTCTCTGTATTTGATTCCTGGGCTTAGATTAGTCCCGCCCACCATGAGCTGGGCCTTCCCATCAGCCGGACAATCCCCTGCAGATTTGCTGTGTGGTCTTAATGCAACCACTAATTCTCCACAAACGTGCCCAGAGCTCAAACCCTCAAATGTCAAGTTGACTCCTGTGCCTAACATGACATACTATATTTTTTATCATGTGGATGAGTGTGTTCTGGCAAAATTCAATGCAGGCATTCTTTATGCCTCAAATCTTGATTAGAAATTTTTTTCAGTGTTATTGCTTTTTTATTAAAGTAATAATCTAGTCTCATCCAGATTGTGGTTATGCTTTCACACCCCTACATATGTACGAAAATCATTAAATTGTATGTCTACAGTAATTGAATTCTGTACTACATAAATTACATGTCGAAAGTATTAAAAGTAAAGCTTAGTGATTTGAAATTCTTTGATACAGGATGCACTAAGATGTGAAAAACAGATAAAAGGAGGAAGCAGGGCCACCCACAAGAATTCTCTAGGGGTCCAAATCTCAGCTCTCTGTCAGGCAGACTTTCATTCTGGAGCTTTTCCTCTGAATTTGCACACCTTGCTTTTAATACCCAAATGCTGCAGTTCCTCCACACTATTCCAAACCCCCTTTGTTTTGTTTTCAAATGCAGCTGCTCCAATAACATTAGTGGTATCCACTCTTCCAGTTCCTTAAAGAATAATTTCAGTGTCACTAGCCTCTCCCCCGGTGCTGGCAATTAACAAAAAGTATATCAAAGTAGAGGATCAAGCTTTAGCCCTTTAAACCTAAGTCTGCACAATTCCCTTGGCCTGCATGGATACATTCCCTTGATTTTCAAGAATCTTCAAAGTGCTGAAAGTTAATTTAAAAGGAAAAAAAAACCTTCATGAACAATCTCCCTTTAATTCTTCTCGTAGGAGATCAAGAAGGGTAGAAATTAGCAACTGTCTCCGTGGAGTGCCCTAAAACATCACGTTGTGAGAAGCCAGTGTGAGCTCCTTCTGAAGCTATCTCAATAAGATTTTTAGAACTAAATAGAGTCCCGAAGACTAAGTTGGCATATAAGTGGAAATAATCAATGTTACAATTAAATTTCAGTGGCTTTTAGATGAAAGAAAATCCCAAATAATCTACATTCATATCTTGCACCAATTTCTTTAGGTTTTAGGACTCATAGCACTTGACAATTATGCAATTTTTTTCCAAGAGCACTTATGCAAAGCAAAAATCCCCTTTTCAAAAATGAGGAGAACCTTTCATAAGAAATGATTTGGAAGAAGCGGGGGGGGGGGAATCATGCAGCTCTAGTAGTGGATCGGAAAGTGGACAAAATGAATGTCACTTAAAGAAAGAACAATAGTAGAAAATCAAATGTGCAACTTTCTGCTCACGTATTAATAATACAAGAACCATATACATTTATCCATAATAATAGGATGAGGATAATTTGCCATGAAAAAAAGAACCAGAACTAATCACTATTTTACATGTTTTATTTTAGTAAGATAACCAATATTATAAGAGTTTTCATACTAAAATATAATGACATAAAAATTCAATGCAGTATTTATATCTGAATTTTATCTGTATGTATAAAGCATGCATATTCATAATGCATATTTATAAATGAATTTGGAGTACAAATTTATTTAAAAAACTTTAATATTTTGCTTTTGATTCAAACACACACCAATTATATAACAAAGAATTTAAATGATTACCAGTATAGATGTACTCAAAAATAATTCAGATTATTACTTGAAAGAAATTTTCAAAAACAATGCATCCTGAAAATTTTGAAAAAAAAACTAGTATGAAGATGAAGTTGTCAACTCTAACAAAAGCTTCGAACTACTTGAAGTTAATGTTCATTACCCATCCACACCTTCCCTCACCTTCCAGCTTTTTCTGCCTAGGAGATATGGTGCCACAGAACAAATGGAATGAAAGAGAACTCTGATAATGACCTTGGAAGTGAAGGGAACAATAACACACATTAAACTACTGGGTCTGTTCTTGCTACTCGGGGGCTTGAAGCTTGTCTCTACTCATAACTGTTTTAGAAAACTTGACCACGCTGACAACTTAGCCTGGATCTGAAATTCCCACTTTTGTTTTTTTTTTAAAGAATAATCTATCTATTTATTTTTAGTGTGTGTGTGTGTGTGTGTGTGTGTGTGTGTGTGTGTGTGTGTGCCTGTGAAGACACATCTGGTATCTTCCTGTATTGCTCATCATTTTATTCCTTTGAAACACAGTTTCACTGAATATGTAGTCAGGGATGAGTTGTCTTAGGTAGCCAGTGTCGACTGATTCGTTTCCCCAATCCCCCTCTTCACTTTTTCAATGGGCACAATATTGACTCCATTAATTAGCTATTTGTTATGAATAAGAAAGGGAAATATGAGTGAAAGGCCTGATAAAGATGGCAAGCACCATTTTTCCTGGACAGAATGCTCCCTCCTCCCGTGCCCTTTCCCTCCTAGGTTCTGAAAAAGCAGCTTGTCCAAGGAAATAACATTTTGAACATTCTTGAAGTAGATTCTTGCTGCTGTTTTTCAAATTGCCCAGTCATTAAAGAAGACATTGAATCCCAGTGGAAAGATCTACGTTTGATTTTAGTCTGTTCACATATAGGTCTATCCAGGGAGGAGTTAGAATGTTTCCAGTCTCATCTCTAGAAAACTCAAAGGCTTCCACTTCAGCCTGTGAACCTGGGAATTCTGTCCCATCAAGTTCCAGTTGCTCCATGGTTCCTTTGATACTGGTGATGTCTTTGATTTTCTGTGAGAGCTGGCTTTCAAACACCCACCCTGCAGCCAGGGTGTACCCATGAGGCACCGCTCCACTTGCAAGATGTCCTCAGACTCCATTCAGGGTGACTCATTAGGGTCAAGTCAGAGCTAGACACTACTAGGTGCAGAGTGACTCACCAAATTTAGGTATAATGTAGGCTCCACAGAACCTCCTTGCCTGTGGGATGCTATTCCGTCCCGCAGTAAAATGTGGGCCTTAAAGAACAAACTCTGTCTCTAGTTTAGTAAACCAGCCATGTCCAAGGTAATGTTGAGAAAAAGATAGCGAAACAAGCTTTGTGAGAGGTAAGATCTAGAGATCTGTTTTGCTGTGAACTTGGTGAAACTGGCACTGTGATTAACCAGGAAAGTACTCACCAGTTTGAAGATAGATATGAAAGTTGGAAGAGCTAAAGTAGTAATGGTCTGAAATATACTTTTCAAGAGAGCTCAGGAAAAAAGAAAGAAAACTTCTCTTTTTCTTTAGGCAAGGTTTTACTCTGGAGCTCAGGATGGCTTGGTACTCACTATGTAACCCAAGCAGGCTTTAGCATCCTTAACAGCAATCCTCCTGCCATGCCTTGCAGGAATTAAAATTGCAGACAGGAGCCAACATTCAGCCTGTGATTATTCTGATACTAAGGAATATCTGGGCAATGAAACAGTGCAGATTATGCTTGACTCGTAGGAATTTGGATATAAAACTTGAATGTATGTGTCTAACTTAACCTCTTACTGGAGCATAGTCTGAGATTTGCCCGTCTATTCAGGTCAGAAATAGAGTACTACATGACCCTCTCTTGTGGTGCACTTCGTGGTCTACCAATTGACAAAGGGCTTATGATTGATGGACACACCCTATTTTTTATTATTTTAATTATTTATTTGAGGCTTTGGAGGTGGGAGAGAGAGAAACAGAGGTCAGAAGTCAACTTGAGAAGTAGGTTCTGGGTCTGGAAAGATGGCTCAAGGGCTAAGACTCTGCTGGAAAGCAGGAAGACCTGAGTTTGAGTCCCTGATCCCATGCAAAAAATGGCCAGGCAGAAATATAGTGACCTGCACTTCCTGCCCTAGTGGGCACAGGCTGGGAGAGTGGAGAAAAGAGGTAGAAGTAATCCCTCTGGTACACACACACACACACACACACACACACACACACACACACACACAAAGAGAGAGAGAGAAAGAGGTGGGTTCTTTCCACATAGGCTCCTGTGGGTGCAGGTTTGCGTGCAGGTGCCTTTCCCCACTGAGCCGAAAAAATTTTAAATTAAATTTTTTTTTCCCTTCAGGAAAGTGGGGATAGTGGTGGTATTACAGGACCAGGAAGCAAAGAGAAAGCGTTCCAACAGAGTGATGAGCACTTTGAATGGTGATCCAATCTGATGAGACAAAGGAGATTCCGTGTGTGTGTTTGCTTGCACAGAAAAAAATTCCATAGTTCTCTGCAAAGGAAGGGCTTTATGGGGCAGGCAAAGCACATATATGACACTTCCTAGGAGGCCAGCTCTATGTACCAATTCTGACTTTGCTAAAAATAATGACATGCTTATCATGTGATCTGATCTTAACAGGGTTCTAAAAATCAGCCAAGCAAATATATTTTATTAGTGTGTTTGACAGCACAAAATCTCAATAGATAGTTCCCTTGGGAACATGGCATGTGTTTTGAAAAATTAGCCTCCTTTGAGAATCAGACCCAAAATATTTTTCCAGAGTTTGGAGGTGTCCGTGAAGAGATGCTCAAGCCAGGAATGAGCGAGTCAGACTAATATACAGTTGACCCATTGTGTGTGTGTGTGTGTGTGTGTGTGTTTATAGCTGTGGCCAAATCATTGGTGTCATTCCCTTCAAATAATCTTGACTACCTGCTACATCTCAGCTCATGATAGGGTCTAACCATGTTGCGTTTCTTGGGACGAAACTGAAAAGTAGAGTGTTAGACTTAACATCAAATGGGGAGAAAGTGTCTCCATCTGTTCTTCATGATCCAACTGCATGCGCTTGCTCAAAGAACAAAGAACATCACACTTGAAGGTCCTGAGCACATATCGTGGTTTCCAGTCTTAGTCTCTTCCTTAGTCAATCCTGAAACTCCATCTTCATTGTCCTGTCAGCCCAGGGCATCAGGGCAGTGACTGATGGCATTTGGGAAATGCTGCACCTTTTCTGAAGCAATTACTTAGCAATTTTTTTAATTATAGTAACTAAACTAGCATAAAAAGATATTTTTCTAAACACTAAATACTGTATGTAACATTTTTTTTCCTGAAAAATTTCATTTGTCATGGTCAAGAATTCCTCAGCACTAAAAGACTAAAAAAGTGTATAATAAAGTAATTGGGAGGTAAATTTGCTTTGGGGTAAATGTAAAGCTTCTAGCACCTTGATAGAATAATGTGCCATTGAATTAAAGCCCTTTAGTCTTGCTATGGGTTTCAGCCAACTGCATCTTTTGGTTACATTTAAGATCTATTTGCTTCAGAATATGAGCTTGGTTATTTGTTATGGGTATTATTTATAGATTTGCAGTCTACAATGGTTAATGTTTATTATACAAATCTTTCTTCCTTACTTTTATGGGGATACTTTTGTGCTGTAGTCTACGTGGTTATGCAGGTGATGCAGTGTAAGGGCAGAATTAGCAGCTTATGAGTAATAGCACTCTTTTAATAACAATATATTCAGACACTCAGAGACCAAAGGGAGTTGGGTTGTTCAAGTTTCTTTCACTGAACAGAATAAGCATGAAACAGCTGCTTAGTAATAAAATAAAAGATGGTATGAACATCCTCATAGTCTGTAATGTGGGTACCTGCACAGCGTATGCATACACGTTGAAATGATTATAGTGAAAAGTGAGCAATGTGACAAAAGGAAAACTATTTGCCCAAACCAGCAACCACATGGGAAAGAATACGACTTCACAACGCAGCAGCGTGCAGAGATGGCAGACATCTTATATAACCTCTTTATTTTAATAACTTTGCAAGGGCGGATGTTGTAGCAGTTCCTGGAAATCCTTCTGAGGTTTCCAGAATGTGGTCCCATTCATTTTTCAAGCACCTACCATATTGTGCAATCTATAGCCGGCATTGACTAATTTATATTAGGTCGAGTCTGGAGGCTGATTCAGGTCCACTTCCCCTAAAAGGGTTTCGACTGAACAGCATGTGGGAATCATATGCAAAGCGGCTTCTCAAGGCAGGACAGAGCAGAGCTGAAGGAAGGTCACCCGGGTCAAGCTGATTACCTCCTCTAGCTCTGGGAAGCTCAGGGCTCAGCTGGGTTACCCAAGTTCACAAGGAGCTACTGACATTCAGCCACAGCTCGCTCTCATTACCAGATCAGCAGGGAACTGTCTGAGCCTCAGGTTAACTCTTCCTTAGCCTCTTTCAAGATTTCTGTGAAGACTCCAAAAAAACCATAACTCAACTGACTCGTGATCATTCTTCAAGAAGTGAACCTTTGATATCAGTGTCTCATATGCCTTTTAGAAGTGGAAACAATAAAGTCTGTACAATCATTTCAAGGAGTTACAGGAAATGTCTGTCTATGATAGGGTAAAATTTTATTTTTGAAGTAAAGGAGAAATGCTTAATATTTACACTTAAAAATTCCCATTTTTGTCTTGAATAAATAAAGTCTCCATGATTTTTTAAAATAGTAATGGTGAGAGTTACAGTTCTTTTCCATTAGAGGTGTGTGTTTGTCTGGAGATGCTCGTATTAAACTAAACCTCAGGAAAACTTGATCACTCTTCAGCTAAGAAGTGAAGTCCCAGTCTTGTGCAAGGTCAGTACTCCCTGCAGATGTGAAGCTCTTGTGTTTAAATTAAGCCTGAGTCTTCAGGCTTTGATCTCCTGCTGACACATTATGATCTTCTGGAAGTGACTTAACCTGTCTGGCTCCCAAAAGCATTTGTAAACTGAGAATAATATGTGATGAATCCACAAAGCAGGACTCCTTTGTGGTAGTAACAGGAAGACTGACTCACTGTTAAGTCCAAAGGTCTTTGTAGTATTTATCATGGCCAGATCATCCCTCTTCAGCATTCAGTTTGTCCTAGACTACACAGTGTGCCGAATCCCTGCTTCCTTTCTTTTATTTCTGATTACTCCAACAAATGGCTGGAAATCTTTACACATCTGGGCCAGTTACATGCTCTAATTTTTAAACATATTAAGCTTCTTTTAAGGGCTGAGGAAGTGTAAGACCAAAGCCATACCCTTAAGGAGCTTACGTTTAGTCTAAAAGATGTGGCGTCATCAGCAAGATGACCAATTTCAGCAAATCTAGATGTATAATTTAGACACTCTTTGGAGTTATAAATTAAGTCATAGGACTTCACTAACTGCCCAAGGACAATTGATTTAATGCTATGACTTTGATCACAAATATAAGGAAAAAAGCCCCATGATCCACCTGTTTTGATGCTATTGGCCATTTTCTTTATCCAGAGGAGGATACCGAGGCTCTTGCACTGTCAATCTCTATTTTTTTTTAATTTTTTATTATTACTGTAGTTATTTATTCAACTTGTGCATATGTGTGTATGTGCTCGCGTCTTGTGTGTGTGTGTGTGTGTGTGTGTGTGTGTGTGTGTGGTGTATGTGCACATGTGTGTATCTGTACACAACCATGTGTTCACAGAGGCCAGAGGAGGATACCGAGGCTCTTGCACTGTCAATCTCTATTTTTTTTAATTTTTTTATTATTATTATTATTTATTCAACTGTGTGCATATGTGTGTATGTGCGCGCGTCTCTGTGTGTGTGTGTGTGTGTGTGTGTGTGTGTGTGTGTGTAGAACCACGGACGATTTCGCGAACCACCATGGACGCCTCCACCTCCTTCTGCCCCGGGATTCACAGGCTCCGCCCTACCAGGACCAGAAGCGCAGGCCGCCCCCACTTCCGCCTGGCGTCTATACGTGGGATCTGGGATCCGAACTCAGGAGCTTCCGCCTGCAAGGCGGAGGCTTAACCCCTGAGCCACCTCTCCAGCCCTGTCAATCTCTATTTTGCTTACCTTAAGATGAAGGTTCTCTTAAGGAGCCAGTCTTGCAATGACCCGCAGTGATCTTCCTGCCTCTGCCCCTCACAGTACTGAGATTATAGGTAGGTTTGTAACCACACTTGGTTTTTTTGTTGCTGTTGTTTTTGTTTGTTGTTGATGTTCTTGTCATGTACACTTCTGTGTGTATATGTGTGTGTGTGTGTGTGTGTGTGTGTGTGTGTGTGTGTGTGTGTGTAGAAGAGGGCACTGGGAATCATCCTGGATTGCTCTAACTCCTTATTGCTTTGCTCTGGGGTTTCTCAGGCTCCACCTCCCAGAACCTTAAGTTCAATCAGCTGATTTTTCCACTCGTTTTTACATGAAATCTGGGATCTGAACTCAGGTCTTCTTTGCTTGCAAGGCACAGGTTTAACCCATGGCTCATCCTCCCAACCTGCACACCTGGATTTTTATGTGGTAGTGGATATTCATGCTCAGGTCTTTATGCTTCCTCAGTAAGGAAGTACTCTTACTGAGAACACCATCTTCCCAGTCCCTGGCTCTGAGGTTTTTTTATTCAACAAGGTCACAGTAACAGCAGACCCCAGGCCTTTTGCTGTGTGTACAATTGTCACTTACCCGTTTACCAGTGTCAGAGTAATCCGTGCTTTCCTCTTCTGCTGTGATGCCAATACTTTCTCTCCCAACTTTGTCTCATCACTTACATCTTCAGAGAGTCCCTTACTTGATACATTGAATGTAGCCACTATCTTCTCAAGATTAACCAATTTGACACAATACTGCAGTTTCTCTCACTTTTCTGTATCATTCTTTGAGATCACAGGACAAATTCCAAATGTGGGAAAATTCTGTTTAAAATTAAATTTACCCATTATATGCCTTTCCACTAATGATATTCTCCCAGTTTCTAGTACCTAAGTTCTTGCAGTTCCTGCATATTTCTACATACTACTTCCTCCCCTTGTCTGCATTTGTTGTGCACAATTGATATTCTATAATTTTTCAAAAACAAGTTCAGTTGTGTACAAAACTGCCAGTGATTCACCTTATAAACAACTTTGGTGGGATTCATGCCTTCTAAAGGAACTCATTACCTATCAGTTCCATAGCTACTTCCTTGTACATTCACATTGTTGCCAAGTGTCATGAGGAGGAGAGATCGCCTTGCGTGGATAATGGGTCCTTCCTGATATGAAGCATGATGCTTTATAATAGCAAATCACTAATATTATTAATTGTAAGAACAAAATGAATGTAATAGAATTGAGGCTACTTCCTTTGAATACTTCGAAATATTTAAAATTTCAGGGAGTGAAACTTGTATGAAATCCACTTTCCATCATTTTTCAACTCAATTTCTTTCAAAAGATAGAGAAAAATCCAGATTTTTTTTATAACTTGTAAAATTAAGGACAATAGCAGAGGACTGCTAAATGAAGACCAAATTTAAACATGAAGACTTAATAATAGCAAGAGTGAAAATCCCATTGCGTTGCAAATAGAATGGAAAAATCAAATAAGATAATCAAACCTTTCTCATTAGACTTTCAATTAATAAGTTGGAGGAACAAAGTTCACTCAGGAATATTAGCACTGATGTCCAAGAAAGGCTGTGTCTATGATCAAATTTTGTCTGGGAACCTAGGAGAAAGAAGAATTGAATGGAAGAAGAAAGGCAGTTTCTTGAAAACAAGGATGATTTAATATCATGTACACACAAGACGGTTAGCAAATTGAATATTAGAAAATCAAATCCTAAGGGGGAAAAAATGAAAAACTTGTTTCTGCAGCTTCATGCTGGTTTTGAAAAAGGCACACGTTAAGGGAGGATGTTTCCTTAATCTTAGTAGGGTTCTTGTGTAGGTCTAAAATAAAAGCCAATGAAGACAGATTAAGGGGAGATTGAAGCTTTACGTGACAGGAATCTTTCTAAGGGATGACCCAATAACTTTGGGAAAACCAGTTTTTTCTGCTTTGGTCCAGTGAAAAATAGCCATCTGTATCAAAAATGTGACTGGAGGAAAGGACAATGACTGAGGGTGACCACTGACGGTGATGACTCATGGTGACATTGGAGAGGGGAAATACAAGCCCCACCTGGCCTGATTATTCTTGACCTCCTTGGGTGACATTCTTTCCTTCTGGGTTTGGGGCAGGTACCTTTCTGTAAAAAGGGTCTCATGACCTACCGTCAGGCAAGGTAGGTCAAAGAATATCTTTACACAGAAAGGTCAGAAGAGGTTAAGATTCACTTTTCTAGATTTATGACTGACTTTGGGGGAAGAGGCTTCTAGTTTATACAGTCCACCTTGAGGGGGAGAAGAACTGTACATTTTTATGATCTGTCTTGGGGAACACAGAGGAATGGATAGAAGGGCTAGAAAAAGAAAGATTTTGCTTCTAAGTCCCTTTTCTTTTGGTTCAAAGCTTTCTGATGCTTACATTGAGCTATCAGGCTCTGAATCCCAACAGCAACATAGAGTATCTCCAAAGAAGTTGCAAAACTATTTTAAAAAGAAACAGTGACAGATATGGCAAGATGATGAATTCACTAAGGTGGAAGGCCCCACCCACTTCCTAAATGCATGATTTTCATATCTGTGAAAAGAACCAAAGTCAATTGAGTTTGGTCTAATGGCTGCTTTTAACCTCTGGGGTTAAACCTCTCATTCTCACATCATTAAGAACACATCCATTTTCTCTCTCAACGTTCCTGACTGAGAAAGAACTCTGCAATGCTATCAGGTGTTTTCTTTTTCGGCATTGGCATTTCACTTTTTAAATGTTGCTCCTGTGGGGTGAAAGAAGTAATAGAGATGAGCATACGGGGGAAAGATGAGGATTTGCGTGGTCCATGGGCCCGGCTTGTGAGTGCCCCGCTCTCTCACCCATCCTCAACCATCCTTTTCTGCTCCCTTTGCTGGGCCTATACTTTCACCTGCATTTTGACCCACATTTTTACTCAACAGGGGTGACCTCACAGGAGGCTGATCTGTCTGCCCTCTGGTTTCCCAGATCATAATCACGCCGCAATTGAAATTGTGCTTCAGGTAACTTGAAGTCATCATTTTCCAGACTGCCTGAGGTCATCTCGATTCAGATAAGCTCATCATCATCATCATTGGCTTGCGTCTTGGGAATCTGGCATCACCTGTTCAGCCTATGTCTTCCTTTCAGTTCTGTCCTGGAGCAATGAAGTACTTCGTGCCTCTCTGGTGCTGGTAAGCAGGGGCATTCAGCAGGAAATCACCCGTGACCACTGAGCAACCTGAATGCACCAGGGCCTTCTGGTGCCTGAACTTTTGGGTTAGGCAATTGACAAAAAGTGCTGCCAGGGACCCCCACACCCCACCCCAATTGTCATAAGCCTTGGCTCACTTCACACCCCCATGCTGGCCACCTTGGCTTCCTCTATCAGGAGCGCGATTGCTTCAGGTTTCTGACAAAGGGAAAGCTGATCTCAAGGTTGTCTCAGGAGGAGTTTAGGGGCAGGACCAAAGAGGTCGATGGCACGTCTGCTGGAATCCAGTAATCAGAGGCAGCAATCAGAACTCAAAACCCAGCAACCTATGCCTGGATATGGAACACACACCCGCAACCTCGGCCCCTGGGAGCAGGAGGCAGAGGGATCGCGAACGTAAAGTCAGTCTGGCTCGCGTGGTGAATTTGGGGCCAATCTGGACTACATGGTGAGCTTCAGGCCGGCCTGGACTACTTGGTGAGTTTGAGGCCAGCCTCGGCTACAGAGCAAGTCTTTAAAGAATAAACTTATCATTTGTCTACAAAAAGGAGAGTATCACTTCCAATTTCTTCTTTTATGATTATCTTTATAACCTTCAGGGACTCACATTAGTACTGGATTGCTGTCTTGGAACCCATTTTTCTGCATGTGTTTGATGCTTTGACCAGCATAAGGTAACTTTTCTCCTTCTTGAACTGTAGTTTGCAACCAGCACTGAGCCTGGAGAGGACTTGGAAATAGACTTACAGTGATTGACATCCAAGGGTTCGTTTAAACTGCCCTGCTGGGTTGATTTGTCAGATTACCATCTCCCTAGTCACATCCTTCCCACCCTTGCTCCTGTTTCCCCAGGGACACCGACCTGGAACCACGAGGATTGCTTCTGGGGTTTTATCCCTCTGGAGGAGAAGCCATAATGTAGAGGCCAGGCAGGGAGTGGAAATCCACGAAGCAGGACAAGAGTGATGCAGCCAGGGACGGAGAAGCAAGAGGCACAGACACAGGAGCTTTGGAAGGAAGGCTGCAGGCCGGCTCCAGTCAGGGACCTGGCGTGTAAACCTTGCTGCTGCCAACATTCCCCTCCTGCGGTCCACCCCGCAAGGAAAGCCATAAATCTGACTCTTGCTTACGTTCTTTAATTTTAACAAACATAGCATAAGAAATCAAAAGCAAACAGAGCAGGTCTCTTTCTCAGAACCTGTCTATGGGCTATAATCTTTTAAACCTCTGCTGAACGGGGCATACAAACCCATACTTTATACTTTTCAATTTAAAAATATTTCCCAACTGTCCATTCCTATGCCACAACTTAAAAATCCTCCTGAGTTTTCATATACAAGCTGATCAGCTTGCTATTACTTTCTTCCTTATTTTATTCCTATCTGAAATTTGTATTGTTAGAGCAAAACCTCATTTTTATTCATCTAAAATAACATTGATACCTTGTGTCTCATGAAGAGAAGAAAATTATCATTCCTATGCAGCTCTCTTCTCCTTTATGCCTCTTTACATCAGTGACTTGTATTTTTTTAACACATTTAAAGTACTTAAGCACTAGGAATTCATTGAGAATTGATATCTATATTTTATATTAAGGATACAGAAGCAAGGAATGCTTTCAATGTTATAATTCTTTCAGGCTTCAATCATTACAGAATTGTGTAGAATGATGTAATTCCAATTCACTAACTCAGCTTAGTTGGCATTCTGGGGATGCAGGCAAATGGGACTTGGTCCTTGTACTCCACATACTGCTCAGAAGCATTCTACGTTACATTTTTCATTTTATGTGGTGGTTTCCTACACAGATCGTCTCCATTCCAAGAGTCCCCAGTTCTCCTTTTGTTTTCTTATTGACAGTTGAAGCTCAATCCTTTATTTCCGCCCCATGTTAATCCTTCCTTTGAACCACACTGAATGTCCTCGTTAATCCATCTGTTCTTGCAAACAAGGTAGTCAGAGGCCTTCACATTTAGTTCCTGTTTAGACTGTTTTTCCTTTCACAAGACACAGAACCAAATCGGAAGGGATTTCTTTTCACCTTGCTTTTGTTTTAAATCAACATCCTTTTTCTTGGTTCTCATAGTTTTCCTTTCTTCCATTCTGTTTGCTTGGTTTTGTTTACTAAAAAGAAAGAAAGAAAAAGAAAAGGAAAGGAAAAAGAAACCACAGCCTGACATGGGTGATATCCTGCATTCCTTCCCCATGACTGAAAAAAAAAATGTTAAATAGGAACAACATACTCTCCTTTTTATAGACAAATGATAAGTTTATAACCCATCGTGTATTTGGAAATATTATTATACACCATCACATATTTGTTTTCCTTTAGACTGAAGAATGTCTGATTTTCTCAGAGTCTGGTTTTGGACCTATTAACTTGCACTAATCAGCTCTTGAACATTTCAACTGTGATGAATTTTGTTTAATAGTCTGGAGTCTCCTCATAGAACTCATGGTATATTTTAATTTTTGACAAAGATTTGTTATTTACTACTTTAATACATGTTTAGAAATTTCCTAGTTATATGTCAAAGAACTATCTTTATGTAATTCCATTTTTTCTTAGTAGATTTCCTTGAGTTTTTTTTTGTTTTCTGATTTTGTGGACAACCTACACCTGAATTTTAAATTATAGTTCTTCTTTTTCAGTGGTTGGGATTGAATTCCAAGGCCTTACTTAATGCTAGGTAAACACTTTTCCAACTCGCTTTTTCATTTTGGATTCCCGATTATCCTCAAATAAATGCTATTTGGCTCCCTGTTTAATATTCTAAATAAAACATTTGATTGGTAAAGGCAAATAGCAGAAGTGGGCTCATTGTCAAGTTACACAAATTATTTTGAGCTAATTTTGAGGAGGTGTCTATCTTAGAAAACTAGAAACTGTAATGTTTTAGCATAATTGTATTCTTACAAACTTCATTTAAATTACAACCAATGAAGTTCAATGTCATAATTAGTTCAATTGCTAAATCCTAGGGGATTATTTTGAACAAGGTAAAGAATGGGATGAATTTGAGCAAAGATTTCTGTCCTGTGCTTTCACTGTGAAATTATGGCCTTAAAACAGAAGCTCTTGCTGTGTCAACTTTCTGTTTCGCTGCCTGCCTTTCTCAAGATTTTCATGGTTTGTTTGGTTATTCTGTGAACACACCAAGAATACTTACCTGATTTGCTAATCTGGTCATACAGTGATTGAACATGCCCCTTTCGTTTACCCAGCCTGTTATGACACGAGTATGACAATAATGTAACAAGAAAAGATGTTTTCTCTGCAACTTTCTCTAGTTCTAATTACATTGAAGTGAAAACATCAATCCATTTGGGAAGATGGAGAGAACTACATGAGAATCGGGTAACATGTCAGTGGTAGCTGGTAATAAGTGGTCTTAATTTTTAAAACTTAATTTAGAAAACAATTTAACATCTATTAAAAAGTGGGGAATGGACTCTTCTCAATATTTTTTTCAATATTTTATAAAATGGTAACATACACAGCCTCTGCTTCTCTATCAGAAAATAAGGTAAGCTTATGTATGGAATTAAAAATGCCTGGGTTATCCAGTCCATTGATACTGATCCTCTTTCTCAGGTAGATTTACCACAGGTGTCTTGTCTTCTCTGTTCTTCTGTTCATTGCTGTCATTGATTGGTTCAGATGGAACACAATTATTCTGCAACTACAAGAGTCCGTGGCTTAGGAACTGATAGCCCATGTCATCTAGCTCATTTCTTGAAAAGACTGTAATAAGTAAACAACTGAAATGTCTATGGACTTGATGCACTAGTGAAAAAAGAAAGGGACAAGACAAAACAAAAAAAAACAAAGTGGGCCAAGCATCAGCTAGATTTTTTGCTGATTTCCACTCCTTTGGTGGCCCAGGGTTTTCGAGGTTACCTGAGTTCTAAAAATCTTCTTACTGCTTAAGCTGGACTGATCTGCTTGATTTTGCAACCCAGTCTAAAAGAAAACAGCACAAAGAATGGCTAGGCCATTTCTTGCCAAGTACATGAATAAAGAAATTTAGAGGCTGCTGGTTTTCTTAGAACAAACCGGCTGATTCTAGGTGAACCATCTAGGTGATATTGTTTTCTTTAGGAATATATGAAAAACCCATTTTCAACTATTTTGTGTAGCAACTCCAGGGCAAGAACTTAACTTCTTAATAAGTTAGAGAGAAGCCAGGATCCCAGGCAGCAACAGCAACTTGGCTGTGTTTTGCCCTGGAACAACCCCTTTTATAGTACGGCCATCAATTGATTATTTGCAAAACAAAGCTAGTGAACATTTCCTGAGTTTTTATCAAAAGGGGGGACATCACATTAAATATGTCAGACACAAAAATACAAATATCGGGGCTGGAGAGGTGGCTCAGGGGTTAAGCCTCTGCCTTGCAGGCGGAAGGTCCCGAGTTCGGATCCCAGATCCCACGTATAGACGCCAGGCGGAAGCGGGGGCGGCCTGCGCTTCTGGTCCTGGTAGGGCAGAGCCTGTGAATCCCGGGGCAGAGGAGGTGGAGGCGTCCATGGTGGTTCCCGATTCGTCCGTGGTTCTGCACACACACACACACACACACACACACACACACACATGCGCGTGCACATACACACACACACAATTGAATAAATAATAAAAAAAAATTTTAAAAAATACAAATATGATGGATCTTCATTAAGTCAAAGCTAAAAATGTTGATTTCTAAGAGAACAGAAAAGTAGTGGGCAAGGTGAAGAGCTGGACCAAGGAAATTTGGTCAGTAGGTTGGAGGAAACAACTGCTAGTTTCTTACAGCATAAATAGTACAACATTGACTTTTTTAAGCATATGCAATAGAGAAGATTTTGTATGTTCTTAAAAAATGATAAATGTTTAGGGTGATAGATACCCAATTTACCTGATCTGATCTTTATACTTTATATGCATGTACTAAAATATCACAATATGTCCCACAATTACATAAAATTCTTGTACATAAATTAAAAATAAAACTACATACCCTCTTTCACCATATTTTTTAAACAGGATCAGTATTATCATATGACAACCTATTATTGACCATCTACCGATATATCTATTGTCATCTATTTATCATCTAACTAGTATCTGTCTATTACATATTAACTTAGCCATCTATTTGTCTGTCTATGTCCTATCCTCAATCATCTGTCTACACATTTTTCCTTGCCAAGGTTGAAGAAAATTACAACCAAGAAGTACCATTTGGATATCCTCAAGGAGCATTAGTTAGTGGTAGGTTTTCCAGTAAAGAATATTTTAGATGGGGGACACAGCATACATAAAAGCTGTGAAAAGCAATGCCTAAATTTTCTTCAGACAGATGGGAAGAACTTTGTGTAGCCCAGAACAAACAGTGCTAGGAAGGTGTCATGGAAGAGACAGGGAAAACAGTGTCCTTGACTCTCTTAGTGACCTTGTCTGAATCTGAAAATAAAACCAACAAAGGCAGATTAACAGAGAAAAACATGAGAACTCAAAGAAAAACTCAGAATTGTATATTTTTATACAGTGTATAGTCACAGGGAAGTTTTCTTGGAAAAAGGCTACAATGTGCAGGTGATAAGTTAGGGCAATGAGGGATCATAGTCTTACTTGTCTCCGTGTGCGTAGATAAGGCTGCACCTTTCCTCCTGATACGGACAGCGCCTCACATGAGGATCTTGTGACCTGCTTTGGAAGATGCCCAGAGGTTTCTTTCTAAGTTTTATGACTTGCTTTAGGGGAGAAAGAGAGACCTTCCTGGATTGATAGTTTTCCTCAGGATACCTCAGATTCAAATAATGAGGATGTAAGACACATATTTTGGGAAAACATACTCCATGCCTTGACAGTGGGGAAGGACCAGCTTTAAGCTTCTACCACAAGCAAAGCAATCACACTAGTTTCTACAGCGATAACTTGATTTGTGGGGAAAATTCTAGAAGAGTAGGGAAAGAAGGTCAGTCTTGAATTTTGTTAAGCTTATATTTGTACTCTGTGTTTTATGACTTAGGGAGAGTTCATTCACAAGACTTATTGGCTGATAATAATTATTGTGAAAAGTGTCACTTTCTGCCAAATGATTGTAGCATCAAGATTGTTCTGAAGAGAGAGAAACAAGCATTTACAGGCTGCAATACAAGCATGGAACAGAAATGCTGAGTGCTTTTGTGTTTTTAGGGGAAATGAAAAATGCCCAAAAAGTCATATGAATTCTTGAACCTAGCTGTTTCAGGATGGTGGAATAGACTCAATGAGTATGATTCTCTTGAATTAAGGGTTTCACATTAGTCAGATAGCACAAATCATTCAAGTCACACCATGACTTTACATCTCTACATTTCATTCCTATGCACTTGGCTATAATTTAGTCATGCATTGTTTAATGTTGTTAGAGCTATGAACCAAGTGACGCAGTCTCAAAATGCACAATAGTTAAGGAAACTCAGAAACTGAAGTCATTTTGCTGTGCTCAAAGGTCCTTACTTCAGTTTCTAGAATACCATGGAGAGAACACAGATCTAGAATATACTTCTTAAATCTCTTCTTTCCCTTGTTTTATTCAATGCAGTTGTCTAAAGCCACTCATTTTCAAAAGTCCCTGAGAGTTCTCGCTTTTGACCACACTTAGCCTGACTGGCTTGGTGGTTGTTTGCTTCCATCACACTTGATTCTAAATTCACTTCTCAGAGGATCAGAAGAACCAAGGTAGCAAGTGTAATTTCTCACCAGATGGTAGCGGTAGGAAGAAAGTGAGAGAGCCATGACTGTATCTTCTTGAGCAAGCAGGAAGAAGGAAATGATTGGGGCCATTTCCTAAATGCACGAACGGCCTGTTAACAAATTGGTTTTCCTTATTGAATTCACTGCTACTACCGTTATACCTACATGTTGCATTTACTGTTACTGCTATTACCACTTTGGTGGGCTTGAGGATCAAACTCAGGGACTTGCAATTGCTAGTCAACTACTGGACCACTGAGCTACATTCCAAGATCATTTTATTGTTTCAGATAAGATCTTGCCGTGTATGTAGCTCAATCTGGTCTCAAATTCAGGATTCTTCTTCTTGGGCTTCTGCAGTGTTGGGATTATGGGAATACTCTCTGTCTGCTTCCTATTAGCACACGGACTGCTGTGAACAGAGTATGAGAAACTCGCTATGCTAGGGAAGGGGAACAAAATGATGTGTGAGAAAACTGGCATGTACGAAGCAGGTTTGGATTTATAACTTACCTCCATTCTGGTTTTGACAGTTGATGAGTGATAAATCATGATTTTATTTTTTTTTAAGCATTTACAAAATGGGGAAAGAAAGGTAAGATTTAAGTGAAGTAATAGCAAAACAAAAGCTAATATTTCTTCAATGCTTATAATTTGGTGAATCTTAAATTTCTTTTGCCTTCAGAAATAATCCAGAAATACACACTATTTCTGCATTGTGGCTAGGACAACGAGGATTGAGCAAGATTAAATAAGTTTCAAGTTGTCAAAGTCTGAGTTTGAACCAGTGTTTTCCATTGAGATTCCATGAAGTTAGCAGAGAGAGTTGCAATCTTTTCTTCTGCATTAAATGCTTAGAACTAATGAAGGCGAGAGAAGATAACTTGACTTAATGCATTACATTGAAATGATTGTGTTGCTCGTGAGATTTCTTCTGAATTATTAGCATTTGTAAAATGATGCTAAAATTCTCCTGAGTGTGAAAATTGGCCAAGTGAAAGGGAAAGAGACTTACTAGTAATGCCAATGTGTAAGGGAGCAAATGATGTCACTTTTTAGAATCAAGAAACGTTTTTCAATGCTCACCATTTAGTAAGTCATTAGTAAGTTTCAATGCCCTTCATTTAGTAAGTCATACAAGACATGTAAAACTTTGATCTTGATTATTAAGTGATTGATTGGGATAGTGAATATAAAGTACATAGCACATCCCACTGCTCAGAGAAGATCAATGACTTGTTTCCTTCTGCTTGATAAGCTTAAAATCTAATTGGAGCAGCATGAGTAACCATGGGAAATGCACATAAACCAACAAAGAGTGTCATATATGCAATATGGGCTAGATTTTTCTTTTCCTCTTTCCTTCCCTCCTTCCTTCCTTCTTCTTCTCTCTACTTTCTTCCTTTTGTTCTTTATCCTTCCTTCCTCCTTCCTTCTTTTTTCCTCCCTTCCTTCTTTTTTCCTTTCTTCCTCCCTTCCTCTTTCTTTCCTTCCTTCCTTCCTTCTTTCTTCCTTCCTTCTTTCTTTCTTTCTTTCTTTCTTTCTTTCTTTCTTTCTTTCTTTCTTTCTTTCTTTCTTTCTTTCTTTTTTCCTTCCTTCCTTCCTTGCTTCCTTCCTTGCTTCCTTCCTCTTCCTCCTTCCTTCCTCCTTCCTTTCCTTCCTTCCTTCTTCCTTCCTTCCTTTATGCCTTCCTCTCCTCTTTATCCCCTCTCCTTCCCTTCTTTCCCCTCTCCTCTTCTTCTCTCCCCTCCCTTCCTATCTTCTTCCCTCCCCTTCCTCCCCTCTCTTCCCTCTTTTTTCCTCCCCTCTCTTCCCCTACCTTCCCCTTTTCTCTCCTTTCCTTTCCCCTTCCCTTCTTCTTCCCTTCCTTCCCTTCTTCTTCCCTCTCCTCCCTTTTCTTCTCTTCCTCTCCTCTCCCCTTCCCTCCCCTTCTCCCCCCTCCTCTCCCTTCCCCTTCTTTTATTTTGAGACAATACCTCACTGTTATAGCCCTGGCTGGCCTGAACTTCACTGCATAGCCCAAAATGTCCTGGAACTTGCTGCCACTGATCTGACTCTACTTCCAATGTTCTGGGCGGGATTATGGGCATGTCGTGCCATACTCGGCTAGATTCTCAGTAGAAGTGAGCAGTTGTGAGGCAATGCAAGGCAGGGGAAATAGGCCTGAACTGAGGTTCTTTTTTTTCTTTTTTGCAGGTGAGAGGTAGCAGGAAGTTTAACTTGGGAAGATGAAATAATTGGAATTTTTTTAAATTTTTTTTTATTTATTCAATTGTGCGTGTGTGTGTATGTATGTGTGTGCGCGCACGTCTGTGTGTGTGTGTAGAACCACGGACGAATTCGGGAACCACCATGGACACCTCCACTTCCTCTGCCCCGGGATTCACAGGCTCCGCCCTACCAGGGCCAGAAACGCAGGCCGCCCCCGCTTCCGCCTGGCGTCTATACGTGGGATCTGGGATCCGAACTCAGGACCTTCTGCCTGCAAGGCAGAGGCTTAACCTCTGAGCCACCTCTCCAGCCCCATAATTGGAATTTTTAAGAGTTCAATATAAGTTTAAGGAAGCACTGAATAAATGTATGTGGCTCAGCTAAGATTCTTCTTTAAAGCTAAAAAATCCAGTAGTTTCTAGAAAATTGGATTTTCAATCTTTGCTAAATATGTTATATATTGGAATCATAATGGATGCTTTGGGGGCAGCATGATTCCACGAAATTAAGCATCGTGTGTGGAAACATCTGATTCCAGAAGCTTCTGAAGCAAAACAGAGGTACATATCAAGCAGCTAATTTTATTTGAACAAAACAAAAATTTCAGAGTCTGGCTAAGTGGAAGTATTTTAAAAATATTTTTGGGGTGGCAGTCCAAATTTTAGGAATTTTCCAATTGTTTAGAGAAAAGAATGCCATGATAGAAACATCATTTTTAGAACTTCCAAAGCAAGTGCAACACTAATAAGCTCTCACAATTTCAAGGTGTTCTTTGAAAAATGCTGTACCAGTAATGGCATATAGATATATATTGGAAACAGTCTTGTCAAGATATATTTTGAAATGACAGGAGAATTACATCTTAGCAATAATACTGCTGCATTCTTTTATGCACACTTGCAGTATTTTGTATGATACCTGGAATAGAAAAGAAGATGAGGTCAAAGACCATTTTAATAACATTAAGTTACATGAATTTAGCTTTGATATGACACGTAAAGGATGAATATATAATTTTATCAGAACTTTTGAAATCGTATGCCCCAAGTAAAAATATGATCATTCTCTTTTTTACGTTTAATTATTATTTGGACGTGTGCGTGTGTGTGTGTGTGTGTGTGTGTGTGTGTGTGTGTGTTCACACAAACATTCCGTGGTATGTGTGTGGAGGTCAGAGGACAACTTGTGGAAATCAGTTTTCTTTTTCCAACATGTGGGTTCTGGGGCTGAAACTCAGACCATCAGGCTTAGTGGTTTTACCTGAAACATTTCACCAGTCTAGCTCATTGTACTTGATTTGAGCAAGTGCCACTGAACACCAAATATATTTCACAACTAGCTCCACTGTTGACTGATTATTGTATTTGTTGAGCATTTCATATATAATAAAATGTTCTATAAACTAAAAGTCATAAAATGTAAAGTTTTCTTAACTATAACCAGTGTATTTTAAATAAAATATGTGGTATCTAATATTTTTATTGCATAGCTCTGTTTACTAACTTTGTTAATAGACGGTCCCAAATTATTGTCTTTGTAGTGGTTCTGTTACTTTGACAATAAAATCATGAAATGAATAGGCCCAACATTAAAATAACTTTTTCATCTAAACCATTTTGAAAGGAAAGAAGTTGAAACCTAAGATTAAAAGCTATTTCAAAATCATTTTGATATACATTGAAATTTGTACCTTCAGGTAATTCATGAATCATTGCTGTCTCTATAAATAGTATTTGGAACTTGATGTTAGGAAACCATTGGCACTTTGATTTTAATATTATCTCTTTTCAGATTCAATTTCTAAATAGTTTAATCACTGTTAATCACAACAAAGAAATAAATGGCATTTGGGCTAGGTATAACTGTAACCAACAGTAAAAGCAACACCTTCATGGTTGGAGAAATGCACATTTTTCTTTCTCTGAAAGATAGCAAATTCTTATTAACACAACAACTGGACTTAAACTTTTATTCCCAAACATGCTTCAGGTTTGTCAGTTTTTGTCTTCATTAACCATGGCAGATCAGCCTGTCTATCCCTTCCTGGTTCCATTTCCACCATGAGCTTCTTCCAATTTCACACTCTTTCTGGTCACAGAATTATTGGCAGGTTACTCTGACCCTGGAGCCTGAGTTCTGGGCACCCTGACCTTTGTGTGCTGACCTATGTTGAAGGGATTTCTGATGTCTCCATCCCAATCTTTCAGGCTAGCTGCAGGTCACTTCACATTAACTATGGTGGGTGGTCACTTGGGACTCCAGAAGAAACAGGCTTTGGGACAATTAAGATCTCTCTAAGCTGCATCATTTTCCAATAGGAGGAATGGCTACATTGGTGTGATTGCAATTTCTGGCTTTTCATCCTCCACAGGGACTTCTGCTGTGTTTAGATTCCAGGACTTAAAGGTGTAAGCAAAGCAGCAGGAAGCCCCCTTGATGTGCAGGGAACTCAGAGGTACCAGCTCCTGGAAGTCAGCAAAGGCTTGAAAGTGCTTACTCCACCCCCTTTGGGATCGCCCATTAACTCACTTCTGGGCATTTTCAAGAAAAGTTGTTTTCCTGGTTATTTCTACTTCGGAAGTGGCTTGTCATCAGCAAGTGTTAATAACACTCCTCCAAAGCCAGTGCCAAAATGAACACATTTAACATCCAAACATGAGCAATTGTAAAGACAACTACAGAGTTATCCATATGGAGGTCCTGATGGTTGGTGTCTGTCTTTCTTGTTCTCCCTGTTTTTAAATCCCTTCCTACTTCAAAAAGTCCTATGCATGCCCCTCTGCATCCTGTGACTTCAGAGCTTTCTCGGGGGACTTGACAATGTTAACTCCTGTTGCAGTTGAACCTTTCCCTCTATGACCTCTCAGCAATGTTGTGTTCTTTTAGTAAACTCTATTGTTACTTAGAGTTTTCTTCTCTCCTATAAATTCCATTCTCACTACAAATTTTAAATTTTAAAATCTGCTTCCTTTTGATCTGCTACAGTTCCCCAACATCCAAAACCTCTTTTCATTATTTCTTTAGTAAAAATAGGAAATATTATGCTTTTATGTTTGTTATCTTTAATAATAATGACAATATTACTAACAACCATTTTCCGGGTCTTATTGCTTTCCTTACTATATCACTTTTTATCATAGCGACGACATTTTAAGTTGTTTTTATGATCACTTGATGCTCCTCCACATAAAGCACGATGGAGCTACTTATCGGAGGCCTTGAACTTTTTGTCACTTTTCTTAGGACAGACCTGACATCATCAAGAAATAAACAGAACTCTCTATTGTGTAAAGTGTTAGATGGTCCCCAAAGGGAAAGATGGCTGCTGGAGTTGCAGTGTCTCTGTCTTAGAGAAAATCAAACACCTATTGTTCAAAACATCAAATGCTTACAGGACCTTACTAGCGTGGGGGGGGGTTATGTCCAGGTTCTTGTATTCAGGAGTCAAAGACTGACATCACGACACATGTAGAAGATTACGGTAGAATTTTATTAGAGGAGAGAAAAGATGGAACCCAGAGACATAGAATCCATGAGGAGCAAGAGAGCTGAAAAGAACTCACTGATTCCAGACATGGAATCCATGAAGACTGCTGGGGTTAGGGGTATTTATAGGGTCAGATAGGGGCCGGGAAAAATGGCTTTTCTTTCCTGGTTAGCTCAAGTTTCTGCAAACCTGATTGGAGTTTTTGATCCCCTATATCTTATTGGTCTGTTCATATTGGGGCTCAGCCCAGTTGACTTTGTGGCCCTTCAGCTGTTTCTTTTGAGGAACTTAGTTTATCTGCAATGGAGAGCTCATCCATCTCCACATCCTTTCATAAACAGAGGGATGCAGGAAATCGAGACCTTATCTCTATGGAGGATTAGAGCCAGTTCCCCTAGATTAGTAGGGTAATTAGTAGAATAATCCCAGCAGTGGGGGATGACCTACAGAGACCTTCAAAGACCTTCCAGCATGGACCTGTTCTGAAACTGCCTGACGACTGCTATAATTAGAAGACAAAATCATGGGGATGTCCAATGGTGGCGTCTTACAGCGAATGGAGAAGATCAAGCATCACCACCTTGTAGGAATAGAGCCAAGAGTGAGCCTGTCAGCTTTGTTTTGCTGAGGGGAGGTGTATGTAATACCAGATCTGTATTACAGTAAGATCACCCTTATGCACTGAACCAGTGGGAAAAGAAAGGGTTCACGAGAATGACCCGTGCTTAAAGCTACTGTAGGAGGGGAAAACCTAGAATTCAGGAGTTGGAATGGAAATTCTACGAAAGAAACAGTATGGTGATGACGTTTCTACATCTATAATAAAGATCTTATCCCTTCTTGCTCATTAAAAGACATTGCTGGCCAGGTAGACTGAGGTTCATGTTGTTTCAATTGTGAGAAAAGTGGCCTTCTGTGTTTCATAGGAGATTATTAAAATAACCCAGAAAAGATGGACTTAAGCATTACAGAATGGACCTTGATTATGCAGTTTTTATGTGACAATATGGGTGACTTTGGCAGTGCAGAATGTATTCTGACCGTCAACTTCATATGTGATGTGGGTGATTTGGCATTCCAAACTCAGGAAGGTTTGATGGCAGTCTTTCTATACTTTAGAGTATCAGACTAAGTATATTTAGTGACCTAAACTTGGTAAGGTATAGACAATGTCCATCCTTGTAGGATACAGCTGAAAATAAAAAGAAAAAAAAGAACAGTGTGCAGATATTTAATGCCGAACATTACACACAGAAACTCAAGAAAGACTCCACAAATGTCAAAAGATGAGTTGAACTCTGTGGGTGAATTTCTGTGGCAAGGTGCTCCAGTTCAAATATCTTTTCCACAGGTAAGTAACAGTGTTTGCTTGGGAAGTTAGTCAGAATTCTAGCCTGTTTCTTCATCTGTAAAAATGGCACAACCATTTTTAATCTTTGTTAAGGTAATTTGAGAACTAAGTATGTCATTATACATATAGCTCTTGAGATAACACTAAGTTATAGGGAGACCTTCATTCAATGTCAACAGTTACTTTTTGTGGTCTGAGCAAATCTCTCTCATGATTTGCAAAAAATAGTGTAGTTTGAGTGTGTAAGTATTTTCAGGATGATCAAAATGATAGGTTTTACAGATAATATATTCAGTTATTTAATATAACAAGTGTACTCTGGAAGAGATGATTAAATCTTCTTCATATCTAACCTATCTGTCTGTCTAGTTGTCATCTAGGTATCTATCATCTATCTGTATCTATATATGTATTTATTTATTTTTTGTATTTAAGCTATTTTCCAATACTAGTAAATACTATAGTTAAATTATGCAACTAATGTTCACCCCTCTCACATACAGACACATGCACATTCTTTTTAATCCTGTCCTAACCTAATTCAAGTTGTACGACATATAAGAAAGAGGGAAGTCTCACCTTTATAGTATTAGAATTTAACATGCTTATCCATATACGGTTTGAAATATTATCCTTTCTGCTACCCAGAGTCTGTATATACCTTCCCACCAACCAGAAAGTCTTAGAATGGCTGGGAGTCTTCACTTTTAACTTACCACCTAGGTTGTTTCCATATATAGTCAAACAAACTAAAAAGCAGATGTCTCAGAAACTTCTATAAGTTATTTATTTATATTAGGTGCATGTGTGTAAGTGCCGACCATGTTACCTGCATGGAGGTCAGAGGACAACTTCTTGGAGTTGGTTGTCTCCAGTCACATTTTACATGGATTCAGGAGATTGAGCTTATATCTTTAGGCTTGGGCTTGTAAGATATGTGTCTTTATCTGTTGGGTCATGTCCCTGATTTGCAAATAAGTTTTGATGAATAACAAGTAAATAAATTTTATCATACACGGCTAATAATTTCCACTTACACCTTAAGATTCCAATTCTTTCCATTAACATTTTTCTTGTAAACAGGCAGAAGGAATTCAGGTGATCGAACCAGCAAAAAGTCATGTTTATGGATCAACCTAAGGCACAGACCTGTAACTGCAGCTATCTGGGTGACTGAGGCAGGGGAAATTGCAAGGTCAAGTACTGACTGGGTTACTGAGTGAGGTCAAAGTAAGCCTACGAAATTACTGAGATCCTATTACAAAATAAAAAGCAAAACAAGAGAGTTTGAGGAAAAGAGAGGTCCATGGGAGACTATTTGCCTTGCTCGTGCAAGGAGTTTGGTTCAATGCATAATAACTGCAAAGGAAGGGTAGGGGGGGGAGCTTATGGGCACATGCTTAAAATTCTACCTCAACCAATGTCACTGGGGTTTATGAGTTAATGGCAATGCAGGGGCATGTTTATTTTTCCAATAAAAGTCAAACGAAAATATTCCTTGTTATCTCTCAGAGGTAGAACCTGGCGCTGACTTTAACTTATATAACTTCGTGATTTTTGTCTCTGGGTCTGAAACACTCCAAAGATACACCTATGTCTCCAAGGTCTCTCTCAGCATTGTTGTCTAGCTTAAATCTCCATGCTCAAAGACAAGGCCTTTTCCATAAAAGCCTTCAACTTCAGAAAAGGTTGTCTTTTGTATGTCTCATGAATACCGTCTAGCTGCTTCAAGATCTCCTCCCCGACCTTTGTTCTATCTGGTGGAGTTCAATTGTCTTACACATTTATTTAAGCTAATGATAGAAGCATTAAGCAAAAGTTGAAAAAAAGGACAAATGGATTCATCATGAAAATGTACTGTGCCATAAAAAAAAGTCCATACACCAAGATGCTATTCACAGTGGGTAGTAAATTTATGAAAGTCATTGCCTCCAGATATTATATCGGCTATTATATATAAATAGGTTCAGGGAGGACTATAGCAGGCTATTAAACAAAATTGGGATGCTAGAGGTGGAAAGTGATGGCGTGTCCCTTACCTTTGGGAACACTGTGGGGATGAGCAGAACATTCCTTACTGTCTTAGCAGGAGACCTGCTCCGCGGGGGTGACTCAGATTTCTGTGGCTGCCACAACAAATCACCATCTACTGGGGGCCTTGAAACTGAAGCTTGTTTGCTCATAGAGACCGAAAGCTGAAATCAGAATTGCTCTAGGCATGTCACAGAAGAGGCTGTTCCTGATTCTTTGTTCCTGGCCTTCCTGCCTCCTCTCCGTGTTCCTATCGTCTTCTTTCCATGTCTGCCTTCCAGAGATAGAGGATGGGATTTAAGGTTGCATGTATAATCCAGGGTCAACTCTTCCTCTCGGATCACTAAGTCACATCTTTAGTCACATAGCACAATGTCTACGCTTTTTCTGCATTCACAGATTCCAGGATTGGGGACCAGGTACACCTGGTGCTAAATCTTCACTGGTCGGCCTTCTTCGTAATTAGAGGAGGACTCCAACCCAAATCCTCATTTCCATCACAGTATTCCCAACTTCAGTTATCCATTCCTGACATCTGCTCCCCACATTAGCAGTTAACCCCGCTCCTGCTGGGTGCTAATAACACGAGTCAGTTATGTTTGAGAACCATTGGATTTAGAATCACATTCAGTAGCACTTCTCGGAGCCTGGTAATACCAGTCATCGTTGTGATATTTCAAGAGGATAATACCTATGTTCATTTTCTAGACCTGTAAGTAGAACTCCCTCATGCAAATTTTGGAAAACTATGCTATAAAACAAATGCCCAAAAACAAGAGCACTGAATAAACAATACTGTCTTTTTCCTTCACTGACCATGCACGGGCCTGCTCTCCTCCTCCTAGCACTTTTAGGTCTTAATTTTCTTATAATTATTTGAATTACTGCAAGAAGCAGCCAAGCTGTCCTTTGACTCAACAAGTTCCCTCTAGATTTCAGCAGCCTTTTCTTTCTCTTGGGCATTGCGTGAAAGTCAATACTATGCTTAGCCCTCCAGCTACTGCAATCTAGACATCGGCATAGCTCCCGAGAAGCTGAACTTCTCTCATTTACATTGTTTTGAAGTATGAAGAGACTTCTGCAATTTTGCTGGCTCGCCCTGGGTGGAGAACCCAGGCCTCCTGTAGAAATTTCCTGTGTGCTCAACTTGACTCCTCATGCTAGTCTGGCAAGCGTAGAGCTTTAGAGACTGAGTATATTTGAATGAGACTGCTCATTTTATTTGTATTTGTTCATTCGAGTGTATAATAAACAAAAATGATGCTGTTTATTATATAATTTTATTTGCATGTTGGTCATTAAACATTTATTTATTTATTTGCATAGTCAGGAAAAGAGCATTGCTTTATAGTAATAACTCAGTGCAGAGCTAAGCCTTCAAATCCTCTTTGGTTTTTGTTATAAGTTCTTTATATATGATTTTATGTTTTCTATCTGGTTATTGAATAAATGGCTGCTGGAGTTATCAACTCTGCCAACTTCTAGTCTGTTTGGTAAGGGAAGAGACACACAGCACAGAAATGTGTATATTATGAGCATAAGGAAATGTGAAGGATACATTAGAGATAGTGCAGCCTGGAAAAGAAGGTCTAGAGTGACATTGTTTACATTGTTTTGCAGTATGAATAGAAGTCCATTTACTGAGAAAGTTGATTCCCGAGAAGAAACAACAGTGGATGCTAAAGGACAGGCACAGCCACCATTGGTGATGGGGAGTGATGAGCTGCGTAGCTACACAGAGGCTATGTCAGAATGGACACAGAGAGGCTGACTGGTCACGAATGGGTTCCGATTGGTTTGGTGAGAAGCAAGCCTGAACATTCCTCGCCAGGAAGATGAGTGTATTTGAAGGGTTTTACAATGTTGAGATTTGAATTTTAGAAAGATAATTCTGGAACTCAGCATACAGAAAAGCTTTACCTTAAAGGGAAGAACTTGCTGGATTGCTAGCAGAGGACTGATTTCCTACTTTGCTTAAAATGTGAAATCATGTCAGAGTTTCTATGCTAGAACTTATCAGTTTGGTTGGATTTGATTTTCTACCATTGATTGATTGGTAATGGAGTGAGCAACAGAGCACAAATGGTGGTTGGGCGTCGCCTATCTTAGGTAGACTCTAAGAAAATAAACATCAGAGACCAGGACAGGATGGCCCTGGGGGAGAGCCCTGGGATGGAAAGGCAAGTAATCTAGGTTTAGGTTTAGTTTCTATATTTTGTGTGTGTAGATGTATATGATGTGGTGTGATGGGTGTCATCTGTGATGTGTGCATATGTGTGACATGGATGTATGTGTGTATATTTGTGGGTGATATGTGTGTATTGTGTGTGTGATGTGTGGGTACAGTGTATGTGTGGCTGTGACATGTGTAGTGTATATATGTGTATATGCGTTTGTCATATATGTGTATCTGTGGTATGGGTACATGTGTGTGTATATGGAATGTGTGTGATGAATATGTTGTATATGTGCTGTGTGTGTAATGTGTTTATGTATATGTGGCATGGTATATGTGTACATGTGTGTTCATGTGTGGTAAGTGTGATTTGATATGTGTATAGTGTATGTGTGGTATGTTGTATGTGAGGCATGGTGCGATGTGTGTGTGAATGTGGGTATATGTGAATGTGGGTGTGTGAGTGCCACAGCCCTCTTGCGGAGGTCAGACAACAGCCTGTGGGCGTGACTTCTCACCTCCCTGCCCGGCTAGAGCTCAGTCTCTCCTGCTGCATCATCTACACTCTCAACTTCTGGAGATTCTCTTGCGTCCCCTCCCGTTTCCTGTGGTCACATTTGATTAGAGATGCATTTGCATCGTGACGTGTAGCTTTTATGTGGCATCTAACTCAGGATCCAAACTCAGGTTATCAGGCGTGTAGGACAAATACTTCACCAGCAGAGTCGCTCCCCGAGCCAGTAATGTAGTTTTAAATGCCAGAGATTGTATGTCTTAAGCCATTTTGTTGCTGTGCGTCAGTTTCACAATCTGGATAACCTATAAAGAAGTAAGTCTGTTCATCCCATTTCTATGAATGGAGAAGCCCAAGAATGTGCTGCTGGTATGGGGAGAGGGGGTCTTCTCACTGTGAGATGCTGAGAAACTCACTCACACGGGGTGGCTGGGCCAGCTAGCCAAGGAGATTGTGCTTTGATGACAAAGTCACTCTTGTGATAGTGAACCCACCGTCGTGATAGCGATGAGGACAGAAGGATGACATTTCTGCTGGTCAATGAACTGTGGGGAGACATGCGACCAAGAGCCCACAGCTCCTCCTCCAGCCCGTCAGCATGGCTGACGTGCTGCACGCCTGGTGGGCTGCTGGAATCCACAGCCTGTAGGCTCCTGAGACTTGCAGGGAGGACTTGGCCATCTGGCGTGACTTCGTCCGTGCTGCCTGTTTCCACGGCCAGGCCTGGGTATGGGCCTGGGCCTTTGCTGCTTCGGTAACCTTTCGGTATTCAGCCTTTGGCTTCTCAAAGTTGGGGTCACTTACGTTACCGGTCCAGGTTGTAGGAGAAAGTCATCCTGGAAGTCTGCACGCATCTTCACTGAATCAGCCAATCTCCTTTCATATAGGGGAAAGTTGTTTAGATGGGTACGGAAGTTGTTTAGCTGCTGCAGGGTTTATGGAATCAATGAGCAGGTTTGCCATGCATGCTCGTCTCAAGCTGCCAGCCTGCCGTTGCCTCTGTTTGAGATAGTGGAGGCCGTGACCTTGTGTTAAACACCTTCAAGTGCTAGCTGTGTGGAACACCGGCTCACACCTGGTGTTGTCCGGCTTAATGGTAGGTTTCCTCGAATTAATGGAATTGCCTGAACAATCCGTACCTCTGCCTAACAGCATCGCACGAACAGTTGACCATCTCGCTGACTCCGATGGTCGTTTCCTATGAGAAGCTGCCTGCCCTCCTAGTATCAGACCTGCTTTGATCCTGGAGTTCCTCTGGAATTCTCAGATGCACACCATCTGGCTTCAATGACTCATGGAAAGTTAATGTCTGGCGGTGCGGTCCCCACCTGTTGTTTCTTTTTGTGTGCTGATGCCGGTGAGTCATGTTTGCTTTCAATGAAAAGCAACTCTTCAGCGAAAATGCCACGTTTATCCTGTCCGTGATGATCATGGAGTGGAGGAGATAAACAACCCAACCTTTGCTGATGCTGACATGCCCTCCTGTAATCCCCAGGGACATGTGGCTGCATTTTTACTTCTTCACCTACATCCCGAGAAGCATTCCTCCCAACCCTTACGCACTTCCTACAAAGGGCAGATTCTGTGCTATAGGGTTTACCTGAACAATTTGTGCCGCCGGGCCATTCACAGCTGATTGGGACACTCTCTTACGTCACCACATTACTCATGTTTGTCGTCCTGTGCCCCTGTGGTTGACTCTTCCATGTGTTGATGTCTTATGAAAGTTCGTGGGACTTTCTAGGTGGTTTGTTTTTTGAAATAGGGTCTCGTGTAGTCCATGCTGGCTTTGAACTTTCTACATAGTTGAGGGTGATCTTGAACTCCTAATCCTTCTGCTTGCACCTCCCAAGTGCAGAGAGAGTGGGTGTGAGACCCCGTACCCAGCTTTTCTTTTCTCCTTATTTTTTTAGATTCATTTTATTTACTTGTTTTGTGCATATGTACATGTATGCATGTGCAAGTATGTACATGTATGCATGTACGTAAGCACACTCATATATGTGTGTGTATGTGTATCTATGCGTATGTGACTCTGTGTGTGTGTATGCATGCACAGGCACATTAAGTGCTGCAGTACACTTGTGGAGGTCAGAGGGCAACTTTGCAGGACTCAATTCTCCCTCCCACCTGTCTTTGAGGCAGACTTGGTCCTGTAGCTGTGGCATACACAGCAGTTTCTCTCATCTCCACCTCCCACAACACCAAAGAGAGTGTGGGGATTAAAAATGTGTGTCGCTGCATCTCTCCTTTGATGTGGGCTCTGGGGATTGAACTCAGATCATCAGGCTGTTACCTGCTGAGTTGTCTCGCCTGCCTGCACACCCATCTTTTTAATGCTTGTGATTTTAATACTTCCCATAGTATGGTGCCCCTAATGATTTCCTATTTCTGTGTAATGCAGCAGTTACCCGAGATGTGAGATGGGGATACGTGTTCCTACCACAACCTGTCAGAATGCTTTTTGAACTATGTGTAAGAGAGACGCAAGCCCAAATATGCTCCACCTGAGGCTGGAGAGGGTTTGATCAGCCCAAGTTTGGAATCATACTAAAGCAAAAGGAACAAAAGGAAAAGCAGTAAATGAAAAAGATAAAGATAGGACTGGGGAGGCAGCTTGGATAGCCGACCACCCGACACACATGTTAGAAGCTGGCAGTTCATGCCCGTCATCCCAGCACTGGGCGTGAGGAAGGATGAAGACAAAGATTCCTGAAGCTCAGTAGCGAGCTGGGCTAGCTGAATGGATAAGCCGCTCTGTTTCAGTGTCAGTGGAAGAGCCTGTTTCACAAAAATAGTCGGAGAACAATCCAGGACTAAAAGTGCACACATCTCACGTGCACCACACACACACACACACACACACACACACACACACACACACACACACACAACTAATTAGATAAATGAACAGTGAAGATGAAGAGGACATTGTCTTTCTCAGAACGGGGGAGGCGGGGGACAGTGACCTAGGTGTTTTCCCGCCATGTTGTCATTTTTGCATTTGCATTTTCCTCGGTGCTTAGCTTCGCCTTTAGGCCAGGTTATCCCCTGTCCCCCAGTTCCAAGACAGTCATCAAGAACAGCCTGGATCGCTGGAGACACGGGATGGATTTTCTCAGCTCTGCTCTAGTTCAGCCTCTTTATGCTCAGAAGCACAAATACATTTCTGAGCTGAAGTTTGCCAGTTGACACAGTGAGGAAGATTTGAAGAACTGCTGAGAATCTGGCCTGTCCCCCCAGCAGCCAGTTTCCTGGGCTTTGCGCTGGGATCCAGGAGTCACTAGAGGCAATTTTGTGTTCTTAACGTTCTCAAAATCGCTCCTGTTCTGTCCAGCTGTATCATTACACTAACGGGGTTATGAAGGAATATAATGCACATGATATCACAACAAAAATATCTCAAGACAAATGTGAGCTTCCAGGTACATGCTCCGCCTCCATGACATTCCGCATCTGTAGCCTCTCAGCACTAGGACACCTCAGCCCTCTCATCATCCACCGCTGACTGCCTCCAAGGGGCTCAAGAGGAATGAACTACCCAGCATGCATTGGGACAACATAGTTTCGTAAGAAGCTGGTACAAACGTAAATAGGTGCGCGTCAGGATAGATGTTCATGTTTAACATATTCAGCATGTTCCGCAGAAGAGCCCAGAGCAGGTGAGGGGTCAGTGAACATTCCCAGGGTTAACAATGCCTCTGAATATTGAGCAAAACAAAAATGGGTAAAAGTCCGCCAGGTGAGAAAGCATCCCAGTGAGGGTAACAGAGTCCAAGGCTCCCTAGAATTAAGAGCACCTCCACAGCTGACCGTGGACAGGTAACAGCTTGCCACAGACGGTCTCCTTGTCCGTCTTATGAATTAGGAGGACAGATTTCCTTTCGAACACATGAGGAAGTCGTAGCCAGAAAAGTCTCAGGAGTATCTGTTTGGCTCAGTAGAAGAAGGTCAGTCTCCAGGGCCAGATCTATGTAGGGGAAATGGATTCCAGTGACGCTGAATGGCCTGAAAGGATCTCGCCACAGAGCATCCTCCCAGTGGGGTCTCCCTCCGCTTCTGTCTGGCCACAGGTTCTCAACAGCTAACTAACTCATTGACTACCAAGGTCAATGAGATCAGCTTCGGCTTCCACAGAAAGCAATGCTTAGCCTGCCTGAAGAGCTCATTAGCCTACATTGGCTCATTATCTTTGAGATGGGCTTTGGAAGAGTTTCCAGGTGAATGGAGAAAAGAGGATGAGCTCACGGGGCAGAGGCTGGGCAAGCAGGGCAGGGCAGGGCTGGCCGGCTCCAGGGAGGAGATTCGTCCAGGCGGTGACAGTTGGGCCAGCTTTCTGGTGTTGGGTCCCTTGGATCCTGATGTCTCCACCTATTTTTCTCTACTTTCAGTGGTTCCTACTTATGGTAGGTAGAATAATGCCCCCCCCCCTGCTCTAAAAGGTCCATATCTCAATTCCAAGGACCTGCTGATGCCTTATTTTGCATGGGAGAGAGGACTTTTGAGATTGACTTAAATTGAGGTTCAGTAGAGGGAGACAAGATCACAGAGTCCCTGAGAGAATCCAAGGTGACAATAATTGTCCTTTTAAGTGAATGATAAGGGGTAAGGAGTGTCAACAGGAAGCATGAAGACGGAAGTCAGTTTGTGACACAGCCGGAATCTGAAGAATGCAGGGGGATTTTATTGAATAGAAATGGCATCCTTAGATTACTTAGGACCAGTTCTCCAAGTAGTTTGATTTTTACCCCACCCAGGACCATTTGAGGCTTTCTCCCTTTAGAACCATCATATAAGATATACTAGATTATAAGTCGCCTTGTTTGCCTAACTTGTCAGCTGTGCTGTGGGTCCAACGCATGTGAGAACTATGGTTACTGACCGGAATTCACTTAAGGACTGATGGGCTATTACTTAGCGGGCTATTACTGTGGTGGTGGCGGCCTTGCCATGGAAGCAAACCTTCTTTGTTACTTGCTTGCTGTCACCCAAATGCCCTTACCAAATGTTAGCACCTTAATAACTGAATTGTTCAGCCTCAAAAACTATAAACTCTTCAAACCTCCATTCTTTATAAATTACCTGTCTTTGACATTCCATTATAGCCGCAGAAAACAGACTGAGACAACGAGCCATCAAAGACTATCGCCTCTCTCTACCGTGATGCTCATGAGTCACGCGCGCACACCTTCCCTGCCTGACTTTTTCCTCTTCCACTCCACCTTTGTTGGGAACCTCTGGTTCAGTAGGCTAATTTGGGAATCATGTGTCAAGATGAGCAGGGAGTAGAGGACAGATCAAGCCTCTGGAGAAACTGAGAGGGAAGGAGGCATCATCTTAACCTCAAGTCCACCGCCACCCATGTCAGAAGGCAGAACAGGGCAAAGGAAGCGAAGGAAGAGCGACGTGTGGGAATGCAGGAAGCGGCATGGGCCTCAGCCGCCAAGAACAACTTCAGGCGTGACTGAGAGGCATGTGTTTTTGTTGGGCTCCACACACCGTGGATACAGTGACTCAAGTATAACAATCTTGGAAACCATTGCTGTTCCAACATGTTTACACAAAAGCCTTAAATAGGAAAGAGATGTCTTGAATACAGAAAGGGGAGCTTTGAGAAAGAAAACTTATTCACATTTGCTTTGTCCAAATAGTTGATGGAGGTTTGTGTTAGACCTCCAAATGACCCATAAAATTTATCTTACAAATTCCATTTCCCATTTGAAAGTGACCCGGAGCTCAACCTTATAAGAGGCGAGTTAAAATGACTTGATTCCCATAAGTATTAAAAGTTTTTCTTTACTTTAAAAAATTTTATTTGAATTTCAAGTATCTTGAAGGTTTGAAAAGCATTGTTTTTAAACAACAGTGTCATGATGGTAAGGATAGCTACCTGCTTTCTGGGTGAATTTTTATCCTGCTCCATATCAGGGAACACATGTCTATTGCTTTAAAATCAGGCCAAGAACCTATGGAAGGGATGCACATTTGACACAGTTGGGAATGAACTAGTAAAGTTTTGCTATAAGGACTTTATAGCAAACTGCCTTCTAAATATTTACCATTATACCATAGGTTAGAGGAGTACTCTCTACTCTTCTTTTGCAATGGAAGGTATTTAAACAGAAGCAAAGTGCAAAGAAGAAATGACAGAGTCCTAAACAAGGCAAGGAAACCACCCCCTTTACCTGAAGGCTTAGAGAACATCACTGAAGAGGGGGCAGTAAGAATGGAAGGACCTGAACTGGGAAGGGTACAGCCAGAGACAGTATCTTCTGGGTATGACCTGGGGTTGCATCCACAAACTCACGATGGCTATGTCCACTTCTACAAGACTTGCACAGGAGTTGCACTTTCAAAGTGTCACCCTGGAAGGGAAGAGATCTCAAGAGGCTCTGTGCCTCCCTAAGAGACTGTTGAGGGTTCATGCTGTATGTGAGAGAAGGGGAGCTTCTTTCCTCGATGGCGCACCCACTGATATATGGTCCATACTCCAAAGAATGCTCAGCATATTCAGACACATATCTGCATGCAGCCTGTGGCCCACACATACAAACAGACGCGAAAGTGGGGAGAGACCGGCAGGGAGGAAGGTTAGTAGTGGGAAAAAGAGGAGGTAAGAAGGAGCAAAAATAGAAATTTATGGTGGTCATGTAGGAAACAGAAACAATGAAAATAAACAAGTGCCATCCATCTTTCCGGAACCCTCCCCTCCAGTTTTACCAGATTCGAGTTTTTACACTGAGGCGTTGGATCCCTTTAGACTTGATTTTTGTGTGGGATGAGACATGAGGATCTAGTTTCATTCTTCTACATAGTCATCGAATTTTCCCAGTACCATTTGTTGGAGTTGTTTTGTTTTCTTCAATGTATATTTTTGGTGACAACCGAATTTGTATAGGCATTTATTTGGGCCTTCTGCTCTGTTTCATTGATCTCCATGCCACATTCTCTGCCAGTACCATACTGTTTGCATCACTACACCTCTGTAGAATATCTGAAACCTTGGATGTTTGATTTATTTAAAATTCACATTATCACTTTTGTTCAGTCTATTGGGACTCTTTTTGGCTTTTGTATGAATTTTAATTTTTTTTTCTATTTCTCTGAAAAGCAGTCCTGAGATTTTGATTGGGACTACATTGACTATGCAGGTTGTCTTTGATAGAATGGCCATTTTCACACAATTTCTTCTCATCCATAAACATGTGAGACCTTTCTATCTTCTAGTGTCTTCTTTGACTTCTTCTTTCAGTGTTTAAATTTTTCATTTTAAATGTCCTTTGCTTCCTTTGTTAAGGTTATGCCAAGAGATTCTATTCTAATCTGCTCTTATTTTCCTAGTTTATCATAAGGGTGTTACAGTGCCTTAAAATGACTAAAGTAAAGTTTCAGAAGAAATATGGCTGAACAGAGAGGAGATGACGTAGAATTCTTGCCACTGTAATGCTAACTATGTATGTGCGTCAGAAGAAATATTCAGGTCTTGGTTTGTTGGCTTGTGCATATTTTTGTTCATTTGTGTTTGTTTGTCTCCGTGTAACCCATGCTGGCCTGGGGCTCTGTCCTTTCTGCCAAATGTTGGAATATGAGAACTCTGTTACCACCTTTGGCTACATACCTGTCATGAATTGTCAGTCTTTAAAATGTGAGCCACTTTGCTTCAGCTTTTGGCGAACACCGTGCTTATAATTGAGCTTTAATGCCATGGTAAAATATAGAATAAGAGCGAAATCCTCATGTTGTCTACAATAGTGAGACAAGATTATTTATTCTCTATGAATAATATTAGTAGTGCCTAATACTTTGAAAAATTGAAAGTTCAGATTGTAGTGGCATTTATGTTTTCAAATCTAAGATCAAATTTAGGAAATTTAACCCCATATATTAAGTCGAATGTAAAATCTTCAGAGATAACCAGTGTTTTACAATAATGAGAGAAAATAAGAGAGATAGAAAGAGAGAAAGAGCCAGTAAAATATAAATGATGTAAAAACCATGAGAATTTAGACAGTTTATTTTCTCACAACTTAAATACACCAAGTTACTTTTCAAAGGCTAGTCTCAGGAGAGAGGCAAAATGTATTTACTTGAATGCTATATATAGGATAACATGGAGAATATATTTCTGATGTTACTGAGTTGCTTGCCAAAGATTGTCTTCACATGTCTACTGATAATTAATCAAATTAGCTAGCTTAAAAAGTAGCAAGTATCTTAAAATAGCACCGAATTCAATTAGGTTGTACTGCCAACATAGTTCCTTTGACAGTTTCCTTCCATCTTGCTTTCTGGTGGCTTAGGAAAAGAAGGCCTGTCAAGAACGCTTGTATGCCTTTTCCTGGCTTTGAAATATTAAAAAAACAGTATTTTCTAGATTTTTTGGTGCCTACTCTGAAATCCTCTATGTTATGGTTAATATTTAAAAATACACAATAAAACATGACTATTTACCTTGTATGATATTGAGTATATGAAATAAATCTCTTAAGACATAAACTCAGAAAGGTCTAATCATAATAGAGCACCTATTAATTCAAGCAGTTCCTTTGAACTTCTAATGACTCCCAATTATTTCCCAGAATGAGGAGACAGTGCTGAAAACTCTTTCCCAGTCTAAGGTCCTGCTTCGAGCTTCATGGCTATTCAGTAACCCCAAGATTATCCCATGGACACACATACATTCCTCTGTGTCCTCCTCTGTGTAGTGCTCCTCTTCTCCAAACTTACCTCTTACTGTCTAGAATTACGTGCATCTCTAGATGACATTGGCCTCAGATCACCCTGTAAGAACAGTGACAGGAACGGTTTTAACACAGACACTTACTCAGCTTCCAGAACCTACAGTCTTAACCCCACTTTGAGTTTATAAGATTCAAAGGCATTTGGAACAAAATGGGGGTGGGGGATTAAAGCGATGGACTTGGATCATGACTCTTTGATTTTCACCTAGGGGAGTGCAGCACACGTTTGACCCCTCTGAACCTCACTTCTTTTCCTCTTAAGACTGGCAAGCTGTATTGAACTCAATGTTGTCTGGCACCGTTAAATAGGATGATTACTTTAAAGTATATCCTAAGGTACCTTGTTCATAAAGAGGATCCAATGAATGATGGATGCTGTTTTTACATCCATGTACTGTAGATAAATATTTTTCCCCTCAACTTTACATGTAAATAGTTTGGATTTAGGATGGAAATAATAAACGGTTTAGTCATTTTGTAATACTTCTTTGACGAACTTTTACAATGATATTCACATTTTCAAACTCCCATCTTTTTCCATGTCATAAGAAATTTTATGTGAATGTTTTATCTCAACTGGGATAGATAAGTATGGTGAACTAATTTAGCATTCACATGGATAAATACCACACATGTCTTTCTTGGTGTTTCACTATCCTTTAGCTTTAGCTAATGAGCACTTAAAGTCTTGCTGGTTTTTCCCCAAAGACCCATAACCATTTATAACATTCTTGAAGTGAAAGTGGTTGCATTTTTGAGAAAAATACAGAAACAGTTTACCTTCTTAAAGTTGGAAAAACCTACTGATAATATAGTCCATGTAGCATCATGTGCGATGAAACATAGACTCAGGTTTAATCTATTGAATGTTGTCATAGGGCAGGTTAGTTTGATCAGAGTAGTTTAATCTGTTACTCAGAACTAGTTAGGGATATTTCAGTTTTGGATTTCAGTAATTTTTTTTAAAGAAGGGTTTGAAAACACTCGAACCAGAGCTATTGTTGTCTTTATCATTTTCTCTTAAAAACTGAGTAAATAATAAAGAAAGCTTGTTTGTCTTATGAATATGGTAGCTGGGGCATCCAAGGACAGAGTAACAGCATATGGCAAAGTTCTTGTGCGATGTTCCCGCACAAGAGAAGAGCAGAAGATAGTGAGTGCTATGAGCAAACACAGGGAAAACTTACTTTACCCACAATCCACTCATCAGCCTCTCACCCCTTCCCATGATAACAACATAACCCTCCCAAGAGGGCTTCAATCCCCATGTCTGAGCCTTTACTTTCCAACACGATGACATTAGGAATCGATTTTCCAGTGCACGAAGCCCAGGTAATACTCACCAAAACCAGAGCATGAGAAAGAGGGTAGCTTTGAGAACGTTTCACTTTAATTTTGGGGCTCTCCCCTCCATCCAGGTCGCTTTGCTCTCCTTTTCAAGAACTCTGTGAGAAAACCAGTGTCTTGTTCCTATCCAAGCCCTGCCCTGAAACAGCCTCATATCTCCTGGTTGCCAAATTATTTTAACCTCAAAACGAAACTTCCAATCCCTTAATATAGACCAAGATTCAGCAAAGTTTTTTGGTGAAGGGCCAGATAGTAAATATTTTCAGCTCTGCAGGCCAGATGGTCTCTGCTGTAACTACTAAACTATGCAAGTTGCAGTGTGAAAACAGCCGCAGGCAGTAAGTAACCAAATGAGCATGGCTATGTTTCTATAAAACTTTATTTATAAAAGCGGGTACTTGCTTGGATTTGGACAGGAGGAAATGTTGGATGAGCCTTTGTATGGATATTCACCAATCATACTGTGCTCTACTGTCATATTTAAAAAGAACAAAAAGGTAAAATTGGCATTGATCTCATTCATTCATTCATTCATTCATTCACTCACTCCTTCACTAGTGAGCTATCACAACATCTTCAATAAATTCAGCTCTGGCCCTCATGCCTCAAATTTAGTGGTGACTATTTCACACCAGGATTCATGCTGTTTCTCTTTCTCCTAGCAACAGTATAGGACTGAATAGCAAAAATCACAAGTTAGTAATTAATTTTTTTTAACCAAATCTATGCTCTGCTTACAAATCCTTTGGTAAACTTTTAAGGAGACAAAGGTCACTTACCTACTTTCTCTTTGGTACCTTATCTTGGGCCTTACCTCTCACCTTTTGTAAAGTTCTCACCCACCTGTTCCCGGGCCAGTCTTCCTTCTTTCTGTTGTATACTCCCCAGTCTTCCGTGCTTTCCTCACTGCTCATAAAATATCTTCTTATACTCACCACTACACCCTGAGGCTTGAACTTCAGAAATTAAAGCTATTTCCATCCTGTTATAAACAATGGAGGTGTCCTAGTTTTAAAGGGCTGCTTGTACCACAGCTGGTGATATCGTAGGAGCTACCAAGTGTGTATATCCATATTTTGCCCAAGCTGTCCAGAATCAAGTTCCTGTTTCTCCTAGCTCCATGAAAATTAACTAAATCTTGAATATTTGATGAATCAAGAGAGAAAGATAAGAGTTGTCAATTATGGAAGGTACACATAGTTTAAGGTCTACCTGACTGTATCAACTCTAAAAGAAGATATGGGTTGAATGAATTTAGCCCATAACCCAGCATTTTGGGAATTTGTCTTAATAAAGAAAAGCAGAGGTAATATTGAAATATGTCAAAATATAAATGTGCAGTGTCTTGGTTCTCATTTCATGATTTCTCAATGCAGACTTTGCTTGGAAATTTAGGCAGTCAACTCTGAATATAAATGCATATGCCTTTCAGATTATAATTGATGACTATTGTGTTTGATTTTGTTACTTTTATTTTATTGTGGTATTGGATCATTAACCCAAGGCCTTGTTTATGTGAGGCAAGTGCTTTATCCCTCAGATCCACCCCAGCCCTGACTGCATGTTTTAAATGAGAAATCTGATTTTGAAAGACTATTTAAGAATAGGAAAATAGAATAAGTAATTTTCATCTATAGAACAGGAAGCTAATTCTCTGAGGTGGTCTGAAGGGAGAAGACACTGGTGGTCATGTAAGGGGATGGAAGACATGATGTGTCTTAGCAAGCAAGGGAGTCCATAATTTCAATAATACTCTATAGGCTTGCTCCTAATAAAATAAAATAAAGACGCTTGGATTAGCTCTGTATTCAAACATAATGAAGATTGGCTTTCAAGCTACCGAGGTGGATTTATTTTCTCTAGGGAATTGTTTACATAGCTCAAGAAACTGATCTGAGAGGAGTTTGTGTTACTTAGGAAAGGAGGGTTTGACATTCAGTCCTGGGAGGGCTGTTATATCCTACAAGTCTAATCCGTTACTCTGTGGATTTGTCACTAGAACTTGGTGAGCATGCTCACTAGACGGCACTGAAACCACTGACTGCGTATAGTGGGATCTGACACTGATGGTGTGAAAGCATCTTCAGTTTGCCTCAGCATAAGTAAGTCAGGTCAGCACAAATAAGATGGGAGCCGCATGGGAAACTCACGTGTAGACATTCATCAGGAATGTTTCTCCAAAGGTTGCTTCTGCTATCCCCCTCATCTTCCCTCTGCCTGAACTAGTGCCTACAGATTATTGGTCGCGTTTGTGCTGAGATAGCTTTGTCTCTGTATTGAACTCTGTGGAAGCCTCCTCAAAAAATGCTTTCAACATATAAGACATTTTCCGTAGGAGTAACAAATGTACTGAAATATAGTTATAACATATTAGAATTGTCACAATGTATTGGGATGAGTTCCTCCTTTGTGTGTGTGTGTGTGTGTGTGTGTGTGTGTGTGTGTGTCTTTCTTTAGATCTGGAATTTGCCAGATAGTTTTGTCTGGTTGGCGAGCTCTAGGGATCTATCTGCTCTTCTCTTCTACTGCAGCACACCCAGTATTTTCTACAAGGATTCTTGGAATCAAACTCAGGTTTTTATGCATACAGTGTTAAGAGCTTCACTGACAGAGCCATCTACCCAATCCCATTGTGTGTACTTATATCATTCAGGAAGATCTGGAAATATACCTAACTGAGTAACTCTGTAACTTTGAAGGAGCATAGGTAGCTCTTGGAGTTTTTGATTTTAACAATACTTGTAATTTCCACTGCATATATAATAATTGATCTTGCCATGAATAGTAAAAGTGTCGCTTTTTTTGTTATGTAGTTAGAGGTGCTGAATAAACCATGAAAGTGTTAACTACTTGTGTTCTTTCTTCATAGACTAGAAAATTTTAAAATCATTCTATAAGCGCTTGGAAAAAAGTTGCTTGATCATGCTCGATATGTTGACTCGGATTTGTCTTACAAGCTGGATATCAAAACCAAAAGAATATCTCAGAGTAGAATATCGTTATTTATCAAAGGGAGCTAACATGCCAGAGAATCTACTGTGGTTGGAATGGATGGGGGATCAGTTCCACTTGCTAGAGAACATCTTATGGCGGAAAGAGTAAAATTAAAATGTGACCAACTGAAGCAACCATGCAACACAAGGCCACTGTGGTGCTCTGCTCGCAGGACAAACTTCAGCATCTTTTCAATAAAGCAGGGGGTCAAAGTAATGTGATTTATATGCTTATGATAAGCCAAGACACTTTGTGCAGTCCTGCTCATTCTACTTCATCATTACAACAGTCTCAATGTACATTTTACAGATAAGGAAACTGTGGAAAATTATCTGCAGAGCCAATGTTAAATTCCAGTAAGGGAGATGCAAAGTGCCTACCTACATTCTTAATCGCTGTAATATGATTCACACCTCAGGTCTATCAGTACAATAAAATCCATTTCACTAAAAGTTTAAAGCTCTGACAAAGGAAAAGTTATGTACAAATAGTTGTTCTGAAAAACCATAACTTTATAGCCTAAAGTTCTGTTCTGTCAAAAAACAAAGGGTATATTAGACAAAATGTTTATATCCCATCAAAATCTATGTGCTGAAGTCTTAGTCCCCAGAGTAGCCGTATCTGGAGATGGAGTTTCTAAGGGAATAATGAACGTTAAATGAATCATAAGAGTATTACCCTGATCTGATTGATTTGTGTTCTTCTGAGACACTGAAGGAGCTCTCTCTCTCTCTTTCTCTCTCTCTCTGTTCTCCTCTCATTCTTTCTTTCTCTCTCTATTTCCCCTTCCTTGCCTCCTTCTCTCCCCATCTTCCTTGCCAACAGGAAGAGCCTTGACTAGAAACAAGTTGGCTAGAATACTTATGTACACCTTTAGCGTCCAGAACTGAGAGAAAATAGATTCTGTGACTTCAGCCACATAGCTTAGCATATTTTGTTATGGCAGCCCAAATTTTCGGTACAGTTAAGTCACCAGTTTGTTCTTCAAACAATAAATTGCATGCTAACAACCTGGAGAAATGATTTTCAAAGGTGACTGATGACATGAAAATCTTCAATTAGCAACTTTCTCAAAGTATATCCCACCACACATCATTTGAAAATATACAGTCACCTGTGCAACTCTTCCTTAGGAAAAACCTAAGCTAATCACTACTATAAATAGGGTTAATAAATTCTTATATAACATATTCTATTATCCCCATTAAAAAATTAATTATAATGGCTCTGGTGGGTGGAGCCTGGGAAATCCCAGAGCAAACCACACAGGAGATAGAAGCAATCCAAGATGATTCCTGAAGTCACCCTTGATCTTCCACAGGGACACACACATGATTAGTAAATAAATAAAATATTTAAAAAAATTTTAAATGTAATTAAAGATTTGTAATTAAAGAAAATGACTTGTAATTAAAGAAAACTTAAAAAGTGTCACATTTACTTAAAGTACACAAGAATTTAACATCTCTTTCAGGACATTTTTAAGGAATAAATTTCCCTTTCAGTATAAACAAGAAGATCAGTATATAATTATGATATAGTCCACAAGAGTACTCCATTTATCTTTAAATGGAGACGATGCTAGTATTTTGTGTGTGACAAGTGGCCATTCTAAGAATAAAGGAGGTAATTCTCCTGAAGTCTTGAAGACTGTCAAAATTCTATGAAATGACAAGTCCGCCATTATTATTAAGATGTTTATATAACCAAGTGTACATTGAAATCAGATGCTCCTACATGGAAAGGAAGCAATGGCCATGTGACTTAGGAAGACAAACTCAAAGTCTCCTAAATGCACGTGACTGGTATTTTGAACAAGGGAGCACATTATTCATTACCATTTATCAAAGCAGTCATAGCAAATACAAGTTTTATTAAGATGAATGAAGGAACTGTTCTATGGTAAACTGAGGACTCTAGGATCGCACAGCTCATAATCTTTCACTATGGCAGGTTCCAACAGGAAAACTCAGCCCATAGTGAGGGAAAGTATCCATATGGAAACCATTGTGCCGTCAATGAGATGTGGACAGAAATGGCTGTGACGATGTAGATATGACTCCAGTATAGTGCATCTCCCATGCAACGATGTTTATAGAATTTCGATCCTCAGTGCAGTCGTGTGGAAAGTAGTGGAACCTTTAACAGGCGAGGATTACTCTATGGTAACTAGTTCTGAGAGGCACTGCCCATAGCAGGAATTAATGCTCTTTCTACAGTTAGTTCTCAACAATGAGTTGACATGGAAAGCAAAAGCTGCTTGCCTTTCCACCTGCCTTATCTCTTTACACACATCCCCATGCCGCTTGGTGGATTCCACCCGAGGCTCTCCATCCTGCAATTTTAAATCCCAAGAATATGAGCTAGGTAAACCTTTTTCTGTATTAAGTATGTAACTATGGGTGTTTTGCTATGTCAAAAGAAAATGGATTTATTAGACATTTATGAAGGCGAGCTTTAGATGATAGCCTTAGGGTGGGGTGTGTTTTAGCAGCCTTGATACCAAAGGGGCTGGATGTCTAATGGGCTGAATGAGATGAAAGTAATGAATGTGGAGAATAAGACTGAGAATGTTACATATAAAAAAGTATAGTATCATTCATATATATCCATTTCAAAGTACTATTGGTTGTCTTTCATGAACTACTTTTCAAATTTATAGTCCACACAGCAAATATGGGACTCTTGATACGTCACTAATGCTATATTGATCATGGAAAAGATTTAAATGCAAAAATTTGCCTTCCTTTTTCTGAGTCTTCTGGTTATTGTGAAATAATGCCAGTTTTTTTCTTTTTTCTTTTCTTTTTTCTGTTCTTTTTTTTTCTTTTTCTTTCTTCCTTTTTTTTGTTTTTACAAAAACAGAAGGAAATTCATCTCAGCAGAGAGAAAAGAAGGAAGAAAAAATGAAAATGATTTTTTGCTTTGGTGCATATGATTTTAGTTGCCAACTGTACATTCAGATTTCCCTCTGTGTGGAAATCATCGGGGGTGTTTTCAGGGTCTGCCCACCCTTCATGTCTCTATCTACAGCTGTCAGGACAGTTTCTGCTTCTCGTTTAAGGAGGAAGACATGACTGCAGCGTGCAGCATCGCATTTGATATTCTATTAAGAGAGATCATTCAGATATTCATAGAAGCAAACATTCTTCAAATTGTGTGGAAAACTGGCAACCTGGTAAGATGAAATATCTTATATCCGAGTTGTAATGAGAGTGATCTGATTTGAGAAGTGAAGGAGTTAATTATGTAGAACATGCATGCCAGGGATGGGAGGAAGAAATCTAAGTTTATTTCCTTTCCATGGCTGTCAATTGAAAATATGCAGTGTGGTAGCTGAAACATGAATATTTTAAAGTAGCAGCAAATGCCTGTAATTCTTTGGCCAGCAGTTCCAGGCGTGTCCCTTACTGGCAGTGAACCGCAGGCAGTGAGCCTCCACCTTCCAATGCCAAGGAGATAAACATGCTTTCTTTAGACTTTCAGGACTTGAGTGACTTTATTATACTTTTTCCTCCTCTTTCTTGCGCACAGTTCATCCAATTCTCTTCTCCTACCTGCCATAAAAGTGTTTCAGTTTAACCAGGAACAACTTTGATTTTTCTCTTTGTGTCCATCGAAGTTTTCAGAATTGAATCAATACTTTACTTCATATTTTCATATTTTTTCCTGGAGTTCATAGTTTGAACACAGTCCCAAACTCAGGAGGCAAAATTTCCAGCACTGTAATGGAATGAAGCACCGTGCTAACCACCTATGTTTAGTTTATACAGTTTATACAGTAAAGAAAGTAAGCAACTGAAGATGCTTCTTGGAGCTGTCTGCCACCTCTTCCTCTGGAGTACTTAAATATAGCCTGATAAAAAATTAAAACCAATTTATCAGATGGCAAAACATTGGAACGCTCTTAATGTCCACTTAAAGTGCAATAGTCAGTAATTTATTCCATTTTGAAGATTTCATGTTATCAGCATTTAGTTCAATTTATAGCTCATTCTTAGTTTTGCTATTATTTACTTTAGCAAATAATGGAGTCTTATTCTGAAAGGAAAAAAAAATTGTCTCCTGTCGAGCAGCGGTGTGACAGATTCAATGTGTAAAACTAATTGACAGTTTCTTACCCGGCAAACTAAAGTTGCAAACTTATTTCATGTCAGCTTTGAGAAAGTGACTTTTACACCTCAGTATCTGGAAGAGTCAACCTGGGATCTTGTTAAAATGCAAATTCCTGACTTCTAGCTCCAGGGGTTCTGATCAGAATTCTGGAATGAAGCCAAATAATCTGCACTGATTTTTCATAATCACCCTTTTATGATTCTGTTTCTAGGATACACCTCAAGAAATACCCTCACCTCCATAGGAAATTTTATGCTTTTGGTATATCTAGTCATTTTATGTGAGAACTATTGATTAATGGTTTTAGCAATTGTAAGACTAATCAGGTTGTTGATTATGTTCAACTTTAGGGGTTTCTAGGACTTATTTTTCAAAAGCTGCCTTGTGACATTGTTCCTTTTTAATAGTATTGCAAGCATTGTGTTTTTAAGACCAAACCAAGTTTATCATATCAGAAATTCACTTGGCACCCTGGAGGTAGAGTGCTGAAGTAAAGGAGGACCTAACATGCATAATACAGTGGGTTTGGACTTCAGTGCTACAAATATAAATAAATAAATAAGCAAATAAATAATTCATCTGGTAGGCTGTGGCATACATTCAAAGCTTTAATTGTTTAAGTGTCTATTTTATATTTCCTTACCTTAGCATAATTCTTTGGCAATGAATGTGTTTCAGGTATCAGAATGTATCATCAGAAAACAATGAATGCAACAAAAAGCTCGTGTTCATATCCACTGAAAAGGAAAGGGATGATTTAATGAAAGTAATATTCATCTTTGCTCCGAAGACTTCCTAAAGAATAGGACTTTAGGGAGCACATTCCACGCTGACCTCTTTCTGGCCCGGGGCAGCAATGATGCTATTTCACTGTGGGACAGAAGCATCTCTCGCTGTGAACATTTTGACTCTAGAACTAAACACATTCTAGATATTGCTATTTTATTTTATTCTATCCCATTTTAGATTGAATCTCTTTATGGAGCCTGGGTTAACCTCTTGCTCAGGATTCTCACCCACCCAAGTACTAGGGTTAAAGACATATACGTAATCTCATTCGAAATGATGACTTCACTTTTTCCACTATACAAGAAATGGGGTCATTACGAAAGAATAATTTTGAAAGTAGAAGAGATAAGCCCATCTGTTGTCATGGGTCAAGGTTGAAGACCAATGAGCTTCCTGAAAATACTTGTTCAATCATAAAATATTTCTCCAAACAGAAAATTTGATTATCAAGGAATGTGAAGAGGAAATAGCAGAAGTTATTTAGTTTTGAAATGACTGTGTAAGTAGACTTCTCTATGAGTCCAGCTTTTCCTTGACTTACGAGGGGCTCATGATCCCAACAAACCCTTTTGAAGTTGGAAATAGCACAAGCCAAGATGCAAACATCCTCCCTTAGCAGCTTGGCCCACTGGAAGAATGTCAGTGGTTTATCTCAGGACTGCGTGGCTGGCTGGTTCCTTTAGTTCGCTACCACTGCTGATCACCGCTGCAGAAGGTATTGTGATTGCTTCCTCACCACAGATAAAGGAAATGAAAAAAAGCAAATGGAACTATCATAAATCAGGGATTGCCTGTATTTCAGAGTGATGGAAAGAATCATCAGGATTACACCAAAAAAGAAATATCGCGTTTCTCCTCCAGGATGTGGCAAAGTACAGCATCCAGTTACAGAGAGCAAACACAATTGCAGTGTGTGAAGGTGGGGGGGGGGGGAAATGAACCCATGAACCATCAAGGTATAAAAGCCCATGACATTTCTGCCTCTGGCTCCTGGCAGATGTTGGCAGAGAAAGACAGTTGCTGGGTGCTGAGTGACAAATTGGAGGAAAGGAGAAAGTGACAAATAGTTCCAAAGGAATTTAGGGCCCAGGGCATTCTTAGTCCCTAAAGATGATACAATGACAAGAACCTAACAGTTTACTTTTTTTTTTTTTTCAGATATGCCATCTGAATTTTAAATACAGAAGAAAATCCAGCTAGGACCTAGTTCCACATCCATTATCCAAGCAAAAGGCCACAGAATCAAATCTATTGGTGCCATTTCTGTTTGCCAAATGAACCATTTCAAATATTAAAATGGCATCAATGCGGGTTTCTGGAGAAGCTCACTGATGGGTAGCTGCATTGCCAAGAGCAAAACGCTAACTTCTGAATATTTGTCATATTTAGAAATCTCTATTATTTTCCGGTTCTTTTCCATGGAGCCGGGGAAAGGAAACCTACATGTCTGTGACCATAAGGCAAGGAAAGCACTATTTAGTGGAAATTCATGGTGGTCTTTATGTAGTGCTCTGCATTTCATACATTCTCTCGTTTGGTAAGTTTATACTATATGTGAAGTAGGACAAACAGGCAAAACAGCATCATATGGCCTGCAGACATCTCAGGGTTCTGCAAGGAGCATGCTCTCAGAAGCTATTTTACCAGTGTACTTTTCAATTATTGAAAAACTCGTTTTCAAACCAATCAACTCTGAGGGACATCTGCACAGATCTTCATATTCACACTCACTTCTCTCTGTAATTTCAGTTACATATTCTGGGATGCTTTTACAGTCTATGAGCCTTGGGAAAGAAAATATGATTTGTTGAATTTTTTTCTATCCTTTTTACATTTTTTTACATTTGTTTATTTTTATGTCTAGTGTGTATTTGTGTGTGCGTGTGTGTTGCACACACACCCCACAGGCCACAAGTGGAGGAGGCTTCAGCTTTATAGCTCATTACTATAATAAACACTTGGCTTATGATTATTCAGGTACGGTTGTTTTCTCAGCTTGGCAGAGGAGCCCATATCAACACCAAGGGTTGAGGGAACTGACCACACCATCTCCACATAACAATTGAAAGAGTACAGTCCATACTTGCCAAACTAGCAACCAGTGTGTCTGGCCAAATACACAGAAGGCTGTCAACCCTCTCAAACAGTTCCCTCCCTTTTATTCACCTGTCCGGGGACGAGTTCCATTCACCTTGGGTTGGATCTTCTCCATTAACTAGACAATCCTCTGCAGGTTCGCTCTGGGCTTAACTCAACTACTAATTCTCTACAACTATGCCCAGAATTTACCATCAAGTTGACACTTTTATCTAACTATGACACCGTCCTTAATGACAGGAGTTGGGAGAAATGGCGCACACCACACCCTGAATCGAGAGCAGCGATGAAGGACCAATGCTTGCCAGGCACACGTGCCGCATCCAGCTGGAGATGGGGAAACGGTGCTGCCCACTACGGCTGCTCTCCAGTTTCAGTGCAATGGAGACAGTCTCTTACGGGAGTGCCTACAATTTTAACTTCACTCGTCAGGTTCTCATAGGTGCTCAGATCGACAGCTGCAACAGGAAACCTTGATGAGGTCAGTTCTTTTTGTCCACCAGGGGGTTATGGGGCTTGATCTTAGGCTTACTGGTGAGGGTCATTCATTACCCACTGAGCCATCTTGCCAGCCCACACCTTTTCCTAACTGTTGTCAGGACTACATTGTAAAGGAGACTGGTACATTTTTTACAATCATAACTGTGTGGGGTTTTAAGATACTTACAAGGCAAAGTTTGGCCAGAAAGTGACACGCAGTTTCCATTCCGACAGCATTTTGTGGAGAGGCAGGCCTACACTTATGGGCTTGGCTTGTGTGTTGCTGCTGATAAATCCACAACCAAATGGCTGAAGGGAACAAAGGGGCTTCATTCTGACTTACAAAATAGTCTGGTTACAGTTCCTTGTCCAGCTTGGCAAGAGAGCTCACGCCAACACCAGGGGCCAAGGGAAGTGACCACATCATATCCACATAATGACTGAGAGAGGGACGATCCTCACTTGCTAGACCAACATGTCTTCTGGCCAAGTGTCCAGAAGGATACCAACTTTCTCAAACCGTTCCCACCAGCTTACTCACCTGCTCAGAGATTAGTCCCACCCACTATGGGCTGGGCCTTCCCCATTAACTAGACAATCTCCTGTAGGTTTGCTCTGGGCTAAACTCAACCATTAATTCTCTAAAATGTGCTTGGAACTCAAACCCTCAACCCTCAAGTTGACACCTGCATCTACGCGCAACGACTTGCTCTCTCCAAGCTCAACATCTTATAGCATAAGCAGAAAAGGGCACTTCTGAAGGCAGAACTGTAGCATATTTGGGAATGTGGCATCATGGTATTTGGACTAAGCAACTGGCAAAGGCCTTTGGGAAAAGAAAGACGATAACCCAGGTTGAACTTAAGGACTCCTTGGGTCCCTGAATCCTAAGGAACACTCTGTGACACTTTTCCTGGGGAGATGCCACGCAATCATCTAACTATCCCAGGAATTCAATGATAGACCAAGGTAATAATTCCAACAATGTCCAATATGATGACCCAATGAGTTTATTTAGGGATGACTTACAGGAGAAGGGGTGAGGGTTACCTTCAGGAGCAGGGACTACTAAAAGGAAGGTATAACACCCAGAAAGCTCGCCCCAATGTGCGCGAGACTCATGGACACTTCAGCTTTGGAGCTCTCGGTCCCCCAACTCACTCTTCAAAGGCTTGTTCCAGCTGCTGGACTGCTCGGAGTCGTCTTCTGACTTCTTGTCAGGGAGGTGATTCCTCTCCCCAAAAAGTGGGCTGCTGCTTTTCTTTACCTTGCAGTTTGTGAGTTTCAGGGTCCTCACGACTTTTTATGAACCTCCTCTAAGATCAAAGGTTTCAAATTGCTGTAGAACCATTAGGAACCCAGCCATCCCTCTTAGGTCAAACTGAGGGCAAAGTCCAAAGGGCAGAACGTTATGACAGGCATTTTGTTATCTGGTCAAAATATGGGAAAACATGTATCTGTAGAAGCTGCTGGCAAATGAATGGAATCAGGAAATATAATATCAAGCTAGTTATCACAGACACAGAAAGAGAACCACTACATGTTCTCTCTTATATGCTAATGCTAGCATTTAGCTTTTGACTGAAATTCCATTGACTTGTTTTTTTTTTTTTTTAAGGTTAGGTGATTTTTTTTTATTATTATTATTTATTCAACTGTGTACGTGTGTATGTGCTCGCGCGCGCGCGCGTGTGTGTCTGTGTCTGTGTATGTGTAGAACCACGGACGAATTCTTGAACCACCATGGACGCCTCCACCTCCTTCTGCCCCGGGATTCACAGGCTCCGCCCTACCAGGACCAGAAGCGCAGGCCGCCCCCGCTTCCGCCTGGGAAGCGGGAAGTGGGATCTGGGATCCGAACTCGGGACCTTCCGCCTGCAAGGCGGAGGCTTAACCCCTGAGCCACCTCTCAGGGGTTTTCTTATAACCAGGTTTTGCCCCAAAGGACATTTGTCTGCCATAAAATTCTTAATGCTTTTCTGCAAACTCGTGTCAAAAAAGTCCTAGAATAAAATAGAAAGACTCATTATTCCATGCTTGACGAAAGTATTTTGAGGTTGCCTATATAGAAGACAATAAATTGCATGTCTAAAAGCAGAGTAACATTTGTGAAAGTTTTTGATATGCAAGTTTTCCTTCAAGTAGAGAAGACTCACTGGGCTTAGTCTCTGCTGCCTTAGGTGCCAATTGCTACAGCTCAACTCCTGAGATCCAGGGAACCCATGGGAGGTTGCAACATCCCTGTTGGGTAGAGAAAGCCACCTACCCCATGGGAATACAGACTTGTCACATAGCTGGAGAAAAATGGCACTGCAATGCGGCTCATCTCTTGCCAGGTTGTAATGAAAACATTTGGAATTTCTGAGTGACATTCTACTGCAGGTCTGTGTATTTTTGCAGGTGTGCAAATTCTTCTAATGAGAATAATGTCAATTATTGCTGGTTATATTTAGGCTTGGACTAGGGATAAGAATTGATCGTATTTACCTGGTACATGTTATACTGAGCCAAAATCTCACATTGTGTTCTTGTGGATTGTAAAGACTGGCAAGAAGGAAAATTACCCATGTCTTACCTTAGGTAGGTGTGTGGGAAGGGGTCAAAGGGTTATTCGAATTATTCTGTTCTCTTACATTATGGAAACTAAAGCTACTCTGCATCATGAATCTCATAAATAAGTAGATTATGCTAACAATATTTTCTTTGTTTCTCATTATTTTGTTTTGCTTTTGGAGACCAGCTGTCATGTAGTCATGGTTATCCTCTGTGTAACCAAAGATGACCTTGAGCCCTTAATCCTTTTACCTCCACCTCCCAATGTCTGGGATTTTAGAAAACACATCACCATTCCCAGCTCATGTTAATGTTATTTTCTGTTTCATAAGTCTTTTGCTTTTTTTTTAAAGAATTATTTCTTAACTAGTTCGTTCAATGATATGTACGTTCTACCTAGACCTCTACTCTGTGGATCGTGGGCAGTTCACTAATATTCACCCAGCACTAAGCAACCTTGAGATGGCTTTAGTTCAAACACTTTTTGCTTGCCTATTTGAGATCAAGACACATACCTTACATCTTCATTCTTGTACTTCCTATAGACCTGCAATATAATATCTTACTCTGTGTGTGTGTGTATGTGTGTGTGTATGTGTGTGTGTGACAGAGACCAAACCCAAACACTTATTTAAGAAGTATCCACATCTCCTGAATGGATCACTTATCCTTTCCGTTCTTCTTCTTGTTCTCTGAACAGATATTTGTTAAATCATCATACGCACAGAATGCTCTTCTTTGTGCTGTGGGATGATGCAGAAGGTAAAAGACTTGGGTCCCAGAGCATGAAAACTAATGTTGCTAACTCCGTTTTTGTCAAGCAGCTCGGGTGTGGGAAGCAACCATTGGCAAAGCAAGTGGGGAAAGAAAAATAAGTAGAAAGTCTCTGAACAGATGTTCGGCACAGCAGGAAACAGTGCGGGAGATCAGGATACAACTGGTGAAAAGAATTGTGCCGAGTAGCTTGCTTTTTGAAAAGAGCCCCAGATGCAAAAAAGATTATACTTCATGGCAAAGACACTAGGGCGAAGCCTAAATAAGATCATGAGTACTTTTCTTATGGAACCACAGAGAAGAACTTGGGGCTAGACAGCCCATTAGCAATTGACTTGCCTGGGAGCAATACTTACTGGCTGCTTAAGCTCTTGTGGTGGGCTATGTCCTCACAGGTATGTGAATAACCTGTGTATTGCCTTTCTAGACAGCCTCTGTCATACATGAAATGATTTATGCTTCCGTCTTGCCCTCATCCTGCAATGTTTTAGAAAACTAGCCCTTTGTTAGATGATACTGTAAAGCCATAAAATTAACCACACACAAGAATTATTTTTTTAAGCTTCTTCACTTTTAATTAAATCTTCCATGGACCTTATAAAACCCACAAGAATAAGATGAGATTTATTTTGGAAGTAAAATGGATTTTCAGATGTTCTCCCATCTCTTGGGGACTAAAGCTGAATACGAATTGAGTCATGTCAGCACTGCATGGTAGAAAGATCAGAACCCCACAGGGAGAGCTTCCGAGTGCTCCAAACCTGTGGTATGAAGAGCAAGGTTAGGCTGCCTTCAGCACCGGGCCTTTGCAGCCACACAGAAATGCAATCGCAGGTCACTAGACTAGTTGAATTCCAGAAGGATTTTGCAAGAATCAGATCACATGTGCGCTGAGTCACGCGCCAGGAGAGCGCTCTCTAGGTGAACGCTGTGGCAAAGCTAAGGTCTGAATGAAGGCGAAGTGGAGCCTGTAGCTCCGACTCTTGGAGGAGAAAGTACGCGGGACAGGCCAAGAAATGCTTTCTATGTTGGGCCATGGGGACAGAACGATGATTTGTCAAATCGCTCCTAGGTGAAAAAGAAAATGAGGTTCTCTGGCCAATGTCAGGCGACCTACTAGGAAAGCAGCAGACTAAGCACAGTTGCCCGATGACCCGCAGCGCCCAGGTTTTTTTCTCGACTCCCTCACTCCACTGAAGTTCACAGCGTCGCCGTCCTCCGCATGTGGTTTGGTTTTAATGGTCTGACACAAATTTGGGAATTTGTTTGTCGTGTATTTTCTTCTCTTTGAATATGAGCTTGTTGAGAGAGAGACCTTTGTCTTGGTCGCCAAATATCACAGCCTGTGCCCATTGACAGATAAACTGTGCTACTCAATTTTTAAAAGAATGGGAAGAAATGGAAAAATGCAAAGTAACTGTCTTGCTACACTATCAAGGTTGTGTGCCACATAAGCAAATGATGATAGAAGATGATATTCTTTAGTTTTTTTTACACTTGTGTATGCATATATCTCTGTGTGTATACGTGTACGTGTATATGTGTGTGTCTATGTGTGTATGTGCATGTGTACATGTAAGCATGCCACAGAAAGCCCATGCAGGTTAAAGGACAGCCTGTTCTCTCCTCCCATCTTGTGGGGTCTGGGAATTGAACTTTGTTCTTCTGGTTTAGGGGCAAGCACCTTTACCTGCTGAGTCATGTCATTGCCTCCTAGAAGATGCTATTCTTGATTGGAACTCAGGTGACTTCAACACAAATCATCCCAGAGTTTGGAGCAGAGAGACTTTGATAACTCTGTCTTTGGAAGTATATACAGTAAAGTTTAATGCACCTTGTTTATATAAGAAGACCGCAATATCAAATGTAAATTTGGCATAGGCTTTAAAAGTAACATGCTGGGTTTCATTACGGCATTTTCCAACAAAATTTGCTTTGTTGTTTGTCTTCTTTCTCTCTTTTCTCCCGATCCTCTCCTTAGGTCTGTTCACCCCCCGGAGACTGCCTTCTCCTTTCACACCACATGTATCTTTTGCTCCCACCTTCCTGAACACTTCCTGTTCCCCCTTTCTCCCTAGTTTCACAGCCATAACTGCTCTCACAGCCTCTTATCTGCATAAAGGTTAGAGGCCACCTGAGTGAGCACATGGAATTTTTTTTTTTTAAGTCAGATCAAGTCAATGTAACACTCTCCAAATCCTTGAAAATTTAATTTTTTTGCATATTGATACGCTAACAATCAAGAAGTTGTCTTTCTTTCTCTCAAAAGAGAATTCAGCCAGGGTCAGGATCCAGTGGTAGTTGACAGAAGAGACTTTCAATCCTGCAGGCATTTTTTTTTTTTTTTTTTTTAGCAGCAGTGCTGTACAACAGTTACTACAGAACTAAGAAAGAAACACACTTGGATTTTTCCACAGCTTGCTTTGATAATATGGCCAAATTCTGAGTGTTGTTTGTGCCTGAACAAATAATTTTGCTTCCTATCTTGATTACTCTGTCGGCTCTAAACTCGCTTTTGTGTAACTTTCTGTTTTTCTCCTCCTTAAAGTAGAACTGGTACTTTATAATTAATCAGTTGTAGACATGGTCAAAAATACATGAAGACAAGGACATTTTCTGTTTGATTCCCTATCCAGCCCTTGCTGACCCTGAATATATAGCAAGAAAGCAATATGAAAAGAAGCAGAATTGGGTACTTTGAGAGTTTTTCTCTAGTGGGGGTTCACATTCTGTGGATTGAGAATCTGGTTCTTTTTTTTTTAATACATTTTTGAGAATCTGGTTCTTAACTTTGCAAATTTACAAACCAGTTCTTATTTTTTTAAATGGTATTATGAAGTGTGTGTGTGTGTGTGTGTGTGTGTGTGCGCGCGCGCGTGCGTGTAGGTGCACTTGCTTATAAGTACTTGTGTAGAGGCCAGAAGTTACCTTCGAGGACCTTCCTTTATCACTAGCCACTTTAATTTGAAGCAGGATCCTTCACTGAATGTGGAGTTTTATGACTGGCTAGAATGGATGGCCAATAAACTCCAGCGACATTCCTGTCTCTGCACCCTATCCCAGCGTTAGTGTTAAAGGCACATACTGCCATACCAGAAATTTTTTTTTCACATTTTATTTATTTATTTACATACCAGAATTTATTTTTTTTAATTTTTTAAATTATTTATTCAATTGTGCATGTGTGCACGCGCACGCACATATGTGTGTGTGTGTGTGTGTGTGTGTGTGTGTGTGTGTGTGTGTATGTGTGTAGAACCACAGACGAATTTGGGAACCCCCATGGACCGCCTCCACCTCCTCCTTGTTTACTCTGCCCCGGGATTCACAGGCTCTGCCCTACCAGGACTAGAAACGCAGGCCGCCCCCACGTCTGCCCGGCGTCTATACATGGTGTTTAGGATCCGAACTCAGGACCTTCCTCTTGCAAGGCAGAGGCTTAACCCCTGAGCCACCTCTCCAGCCCCATAACAGAATTTTTATGTGGGTTTTATGTATCTGAAATCAGGTCCTCTTGATCAACAAACAATTGATCCACTGAGTCATCTCCCTAGCCCACACAATTTAATAACTTTAATTTGTATTCTGTGTTTTAAAAAATAAACCACTATGAACAGCCTTACAGCAGTCTTCCCCAACTAGCTACTTTCTCCTTCAAAACTGTGTGATAAGATGTCTTGTCTCTTTTAGCGTTTTTGGAACTTAACTCCTTTTTTGAAAATAATATTAATAGTATATTAATTTCCTTAACACTTTAACATTATCTCATATTTACCATAACTTGGTGATAAATTTGGCCAGAATTATCATTGTCATGACTTTCCTTGTGTCCAAATATCCAACAGATTTAGTCTGCATTCTCACAGAATCTTTCCTCTGGTTTTGTAACCACAACTATCATTTCACTCTCCTCACACTGGAATATTGGTGAAAATCATATTCTTTTTGGACTGTGGAGATGGTTCAGGGGTTAAACCTTTGCCTCACAAAGTTCAGAGCGCCAGATCCCATGTGAAAACGCCAGATGGATACCTATCCCTGGAAGGCAGCGCCTAGGGAAACCCAGAACAGAGCAATAAAGAAAGTAGAGCGATCCAAGTGCGTTCTAATACAAACACACACCTATACACACACACATACACACACACACACACACACACACACAGCATTATCCTTGTAATAGCTATATAAAGTATTGCTTCAGTCAAATTTATGGCCAGTTACTTTTAGCTGATTATCTCTCATTTGCTGCTATAGTGAATCTACTCATTTCCTCGGCGGGTCTCCATCCTGGCATATTCCGTTTGGAACACATTGTTCTGCGCTAAAGTTTCTGCCCAGCTGTGGTCTTGGGTACTTTGTAATTTCTTCCGCTAATTTCTCCTGGAAAGTTCTGTGACTTCTCATTTCAGATCCCCTTTTTCCTGGTGTGAGATATTCCTCTTTCTTGGCTTATTTCTTGTGGTGGATAAAGCATATGGAGAGTCCCCAGAATTTCTCCATAGTTCCCTAAACCCTTATAAGTGGCCATTGAGTCCAAACTAGCCACAAGAAAAGACTCTTCTGGTAATGGCGGTGAGCCCGTTGAAATATTGTTCATGACACAGAAGGTGCTCAGACACATGCAAGAACAGACAGACACTCCTTATGGGGACCAATGGAACATGTAAATAAGAAGGACACTGTGGAAGCACGGATTGTCAGGAAAACCAAGTCTCTCAGTAGGAGGAGAGGGATAAAGGGAGGGGAATGAGGAGGGGAGAGAAAACAACAAAATCCCACTGTCATTTTAAACAACACAAATGCTTAAAAAAGACAATTCTCTTCTGCTAAAAAAAAAAGGGGGGGGGTCCCCAGAGAGAGTCCCAGAGACGTGGCTCATAAAAGCCCCTGGTATTATTGTCATGTAATATGAATGCTCTATGGTTGGATGCAGACTAAGTGTGGATATCACTAACTTAAGCGTTTTCAGTACATCATGTTGGGTCTCTGGATTTCTTTGCCTTGATCAGAAGCCATTTCTCTTCCTGACATTCTGCATGTGCCTCTTCTACTTTCTGGAGAGTCTCTCCTGTAGTCCTGTGCCTACTTGTCCCTCAGCTTTAGACCCTCAGTGTCTAGAATTTTCAAGTCCTCCCCCGCACCCCGTGGACTTCTTGCTAGGTGAAGGTAGATGTCATGGCTTTAGTTTCTGTCTTTTATCTTTTATTATTTAAAAGTTTATATTTTTGCTGTTCCAATTTTTTTTATCTTTTTTCTCTAATATCTATTTTTTTGTTTGATGAGTGTTCCTTTTTTTTGCATTATGGCTTTCCCAATAATTCAATACCTCTCTTGTCACTTGAAGGATACTTATTACAGTTTTTTCTGCTCCCTGATGCATTATAATTCATATTTTATTATTACTTTGGGTTAAAAGAGAGAGAGAGAGAGAATCTCCTTTAATTTTAGAAGTTTTCAGTCATCTTTGTAGGTCTTGTTTTCTTAAATAAAAGTAAGGACTCAACAAATTGGCAGTTTTGTGGGTTGGTGGGTAGGAGAGGGACTGAATTTTTGCACACTTAAATTTCTTCTGCTTCCTATTGTGAAAAACCTCAGGTATCTGAATCCCAGCTGGCCTTTTCTCCCAGGCATGCGTTTTCTCCTAGGATACCTAGAGGGTATTAACTTGACCATAGTCCCTCTGGAATTTGGTGGAAAGGGAAAGCTTGAGGTTAATTCCATTTTCCCCTTGCTCCTCTGTGCCTAGTGCCTGAAGAAGGGAAGGAGGTCAGCACTTGAAAATGTTCACAGAGGCTCAGGACCAGAGATGAAGGCTAATTGTTCTCTAGGAAAATTTTAATTATTCCCTGACATTTTAAAATTTCTTCTTGCAATTGCAATTCTTCAGGCATTTTGAAGTTCTTAGAAACAAACCTGAGAATGTTTATTCTCATCTTCTATTAATAATTTTTAGATTTTCAATGACTTATTTTTTTCTTTTTTTAAAAAAATTTGTTTTTCTAGTTTAATAAGCATATTGAAAACTTATCCCTGCTTCCCTGCATCCTCCTTTCCTCCTGTCCTCCCTTCCCTTCATCAATTCATCCCACTCCCTCCCACTCTCCTGCCTGCCATTGACTTAATTTTTAAAACACAGTGGCTTGGTATTGCAGATGTTCATTGATTAAGAAAAAATATTTGGTTGACCTGCTTTTGTGTATTTGTTTGTTTGTTTCTTGCTAGATCTTACGAGGTTGGATTTGGAAAAGGGGTTTTAAAAAAAGTGCTTTGATTTTACCAACTTAAAATTTCACAAATCTGGCAATCTGAATTTAAGAGCTAGATTCTTGCAGTTTTTTAAAAAAAATTTCTCGCCTCTGAGGCAAAGCATGTGACAAGAAGCAACTTAAAGATGGAAGGATTTTCTTGGCGCCCAGTTTCATGTAGGAAGGGCTGGCAGGGAGCAGCTCGTGTCAGGTGGAAGCTGTCAGTGTGGTTTGCTTTGTATGTTAGTGCTCTCCTCCCTTTTCCTCTGTTATCCTACACAAGCCTTTGATCCACGGGATGGGGTCATTCGCACTCAAGGTGGATCCACGCCATCAATCAGTATGTTCCAAAAATGCCCTCGCAGACGCTCCCAGAGATATGTGGCTTAGTTTCTTAGGTTATTCTTAATGAGTTTGACAATGGGGTGAAACATCTTAATTTCCATTACAGCAAAAATTATCCAAACGATATTTTCAAAATGTAGTAATTTTTCAGTGACTATATAGGGACATTGTCATCAAGGAATCAAGGATATTTCCAATGTTACTAGGAAAAAAAAGGTTATGAGACCAAGGAGAGATCTACACATTCCTGATGGGTGTTAGAGAGAGCTAAATGCTCTTTTAATGTCTCAAATTATCGAATTACCCCAGCCTGTTATACCTGAAACGCTATGTATTTCCCATGTCAGGAGCTGCCTGAGCTGATAATTGAAATCCTTATTATGGGAACCTAGGAGAAGGTCAATGTTGGATGTAGACAAAGCTGTTCTTCTTCCATTCTTCATCAAGGTTATTGAACATTGTTACGATAATGATGCTCATCACAACTTCTGGATGAGAAAGGAACAAACATTTGTTGAGTGAGAGTGCTCTTTCATGTACAGTACTATGCATCTTTGAGTTACTATTTATTCTCCTTTGTTAGATATTTGCTACATTCTAAATTTATATTTTTAGTGAGCTCTCAGGGAGGTGGCTACTTTTTAAATTCAACCAAAAGGATTTTCAACCTTAGCTGAAGTATTTCCTGAGAAAACCTTCAACATGGCTCAGTATATTGATTTTATGGTGATTCGTATCTCTTTTATTTTAATGATTGACTTTTCCTAATTTGTGTGCACAATTCAACTCACAAATTTGTTGCTTAGCCATATCACACATTCCTGCCCACTCAATATTGTACACAATTTCTGTGGTTTATTTTTCATTAAAAGCAAGGGATATAAAATCTTTGTATCTGAAAGACTCTTAAAAACATAAGATCAGAATGCAAAATCACACTTCCTTTTTACACACGCACACCACACCCCGCCACACACACACTTTTAATCACTGTACGTTCTCATGCTTTTTGCAGCAGCAGTGAAGAGTTTTCAAGAGCTGGAAGCCTTCCTGAACTTCCCACCCCTCCTGAGACAAGCCAGATTGGTAGGAAGAGAAGGCAGGACAGATTCCAAGATGTTTTTCCTTAGCCAGTCACCAGCTTAACCAGCCCTTAGAATGAGCTTGAACCACAGATGCAAGTTAGATGTGTTTCCATTTATTTATTTATTGTAAAAACAGCAGCTGGTCCAAAGCCGAGCGCGCATGGAGATAAAGAATGAAAAGTTTAACATTTCTAGAAATTTTATAAACAGGACATATGCCTAACACCGACAGCTGACTGAATTCTCTTCTTATGAGTGGGTCTGTAGTCATCCACAGAAGCCTGGAAAAACTACTCACAAAGTAGATAAACAGAGGCATCAACGTCACAGAAGTTGAAAGTGTGCAAAAGGTAATTTCACTTCAATAGTGTAAGAAAATGCAGAAGAGGCACAAGTGCTCAGTGGCCACAGCTCTGTCTGAGAGCTATGTAGAGAAAGGTGCGAGCAGACTCGCAATGTAGTGTGTACACACAGCAAGTGTGCTGTGGAAGTTCTTTAGAAGTGCTTACTTGTGAGCATTCTGTGATAGATTCATGCTTATGAAGGACATAGTTCAACTAAATCAATGTGGCAATGCAGCATTGACCTTGTTCTCATGACTCCAATATTCCCAGGTTTTCAGGAATACCAATGACTCTACTTAACATGATACTTAAGAAAGCAGTGTTGAAACAATCTATTTTTAGCATTTTGCTGATGATAGAAAGAATTGTTGGTTGCATAGAAAACATCTTTAGACTGTGATCATTTCAAAATGTAAGAAAAGTAATACAAACTCAGCCTACTTTGTGATGAGAGCTGGCCAATATTATTTCCATATATAGATTGGCTTTGCAATGTTTAAGAGCAATTACTTGCATCTCAGATGGCCCAGTATTAAGCAAAATTAGATTACTAAATACTTAGACATAATACAAAAACTGCAGTGAGAATAAATGGATTGAACTTTGCTTTCCAGTCTAGTTTCATGTCTAGATTTGCAACATCAGGTTCTATTGTGTTTCTTTTTTCATTTCTTCTCTCCATCCTTTTCATCCCTTTTCTGGGCCACCACCTGCTCTCAGACATTTTATGGGCTAAGTTAGACGAAGAAGAGCATATCGAGATACTATATCCTACGGCCTTTCTTAAGGTAATTCAAACTTGTACGGGGCCAAAAAAGCTGCATGCTAAATTTATGTGTGTTCCCAGAAATGGAGAGAAACTATTTTTTCTCTGTCCCCTTCATGAGACATTTAAACAAGTGAGTAACAGGTGTTGTGGGCCGGGAACACACTGTACTCTGTATATTCTTGCAAGTTGTTCACTCTGGGGAAAGCATTTCAAATCTCAGTCCTAGGGAAAAACACCTGTGCTTGGTAATCACAGGGTGTGCATGGGGGATATAGCCTTAGTGATGGGATGGATTTATTGGACTGTGAATAGAATAGTTTCTCCAAACACTTGGTGAGGAAGTTGATAAATGAATCCCATTATGTTGGATACTAGCAGTATGTACTTAGGACAAGAGATTTCACTTATGCTTTGAATGGAAGAAAAACATACAAGATTCAGCAGTGCACTAAAGCAGTGCATAGTTCTCACTTTTTAAATCAGGAAATAAAGTTTTGCTATACAAAGTGATGATGTTCATGTAAGAGAAAGAAAATGTGTGTTGAAAAAAGTTGAGGGGCTGGAGAGGTGGCTCAGGGGTTAAGCCTCCGCCTTGCAAGCGGAAGGTCCCGAGTTCGGATCCCAGATCCCACGTATAGACGCCAGACGGAAGCGGGGGCGGCCTGCGCTTCTGGCCCTGGTAGGGCGGAGCCTGTGAATCCCAGGAGAGAAGGAGGTGGAGGCGTCCATGGTGGTTCACGAATTCGTCCGTGGTTCTACACACACATACACACACATACACACACACACAGACACACGCGTGTGCACACATACACACAGTTGAATAAATAATAATAAAAAAAAATTTAAAAAAAAAAAAAAAAAAAGAAAAAAGTTGAAATGTTGGTTAGTTGGACTAAAATGAAATCTGTCTTTCTCTGTCTCTCTTTTTCTCTTTCTCTTTGTATTAACCTCAGAATTAGAATATTTAGCTCATGGACTTGACCTAATAAAGACAATTTACATAGTGATATGGATGAGAAAAGAGCCCCAGAGACAATATTTGTATGCCATAAATTACTAATACGTATGTACTTATGATGAATAAATTATCTTGCAATATGATGAGCATGACATTTCTTTAAAGAGAAAAAGGAAATCTTTGTTTTTACAAAGAATTAACTCCATCAAGCCCTTGGAGGCATACATATTTTCAAATCATTTGTTTTTGCCTAGAGTCAAAAGGTAAAATGGCTAGGAATTATGAGCTTGTTGTAGACCTCTTCCTAACTCCTCCTGGAAGTTCTGGAGTATGATCTAAGTCAGTGCTTAGTGGCAAAGTGTTTCTCCTCTTTCCCACACCCTCAAGCCACCTCTGACCCAGTGGGGGTGAGTCACCCCAGATCCAGAAATATAATGCTACTGATTACCAAGTCAAAGGACAAATGAATTTGCAGAAGTCATAACTATCTAAGTCCAAGTCAGAACTTAGTGTTCCTGGTTACATTCTCTATGCCTCAATGCCAGATCTTATTTATGCTCAATACTCATGTTTTTGAGTTGGATGCTATCAAAGATTAAAATTATGCCACAGGTTTTCTGGGCAGATGATATGTCTCATCCTTCATAATCATATGAGTCCAAATCTTCATAACAAATCTCTCTCTCTCTCTCTCTCTCTTTCTCTCTCAAGCCTTTCTTTCACACACACACACACATACACACACACGCACATGCACACGCACATGCACACACACACGATTCTGTTTCATGAGAAAGCCCCAATACGAAAATTTTCCCCATGCCCTAGGATTAAGATTAGAATTTCACAATTTCTGCTAAGCAAATACTTCAATTTCTAGCTTCCTCTCCAGAGTATAAATCTAAGTCTTCTTCACCCTAAAAATACTTTATCTTATCCCTACATACTTTTCAAGCCACTTGCTAATTCCTTTTTTGATTTGAGGTTAATCTGCATTTAGCGGATAGAAGAAGAAAACCACACTCACTGGCTCTACTTTCTTAAAATTTTTTCAAAAAATTATTTTTTGCCTGTAATAATTCATTACAGTGCATCTTCCTTTCTCATACCTAACAGTGTTTTTTCTTTAGTCACAAATCACATCCTTATCACAAAATTCCATTTTTTCCTCTTTGTCTAATGTGACAGTTTCATGTCCCACCATCTTCCAAGAAATTCTATAGATACTCAGAGAAACAAATGAGATCTCTCAGGCAAGTTTAGGTATGTACTGTGCTTCTTTAAAACTGGAGAGGGACTAATATTGAACTATAAACCTCTAACAGCTGCTAACGCTTAATGTATTCATGAGCTAACTTGAAATGGAGACTCAACACACACTGTTTCTCCTCTAGCTTCTGAATCCACAATGTTCCGGCTTGGAGGAGCTCATTTTTAAATCCCCCCAGACACGGTTAGCTTAAAGAGTATTTACTAGCTTTTATTATAGAATTTCTACTCCCCCAATACCGGGGTCTCATTAGATGTTTTAATTTTAAATTCCTTCAGGAAGGAAAAATTGCTCAATTCTGCTACTCAGTATGTAGCATAATATTTGACAAAAAAGGAGAGTGTCAATTACTTTAACTGAGAGGATGAAGAACCTGGAGTCACACTTTTCATTGTTTTTTGGGAGAGAGGCTGAAGCTTCTGTTAAGTGGTTCATGCAAGGTGTAAGACTTATTCCCAGAAAAAAATAAAAAGTGCCAATAGGCAGAATCGTGTGTATAGTAATCTGGATTTTCTTAAAGCAATGGGAGGGAAAAGAAATAATAGTCATCATTGCTAAAATAAAGCATATTTTCCAAGCTCAAAATTGAGAATAGTGATCCTCCAAAATATTTGAAATCCTCATATGCTCTAGCTTTTACAGTAAACTAACAAGAAGTTTAAAACCATTCCAAGCATTAAGAATTTAGGAGCATGCTTCCAAATTCTTTGCACCAAGTTCTTTGGAGGAAGTCCATAGAAATTGTAATTAGCATGAAGTGAAGCCCTGATGAGAGCCAAGCAAGAAAACCAAGAGTAGGAAACGAAGAGAACGGTAATGAACAAGAAAAACACAGACAAGAGTAGGCAAGTCTGGCCCTGAAAATGAAGGATGGGAGAGGCACCATTTCCCTTCAGGTTAATTTAGCATTCCCGGTACCTCATCTGCTGTGGGTTGAGTCACCTCTGTGGTATTTCAGCCAGATTCAAGTCAAATCTCTTTCTCTGCTTAGATTCTCTCTTTTCCAAGTACCCCCAGAGCTTGGGAGTCTCTCTGCATTCCTCTAGTCTTCGAACACTTTTGCTTTCCAGATGTTGGCTACACGATGGTGTCAATGTCAATCATCTGAATGGAGGAGACAAACCTTAGAGTTCACATTCTGTGCACTAGCACTGGCAGCCAAGAGAGGTGCAGACCTTTGGTTTTTCTGTTGTACGTTACCTCGGTTGGCATTTAGATGTTTGCATACATTTAATGCACATTTGGTTATGTAAGTAATAATTGATTAGCTAATTGTCAGTTGAGAACAGGTTTAATGAAAGAGGAGTCCGTTTTTAAACTGTACTTCTAATTTTCAGATATGTCTAATTTTATTCTCTTGACCATTTTTTAATCTTACTTACTTTTTGGAGAAAGAGATGAAAGATACAGAGAGAAAGAACCATGGAGTGGAGGTAATGGGTGGAGGTCAGAGAAGAGCTTTCGGATGTCAGACCTCTCTTCCAGCATGGTGAGTTCCAAAGACTGAACTCAGGTTGCCAGGTTTGTAAGCAGGTCCTGTGTCTGCTGACCTCTCTCACTGTCCCTCTCTTTCATTATTCTGAGTAGGTTAAATACACAAAAGGTTTCACTATGCAGTGAAAGATGGACCCAGAGCTCGTATGGAAGGATGTGAGCAGCAGAATGGGACACAGAAGCAAGTTTCAATCACTAATTACTTAAAAGTAAGTTGGAGATCTATTCTACCAAAACAATATGCACACTTCTCACTGTAATAACTGTCACCTCTGTTATATGAACATGAAATTTTCAAATTGTATGGAAAGAACTGAAAGCAAATAAATTCTAATATGAGATAATGAATGCTTCTTTACAGAATGATATTGGACCAAAGCTGAAGTTTTTACTTTCATGTTGCTCTTTCCATGTGAACGTATTTGTTTATAATATATTAAAGCTTAAAATTTCAGCTTATAGTCAACTTTACTCAAAGATTAAATATGTCTCTGACAAGGTATAGCTTACAATCGCTATAGATATTTAAGTGAACAGTTAATGTAAAAATGTTATCTTTAAATAGATAATACATTGTGTGGTGAGTAGTCTCAGTAGAAAGAAGATGTGCTAAAAGAAAATTCTGCTTAGTGTTCTTTTTTTTTTTTTATAACATGGTCTCACATTACAGCCCAAGGTGGCCTTGGGGTCTCCATGGTCCTCCAGCTTCACTCATCGGTGCTTGGATCATAGGTAGGAGACACTATGCCTGACTTCTCTTGATTAGGTCTTTTGAAAGTGTTTTTCTAAAGTGGGACTGTATGGTGAATAATTTGTAGCTTCTGTTCTTTGTCTACTTTCTCATTGTCATCTTCCAGAAGCTAACTTCTGCAGGGAAGAATGAGGCAGAAGCTCTGAGAATGGTGTAAGAATAATATCTCTGTGGTTTCTCATTTGTTAGAAAGCCACAGATGATCAGGGAGTTAATGGCCAGAGATGCTCCCTACTTGCTGATTTAGAATCAATATTAGCAAACAGATTCCCCGCGAGGTGTCATGAAGAAGTCCGATGGGGCATCAAAAGTGAATGGCACGGAAACCAGAGAGTTTAGTGTGTGTGCCTGCTTGCACTTTCCCCTTAATACAAATCTGTCAGTGCTGGCACCGACTAAAGAGTTCTTCTCTTTAGATTGTACTCAACTGAAAGCATTTGATTTGCAATGAAAAAAATGTGATGTCGAAGTTACTTGGGAGGTGATGGGGGATGAAAGTCATTTTGTGAAACAATGAGAAGAAATGAAAATGCTCTCTTCGATCATAGTTCATAATTGAAGGTTATTTCCATTTTCAAGGTAGTTATTTTGGCAATTAAATCTACTCACAATTTTTCTCTTTAAAAAAATTAATTGTAGGCTGAGAAAGTGAACTGAGGTAATGCACTCTGGAAAGGTTAAAAGAGGTCATTCCAAATGTTGTTTCAGTAACATTGGATTTGTTATTATAGGCTGAAAAAGTCTAAGATAGGAAAAGGTATAAGACTCCAAAAATGTCTCCGGTATGGAAAAATATTATTTACTTTTATTAGTAAATCTGATTCCCAGGGCTTGTGTTTATTAGCACTGGCTCTCTGCAGTGCGATGCCAGTCTATGTGCTATGTATCCTGATTCCTTGATTCAGAGACTGTAGCATTAATCACTTCTGATCATCTTTGAGATTTTCCAGCAGTTCCATTGAAGGATTGACTGGATATGTATAAAATATACAATGTGATAAGTTGCCCCAACACTCATTGATGCTTTGCTCTGTTTTGTTTCCCAGTCATTTTTTTGGGGGGGGGTTGATTTTATTTTGTTTTTCTTTCTCTTCTATTATTCCTTCAATGTTGCATACATAGTGAATGCATAATATTTTCACCCCTTGAAAGGGCCAGACATTATCTCCCTTGGAAGTATCTTGCTTTAAATTTTTTAAGTGACATTTTCAAGTTCATTGGTCTGCTGTTTTCTTCACTGCCCAAGCTGGAAATTTCTAACGTGAGAATATTGATTTTTAATGGTAAAGATGTCCTGCACATCTCTAGACATTCAATTAGGCATTAAAAAACCCCTCCTTCTCTTGTCTCCATGTAGCGTTTTGAACCTGTGGAACACATCATATATGTGTAAACCCCTTTCTCTTCTGCTTAAAACACTATGACCAAAAGTAGGGTAGCTTCAAATGCCTGCTTGAATTTTACTGTTGGTTGTATTCGAGGAGTGTCCACTCCCAGTGAGAGTGACAGGCTACTGTGACAAACACCCAAACAGATTCATACCATGCAGGTAGCAATGTCAAAAAGCAGGACTTTTTTTTTAAATTTTTTTTTTAATTCAAAAGTGAAGAACACAGGATATGAGGGAGATCTTGCTGTGACACCTGTCAGCCATTGATCACAACATTCACTGTCGTGGTTACTCTTAACTATTACTGTGAGAGAGCATTCAATGTCAATCAACTTAAGGGAGAAAGGGAGATTTATTCAGCTTATGGTTCCAGAGGGGAGATAAAGTCTCTCATGGTGGAGGTGGCTGGCGAAGCTGGAGAAAGCTACGTCACTGCAGACATCATGGAGGCTGAGAGCTTGCTGCAAAGGCCGACTTCTCCTGGGGGTGGGGCTAATCCACCTCAAGGCCCACCCCTTGTGACTGCCCCTCCAGCAAGGCTCCACCTCTCAAGGTGCCATGACCTTGCCAAACACACGAGACTGTGGGGGACACATTTCAAACCAGGACAGTCACCTGTCTGGCTAAGTGGGCGTCCCCTTCCTCCTCCTGGGAAGTTGCATGTTCGGTTGAGAAAGGTGGCGGTCCTCAATGGAGAGGGTCCATTCTTGGGTCAAGTGTATACCAGCAGGTGCACTCCCCTGCTTTCAGAACCCGAACAAACTCTCCAAGATGAAGAAATCAAAAGAGCAGCTGAGGGAGGGCTGCTTAGCAGGGACATGTCAGTGCTGGACTGAGAACCCAAGAGCTTTTTATCCCTAGAAAGGCTTTTGAGTTTTGTTCTGGGGTGTAGTAAAGTTTCCTGGAAACAGCGATGTTTCCAGAACCTTGATGTTACCAACTGTTAGGTGGAGCTGGGCGTGGTGGTACATGAGTACCATCCCAAAGTTTGGAAAACTGAGGTGGATGAATCATCAATTAGAGAGACCAGCCCTGCGCCCTGCAGAAAAAGCCTGTGTGTTGGGGAGTAGGAGTTGTTAGGAATGACCAGAATATGATTTATAAGAACTAATTTCCTCCACATTTCTTAGAAAGGTGGTTCTAACTTTTCTGCCCAAGGACTTATGAGTTATGAAACTTTCCAGTTTGGCCCAATAGGACAGATTGCATGCCCATTGCTGTGTGAGCTCCATTCAGGATCACCCCAAATCTTCACAGAATGCTCTTTCCTTAGCAACCGATTGTCTGGATTGTTAGTACCGTGTTGAACACTGCTTGTGGGGAACTCTGGCAGATGGCTGGGCTTTCTCTGTGTCCTCCTTTTCTTCCTACTGTTCTGGCTAATGGCCTCTAGTTTTCTAGTTGTCCCTAGATTCACAGCCCTTTGTCTGTGTCTCAAGAAATCTTAGAGCATTTCATAGGTTCCCCTTCTCTGAACAACAGATGTAAACTCTCTCAGATTAGAACACTGAGTATAATCTTGGCTTCATCTCTTCAAGATCACTTCCTCCATTGTCTGATACGTCTTGAATGTTGCTATTTTAAGATCTGCAGATGGGTAACTTCAGTCTTTTTTACTGTTTTAGCTAGAGACCCTTTCTACCTATAGTAAGTCTATCTTAGTATGGTCTCTGTGGAGAGAGAAATGGATGGTTTGTCTTGCTCAGAAGAATACCAATACCTTTGACATCAATACTTTTGACATCTTAATCATTTTTTTTCCTCTCAATTCTCTTTTATTTTAGAAGACCAAACCTCTTTCTTTAATAATAGCAGAAGAATTAATTGGACGATGTCCATTTGGAGACAGGCTTTTCATGGATCATTAATAGACTTTTGCTAAAACCATAGAGACTAGAAGGGAAAAATATTCAAAATAAACTGGAAAACATTTCAGTCACTGTAGCAAATACTCTTTCTGCTACTGTGAGACACCACTTAGACTAAAGCAACGGAAAGGGAGAAAGGGAGACTTATTTGACTTATGGTTCCAGAGGGGAGATACAGTCCATGATGACAGGAAAAGCATGGATTGATGGCAGAAGTTGGAGGCAGCTTAAGTCGCAGTCATCATGGAGGCGAGAGAGCTAGCTGCAAACTTCCAGAGCAGCAGCAGGAAAGGGCTAAGAACCTGAAATCCCACCCCCGTGACGTGCCTTCCTTCCGCGAGACTCCACTCCTGAGGTGCCATGTCCTTCCCAAACAGCAACTAAGGACACACATGAGTCTGTGGGGGACAACGCATTCAAACCGCCACAGTCATTGTCACAATTTCTCTTTGCAAATCATTTCCCTGTGTGTACGTTCAAAGACGTCTTTAATAAGGTGCTTGTTTTGAGAGTCACTGGTAAAGGATGCTAGAAAAGAGTTTTTCTCGAGAGTGGCGAAGTATGGTTTCTAGGGTTGGATGACAGCAGACTAGCCACGCATAATGGACGGAGCACAGAGGAGAACTCAGGCTTTTCTCAGCCTTCCTGCCTGAGCTCCTCTGGACAGCTGTTTCTATAGTGCAATTTAAACTACAAAAATGGCTCATAATTGCCGACACCTAATTTAACATTCTGAAGCTAATCATAAAACAACCTCCCCTTTCACAGGAGAGACAAAGTCTCAGCTGGGCTTTAAATCCTGATTATATGACAAGGTTCCAATTGACATTTCAGCTCTCCACCAAGTGACCTTCAATGACCACAAGCTGGGAAGCTGGTAACTAATCTAAACAGATCTCTAGGCAAAAGCTCTCACCCCAGAGTTGGTTTCCAGACTCTTGCATTATTCACCTTCTGAAAAAAGAGCAGCCGAATATGAAAGGCAAATGATTGTAGCAACCTTCAACCCACAATTCAGGAAAGGCCAACGGCAAGCTGTGAAAATATTCCCATGCTCAAACTTCCTGCGTGGAGAGTCTAGTATTCTGATAAAATGTTTATATTGTCAGTTCGCATAGAAGAGTCAGTATTTTTTTTCTGTCTTTAATAAAGTATGGATCTTGAAGAAATATTGCTCCTATTAAAATAAAAAAAAATCCTACTTTCCTACTTATTTGAAGATCAAAATTATCAGGCTGACTTTAGGGGTTTTTTTTGGCAATTCATGATTGTCTTCAGCAAATAACTTTGGAAGAAGGCTGCCTATTAATCATCTTTTTCTTTCTTTGCATGACAGAAGTCTCTGATAGCAAAATTTTATTTTATCTTGATCACTGGTCTTTTCCAACTTCAAACAAAACAAAACAAAAAATATGCTGGCACAGTGGTAGAGAATCTTGCTGGACAAGAAACACCTCGTTCTTGCCAGCAAGTGAGATAGGTGAATGCCTTGACTCTTAATTGCCAAGCCCTGAATTCCTTGAGGGTGATCCCTTCTTTGAATCCATCTCTGTGTTCTCCAGAGTGCTGCCTGATGTCTTAAACAGAGATGTGTTCATGAATGCTGGGCTTTTCTAAGACAACGAAGGAAAAAACTGATTTTTTTTTTTGGCTACGGTGATTCTGCCTCTGAAGGTTTTTCCCACCCTTATAACTATATGTTTATGAAATTATGCCAAGTACTTATGATTAAATCATAGCTAATTATGCAGTTAGAGAAGTGTCTAATTTATATTGAATTTAATAGCATCTTATCAAACAAAAAAGTTATGAAAAAAGAACTATCAAGTAAGGCAAAAATATATGTAAATGTGACTTTAGCATACATGTCTGTTTCAAATTTTAGCTAGTTTATGCAAGAAGATTGTAATCATATAGACCAAAACTAGAAAAATAAAGGTTGAGGATAAAGGAAGACAAGAGTCTTAACCAGTCTCCCTCCGGTTTTCAAGTCTTTTTGTGTATGCATCCCATTAAGTTTCATATAGGTCATTTGTCATCTCCATTAACTGTGCCCAGACACTTGTTGGAGCCTGTGATCTGTGAGTATAAATAACACTGAAGATAGTAGCTTCCCTGGCTACAGCCAACACTGATTCTCCATAGTCCCTTTGGGAGATGTGATAAAGAATCACTGAGGAACCTGGGACCCTTCCTTTGGTTTGGGCTAATACTGTCCCCCCCTCCCCATTTCCAATCATGCACTAATATCTTAGATCCTTTCCCTACAGACTTCAGATCTACATGAAAGTCTCTGAAAAATGTACCTAGCAACCCTGGACCCCTATTTGCATTGAGCTACACATACACCCCTTTCTAAAGAATAGAATAGCTTTCTGTTTCCTGGTAACCATTAGACTGATTCTATTAAAATGTGTTCTCAGAACAGCTTGGTAGGAAAAGTGGTAGAGCAGGTCTGGCTTCAGGTGGTTTAGACGCATGAACAATAAAGCTAAAATCTACCAAGTGATAATTCAGTGAAAATACTTGCAATCTCATCTACATGCATAACTGGATGTACATGTAATTAAAATCAGATGTGTTGAGGGAAGGAAGGACTAGATGGTGGAGTAGAGAAATGGATCAGGGGTTAAGACTTTGCCTCACAGGCAAAATGACTTGAATTTGGATCCCAGATCCCTAGATAAAATTGCCGATGGAAATGACAACAGTTTATACTTCCACATTTGGAAGGCAGAGTCTGGGGAACCCCAGATCTAAGCAACAAGGACATGGGGCAATCCAGGATGATGTCTGAAATCACCCTTGGGCCTCCATAGGCTCATATATTCAAGTGCCTTTTGTGTGCATACCCACGCCCGCATCCACACATGCTCAGCACAAACAAGGGCCTAACTTACCTGTCAGAATAGAGACCAACTCACACTACATTTCTTAGTGACCAGACCCTTCTTTCTTTTTTTTTTTAATTTTTTATTATTTATTATTTATTCAATTGTGCGTGTATGCGTGTGTGTATGTGTATGTGTAGAACCACGGACGAATTCAGGGAACCACCATGGACACCTCCACCTCCTCCTTGTTTACTCTGCCGGGGGATTCACAGGCTCCGCCCTACCAGGACGGAAACGCAGGCGGCCCCCGCTTCCTCCTGGCGTCTATACGTGGGTCTAGGATCCGAACTCAGGACCTTCCGCCTGCAAGGCAGAGGCTTAACCCCTGAGTCACCTCTCCAGCCCCCAGACCTTCCTTTCTTTAGGCCCCATACCTAGAAGGTCCAGAAAAAAGCCTGGGACCTTTAAGTGTCTTCACTCATGCCACCTGTTGCTCCCTTGCAGTATATATTGACTTTATTATCATTTTACTCTGAATAAACGTTTTCTTGACACATTTTTAAATCTGAGTGATCTTTATTTCAGTCTTGAGTAAAAACCCAGAAGCTAGAAACACAGGGCCTAGACACTGACCATTGCTAGTGCCTCATGAGGTCTTACATTCATTGCATTCCTGTATAAAATTATCGTATAATAAAATAAGATTATCGTGCAAAGGAAGGTGCACATATTCCATTCTCAAATGGATATGGTTGGGTTGATTGTCCATAAAATCTGGCTATACATTTTCTTGGCATCTAGAGGCAAAAAAAAAAAAAAAGAGAAAAGAAAAGAAACACAATGGGTTATGTAACTTACTCTCACTAAAAGAGAAGAAAAACAATTTCACTGCTTTCTCATGGAAAGCACACTTTTTTCCTAGTACTAAACTCAGAGTAAGTTCTCATGTGTGTCTTAAGTAGGGAACATTGAGTAATTTAATGGACAATGTCCTTATACCAATTTCACCGTAAATGCTGAGATGGGCCTCCCTTGGCTCTGTCTTGCAAAGGCATTCGATAAAAGTTGGAAACATTTTGTTCAGACCCCAAGGAAGAAGATCCCTGTGGGAGGCAACAACTTCAAGGGCAGCACTCAGCATTCTGGGAGCAATGAAGCACTGAGACAGGTTCTACGCTGAGTGCTTGATTTATTATGAGTTGGTTTACAGAAAGTTGTTCCAGGCAACCATCCGAGTAGAACTTCAGCTGAGGCTTTATGTGTATGCAAGAATGTTCATGTGCACTGAGGGGAAAGCCATTCTACAGCTAGAAAGTTTCAACCTCGAAGGTGGTGGGTGAGGTCCTCTCTCTTCACAGATACTGGGATGTGTTGGCTGCTATAAAGCTGAGCTTCTTAAACTCTCGGTTCCAGGTCTTCCAACAACAGCATCAACTGAATCTCTTATTACTGGGATTTGTGATAAATTCTCCAAAATCTGTTCCATCTCAACTTGAAATACCAAATCTTCCAAATTCCAATCAACAATAGGCTGGAAATGCATAATATTTCATAAAACATGCATAGTCATTTTAATGTTGACAGGCAATTTTGAAGAACCTCTGAGAAGAGAGGGCTGGTTTTTTTTTTAATTTTTTATTATTATTATTATTTATTCAACTGTGTGCATATGTGTGTGTATGTGTATGCGCGCGCGCGTGTGTGTGTCTGTGTATGTGTAGAACCACGGACGAATTCGCGAACCAGAGAGGGCTGGTTTTTGAATTAGCTTTGTGCGTAGTCTGATCTGCTGCTCCCAAAGGAAGGTCTTAAGCTGGCTTGTGTGTCCCCACCAAAGAAGGGGCAGGAATGGCTGGCTGTAACTGCAAAATTGTCAAGGAGAGCCTCCATCCACCCACCCCAGCCCTAGGAAGACCAAGTTCACACTCTTGTAGACAGCTGGATTCTGAGCAACGTGGCTGTTCTCAGTGCTTTCTGGGAATTAACACTGGGCAGCAGCTGAAGCCATGAGCCCATCTTGGTTACCTACGTGAAATTCACAGCTTGAGATTCTTCGAGGGAAATCGCCTCTTTGTTTTTGAAAATATTATTTTATTTACAGATAAATATGAGAGAAAGAGAGAGAATACATGTAGAGGTGGTCAAAGGACAATGTGCAGAAGTTGGTTCTCTTCTTTTATCATGTAGGCTCCAGGGATAGAACTCAGTTCTTCAAGCTAACCACGGAGCCATTCAGCATGCTCACTCATTTTTTTCCTCCATACATAATCCCAGGTCATTATTCCTGTTGTTAGTTGAAATATACAGACTGTGAGCACAGGGAGCCAAAATAATATAAAGCTTGCAGTGAAAATCTAATAAACTAATAAAACTAATAAAACATGTGAGCTCTCTCAGGTTCACGGTGTATGTAGGATGTGATCTCTCTGGGGTTCACGGTGTTCGTAGGATGTGATCTCTCACACACATCAACTGCTGGCAAATGCTTCACATTCCAGCCACAACACTTCACCTTGGTCACATAACTACTAAATCGGGAGGCAGGGACTTAAGTAAGGCAGAGCTAAATTGATTGAGATTATCTAAATTCACAATCTTTTGGACCTTGAGTTCCTTCAAGCCTACTTAGCTCTGGAGATCCATCCAGTTCGAGCAGTCTCAGTGGCAGGCCACAGGTTACTTCTAGGACATCTGTTTTATTGGTTTTACCTCAGGCATATCCCAGAATGCCAGGATTGTGTCTACTGTCACCACCACATCCTTTCTACCTTAATATCCACAGAGTCAGTCAGTGCCTCCTAGTACTTATTCTGGAAGAAATATTGGGTCAGTTCCATATTTTTATTTCATTTATTTATTTTACTTCAGGCAACACAATACCTCCTAGTCTTGTTTGGTTCCCTTTGGTTCTCTGACTGTTTGCTCCGTTCAGAAACTGCTGGAAGAACTGGGCTTCAGTGAAGAGCAGTATCTGTGGATCAGATATCCTCTTCAGGAAAAGGTTATACATGCACCGAATTGGAGGTTGGAGCTGATATGTGATTGTTTTCTACCGCATTGAAAGTTTTTCTTGTTGCTCCTTTATCAAGCATATCTCTGCAAATCACTGTGAATTCATTCATATTGCATTATAGTTTCAATGGTATCGATATTGTATCTATCCCCTAAACTTCTTAAGCAGTGTAAGAATGATCTCTGTATCACAGGAATGACCACGCATTTATAAATGTTTTCAATGTAGCAGTCTGGGCAGTTTTAAACCCTGCCTTCCTCCCTGCAGATTCAGGATTAACTAGTTTAAACACTAAACGAAACCAACCAAAATAAAATTTTCTTTCTTGTGTAGCATCTTATCCATTTTCCAGGCAAGTGTGGTTTTGCACTCTTCCTCTCTGCCTGCTTTCTGAGTTCATGGGGCTCAGTCCTCCTTTACTCCCTAGACAGTATTTGTTTATATTCTGTGTCACATCCTCAATAGCCCACAGCTTTACTGCTCTCTGTCCTCCATCTTCCACCATCTCTACTGATTTCAAATGTCTGTCACTCTGCTCACACCTTGCTAAGGGTTTTACCTCCACAGTGCCGTGTACTAGTTTAATACTATAACGAGTCTGTATTTGTATATAGACAAACCAGTTGTCAGAATGAGTGGTTTTGTCTAATACCTATTAGAAAATATCTTTTCTGTTTTGGAAACGGCAGCTTTTCATTGCTGCGCTGCTTTTGATTCTGCTAATGAAATTCATTTGCAGACAATGAAAAAAGAGATTAAAGGTGATGCTTGAATCTGCAGCTTTGCTTTGCAGAGGATGAGACATAATGATACTTTTATAAGTCTCTGCATTCAAAGGATTATCTTTTCTTAAGAACATTCTTTCGCATTCTTTCGTATTTTAGTCCTAAAAGTTACTCAGTAGAGAGGCAAATGCCACATCTTTAATGTAAAGAATGTGTAAACTGACATCTGATTTCTTACAGGAGCCAAGGCTAACTTGCTAAAGTATGGGAGATACTATGTAGAAATACATATTTCCTTAAGAAAAAGAGAGTCATTCACTTTGCAAATTTTCCTTGAAAATATTCTTTGTCCTGTCGGTTTAGACAGCTTATCTTTTGCTAAGTATTTTCAATTATGGGATTCTAGTGAAAAGTAAACTGTATGAATGACATCTGGTTAGATGACTTGTGATGTTTTCAATGTTAATGAGTGTGTGTTGCTTCCTTTGTTTTACTGGAATATCTGTAAACTACTTTTTCCATTTTCCTGTGTAAGTGTATGTGGGCATGTGGGCATGTGATGGGCTCACCTTTATCTAAGTGACATATGGGACATAGGCTGGAAGGTAATATCAAGAATCATCCTTGATGATTTTGAGGCTGGGGTTCTTATTATTTCAACATTTTATATTAATATTTGCTAGTGTGTGTAGCTTAACAACTATTTACCAAAATATTGCAATTTCCAGTTCTTCATGCATCATTCATATTTGGGACCGGATGATGACTTAGCAGATAAAGGTGTCCATGTGCAAACCTGTGTTTGATTCATGAAAGCACACAGAAAAGGAAGAGAACCAACTCCCAAAAGCTACTGTGGGACCCCACACTTGCATGGTGGCATGTGTGTGTGCTTTCTAGCAAATAAATAAATACTGTATTTTTCAAACAGATTTTAAAAAAGAACTACTATATATCAAATCTGGGATTTCTAACAAGGATAATATAGTCTAAGAGTGAGTTCAAACTTAACTTTAAACATACACACACTTAACTTTAAACACACACACACACTTAACTTTAAACACACACATACACATACTCCTTTTCAGATGGGAGGTGTGTTAGGTATTTTTCTCCGCTGCTGTGAGGCAAGGCTCAGACACAACCTATTGGGATAAAGTTTAGCTTAGAGCTCCAGAGAGGAGCTATAGTTCACAGCAGAGCGAGACATGGCCGCTAGCAGAAGCATGCATGTTCAGGTCACAGCGTCAACATGGCGGCAGGGAGTAAGCACCACCAGTAAATCTTAAGTCCCACCCCCTGTCTGCCTTCCACCAACAAGACTCCACCTTCTACAGAAGCCACAACCTTCCAAAACATTAACATCAGCTACAGATGCACATGAGCCTGTGGGGACGACTCCCATTTAAACCCTGACGGGAGGTTTAGGTGAAATTTTAGTTATCATGGTATTAACTTTATAACTGATATGTTTCTAGGATTTTTCTTTTTCAGAACAAGATGTTAGCCATTATAGGCCATTTTTCAAAGAGTCCATCTAGAAAAGATGGAAAATGCTTCTCACTGTAGGAGCAGGGATGTGATGAGATAGAAACGCACCATAGAGAATGAATCCCAGTCACCATGCGTGAGAGACAACTGCACAGATCTTTCCAGAACTATAGAGGAAGAGGGGCCAGGAAAGGGGGCGGGGTCTAAAGCAAGGCATAGCTGGGGTTGTGAAGAACACTCAGAAGCCTTGACATTAAAGCAAGAAGGAACCACCTCTGTGTTCCACAGCTCATCACACTGGAAGTACCCAGATCTCCTGTTTGCAGTGTCCTCTCCTGACCTCAGGTTCCAGAAAACTCAAGCTTGGAAGAAATCAGTCTTATGAAGGAAATCCCATTACTTCAAGGATGGCATGGACTGGGAGTATTTTCTGTCTATGAGAGTCTTTGGCTTCCTGGATTTCAATGCCAAGGACAGTTTAGTGTTTATCAAATTACACATGCCTAGTGGTGACTCCACGATTTACACAATAAAGAAAAATTTAGTGATTTGCCATTTTACAAGTAGTCCTTTGAAACTTCTAAGTGAATAGCAAAACCAAAAACATACTCCTGGACTTCTAATATTTAAGACAAAAAGAGAACATTTCTTTCCTTCTAGGAAAGAAATGTTTTCTTTTCCCCCATGGAAAATGCTTGAGGTTTTCTTTTTCCTTTTCTTTCTTGGAAAACTATTATGAGTAAAGCACATCAAACTACCTCTTCAAGAACTAGTTGATACTTTTAGCATGGTCTTAGATTTAGAGCATAATTTTGCAGAGAATATATAAAATTCCATACACTCTTCCTATCCATTTCCAAATTTCCAGTATTCTTAAATTTTGCATTAATTGATTCATTTTATTATGCAGATTCCATAATTTTTATTAAAATTCTCATCTTGGGTTATGCAGTTCTGTAATTTTAACAAATACACATTCACCTGTGTTCACTATGACGGCTTCATTCCTACATACTGAGTAATTTCAGCTCCATAACAATCCTCTGCCCTCACTGCTCATCCCTCTCTCACTTCACTCCAGCCCTCCGCACCCACATACCCTTTCGCCCCTCCATCTTGCTGCCTTCTTCCAAATGTTACATGTAATTGAGACCTTCCAACATTCATGTCTTTTCAGGCTTCTTTCTCATAGTAATATATGTCTAAGGCTCAGTTGACTATGACCTCTTTGGGGGCTTAATCACATTTCTTTTTTTTTCTCTGTGTAATTTTTAAAATGAGTAAAGCATCTATGCCTTGTATTTATGGAATTATCGTTGGACGACATGCATTGGCCTCACCTCCATCCGTCAGCAATGCTGGCACACTTGTCAATTCCTTTCGTCACCTGTGTGTGGCTCCTGCCACTCTGCTAGTGTGCAGCAGGAGAGCTTGCTCCCATTAACCACAGGGGTTGCCAATCATCAATGTCCCATCTACTGTAAAAGTTTTGAGACTGTCTGCTGTCCTCCCAAACTTCTCCTTCTGCCCTTTGCTACTTGTGCATAACTTAGATATCAGTAATTTATCAGAGGAACACTTGGGGATTCAATGACAAGGAAATTGTGGAACATTTGTGACTAGTCATTTTTCTCTGCTTCTCATCCTACTTGTAATTGATAATTAGTTGTCTCTAGAGGCCTTTGCATCTATTAATTTCCATCATAAGAGAAAACACGCTCAATTAAGCAAAAAAAGGAGTTAAAAATGGAATATTTCACCAGATGTGATGTTTCTTATTTATCTCCTTTCTAAAATGGACTCAGTTATGAGTACTTAAATGAACATTTTCAAGACAAGTATATGAGTAAAATCATACCCTAACTTGAAGTAAAAGTACAAAGTTTAAACATAATCTGTTTTTCATGTGTTCAGTGTCTACACTGCATGACACAGTAAATTTTGTTTTCATTAAGTTTAACCAGTAAGCTTTGCAAGCATTGCTTGGGAGTATGTTTGAAAAAGCCTCTGGAATGATCCAGGCAAGACTGTACCACAAAAGACCAAAATAAATTTAGTGTACTGGAAACTATAATTGAATGCTATAATTAAAAGTTCATCTTTCTTAATAAATAATTTGATTAAGCAGAAAGACATCTTGTGAAATGGCTCGCGTCCAGTATTTTTGTTATTTCATCCTTTCTCTAGGAACCATATTGATTGTAGTTTTAGAAATAAAGCTATTTAAACAAAATCAATTAGAATGATATTAAGAAGGTCATGCACATATTTATAAAAATCAAATGATCTGTTAATTAAAAAGCACAAGCCATTAGTAACATTGAAGCTGAAATCTCCATGGCAACAGGTAAAAAAAATTAACAGCACATATTTTATTTACTTTGCAGAGGAGAGAGACCGAGTAAAACATGCTGATGACCTAATATGAGGTGGATTTATAGCTGTGTGTTTGAGCTTGTAAATGCAAAAAAGGTGTCAGAAAATGGGCAAGAAGCTATAGATTTAAAGTCACAACATAAATGATATTACAGCAGAGAAACATAATATTTAATAACTACTTACATGTATTCTTTCAGTTTATAAATCTTCACATTACCATATATGCAGTCATCTATTAGTTTTATAAATATAAAATTGCATCTATGTCTTCAGATTTTATCAGTTGTTTGGACTAATTGCCAGGAATGCTGCAGCTTATTTATTGTTTATTTTTCCTTCTTGATTCTGCTACACAATATGATTTTGTCTTCCAAGACTGTCCTAATTACTCTATTTTTCGTTGTGAGACACTACTCAGGCACAAGCCACTTAAGTGAGAAAGGGGTATTTATTTAAGCCTATGACTCCAGAGGGGATATAGACCATCATGACAGAAATCACATAGTAGATGATGTGGCTGGAGACAGAAACAGGAAGCTGGTTCAGATCACTACCATCATCAGGAGAAAGACAGAGCAGAGACAGCAAAAAAGGATGTAACATCAGCTTCCAAACCCAAAGCCCACCCCATGTGATGCACCTTCTTCCAGTAAGACTCTACCTCTGAAAGATGCCACAGCCTCCCCCAAAACTAACTCCAGTTCCCATTCACTCATCATACAGTCTGCTCACATTGGACTTTCATTAGCCCATAATTCATGAAGGGCAAGTTGTTGCTATAATTCAGTGCATGCATGTCTTTGGTACCTTCCATAAATATTGTTTATTTAGTAGTGATAGCAATAGATACCAGCAAATCACAAATGACTTTACTGTAGAGAACTTGTAAGTATAAAGGTAAATTTTTTTGTGCTTTGTGTTCTTAGGGGACATTCGAGTTATTCAATGTGACACTATAACGACAATGGAAAGAGACGACATTGGGCCTTTTGTGGTTAGCTCTTAGAATGTGGTAGAGAGCAAAGACCCAAGAGGAGGACAGAGGCAAGAGCGACCATTTAGGTCAGTTGTACAGGATACAGCCTGACAAAGGAGGCAGATGTGAGCTGAAGGGCAGATGAGACAACGCAGAAGGAAGAAACGGAGTTCTGTTCCTATTCATTCCGTAATGTCAAATTTCAAGGGGATGTCAAAGTAATTGGTTGCAATGGAAAATCCATTTGACAATGGCTTTGGGAGATAGGCTTTAAACACAGAGGAAGTTCATTGCAATAGGAAAGTTTGATGAAGTTTGAAGATGTCCTGTGAGGGCTAAAATTAAGCCTGCAAAAGGCCCTGGCCATCTCAATGGATGACTGGGGAGAGGTAAAGCCTGAGGAACAGAGAGGAGAGAGGGCCAGATATTAGTCAAACACAAATTATATCGATCCTCTCTGGGGAGGAGCAGGCACCAAAGGAAATCAGTGCAGATGTTGGAGAAGTGTGGAAGGTGTTGACGTCAGAGGACAGAGAGCCTGGTCAGGAACACTACCACCTATTTAGGAGACACCAAGGCAGCACATTTGTTTAGTCATGATTTTTCACTCCATATTTTACATGTCACTAGGAGATGCTTTATGTAACTGAATATTCTCCTCTGCTGCCAACAAGTATCAACATATCCCAAGGACTGTTGCAGAATGATTTATTATGTGGACAAGACCTCAAAAACTTGTTTTAATTATGCTCGTGGATACGTGTCTGTCAAAATATCCAAACACCTGTCCACAAAAGCATGGAAAATACCCCTGCCCATTTGCTACTCTTTTCTATATTGCTAGTTTTAGAAATCAGCTCTTCATCACAGAGAATACAATCAAACTTGAGCAAATCTTGTTAATCCTAAATCCAACATGAAAATGCGCTGAGGCCATATCCTCGCACGGTATGGCCAGATAGATGCATGTTGCTCATGATACATAGATCAGAAATCCATCCGCTCTACAGAGAGTGCTCGGGGTGCACCACTCAGATGCACCCGTGCACACTAGCGCAGAAGAGGCTGAGATTTGGCTGTACTGTAGACACTGCAATATGATTACTAGGGTTGAACTCATTCCTTGGGCTCAGAATAGTAACCAGTGCAATAAACCACCAGACTTTAGGGCGTAATGCATAACGTTAGCCAAGGATTCTGTTTCTTTGGAGAATATATTCATTCTTTGGGTTGAAGGCAAGCAGGGTAAATGTTCAGAGGTTAAATTTCTGTCACTTTGCCCCGATGACTTACAAAGACCGAAGCAGGACCATTACTGGGCATCTCTGCTAACATTGCTGAATCTAGGTATAACTTTAGAGGATTGTTATGCAACGGAAACTGGTACCGCCACTGTGCTTTGAGAAACCTGGACACTTCCAGTCTCTCTTCTGCCTTGAGCTTAGCCGTGTGATCTGAGGAAGTCGCTCAACCCAGGCTGCCTTTGGCGGTCTTCGAAAAGGAGGACACAATATCCCTGTATGTCTAATTCAATCTGAAACAAGGGAAGTTTCTTTTTAAGTAGAAAATGCAGTGGAGGCAGGCAGTATTCAAATGGTTGTTGGATTCAGGAAATACATGCTTATTTTTCTTATAGGTATATTTCAAGTTGTTAGTCAAAGATTTAAAAAAATATACTGTAAGACATCTTCAAGGAAAAATATGTCATTTCTGCTAAAAGGAAAGTGGCCCCATAAGTATAATAAATTGGTTTCTCACCAAAACTCCATAGCTTTATAAGAGACATTCTCATGTTCTGCAATTTTGTAGTTGTGTTGCTTAATCTCTTTTTTCATTCTCTTTTCTTTCTCTTTCTCTCTCTTTCTTTCTCATAGAAAACTTTCTATTTTCAAACTCAACTAGTCCTTTGTTTTACTCAGATCACAGATAAAAGAATATTTCTTGAAATAAATTTTGAACAGAACAGGTCAGATGTAGAAAGGCAAGGTCCTGAGATTGTCACTGTGGACTGAGGTTCAGTCTGCTTGCTAACAACAAACCAGAAAGGAATAATAATCCTGCAGCAAACTAGATTTGGAATGGACTTTGTCTCCATGATTGTTACTAACCATGTTGCTAACAGGTGTAAATATTATTAATGCTATCAAAATTCCAAAGTCACGCCAGAAAACTCATCAGTGTCAATGGGAATTTAGTGTGATGGTTGGTGTTAATTGCCAACTTGACAGAGTCTAGAATCACTTGTAAGACAGACCTTTGACATCTCGATTATGCTAATTGAAGTGAGAAGACCTGCTTACTGCAGGTTCTGGGCAGTATGAATGGAGAGAAGGAATCGGGCAGACAGAAAACATTCATCTCTCAATTTCCTGTGCATGAATGGAATGGGCAGCCAGTTTCTGGCTCTTCCTGTCTTACCATCCCTTGCCTGTTGCCATGTCTGCAAAACCAGGGCGAACTGTGTTGCACCCTGGAACTGAAAGCCAAAATAAACCCTTTTCCCCTTAAACTGTTTTGTCAGAGTATTTTATCCTTACAACAGAAATGCAACTAAGATGTTAAATATCAGGTGTCAGACCCATGTAGGAGAATATCAGTGAGAGAGATTTAATATTGTGTGCTTTATTGAAGATCAAACAAACTTGAATGCAAGGTGACCTCTATTTTCCAAATAAAAGATTCTAATGGGAGAGTCTTGTTGGCTTGCTTTTGTTTGCTGAGTTGAATACATATACTTTCAGTCAGAAGCTCTATTTACAAAATTAATTCTATTGAACAGAATTGTGAAATCATGTATTGTTTTAAATGACAGTACTGAAGGATAGTTCCTATTTTCCATAGGAAATTTATTAAAAATGCATTTTTGAATCAAAATTACATAATGCCCAAATTGTCATGCTACTTTCTCAGCAACACCCGACTCTTCTGGTACCAAATGTGTTAGCTTTGTCTTCCCATTACGGAATGAAGGCTGGACCAAAACAGATTGGGGGAACAAGGGGTTTATGCCAGTTTATGTTCCCCAGTTGCACTCATGGGCATGGGAGGAGAACTCATATGAGTATCAGATCTGGAGGAATTGGCCAAACATATCCATAGGAATCTCAGGGAGAGGGCATTTTATGTATACCTGACTTGCCAGAACACTTGTAGGCCAATTTCTAGCCAGTTCACTCTGCATCTTACCTCCCTGCTCTGGGGACGGTCCCACCCAACGTGGGCGGGGTCTTCTCACATTTACAAGGTAATCTTGTACAGGGCTTAAAGGTTCAGCCTTTCATTGTCAAGTTGCTATCTACAACTAACTGACAACATGCAGTTTCTAAAAAGTATTCTTTACATCGTCTGTGTTAAACTTGCAATATTTCTGACTCTCCTCAATAAAAGAACTTAACTTCTTTCCCACATTCAAGTTGGTGGAGATACAACATTTTAGATAAGTGTTCATTGGAAATTTTACCTTAGACACAAGTGTCTGTTTAGTATGATAAATATCACTTTGATAACTTAATCGTATTACTTTATTTCTTTATGGGATATAAAAGGTGTTTATATCAAAAGATTGCAGTTATTAAGGTATATACCTGAATCATATTCAAATGAGTGCAATTTTATTTGCATTATTTAAACATTTAACCCATAAGAGCTTTGGTTAACAAAACTTTCTTTAACAGAACTTCATTGTTGAATAAGTAAATAGGAATATTAAATATGGTTTTAATATGAGATTCTATGGAATAACATTCTTATTTCTAAGTAATAATTTAAAAATGTATTTATTTGATTATAAGAGAGAGGGGAAAAAGAGAGAGAGAGACAGAGAGAGAGAGAGAGAGAGTGCACATTCTTACCATGGCACATGGTGGAGGTCAGAGGACAACTTTCAGAATTCAATTTTTTCCCTCTATCGGATGGATTTACTTAGGTTGCTAGGTTTGTGACAGGCTCCTTATTCACAGAGCTATCTCACTGGTCCTAAATAATAGGTTTTAAGATCCATAGTTCACATTCAACCTATATGGTATTTCTCTTATCTCAGCAACTAAGTGCATTCGTTACATTTCCTGTTGCTGTGATTAAATACCTGACTAGAAGCACCTTGCAGGAAGCAAAGGTCTTTGTCTCACAGTTTGGAAAGAGATATAGTCCATCATGGTAAGGAAGCAGCCGTGCGGCGGCAGCGGTGACTGATGCTGAGCCTGCAGTCAGCAAGCAGAGAGAGATGAATGGTAGCAGCAGCTTATTTTCTTGCTTTTATCCAGTTCAGGACCCCCAACCTATAGAATGGTGCCGTCTACATCCAGGGTGGGCTTCCCTTGCATGATTCGAATTCCAGCAGTGTAGACAAAGTGAATAAAATGCAGACCCTCTGCCTGGTGTCCAGGTCCATCCCTGTGGCTGAGCAGCTCAAGATTGCCACGGAAAGCAGTGGACGAATCCCTAGCACTGAAGACCAGACAGCATAGGGAAAGGCCTGGGAACTAGAGGGGCGATGAGAAGACCACTGGATTCCAGAAGAAGGTAGAGAGGAAGGAACAGGCCAGAGGAAGCACGCAGCAGGAAAAAGGCAAGTAAGCTCCCCAGCTCCCACCACGCATTCAGAATCAAAGGCCCTGAAGCCTTTGGGGGAAATCATAAAAATATTCTAGGGCAATGGCAAGTTTTTACGCCTCTGGGTCCATATACAGTATGACACAAGGGAGAAGGTTAGAAAAAAGCTAAGGAAGGCAACCTGGAAGCAGCTTTTGCTGATTTCGTAGTACTTTAGATGGGAGTGAGAGAGTTCTGTGGGAAGACTGCATGAGCCACAAACCGTGGGAACCTGACCTCAGGACCAGGAGATCAGGGCATTCATGGACTTCAGGATTCTTCAACTTTTCATTGGGTGGTGGACATATCACGTCCGGAGATAACCTTGTCTTGTCATTGCTGGGTGGCCAGGCAATAGACCAGCCTGCACATGCAGATTAGAAACCAGCAGCTCTTGGGAAAGCCCACGTATACCTGCAGAGCCCGCTTCCCTTAGGCGGCAGCTGGCAAGAAAGGGAAGGACGCGTCTCCCAAGAGTAGCTTACAGTGCTGAGGATACGGCTTGCCATTTTGGATGCATGGAATCATTTTTAATCTGACAGACACTTAGTCAATGTAAAGAGTTGTGTTTTTATTTTGTAGGCAACAGCAATAAAAGCAATGAAAAAGATTGGTTATATAAACAAAAAAAAAGTCGTGCATCTTTTCCAAGTTTGGATTTTTCCCTTGTGATCTGTGGGAATGGGATCATTTGATCAAAATGTGACCTAGTTTACAAATAGAAAAAAACACACATCTGATTTATAGCTTGAATATTTCCAACTGATTTATATGGGGAGTTCTTGGTCAGGATAGCTCTAGTCGTTCTTTAGTAACAGCATCATTCCAGGAGCAGCCGCCACCCTAAAATAGACAAGAACACACTGTTATGTAGTGAGAGCTAGACTTCTGCAATGAATGGGATGCATTACTTCCACTCCAGTTTTATCAGCCACAGCAAGTTGCACAGTCATAGCTATCATAAGGGGACACAGAAGTATAATCTTGTCTCACTGCTATTAGGGAGAAATAGAAAGAATGAACATCATGATGAGTGTTAAGTTTTACCATTAGCCAGTAGGTCCACTGCAACTTTCAAGATTATTGTTCAAGTGTGGAACATTGTCTATCCAGACCATAAACAGGAAATAAAAATGGCAGATAAGGTGTTGGACCTGCAACTGTTTCTTAATACTCTAGCACCTGTATTACTTTACGTTGTGTTGAACCAAGAAATTCAATCTAAATCCGGTATGTGGGTTCATGTATGGGTGTGTGGGTGCATAGGGTGAGTGTGTGCGTGCGTGTGTGTGTGTGCATGTGTGTGTGTGTGTGTGTGTATGTGTATAAGGACCATATAATAAATATTTTAGGCAATGTGGGTCCACAAGTCTCAATTTCTCTGTTGCAAAGTGAAAACAACCTTTGCAACCTTTGGGAGTCGTGCGCTCCAAACAATATGATTGATAAATACAGAAATTTAAAACTCAAATTTTCATGGGTGACAAAATATTGTTGTTTTGATCCTTTTCTCATCTATTAAAAGTCTGCAAACTATTTTTAGCTTGTAGGATATATAAAAACAAGTGCTGGGCTGCATTTAGCCTATGGGTTGAAATTCTGACTTTGCTCTGGGTAATAAAGGCATTACAATACAATATATAGAGAACCTCAAACTTCCCACACAGGATGAGTTGGAACCTTAACACCAGGGACACCCTGTAGCTTCTGGAAATACCATGCTTTGGCCATAAGCAGGGAGGCCACGGAGGCAGGAGCAAGAAGCTGACAAATTGTGAATCTGTTTCTAATCCTGCTGACTTCATTCCTGGCTGCTCTGCGACATTCAGAAATCTGCCTCTTCTGCTCCAGGCCTAAGTCTGCTTCCTGCTGACTCAGGAACTTCCCCAAGAAGTCGCTATCCTAGGCCGCTACCTCGGCCTTGATCATCACCAGCAAAATGTATGTCCCCAACTTGGCCTCTTCCTATATTCAATTGTAAGCATTCTTGCAGGAGGAAGAGAGAAACTAAATCATGAGCTGGCCTCCAAAGAGTCTGGGAAACACTGTCTTCACGTTGGAGCTGCTGTTGTGAGCTGTGGATGGAATGGATGTTAGACAAAGCAACGCGGCCTATCAGCACAGCCTCAACAAGGGACAGTTTTATTTAGATGATTTCTAAACTTAGGAGTTCCCGAGTCAATAAAAGGCTCTGTTTTTACTGCTACACAACAGTATAACAATGCGACTGATTGAAACCTGCGAGATTGGTGGATCTTTGTGACAAGTTCCTGGAAGCATTGTTTGAAATAGTAACAAAAAGTGCTTTTCAGTAGAGAAAGCCTGAAAGACTTTGATACCCCCTTGCTCCACAGAGAGCAAGCCATGGATAAAGACCATAGGGAAAGACACACAAGCACACATGACAATAAAACATACTAAGGCGAAACATGTGAAACACTGCTCTTCTAAAAGACTAATACATTTTAGAATGGATTACACCTACATTTTTTTTTCTGATTTTAATGGAGTCTCCTAAAGATAAAAAAAAATTTCATGACTATATTCCTATAATCCTATTCTCTCAAGTTTGGGAGGTAACTATCATTACACTTTCTATGCACATGTACTTTTTCCACTCATGTAATATAGACATCACCATCTGAGCCGATTTTTATTTCTTTAAGACTCACATTTTTGATTCCTTAGCAGTAAATTCTGTCATGTGAGGACTACAGTACTTAAGAACAAGTCATTCCGTTTTTCTTTTTCTAATGTTTACCTAATTTTATAATACATTTAGAAACTTTTCATAGTTTTGTGTATGACAGCAATGAATATTGCATCTTACCCCATATTTCCTGAGCCCGTGCTCCTCCTCCTCCCATTGACAATCCTCTTCTCAATCAACGACTGTCCTGCTTTCGTGTTGTTTTTTGCATGTGGCCCATTGAGTTTCATGTGGGTTACCCGTATTGGTATGTGTCTTATTGCTTGCTGGAGCATGACCACTCTATTTTTCAACAAACGAAGCTGGGATGCCTTGGTATAGTTTCTCTGCGTATAGAGAGAAATAACTGAGCGTTTGAGTTCAACTATAGAAGTATTAACTTATGATCCATTTTTAATCTGTTAGTTATTGAAAAAATGTGTGTGTCAGGGGAAACCTTGGGACTAGAACTGGATGAGTGGTGTGAGTTTCTGGGAGGTCAACTTCATATGCCACAGAAGCCTAGACCTCCACAAGATAGACAACCAGAGAGAACCCTGGGGCCCACAGAAGAGGGCAAGGAGGAGAGTGGAGGAGGTGGATGGACTGGGGGGAAAGGAGAAAAAATGGGAGGGGGGGATGAGGGAAACAGGGATTATTACTAATAAACTTGTAAACTAAAAAATACATCCGAAAGTAAAAAAAATTTGTGTGTGTGGTATGAGTCTGTCGTCTGTCTGTCTGTCTTGTGACACATGCTGTGACACATGTGAGGTTAGGAAACAACTCTGTTTTGTGGTGTGTGTGGTGTGTTTGTGTGTGTGTGTGTTGTGTGTGTGTATTGTGTGTGTACATGTGCTGCGGACAATGTTGAAGTGGAGAAAAAACTTCTTGGAATCAGCCCTCCCTTCGCTGTTGTGTGCATTATGAAGATCTAACTTAGATCACAGGCCTAATTTTTACCTGATGATCCATTTTCCTGGCCCCCAAATCTACTATTTTACAAATCCTAAATGTGCTATTATTATAAGCACAAACATGCCATTTAACCAACTCAGATATCAAGGCATTAGTTAGTATTAAATAAAATGATCAATAGTAAATCTTTCACTAGGCCCCCTTTTTTGGTACCTTTCTGAAACTTCAGATTTTAAGATTTCAAGTGCAAATAATTTCCCCACCTTATTGCTATTTGAGAAGTGTATATGTTGTAGGTCTAGGCAATAGCTATACCGCAATATGCTTGTGGTGTTGCATAAGTCTACCACTGCAATCTTTGTTGTGCTACAAAATCCATATTTTTACCTGCTTGCTACTGTAATCCATCTGTGTTCTATCGACTGTAAGAGCAAGATTTACCATAACAATTAGATTTATAGCCACTTGCCAAAAAGATATGTAGAATAATTCTAGTTAAAAAGCTCACTAAGTCTGAATAAGTGGGATTAAAAAGCAACTGAAGATGGAACAAAGCTAAGCTCTTAAACTTTTTAACTGTAGTTTCAAAACTCCCTTGCACTACTCTTGAAAGCTAATTGAAAATGCCAATGGACATTTGTGAGGTAAAATTTAGGATGCCTAGTTAGATTTGAATTTCAGATACACAATGATAAAAAATTCAGTATAATTATGTCCCATATATTACAAGGGATATGTTCATACTAGCATATATTCATATTCACTTGAAATTCAAATTCTCAATGTCTTATGTTTTTATTTGCTAAGTCTGGCAAGTTTATTTATGTTGGTCATCTGTTAGTATTTTCACAACACAAATTAAAACTGAGAAAAGTTAAAGGTGTACATTAATTCATTTTAAGTTAATAGAGACATATTAATAAAAATATTAGTTAATAATTTTATGAGATTCAAATATTTTTCATAAATTAAAAGAGGTTTGATATTATAAGAAAAAGAGCGAAAGAAAGAGAGGCAGAGAGAGACAGAGAGAATATTGTACATTACGGCTTATCTCAGTTGTGGTTGTCCCGTATTATACAAACCACAGATGAGATGCGTCGCTGGTGCCGTTCACAGTCCGCCCTTCTGTTCCTGTTATTTGCAGGTACTTCAGAAACACCACTGAATGAATGAACCACTTCCAATAGCAACTCCTCTGTGAGAATTCTTCCATTCAATAAATCTGCTCACACCTTCCTTCCTTTCTCATGGCACCAATAGCAACGCAACATTTTTAAATTTGTTTCGATCCTACATTTTTTTCCTTATTATCTCATTGGTGGTTTTGAGAAAAGGTGTGACATTTAGCCAGCGATGGGCTGCAACTCACTACCTGGTCAAGGCTGCTGTCTAAATCTTCCTAGTCCTTCGGCCTGTCTCCTGAGTGCTAGGATTGTGCATGTGAATCATCACATCCAGCTCGACCTTATATATTTTATTTATTATTACTGTGCATATGCATAAGTGATGGGCACGTGCACACTATACACAAGCTGTCCCACAGGCTTCTAGGACACTCTTCTGTTTCTGCCTATCACCTCTCCCTAGGAGTGCTAGGATTACAAAGTCAAGCCTTCGTGTCTGTCTCTCTTGGTCTGAGGATCAAACCCAAGTTATCAGGACTGTGCAGCAAGAGCCATCTCACAAGCTTTATTTTTAAAGGATTAATACCAGATGGCAGATTTTTTTTACATACATAACTTGCCATTAGTATTTGGTGTAATGGCCAACACCTGCTGGGTGCTTAATTAACAGTTGCTGAATTAAAAATTGAATGGAATTTCCTAAATTTTTTTAAAAATGTAAAATGACTTGCAGTGTGAAGAAAATAGAATGCCTAACACACACAGCTGTTTTGTGAAGAATAATAATGTGATCTTTTTACCACGGGTCAGAACTACTTTCTTCATTCTCATGAACCAAATGAGTAATATTCCTTTCTCTGTTCAGACACTGTGGGTTGTAAACCAGGCTGTGACGACCCAATTATTCCCAAGTACAAAGGAATGGACTTCATTATGACGTTTTCATACACTCCTATATTGTACATTGATCATATGTTCAAATAGTCACATGACCGGAAGTCATCTACAGATGCAGTGCAGTCCCCGCCACGGTGCCAAGCACTCTTCACGGACAAAGCATCCTGGAAGTCTGTGTGCGAGCAAGCGCCATCTTCCTGGCAGGTGGACCCGCGGTGGACCCTGCGGCTCCCCACCTCCCTCACAGCCCTTGCTTGGCTCTTTCTCTCCAGCCCCAAAGTAGCTTCTGATCTCAATCAGTTGTCTTTTTGTTTTTCCAGAGCTATCTTTAGTCTCTATCTCTAATTTTTTATAGGGTACCTTTCCCTCGAAAGAAAATGCAGACACTAGCCTTCTAGGAGAAACTTATCTGATTTCTCTTAACCAAGATATTTAAGCCAGAGAACGTTTGTTCTTCAGGATGAGTCTCGCTTGGTCAATTAATGTTATGGCAAAATATTTAAATATTCGAATGTCATTATGGTATATGATATACAGCATAACCATAATGTGAGCATTATGGTAAATAGAATTGAAATGCCAGGGATATGGTTAAAGGGTTAAAAGCTTGTCATGAAGGCAAAAGGGCCAGAGTTCAGATCCTTAGACTCTACATAAAATGTTGGGTAGGTGTGGCAACTTGTCTGTAATTCCAGCCTGGAGGAAGAGACTTGGAACGCCCAGAGTTCAAAGATGAGGCGAGGCAGATTAACCCCATGTTGAGCTCTGGGTTTGATTAGCTGCCCATTTTTAAGAAATGGTGCAAGAGCAATTGCGGATGATGTCAACATCAAGTTTTCAAATACAGTCACACGCATACCTACAGAGACGTGAAGATGTATACACACAATCATGTAGCATATATAAAAATAAAAAGAGGAAAAAGGGAAAAATATAATAGAGATTTTTACCGGAAGATGTAAAAAAATAACACTCTATGGCTGAGTATTTGTTATCATAGCCCCTCCAGTGTAGGTAATTCGTTTGCAGCCTTGAGAGTGATTGAAGAACATGTGCTTCTCAATGAGCTATTTGGGGACACAGAGAGCTCCTGAAACGAGGAGGAAGGGCAGATAAAAGGGATTGGGATGGGTCAGGGAGATCAGCCCATATGGGGCCAGGAATGGAAACCTGACCTTTCATTTTCACTTTATCTGTGGAAAGTGTTTAATGAAAATGAAGTTGTCCACACCACATAGTGATCACAGGAATGGGCACTGAATGCCATGACTTTGAACGGTACAAGTAGAGGAGGGAAGATGCATGAGAAGATTTGGTGGCTGGCACCTGCACTTCAAGTCACATTGAGGCCGTCGAAGCGAAGTTCAATTTTGCAAAAGACATTTGGAAACATCTTTCTAAGGTATGCATTTTTAAGGAATTAGTCTCATAGATATCAAAATTGAAACAATTATCCAGAAAACCTTTACCAAGCATCATGGATGAGCAACACTAAAATTTCATGTGGATACACATGCTCTCAGTCAATGAAACATTTCCATGAAATATCGCTGTATCCACTGTTAGTGACTAAGTATGGATACTTTGGGACAATACACCTCTTGCAGATCACAATGTACTTATTAACAATACATTCTGAAAGCCCAAATAGTTCTAATCACATTGTAGCCCATGATGGTTAAGAAACAGTATTAATCATATGCATAGCATTGTTATTGTCAACCAAGAAAGCACTGTAGTGCACTGCAAGAAGTAAACAGCAACAATAACTATTGTTTCCACACCGTCTCTACCTAGCTCCAATTCATAATCAGGATCAAGGTGGAGAACAAGCCAACTCGTCAAT